>CM031621.1:37675551-37710551 GCA_018398815.1 Conus ventricosus
CGGAAATGTGAATCGTCTGCAATCACATGTTGTACACCGCCTGAATAACCTCTTCGACGATCGTTGGATAATCATTAAGTATTTGTCGTCATCTAGACTAGAAACTCGATTTTTGTCTTTAGAAAAGCAACTAGAAGGGCACCAGGGAGAGCGCAAACCTCTGCTAAGATAGAACGAATCTCGGATCCGCCCTTTGATCCAGTGCACGAGTGGAAATCAAGTCATCTTTCCACTAGGGGAGGTAAGAGTTGGTACTGACCAAAAATTACTTCCTGTGAACTTCTCTTCATGACATGTAACCCCCCCCCCCCCCCGCCCCCCCCCCCCCAAAAAAAAAAAACAAACAAAAAACCCACCCCGAAATGTCAACGTTTGTGTCATTACAAAGTTGGAATATTCTTGGATGCCGATCTGCAATAGGGATCTGCAACACATGTTTGTGTGTTCGTCTTTGGGTCACTTTCTATCCATCCACAAAGTTTCCCGTGGTTTGATCCGGAGCACCACCATGGATCCGCAACAAAATTTGATGGATTCGTCGTTTAATGTAAGTTTGGTTCAGTCCTTTTCGTGCCGACAAACAAAGTAAGGACAAGCGTGAACATATAATCTGTTGAGAGAAGTAAACAAGCTGTCAAGTAGAATACAAGTAGATCTGGGAGAGTTGAGGTGTATGGATCGTTAGCTGCGTCTGAAAGAGGTGTAAAAGACGACGCAGGACTGTGTTTTTTTTGGCGCAGTTCTCGGGTGTGTGAACACAGAGGAAGAAGGCGAGCAAGAGTACGAGTGAAAGTGCATCGAACCGTCTGCACAGGCCTTAAACGGCAGCCAACATTCTCCTAACAACATAATAATGGCAACTTTCTGATCTCCAATCCTCGGGCCATTCGGCTTCTGGAAATACGATTTACCCCCCCCCCCCCCCCACTTCCCTCCCCTTCCCACTTCCCCCTAGCTCACCCACCCTCTTCTCCACCCCTTCTCCTTCCCCTCCTCTTCCTCTCCCTACAACAAACGAACCCGACTTGCTTGGGCTTGGTGGTTTGGTTTTGATAGTTCCCCCTCCGTGTCAGCCGCCGGTGTTTATCAAAATATACCCCCTCGTGCACTGCCAGCCAAAGAGTGTTTAATTGGCAGATGGGAAAAGCATTCCCTCGCAGCGGGTCGACCTCGGCAAATCCGAAACAAAACTTTCCCGCCGCTTGATCGGTTGACGCTTTCTGAGGTCTCGATTCTCTCATCACGTCTCTGTCTCAGGGTGTAGTTCGTCAAGGCCTGTGAATCTGTTCTTCATGGCTATGCGCTTCGAATGGACGCGGGTGAGTTGGCTGGGAGGGGGGAAGGGGGGGGGGGGTGTGTGAGGGGGGGGGGGAGACATATTTCGAGGGGAGGGGATCAGACGTCAGGCGTGTACCGGAAGCCTGGCTATCCGATGCAGGACGAAGCGGTCTCTCTGAGTTCCGGCTCAGTGACATCTCGGGGCCTTTACCGAGGACCCGGAAACGGAAATAGGTGTTCGATAGCTTCCCTTTCCCGTGCCGCCCTCCTCTCGCCCTCTCTGCCCCAAACTCAGCGTGTCTGTCGACCAGATGTTCGGGAAAACAAACAGAAAGTGAACGATGTAAAAAGGCGAACAAAAAGAGAGAGGGGGGGGGGGGGGGGAGCTGCACCGAGGTTGATGTCAAACGTTGCGAGTTCAAATTCCGCTAACGTTCCACATGAACAGTGCCTTTTTTCTGTCCATCTTAACGTGTTGTCGTTCTGGAGGCACGGTGGCATGGTGAGCACCATCTGATTCCACCTGCACTGTCAACTCGGATAAGTGTGGGCGTAAAACCTGACCTGTATATAACATTTTTTTTCCTTTCTTTCTTTTTGTTTTGTGCTTGTTTTTGTTTTCTGTTTTCTTCTCTCTTTTTTTTTGCCCCATCTTCTGTGCCACCTCAGCGGCACTGCACACACGCCGCTCATTCCGACCCTTCGTCCATAGCCACAGCCCGGGCACCGGCAATCCACAGGGAGCTGTCAATGTCAAGTCGTCAAGAGGCAGCCCACCGGAGAAGACACTGCACTGCTGCCGGGTCACGTCGGTGGTGTTCAGTGGCGCCAGATCTGATCCAATATGCGCAGGACACTATCTGCCAAGCGCCCCCCCCCCCCCCTCCCCCACCCTGCTGACGACAATAATTGCTTGGTCGCGGAGCCAGCGTGTGTGAGCACTCCCTCCGGAGGGCGCCACCACGTCCGTCTCAACGACAACCCCCATGAATTTGCCTAAACCGGTGACCACAGCAGGATCAAAGCAAGGCCATAGACGAGGAAGGGCAATCGATTTTTCTTCGATGGCTCTCGGTGGCCCTACAGCCCCCGCTATTCGTTCCGGCCTCCACGAACACAGCCACACACACAGCTTGTACCGTCACAGCTCCAGCATCGCACTCCGCAGTTAGCAATCAATATCACGTCGTTAGAAGAGAACCCGCCCGAGGAGACACTGCACTGCAGTCGAATTATTTTGACCCGTGTCCGCTGCTGCTTGTTCTATTCTCCTATCCGCAGGAGAACCACTATCACACGCCTACAGTTGCTTCGTTGTGGAGCCATTCTAGGTGAATGCCCCCCCCCCCCCCCCTCCCTTACCCCCAATTGCCCTCTCCGCACACACCGATCCTGACGGAGCTACCACGTCCATCCAACGAAAGTCCATGAACTCAAAGAGGGCAGAGATCTTTCCCCCGTCCTCTTTGATGACCTTTCCATGAACTCAAAGAGGGCAGAGATCTTTTCCCCATCCTCTTTGATGGCAGAGATCTTTTCCCCATCCTCTTTGATGAACTTTCCATGAACACAAAGAGGGCAGAGATCTTTCCCCGTCCTCTTTGATGGCAGAGATCTTTGCCCTGTCCTCTTTGATGACCTTTCCATGAACACAAAGAGGGCAGAGATCTTTTCCCCGTCCTCTTTGATGGCAGAGATCTTTTCCCCATCCTCTTTGATGAACTTTCCATGAACACAAAGAGGGCAGAGATCTTTTCCCCGTCCTCTTTGATGGCAGAGATCTTTCCCCCGTCCTCTTTGATGGCCTTTTTATGAACTCAAAGAGGGCAGAGATCTTTCCCCCGTCCTCTTTGATGGCCTTTTTATGAACTCAAAGAGGGCAGATATCTTTCCCCTGTCCTCATTGATGGCCTTTTTATGAACTCAAAGAGGGCAGATATCTTTCCCCTGTCCTCATTGATGGCCTTTTTATGAACTCAAAGAGGGCAGAGATCTTTCCCCCATCCTCTTTGATGGCCTTTTTATGAACTCAAAGAGGGCAGAGATCTTTCCCCCGTCCTCTTTGATGGCCTTTTTATGAACTCAAAGAGGGCAGATATCTTTCCCCTGTCCTCACTGATGGCCTTTTTATGAACTCAAAGAGGGCAGATATCTTTCCCCCGTCCTCTTTGATGACCTTTCCGATGCAGATGACCTTATTGGCACTGATGGCGTCACGAACGCAGAGCGTAAAAGACCACAAACTTTCAAGTCATTTGACCTTGTTAAAGCTACTTGAAAAAAATAAACCCACCCCGAAACAAACGAACAGAAAACAAAACAAACCACACAGACACACACACACACACACACACACACACACACACACACACACACACACACACATACGCACCCCCCACCCCCACACACACACACACACATACACGCGCGCGTGCGCGCACACGTACACACACATACACTCACATATACGCACACGCACACACACACACACACACACACACGCACGTGCGCTCACACACACACACACACACACACACACACACACACACACACACACACACACACACACACACACTCACACACTTAACTTCAAACACACACACACACACACACACACACACACATACACGCACGCACGCACGCACGCACGCACGCGCGCACACACACACACACACACACACACACACACACATATAAACACACTTGCACCCAAACGCGCGCGCGCGCGCGTAGGCACACACACACACACACACACACACACACACACACACACACACACACACACACACACACACACTAAAAACCAATGACAACAACGAGAAACTTCGTTTGCAGAGAGGACCTAAGGAGGACGGTCTCTACCAAGTGGAAAGAGCGCAACAGATCACTGTCTTCAGGCTGAGAACAGGACACCTATCAACTCCTCTCGCACCTCTTCAGGCTGAAGATATCTCACACACGGATGAGCGCCCACGTGGCAATGGTCCACAGACGCCAGCCCACAATGCTGATGTTGTCCCCTGTCAACCTCGGGTGATGTCAGTGGAGGAAGGACTAGCGCACAGCCCAAACACACTCACAGCTTGCTTACGATCTCATTCATATATCATGCATTCGTCACATCAAACCACTAGTAAAGTCTATAACTTTACTACACATGATCATAGAACGAAACATCAATGCATATGGAATCAAACAAAATAAAACATTCTCTCTTTCCCGAACTTCACAAAATCATTTATCTAAAACATCATTAACTAACCCGGGTATAAATAGATTTCTACTTTACCTGGCCAGGTGATCTTAACTATTCACGAATCACTGTCTTTTTCTTTTCCTTTCTTTTTCTTTTCACTGTCACTTTCACAAGCACGACACAACTGTTGGCCCTGGTCAGGTTAGACTGCTGGCACTGGTGTTGGACTGCCGGCACTGGTCAGGTTAGACTGCTGGCACTGGCGTTGGTCTGTGGGTTCTGCTTGACGAAGTGACGCTGCCAGGTATGAGGTCGAACCCCCGGTTCAGATGGAACAGTGACTATCAACATCGATCTGTTCTCCTTTCCTTCTTCCTGCATTAACGCATTGCACTCTCTCTCTCTCTTCTAGTCTGCTCTATCAAATGGACATGGTTGCTTTTCTTTTCTTTTTTCTTTTTCTTTTTTTTCTCTTCATTAGTTAGCAACTCTCACTCTCCACATCTCTCCTTAGTCCTTCCTCTGCAGACTATATCTCGTGCTAATGCTACAGCTCGGTTCTCTTCACCCCTCTCATCATCCTTCTGCTCTTCTCTCGTCAGAGCTTACACAGAACCTCTTCCTCTCTCTCTGTCTCTGTTCGTTCCTCCTTTTCTCTCTTACTCACGCATTACTTTATCCCCTACCTACGTGCCCAAGGGTGAGTACCATTGGTCAGTATTTTTACCGCCTCGTACCCGAAGTTATCTCCCTCTAATTCCATTGGATATTCAAATCATGACAGTCCCGCCTACACGCCTTACTCTCTGTGGTGGTCATTTAATTGATTAGCTTGATTTCACCCCCACCACACACTACCTTCTCCCTCTCCCTTTCCGGCGATGTCGTAAATTGGCTAGATCAGTCTGGCCCAGACCTATTGAGACTCGTCTGACCAGACATCGAGGCGTCGGTCAGCTACTTAGTCTGTCTGGCTGGACAGTACCGTCTCCGTAGAGGATTAGGATTAGTCTCCTCGCTGTGCTCAAATTGGCTGGATGAGTCCGATCCGGGCGTCGAGACTTGTTTGACCAGACATCGAGGCGTCGGTCAGCTACTTAGTCCGTCTGGCTGGACAGACCGTCTCCGTGAAGCCTCTCCGCTATGCTTAATTGGCTGGACCCGACACATGGGCCGTCTGCCTAGCGCTCAGAATATTTGAGTTTGAGCTTATGTCCAAACAACCTGGACCACGACTTTGGTTGTTTATTTTTTTGTCCGTGACATCCCCACCTGTGACAGTCCACGACAGCCAACGTCGCCCAGGGCGGTGGACCTGTGCTGTGGCGTGACAGTCCACGACAGCTAACGTCGCCCAGGGCGGTGGACCTGAGCTGTGTGGGGATCGGCGACGTCACTGAGAATAATGAGTGCGGACTTCGTTCACAACACCGCACTACTAATTTTGCATGGCTGGGAACCCCGGAGAAGAAGAAGAAGAAGAAGAAGAAGAAGAAGAAGAAGAAGAAAAAGAAGAAGCAGAAGAAAAACAAGAAGGAGAAGAATAAGAAGAGGAAGAAGAATGAGGAGGAGGAGGAGGAAGAGAGGAGGAGGAGAGGAAGAGGAGGAGGAGGAAGAAGAAAACAAGAAGAAGAAGAAGAAGGAGGAGGAGGAGGAGGAGGAGGAGGAGGAGGAGGAGGAGGAAAGGAAGAGGAAGAAGAAGAAGGAGAAGAGGGAGAGGAAAAGGAAGATGGAGGAGGAGGAGGAGGAGGAGGAGAAGAAGAAGAAAAGAAGAAGAAGAAGAAGAAGAAGAAGAAGAAAAAGAAGATCATGATGATAGTATTTTCAAGGTGTTGGTCAATAAAGACCAGGATAATGATGTTGTGGCATTCTCTTCTGGTCTGAGACTACATGACAGGACTGTGCTTTTCGCTTCCTTTCACAGTATATACTGTCGTCAAGCAGATGCCACGTTCCCGAGGCGACCGGGAAGAAGAAACAGTCTTGTGCCGTATGCATACAGACCACTCCTTTTACACCCATTCTTATCTTTTAAAAGGCGAAGAAACTCCGTGGTACCACTCACAGTGAAACATTCTTTTAGAGTGTAAGGACTTGCATGATGTGAGACATAAACATTTGACAGCAGACTCCATGAAAACCTTGTGTTCTGAAAAAGAGACAAACGTGTTTTTTTTTTTTGTTTTTTAAAATCTGATCTAAGGTTTTACAGAAGAAAGAATTTTAACAAAATTTCTGGTGTGTTTTTACAAGGTGTATATCAAAGGGTTTTGTGAATGAGTTTTTTAAAAATTATTTTATTATTTTTTATTTTTTTTTTTTAAGTAATGACTCGCGAGTTGACTTCAGCGCAGTGACAGCCCTGACATGGCCCTTTGCGGTCGGCTGGGCTATAAGCAGCATTACTTTACCGTCAAGCAGAGCTGAGAAATGCAGACAAACGCAGCAATAGTCGGCAAGTTTTTAGAAACACTCTCAGAAGACGCATCCGCACAGCGGGCCAAACTCCACTGTGTTGGTTCCAGTCTTTCCGCTTTAGGCCGCCGCACACTGAGGTCTGGGTAGGAATGGGCCAGAAGGACACAAAACAATGGGAATCGAACCCACGACCTCCCAGGCTGCGGGCAAGAAGCTTAAAACCACCGCACGACTGCGGCTAGTCAATCACAAGAAAGTTTATGTATTCGGCCAGTCGCATAATGCAAGCTATAAATGACAATTTCGAATCTCTCTCTCTCTCTCTCTCTCTCTCTCTCTCTCTCTCTCTCTCTCTTGTTGCTGTTGTTGTTGTTGTTGTTGTTGTTGTTGTTGTTTTCTTCTTCTTCTTCTTCTTCTTCTTCTTCTTCTTCTTCTTCTTCTTCTTCTTCTTCTTCTTCATCTTCCAGTATCTGCTATTGTTTCTTTTCCACTTGTCAGTCGCTTCATCTTTAATTCAAACAAAGCGACAGTTACCAACGGAAACCTTTCTAACTGTGCACTGCTCTTAGTCTCGCTTCCCCCCTTCAGTTCATCGTAGATAACCAGGTGAGATAGAGAACGAACTCCGCTCAGTTCATCGTAGATAACCAGGTGAGATAGAGAACGAACTCCGCTCAGTTCATCGTAGATAACCAGGTGAGACAGAGAACGAACTCCGCTCAGTTCATCGTAGATAACCAGGTGAGACAGAGAACGAACTCCGCTCAGTTCATCGTAGATAACCAGGTGAGACAGAGAACGAACTCCGCTTGGACAGTTCGTCAAACGTGCTCTTATTCGTCAGCCTTCTCCACACGCCATTTTAACCCTCATTGAATGTTTGCGACAAGTAAAAGCAGCACCAAAACCACTACCAATCGAAACAAAGCTTACAGAGAGCTTACACTATTCGGCGAATCGCGTCGCTCGACACACACTTTGAAATCTATAAATGAATCAGACAGAAGGTGTCATTTCATTTTTTTTTAAATCTTATTTCATTTCAGGTTATTTCATTTAATTTGATTTCATCTTGTTTTATTTCATTTCATTTTCTTTCAGTTTGTTTTATTTCACGAGACGCATGGCTTGAAAACATAGATCTAGTCTTTTAGTCTTGCTTCGTATTTCTGGAGTGGTCTGCCCGACTCGTCCCTAAATAGTTTTGCCCAGTCAATGACACAACAACATGAAGAGTAAGAGTCTGCAAACCATGCTTATTCCCATCCGCCTTTCTGTCCTTGGTCGTTTATCAAAATCACTTCAAAATTCAAGAATGAAATGATATTATTCTCACAGAAAAACCAAAAGATTTCATAATTTATTTACACGTTTACAGTTACCCCCCTTTACCCCTCGACGGTAACTCCAAAATTCGGACTGATTTTCTTCAAGACGATCCACCATTGTACTTCAGTGGATTCCATCCCACTGTGGGATCACTGGGAATGAGAAGGCTGACGCTCTGTCCAAGGCAGGCAACAATATGGAGCAGTTCAGCCACTCGGTGACCTACAGAGAGGCCAAAACTATCATCCACAACCAATACCAAAACCAGTAGAAGAGAAGGCTGGGTGCAGACAGTGGCGCTGATCCAATCTATCAGCTCCAGAGATACCAGCAAACAATCCTCTTCAGACTGAGAGCTAGCCACTGCTGACTGCTGAGCCACCTCAGGTGAATGAAAGTTGGCGAATGTCCGTGTGGCACTGGATCTCAGACCCCTGAACACATCCTCCAACACTGTCCAGCACATGATGTTCTGTGCGAGTCAAACCTGGCCAGAGGGTGCAGAACTGCAGATGCAGCTTTGGGACAGGCAGCCGTCAAGGCCTCGAGAAGACTGTGGGTTTCATCACGGCGACAAGACAGAAGGCCAATGGACGTCCAGGTCAGGAAGAGAAGGTGGCGATGGGTCGGCCACACACTGCGGAAGGAGCCCTCTAACATCACCAGGCAGGCGCTCGAGTGGAACCCGCAGGGCAAGAGGAAGCGAGGGCGCCCAAAGCAGACCTGGAGGAGGAGCTTGCTAAACGAGCTGAGATCCTCCAGCCTGACCTGGGAGGAGATCAAGACATGTGCCAGGGACAGACGGAGGTGGAAGGTTGCTGTTGAGGCCCTATGCTTCTCAAGGAGCGAAGAGGACTAAGTCAAGTAAGTCACAAGACAGAAGATCTGACGCAACACCCACCCACCCACCTACCCACGCACGCACGCACGCACGCACGCACGCACGCACGCATACACACTCACACACACACACACACACACACACACACACACACACACACACACACACACACACACACACACACACACACCGCAGAAGAAGGACCGATTTTCGATCATTCTACGTTCATACCGACTTTCGTTTTCCACCGGCCGCCAAGTCTCCAATACAAGGGTGAATAATAAGACCAGCCGAAGGAGCTATAAGCCCGTACAATCACGTGTGCCTACTGTGTCTCTCTCATCACCATGGCTGTTTTGACAAGCCAGTGAAGGGGGCCCGGAGACTCATTACGAGGTGCCTCAACCCACGGTTTAACATCGCCGGCGTCGACTTTTACCGCCGGTTGTAAAGCCGTTACGCGCTTCTGAGTGCTGCAGCAGAGACGGCGAGTAGTTGTGGCACGATCCAACAACAAACCGGTGGAACGCTCTTCTCTCCATAGTTTTGTGGGGCTGTAGGTGATGAGGATGAAGGATGGCATTGGAGAGAGAGAGAGAGAGAGAGAGAGAGAGAGAGAGAGGAGAGAAGAGAGAGAGAGAGAGACAGAGACAGAGAGAAAGAGAGAGAGAGAGAGAGATGAATAGATGGGGCTGGGGAGAGAGAGAGACATAAAAAGAGACAGGGACACACACACTCAAGCAGAGAGAGAGAGAGAGAGAGAGAGAAGAGAGAGAGAGAGAGAGAGAGAGAGAGAGGGGGGAGAGACAGAGACAGAGACAGAGACAAAGACTGCCACAGAGAGACAGAGAGAGAGAGGAAAGCGGAAGACAGGGTGTGAGAGTATGTATGAGAAAGAAGGTAGAGGAGGGGGGGGGGGGCGGGGAGGCAGGGTACTCGTTGATCAACATTAAATAACCAGAACACAACAATGTATCAACAAATTAATTGAAGTAAACATTGAAACCAGCCACCCCCTTGTTGATTTTGTCCACTCTGCACATTGATTTAGTTCCAAACTTTGATTTTACGCCCCCCCCCCCCCCCTCTACTTTCTTTCCCATTCACACCCTCACCCCCCATGTCATCAGCTTTCCCTTTTCAATTTTTTCTTATCTCTCTCTTTGCTTATAATTTAAACTGATTGTGTGGTGTGTGTGTGTGTGTGTGTGTGTGTGTGTGTGTGTGTGTGTGTGTGTTGTGCGCGCGTGCGTGCGTGCGTGCGTGCGTGTGTGCGTGCGTGTGTGTGTGTGTGTGTGTGTGTGTGTGTGTGTGTGTGTGTGTGTGTGTGTGTGTGTGTGTGTTTTAAATTTTCACATCGGGTGGCACCTGCAATGAATGGGTGTATCCTTGTATAATTATTACTGAAATGGTATTATCTTATTTTGTTGATCATTTTATTCTGACATTTATTTAACGTTTATAAATTGGTAATTGAATGGCAATTATCTTTCATCGTTGGTCATATAAACTGCTATGTGAAAAAAAAAAAAAGAGGGGGGGGGGGGGGCTGAAACATAACCCATGTCGTCCATATATTTTTTTAACCTTCATTTATGAGGGGGAGGAAAAGGTACTCTCCCCCCCCCTCCTCCTCCTCCTCCTTCCCTCAATTTCCTTGGGGGATCCAGCGCCACCCGTCCACTCCTTTCGCTCACCCTCAGTTTCCGACGCATTCTGGAATTAAAATTGATGGTTGTGTCCTCTGCCCCGATTCACCTTCCATCTGTCTGAGAAGGAAGCTGGTCTGTTGGCTGTCCTGTCAGTTTGTCTGAGAGGAGAGAGAGAATCCCGGGTCGGTGGTTTGAGTCTCATGCAGGACGTCCCTCCCCCCCCCCCCCCCCCGGCCCCACTTTCTTTTCACCTGACATGGCGGTCTGGGTACTAGTATTTCGGATGAGGCGAGAAACGGAGGGTCTGTGTGCGCCATATGCGTGTAATAAGCCACGGCAACATGGGAGATGGTTTTTTTTTTTTTTTTTGGTCAAATTCCAGAATAACCGAAGTTGATAGGCCAAGAAAAACAGAGCAAGGCAAACAAACAAACAACAAAATACAAAAGTTGGCATTAGAATGTCCACCAGTTATGGAACCGACAGATCTGCAAGGTGCGTGAGAGTCAATGGAGAAGGAAAGAGGAGGGAAAAAAAAGAATAAAAGGTGGGAAAAAAATAGGAGGATGGAGGCCCCTCTTAGGAAGTAAAGAGGGGGGGGGGGGGGGGGGGGGGGGGGGGAGGGGGGGGGGAGAGAAAAAGAAAAAGATAAAGAAAACGGTTGTAATAAGGAGGCTGGAGCACAAAAACTGAAAATGAACAAACAAACCAACAACCCACCAACAAAACAAACTAACAACCCACCACACAAAAACAAACAACCCACCAACAAAACAAACAACCCACCAACAAAAACAAACAACCCACCAACAAAAACAAACAACCCACCAACAAAAACAAACAACCCACCAACAAAAACAAACAACCCACCAACAAAAACAAACAACCCACCAACAAAAACAAACACCCACCAACAAAAACAAACAACCCACCAACAAAAACAAACAAACAACCCACCAACAAAACAAAACCAACCAACAACCCACAAACAAAAACAAACCAACCAACAACTCACCACAAAAACAGACAACCCACCAAAAAAAACAAACAAACAAATAACCCAGCAACAAAAACCAACCAACCAACAGCCCACCAACAAAAACAAACAAACACACAAACAAACAAGAACACACAAACAAACAAAAACCAACCCACCCACCCTCACACACACACACACACACACACACACACACACACACACACATACACACACACACACACACACACACACACACACACACACACACACACTTGTCAGTGGCACTGTGCAAGGGCGACATGATCTCTACAGGGTGAGCGGTCTAAATTTCACACAGAGGAAGCTGCTGTGATGACGAAGTTATAGTATATAACACAGTTCAGCTCAATACAATAATGTCAATGAAATGTAATCCTTGTATAATCAAACGTGGGGAAACGTGACGTGTGATCTGCTCGGCTCTACTTTGATCTGTTCTGCCCTGGTTTGCTATGTATGTTATGCTTGTATTATGACATGATTTTATGAAACGCTACACGATACACATCATGCACTATAGTATACTATGCTGCAACATCACAGAATGCGATATACAACTTGTACAATGTGATGTACTAGAACACAACAAATAATACAACGTAATGCCAGGCTATACATCATCATCATCATCATCATCTACAACAACAACAACAACAACAACAACAATGGATGAAGAAGAAGAAGAAGAAGAAGAAGAAGAAGAAGAAGAAGAATACTAATAACAACAATACCTACTACACCACCACCACCACAATACCACCACCATCACCAGCACCACCATCATCAACACCACCAATGATAATATTACTTAGAAGAAGGTAGTACAATCATATGGCACTACGATTGTCTATTATCATCATAATTCTTTTTTTTATGATTCTTCTTCTTCTTTATTTAATGCTGTTGTTGTTGTTGTTGGTAGTGGTGGTGACGGTGACAGTGGTGATGGCATTACCATCATTATCATGATCACAATCATCATCATTTCTTATTGATGTATTCAGTTCCCCTTATTGGGACCAGAATGTCTAACCACAAGAAACAGTTTGATGCGAATTTCTTTCTTTTGTTTTCCCGCACATGGGCAATGTATTTATTACTCAAACATTGCACACAGCCAGTGCTGTTAGCTGCCTTTATATGAATTCCAAGTAATTTCTTTCACCGTTTCATACCGTGTCATCTGTCAGCTTCCTCGCCAAGCAACAATGATCTGTTAGTAACCCAACTTTGGCAGACGTTTCCAGATTCTTCCCGCCCAAGGTGACCTGTCCTTTCATTATTGTTCGTCCTTGTGTTTGTTTGACTATATTCAAGATTAAAAAGGCTGTTCCAATATTGAATAAATTTTAATGTTGTGTTCGTTCTCCCCCTTTCCCCCCCCCTCGCCCCCCCCCCCCCCCCCCCCCCCCCCCCCCCCCCGGTTTTTGTTGCGGTGTGCATGCAGCAGTCAGAGAAATGGGAGATAATCCAGCTCCCATTTCTCTGGTGTCAGTACAGGGAATAAGAGCAGGCTTGGAACATCCTTGTTCTTGAGGGGGAGAAGGTGGGGAGATGTCTTCTTGTTTGTTCTGTGTGCTCCGTGTCGGCATGTCTTCTGGGCGACGTGTACGACGTGTACGACGTGTGTACGACGTGTACGACGTGTACGTGTAAACAGCATTCATTTTGGAGTTATGAGCGTGTAACTAGTTCTTCATGGGAGCCAGAGTTACCCTACTTGATCATTCTTCTTCCACGTACGAGAGGCGCCATTGTGTGCGTTCACAACGTGCTCTCTAGCACTGGGTGTTAAATGACGTGAGACCACAGCAACGCATGAAACAATTTGTGTGTATGTGTGTGATATGAAACTAATTTTAGGTACTAGATTTGATTACATATCTTACGGTATGCCGAATATCAAACTGGATTGGATATTTAATACACACACACACACACACACACACACACACACACACACACACACACACACACACACACACACACACAAATCGAAGTTCTAAATACGCTATAGAACGATCGTTGTGCGACCATAAACATTACCCGTCCATCAGGAAAAATCAGCTCAACCAGCTTTCAAACAGCAATCAGAATTCCTTCCCCCTTTCCTCCCCTCGTTCCCCCTCCCAACATGCCTTCCTTCCCGTTCATCCCCTCTCTCTCGGAAAAAAAAAAAAAAAAAAGTGCCAAATACGCAACAGAACCAATCCTTGTGCAACCATAAACATTACCCGTCACCGGGAGAAATTTGCCCCATCGGCTTTTAAACAGCAATCAGAATTCCCACCCCTTTCCCTCCCTAACACGCCTTTCCTCCCGTACACCATCCCCCCCCCCCCCCCCCCCCACTCCACCTCACCCTTCAACTTTCCCTGTTCCTCCGTCAACGTTGACGTAGTATAAAACACACAGCGTCACGCTTCGTCCGTCCTGGAATGAACAGCGAGCGAAATGAGTCTGAACTGTTTTTAAATCGTTTGACACCACTTTCCAACACCACCAGCCAGCTCAACAACCACCTCCACGAGCAATTGCCACAGCGGCTCAACGCGTCGACAGAAATTTCATAGAGAATTTTTCTTTGGTTTACTTACCTTTTCTTTTTTTTTTTCCTTTTCTTTTCTTTTTTTTTTTTTTTTTTTTTTTGGTCAGGGAGGAGGACAGTTTCAAGAAGATGATGAGAGGGCTGGGGCAGGTTGAAGGCGTGGAAGCGTGGAAGGACGATGGGGAAAGAAGCATGGGAGCGGGGTGGAGATGGGGGATTAACTAAAAAAAAAAAAGAAAAAAAAAGAAAAAAGAAAAAGGACAACAACAACAAAAAAAAGACAAGAAAAAGAAAATTCAGCGCGTACAAGACCGCCGAAAGAACGGTCCACTTCATTCCCCTTGACTGACTGACTTCCCTTGTTTGTTCATTTGGGCTTGACTGTTCCGCCGTCTCTGGAGAGCTCACGCTACGTTTGGCGTCGGTAAAGCGTGAAGTCAGGAGGGGGACCAAAACACTGCCATAACGATGCATGAAATTATGTTTTCGCGTCATTTATGGGCTTGGGAATTTTTCCCCTATTTCTTTTTCTTTTTTTTTTCAATTTTATTTTAGGGGAAATAATTTTCGCCATCAGGCGCATAATGTTGTTGGTAAGAAATCTGGCAATAAACACACACACACACACACACACACACATATATATATATATATATATATATATATATATATATATATATATATATATATATATATTGAATTATAAACAAAGCTTGCTCTTATGTCTTAGATTGAAGAAATAGGGGGAGATACGCATTCATATCTGCAGTGGTAGATGATTCTGCCTAACTAACAGTATGTGCTTGAGTGGGTGAATGGGGAAAAATAAAATAAATGCTTCTCAAAATGAGCCTTCAGCAAGCTTACATTCTCCAGAATTATAAACAAAGCTTGCTCTTATGTCTTAGATTGAAGAAATAGGGGGAGATACGCAAATTATAAACAAAGCTTGCTCTTATGTCTTAGATTGAAGAAATATATATATTTGAGGAGGGGGAGATGTGAAAGTTGATGATTGAAACATGTATCAATTTGAAAATGAAGAAAAAGCACGGCAATAGCAGAATCCAAAGGTCGAAGACAATGATAACTGATCTTGGTAGTTAAGGGGCAGATCATATTGATTTTTTTTTTTCAAGACAGTGAGAGAAGAAGAAGAAGAAGAAGAAGAAGAAGACGAAGACGACGACGAAGAAGAAGAGCAACAACAACAACAACAGTGGTGGAGAGAGAGAGAGAGAGAGAGAGAGAGAGAGAGAGGAGAGAGAGAGAGAGAGAGAGAGAGAGAGGAGTGTGTGTGTGTGTGTGTGTGTGTGTGTGTGGCTCTGCATGTATGCGAATGGATGAAGTTTATGTGTGCATGAGTAGGAAGAGCGATGGAGGTGATTGTGAAGGACAGGGGGGAGGGGATGCTTTTAAGGGAGACGGACGTATAGTGCATACAGTGTGTGTCTTGCTGTCTGTCTGTCTGCATCCTTGCGATGGAAGAAAACAACATCTTTTACAGCTTCAGCCGATCAGTCGTCAACGTCAAAGGACAGTACACATCGTAGTATTGTCCTTGAAGAGCGCTTAAAAAAAATGAAGAGATCAGGGGAAGAGAGACAAACAGGAAGAAATACCCGAAACAAACAAGGATCGGAATGTAAGTAGTAAAAAAAGGGAAGAAAAAAAAAAACGAAACAAAACAAAAAAAAGAAAAAAAAACGAAACAAAAAAAAAACAAAAAAAAAAAAAAAAACAACGAAAGGAGTGAAGAAGGACAAAAGGAAGAAATTTAGGAAAGAACAAACGAAAGAAAGAAAGAAGGAAGAAAAGAAGATAAACGACAAATACACGATGTGATTAGCAGGCACACAAAGAGAGAAAGAAACACACACACACACACACACACACACACACACACACACACACACACACACACACACACACACACACACACACACACCAGGACGACAACACGTTGAAATGAGCACTGAAAATGGTCATTTTTTTTTTGTGTTGAACGTCAGCGAGATTCGTTAACTCGCGACATCTGACTGTAATGTTGTTGCTGTACCTATGAGCCAGCGTGAAACCTTTTTCTTTTTCTTTCTTTTTCTTTTCTTTTTTCTTTCTTTTTCTTTTTTTTCTGTCCTATCTTCTGTACCACCTCAGTGGCATTGCATCCTTGCCGTTCATTCCAACTCCCCCCGGCCACAGCTACAGCCCGGCCCGGCTCGCCGCAGCCCCGGCACCGGCAATCCACAGGGAGCAGCCAATGTTAAGTCGTTAAGAGGCAACCCACCGGAGAAGACACTGCACTGCTGCCAAGTCACTTCGGTGGTGTTCAGTGGCGCCTGTTCTGATCCAACATACGCAGGACACCACCTACTAAGCACCCTGCTGATGACAATAATAAAATCATTGCTTAGTCTCGGAGTGGGCATGAGTGATATCTCTGGAGGGCGCCACCACGTCCGTCCAGTGATAGCCCACATGAACTCGCCGATACCGGTGACCTGACGGAATCAAACCAAGGCCACAGACGTGGAGAGGACGTGGAAACTGAGGTCACCATGAGAGCAGGGCATGAAGGGCCACAGAATTTGAGACCTTTTTTTTTTTTACGCTGATCGATGAGAATGTTAATGATGAGGATGATGCTATGGATTTTATTCCGGTTTGAGTGTGCACGACGGGGCTGTACACTACGCTTAATTTTATAATACATCCTGGCGTCAACCAGGCCCGAGAGATACTGGCACCTGCAGTGCTGGTCAGGAATTTTGAGCAACACCCTCAGAGACGCCTCCATTTAGTGGAGGAAACTCCACTGTGTGCATCCAGTCTTCTCAACTGAGCCCGTAACAAATTTCACTTCTGGGAAGGAGTCGGTCGGGGCAGAAAAATCCCACGTGGCTCGGATGGGAAGGGAGAACACCGATAATAACTGTTTGCCTTTACAAAAGAAAGAAAACGCTCGTGATCTTTAGGGATAACAGGAGAAAACAGCTTATCATCCTCAGGAAAACAGTAATTGTAATTCTCAGGACCGGTTTCCGCGAAGGACAATAACTATTTTCCTGTGAAAACAGCCGTTGACGGCTGATGACACTCACAGGCTCCCATATCGATTGTTGTAGTTTGGTGGCGTGAGGCCGGCTCCTCCCTCCCCCCCCCCCCCCCCCCCCCCCCCCCCCCCCCCCCCCCCCCCCCCCTTCCTTCTCCCCCTCCTCTTCCATTCTCCGTCTGTCTAGCCGCCGACGGATTCAGTCGCAGACTGGAATCGAACCGAAATGCGTCGTCAGAAAAACAAAACAAAACAAACAAACAAAAGAAAACAAAAATAAATTAGAAAAAAAGAAAAAAAAGGGAAGAAAAAAAAAAAGAAAAAAAAATAGAAAAGTGAACCATCGTCACTAATATGTACAAAACATTTTAGAACACAACCTGGCCATGGAGCTAATCAGGGTTAACTTAAAAATAAATTGGACGTCTTTTCCGTCGTCAGAATCTATGGTAACACCACAAAGTAGATCAACGTGAACAGAACTGTATGATTAAACTATTATTTCATTAATTCCTCTTCTGTCTGTCTGTCTGTCTGTCTGTCTGTCTGTCTGTCTGTCTTGTCTCTCTTCTCTCTCTCTCTCTCTCTCTCTCTCTCTCTCTCTCTCTCTCTCTCTCTCTCTCAAAATGTTGCTGTCGTGTTATCATCAGATGATGAACTTGTAATTAAATCAGTTGCGAAATTCATCGCAGAAGCATTGAAAATTAGACAGATGAAGGATAGTGAAATTTCAGATAATGCATTATAAGAGATATCTGAATGAATATTATCATTCATCGCAAGTGGAAGAGATCAGTAAGATACATTGTCATCATTTGATCGAGTGGATGGTCGAGTCAGTCTTAAGGTGTGTGTGTGTGTGTGTGTGTGTGTGTGTGTGTGTGTGTGTGTGTGTGTGTGTGTGTGTGTGTGTGTGCGTGTGTGTGTGCGTGTGTGTGTGTGTGTGTGTGTGTGTGTGTGTGTGTGTGTGTGTGTGTGTGTGTGTGTGTGTTTAAATTGCATTACTCCTGTGCGTGAGGACATAAGGAAATGTTATGAATTTATTTGTTTTTAACCTTTGATTTGGTGCACACTAGGAATGAATGTGTACTATTTGTTTGCAGGAAAGGAAGAGGGAAATGTTATTGTTCTGTTACCTCTCCCCCCTTGTCAAAAGACCTCTTTGGTAATGACAATAAAATATCAAAGTGTCAAAGTGTCAAGTGTCTCTCTCTCTCTCTCTCTCTCTCTCTCTCTCTCTCTCTCTCTCTCTCTCTCTCTCTCTCTCTCTCTCTCTCTATCTCCATTCTGTTCTGTCGCGTGCAGATCGATCCTGATGAAGACACAGAGGTACCAGCATTGACTGATTCGTGATTCATTTAACGTCTTGAACCCTTCAGTGATGACGGTTCCCGCTAAGGACATCATGTCCGTCTGTCGTATCACCTGAAGTGGCAGCACACATGAAATCAAAATGTAACTAATTGAAAAAAAAGGGAGTGTGGAAGGAGGAGGAAGTAGGCAGGAAGTGGAGGTAGCAGCAGCAGCAGCAGCAGCAGCAATAGTTGTAACAGCAGCATCAGCAGCAGCAGCCATAGTATTAGAAGTAGTAGTAATAGTGGTAGCGAATGCAGCAGCAGCAGCAGCAGCAGCAATAGTTGTAGCAGCAGCAACAGCAGCAGCAGCCTATTATTAGAAGTAGTAGTAATAGCAACAGCAGCAGCAGCAGCAGCAGTAGCAGCAGCAGCAGTAGTAGTAGTAGTAGTAGTAGTAGTAGTAGTAGTAGTAGTAGTAGTAGTAGAAGGGGCTTCATCATTATCATCATCATTATCATCATCATCATCAGCAGCAGCAGCAGCAGTAGTAGTTGTAGAAACAGCAGCAGTAGCAGTAGTAGTTGTAGAAACAGCAGCAGCAGCAGCAGTTGTAGAAACAGCAACAGCAGCAGCAGTAGTAGTTGTAGAAACAGCAGCAGCAGCAGCAGTAGTAGTTGTAGAAACAGCAGCAGCAGCAGCAGTAGTAGTTGTAGAAACAGCAACGGCAGCAGCAGTAGTAGTTGTAGAAACAGCAGCAGCAGCAGTAGTAGTTGTAGAAACAGCAGCAGCAGCAGCAGTAGTAGTTGTAGAAACAGCAACAGCAGCAGTAGTGGTAGTAACAGTGATGGTGGTGGGAACAGAACACAAACGAAAGGAGGCGTCATGGTGGGGCCCAGGAACAGAAGGCTGAAGTCTGAGAGAGGGGAGGAGGTTGGGGGTGGGGGTGATGGGGGGGGGGAGGAGGTAGGACGATGAAGAGAGGAGGAGGGAGGGTGCGGATGAGCAGAGAGAGAAGCAGGGGGGGGGGGGGAGAAGAGGTAGATAGGAAGGGAAGGAGTGGGGGGGTGGGGGTGGCGAGTGGGGGTGGGGGTGGGGGGGACGAGGGTACTTGGTATGTGCCAGTGCGAAAGCCCGACGCACCTGTCATCCCGAGGGTGGCAACTGATGACAGCTCTGGCCTCCCTGCTACACGGAACAAGAGAGGGCGGGGGTTGGGATGGGGGTGGGGGACAATGGGGTGGGTGGGAGGAGGGGGTAGGAGGTAGGAATCGGCTGGAGGGGGCGGACGGGGACGGGGAGGGGGGTGGGGTCGGGGCGGGGTGTAAGGGAGAACAAAGGTAATAGTGTGAAGAGGTAAGAAACGGTATGTCAAGTAAAGTGGGGGAGGGGGTGGAGGAGGAAGAAAAAAAAGAGGGGTGGTGGTGGTGGGTGAGGATTAGAGGTATAGAGATCAAGACACGGTAGGGCAATTTAAGGGGTGAGGAAAAGTGGGTGGGGGAGGAGAGAAAGGATTGGGGTTATAGAGATTAAGAAACGGTAGGGTAAGTAAAGTGGGGAGGAGGAGGAGGAGGAGGAAAAGAGGGGGGTGGAAGAGGGGTAGGATTTGTGGTGTAAAGATTGAAAAACGGTAGGGAAGGTAAAGGGGGTAGGAGGAAAAGGGGATAGGTGGAGGGGGGAGAGTTAGGATTGGGGAAATAGAGAGTAGTATAGGCGATGCCAAGGGGGAAGGGGTGATGGTGATTCTGGAGGAAAGCAAAGGGAGGAAACTAAGGGTGTTTTTTTTTTCAGTTTTTTTTTTCTTTTTTGTTTGTCAGATTTGATTTGTCTGTAGTATAAAATAAGAAAATAAAAAAAAAAGAAGAAGAAAATCACTATGCTACCGAACGAAATAAGCAAACAAAATTACAAGACAAAGATGACGCGTTTCGACCCTTCTGGGTTTTTTTTCAGGCAAGACAAACATCATTCAAGGCAATGAAAACGAAGAACGAACAATCACAGATTCTGTAGAAGTCCTTAGAGACTGAAACGCGTGCCTTTGCAGTGTGTGTGTGTGTGTGTGTGTGTGTGTGTCTGTGTGTGTGTGTGTGTGTGTGTGTGTGTGTGTGTGTGTGTGTGTGTGTGTGTGTGTGCAACCTTGAGTTAATCTGACAATAAATTGGTTTCAGTCCTCCCCAGCACCTTCGGGTGTTTCTTTTTCTTCTTCAGTCAGTCAGTGTGAGTGTATGTGTATGTATGTGTGTGTGTGTGTGTGTGTGTGTGTGTGTGTGTGTGTGTGTGTGTGTGTGTGTGTGTGTGTGTGTGTGGTTTCATACGGTCATGACGTAAGTTCCATTCTCAACCCAAGGGAGCCTTTGTTTAGTTCCTGCTAACTTTGCAGCCCTGTATATTGTACACGGGATATCCGGACACCAACTCTTTACGTAATGGCGTGATGCTCAACACACAGCCAAAGAGGAACGGAGCGAACGCCAGAGTAAGAGAGGTGAGGGGAGAGGGAAGGGGAAAGGACATGGGGAAACGGGGGAAGATAGGAAACCGGAAGGAGGAAGAAGACAGCCTCAAACTATGACAGTGTACCGGCTTCATAAGCTAAAAATAACTGTTTTCCCCAGGGAAACGGCTATCATTCTTTAGGAAAATGGTGTTTTAAACTGTTATCCCTGAGAATCACAACTAATTTCTTTGGGGGTAAAGTAACACACAAAATGTTTGATTAATTAAAAAGAAAGCAGAACAGATCGAAGAAAAGAAAACGTCTTTTACAGGTTGTTTCGTAACCGTCCTAACTGATTTTGTCTATAAGAACTTCCTGTTCGAAGAACAATAATAAGACGGGAACACTAAATACGGAAATTCTAAAACGTCTCATGTTTCTTTTGTACATGCAGCTACAACGTTTGTCAGATTTCGATATTTAGTTTTACTATGTTATTATTGTTCTTTGAATCGGAAGTTCTTATAAACAACGATGATGCTACAGGGTATTAGCTAGTTTCCCTGTTTTCCCTTAAGATTACATGTGTTTTCCCTATTTTCCGAAGGAAGAATGTTATTATGGGTGTTATTTACACGGATCATAACTATTTTCCCTATTTTTGCGGGAAAAAACGTTAATAGGAAAACGGTTATGATCTTCGGGATCAGAGGTACTTTCCCTGTTTTGATGACCCCGTTGAGCTTGTCATAGTTAAAACGACTTTTTCCTCGCGATCATGCCTGTTTTCCACAAGAAAATACGGATAATGGTTATTATCCAAAGGAAAACAAGAAAAACAACTTTAATCCTAAGGGGATGAGGGGGGGGGGGGGGGGAATAGTTAAACCGGAAAACAGGGAAAATAGTTACGATCCCTGGAAAAATGATTATGATCCTTAGGATGATTACTGCTTTCCCCTTTTCGTTATTTTCTACGAGGATCATAGCTGTGTTCCTGAGGAAATCAGCTGTTATCGCTTTTAGACTCTTGTATGTTTCCATAAACTAACTTACCAAAATCTTGGATGCAACGGACGCAGGAAAGGAAACCAGGGGTGGGACACCAGGTTAGGTTCCACCACAGAGGTCATGTAGTGACACTGCCGTTTGTGTAGTTGAAATCGTTTCGCATTTGTGACAATTTTCTTTAATATGATAAACGATTTTCTCCTGCAACTTGGGGCTCAGTAAATTAGTTCAATACCATATGTCACTAAGAATGGCAGAAATATACTTGACCTGTGGACTCCTAGTGCTCCTAAACCAATGGACTAGGGCACCAGCTTCTGTCCAGTCTACTAGATCAGCTCGCCCCGGCCACCCGCGGCCAGGTCTCCAGTCGGCCTCCCTCACCTGGCTCACCTCCATCGGACCTCAGCAGCTGCAGGCTAAGCGAGAACGGCGCCAGGCAGAGCGTTGCTGGCTCAAATCTGGACTACATGTTCATAAACATATTTTTCGTACTGCCAATAAGGTTACGAACTTCGGGCAGGTCAAACGCTGTTTTTACAGTCCCAAAAATCCTACCGTATACACCCCCAAACTTTTTACTTTTTAACCAATACTTACTTGGCAAATCAAAGTCCACCCCATGCCCCCCTCAATCCCTGCGACAGAACCCCCTAGTTTTCTCGATTTCTTTTAGTAAAAATAGCCACTTTTCCCCGTAATTTCTCTCACCCCTTCCTACCCGCTGTTCCTGACCCTTTCCCTTCCTGGCGCTCAGTGGTCTAAAAATTCCACTCTGTTCGTAGAAACGGGGGAAAATTTGAAGCAAGCACTTAAAAAAAGAGCCCTTTGCCCCTTCCCTCATCCCTTTTACCGCTGTCTTACGATCCCCTCCCAAACCCAAACCCAGAACCCATGCATCTGTCTCAGGGCCGGCGCGTACGCCAAGGGCGCCAGCGATGAGTTTTTTTTGAGAGGGATGATTTTGAATGATACTTCGTGCGTTTTGAGTGTAAAGAAAATAATAGTGTTAGAGCCGGATCAGCATTTTCTGAACTTTGATGCAGAGACCAAAGATACCGTGACTGAATCCACTTTCAGTCTCACCCCAAAACCCTTTGGTCCCCTCTGTCTACTCCCAATCCTCCTCCTCCTCCTCCTCCCCCTCCATCATCATCATTCATCATCATCTCACCATCATCCCCTATTACCCCCCGGGGATACGGGGCCCCCAACCCGACCCAGGTTAAAAAGAAACATGAATTCATTTGCGTCGTTGCCGGTAAGTGCTCACCGCATTAACGGGATTGGAACTCAAAAGTACGAACAGTTTTTTTCCCACTGCCAGGGAACGAGTTACCAACCCATTAGGATTATAAGCGTGGTGAAAACCGAGTCACTGAAAAATTTCACGGTATGCAGCCGATTTCTTTTTTCTGCAGTCCCAAACAGGGTTTGTCGCTCCAATCTGCAATCCGGTCGCACGACAAAGTCTACACTTTTTTGCAGGTGTGACTTCAGCCCCCAAGTTGCCTTAATTCAGCCCACCTGGCCAGGTTTTAATGTGTCGGGGGTCTGGGAATCCATGTTGTGGGGGGCATCACAGCGGGGGTTATCGGAGTCCCCTCTTCTTGAAAGGGGTTCTGTCCGCCTCCCGCTGTCACCTTTTCATTAAAAGGGGGTTTCTGCCCGCCTGGCGCTGTCACCCTCTTCATTGAAAGGGTTCTGCCGCCTGGCGTTTGTCACCCTCTTCTTGAAAGGGTTTTTTCCGTTTGGGCTGTCCCTTCTTCATTGAAAGGGGTTCTGTCCCCTGGCGCTGTCACTTCTTCATGAAAAGGGGTTTTTCTGTCGCTTGGGCTGTCACCCCTTATTAAAAAGGGTTCTGTCCCCCTGGCGTGTCGATCTTCTTTGAAAAGGGGCTCTGTCCACTGGCCTGTCACCCCTCTTCATTAAAGGGGATCTGTCCGCCGGCGCTGTCAGACTTTTCATTGAAAAGGGGGGTTCGTCCGCCTGGGCTGTCGCCCTTATTAAAAGGGGTTCTGTCCGCCTGGCGCTGTCACCCTCTTCATTAAAAGGGGTTTTTCCCGCCTGGCGCTGTCAGATCTTCATTGAAAAGGGGGTTCTGTCCGCCTGCGCTGTCAGCCTCTTCATTAAAAGGGGGTTCTGTCCGCCTGGCGTTTTCACTCCTCATTGAAAGGGGTTCTGCCCCGCCTGGCGCTGTCAGCCTCTTCCTGAAAAGGGGTTCTCTCCGCTTGGCCGTCGCCTTTCTTTAAAAAGGGTTCTGGTCCGTTTGGGCGCTGTCACCCTCTTCATTGAAAAGGGGTTCTGCCCGCCTGGCGCTGTCAGATCTTCATTAAAAAGGGGTTCGTCCCCCTGGCGCGTACCCCCTTTTCTTTTAAAAGGGGGGTTCGTCCGCCTGGCGCTGTCGCCTCTTCTTTTAAAAGGGGTTCTGTCCGCCGGGCGCTGTCAGCCTCTTCATTAAAAGGGGGTTCTCCCCGCTTGGCGCGTCCCCCTTTTAATTGAAAAGGGGTTTCCCCCCGTTTTGGCGCTGCCCCCCTCTTCATTGAAAGGGGTTTCTGTCCCCCCTGGCGCTGTCAACTCTTCTTTAAAAGGGGGGTTTCTGTCCGCCTGGCGCTGTCAGCTTCTTTTTTTGAAAGGGGTTCTGTCCCCCGGGGGGGCGCTGTCAGCTTCTTATTGAAAGGGGTTTCTGCCGCTTGGCGCTGTCACCCTCTTTTTAAAAAGGGGGTTTTCTGTCCGCTTGGCGTGCACCCTCTTCATTGAAAGGGGTTCTGTCCCCTGGCCTGTACCCTCTTTTTTGATAGGGGTTCTGTCCGCCTGGCGCTTCCCCTTCTTCTTAAAAGGGGTTCTTCCGCTTGGGGCCTGTCACTCTTTTCATTGAAAGGGGTTCTGTCCGTTTGGCGCTGTCACCTTCTTCTTGAAAAGGGGTTTGTCCGCTTGCGCTGTCACCTTCTTCTTTGAAAGGGGTTCTACCCCCGGGGCCCGTGTCCCTTTTTATTGAAAGGGGTTCATCTGCCGGGCCCTGTCAGCCCTTCATTGAAAGGGGTTCTTTCCCCCTGGCGCTGTCACCTCCTTGTTAAAAGGGGGGTTCTGTCCCCCGGGCGCTGTCACCCTTTCATTGAAAGGGGTCTGCCGCCTGGCGCTGTCACCCCTTGATTGAAAGGGGTTCTGTCCGCCTGGGCTGTCCCCCTCTTCATTGAAAGGGGTTCTGCCCCCGGGCGCTGTCCCCCTCTTCATTAAAAGGGGGTTTTTTTCGCTTGGCGCTGTCACCTTCTTCTTTAAAAGGGGGTTCGCCCCTGGCGCTGTCACTCTCTTCTTTAAAAAAGGGGTTTGTCCGCTTGGCACTGTCCCCTCTTCATTGAAAAGGGGGTTGTCCGCCGGTGCTGTCGATTTTCATTGAAAAGGGGTTCTGTCCCCCCTGGCGCTGCCCCTTTCATTGAAAAGGGGATCGTCCGCCTGGCGCTGTCGACTCTTCTTTGAAAGGGGGGGTTTCTGCCCGCCTGGCGCTGCACCCCTTTTCATTGAAAGGGGTTCGTCCCCCTGGGGCGTCACCCCCTTCTTAAAAAGGGGGTTCTGTCCCGCCTGGCGCTGTCAGCTCTTCTTTTGAAAAGGGGTTCTGTCCCCCCTGGGCTGTCAGGCTCTTCATAAAAGGGGTTCTGTCCCCCTGGCGCTGTTACTCTCTCTTAAAAGGGGTTTTCTGTCGCCGGCGCTGTCAGCTTTTCATTGAAAGGGGTTCCCCGCGGGCGTGTCAGGTTTCATTGAAAAGGGGTTCGTCCGCTTGGCGCTGTCACCCTTTCATTGAAAAGGGTTCTTCCCCCTGGGCTGTCAGACTCTTCATTGAAAAGGGGTTCTGTCCCCCGGCGCTGTCCCCTTTTCATTAAAAGGGTTTTTCGTCCCCCTGGCGCTGTCAGCCTTTCTTGATGGGGTTTGCCCGCCTGGCGCTGTGCCTCTTCATTAAAAGGGGGTTCTCCCCCGTTTGGGCGCTGTCACCCCTTCATTGAAAAGGGGTTTTTCGCTTGGCCTGTCACCCTCTTCTTTGAAAAGGGGTTCTGTCCCCCTGGCGTGTCAGACTCTTCATTGAAAAGGGGTTCGCCCGCCTGGCGCTGTCAGCCTTTTCATTGAAAGGGGTTCTGTCCCCCTGGCGCTGTCACCCTCTCATTAAAAAGGGATTCTGTCCCCTGGCGCTTCGCTTCTTCGTAAAAGGGTTTTGTCTGCTTGGCGCTGTCACCCTCTTCTTTAAAGGGGTTTTTCGTCCCCCTGGCGCCCCACCCTCTTCATTAAAAGGGGTTCTGCCCCGCCTGGCGCTGTCACCCTTCATAAAGGGGGTTTCTGCCCTTGGCGCTGCACTCTCTTGATTAAAGGGGGGTTCTGCCCGCCGGGCGCTGTCACCTTCTTCATTGAAAGGGGTTCTGCCCGCCTGGCGTGCCCCTTCTTTCATTGAAAGGGGTTCTGCCCGCGGGCGCTGTCAGCCTCTTCATTGAAAGGGGTTTGCCCGCTTGGCCTGTCACCCCTTCATTGAAAGGGGTCCTGTCCCTTGGCGCTGTCAGCCTCTTCATTGAAAGGGGTTTTGTCCGCTTGGCGCTGTCGCCTCTTATTAAAGGGGTTTTTGCCCCGCTTGGCCTGCCCCCTCTTCATTGAAAGGGGGTTCTGTCCGCTTGGCGCTGCACCCTCTTCATTGAAAGGGGTTCTGCCCGCTTGGCGCTGTCCCCTTTCATTAAAGGGGGGTTCTGTCCGCTTGGCGCTGTCCCTTTTCATTAAAAGGGGTTCTGTCCCCCTGGCGCTGTCCCTTCTTCATTGAAAGGGGTTCTGTCCATTGGCGCGTCACCTTTCTTAAAAGGGGTTCTGTCCGCCTGGCGCTGTCAGGCTCTTCATTAAAAGGGGGTTGGTCCCCCTGGCGCTGTCACTTTTTCATTGAAAGGGGTTTTCTTCCGCCGGGCGCTGTCACTCTCTTCTTTGAAAGGGGGTTCGCCGCGGGCGCTGTCACTCTCCCCATTAAAAGGGGTTCTGTCCGCCGGGCGCTGTCGCCTCTTCTTGAAAGGGGTTGTCCGCTTGGGCTGTACTCTCTTCATTGAAAGGGGTTTGTCCGCCTGGCCTGCACCTTTTTAAATAAAAGGGGGTTCGTCCACTTGGCGCGTCACTCTTTTTATTGAAAGGGGTTCTGTCCCTGGCGCTTCAGCCCTTCTTTGAAAAAAAATTCTTCCGCTTGGGGCTTCACTTCTTCTAAAAGGGGTTTTTGTCCACGGGCGCTGTCACTTCTTCATTGAAAGGGGTTCTGTCCCCTGGCGCTGTCACCTTTTTCATTGAAAGGGGTTTTCCCCTTTGGCGCTGTCATTTTCCCTTCTTTTAAAAGGGGTTCTTTGCTTGGCGCTGTCACTCTTTTCTTTGAAAGGGTTCTGCCCCCGGGCGCTGTTCCCTTTCTTCATTGAAAGGGGGGTTTGTCCCCTGGCGCTGTCACCTCTTTTAAAAGGGGGTTCTGTCCGCCTGGCGCGTCACTCTTTCTTTTAAAGGGGTTTTCCGCCTGGCGTGTCACCTTCTTCATTGAAAGGGGTTCTGTCCATTGGGGCGCGTCACCCCTTTATTGAAAGGGGTTCGTCCCCCCTGGCGCTGTCAGCCTTTCTTTAAAAAGGGGTTTCTGTCCGCCTGGCGCTGCCCCGTCTTATTGAAAGGGGTTCGTCCACTTGGCGCTGTCACTCTCTTCATTAAAGGGGTTTTTCCCGTTTTGGCGTTTCACCCTTTTCAGGAAAGGGGTTCTGTCCACTTGGCGCTGTCACTCTCTTCATTAAAAGGGGGTTCTGTCCGCCGGCGCTGTCAGCCTCTCATTAAAAGGGGGGTTCTGTCCGCCTGGCGCTGTCACTCTTTCATTGAAAGGGGGTTCGTCCACCGGGCGCGTCACCTTTTTCCCCTGAAAGGGGTTCTGTCCACTTGGCGCTGTCCTCTCTTCATTGAAAGGGGTTCGTCCCCCTGGCGCTGTCCCCTTCTTCATTGAAAGGGTTCTGTCCCCCGGGCGCTGTCACCTTCTTCATTAAAAGGGGGTTTCTGTCGTTTGGGGCGCTGCGCCTCTTTTTGAAAGGGTTTTGTCGCCTGGCGCTGTCAGCCTTTATTAAAAGGGGTTCTGCCCGCTGGCGCGTCACCCCTTCATTGAAAGGGGTTCTGCCGCTTGGCGCTGTCACTTTTTTCATTAAAAGGGGTTCTGCCCCGCCTGGCGCTTCACCTTTTCTTTAAAAGGGGTCTGCCCATTTGGGCGCTGTCACCTCTTCATTAAAAGGGGGTTCTGTCCCCCTGGGCTGTCAGCCTCTTCATTAAAAAGGGGTTGGCCCGCTTGGCGCTGTCAGCCTCTTCATTAAAAGGGGTTCTGTCATTTGGGCGCTGTCACCTTCTTCATTGAACGGGATTCTGCCCGCTGGCGCTGTCCCCTTTCTTCATTGAAAAGGATTCTGTCCCCTTGGCGCTGTCACCTCTTCATTAAAAAAGGGGTTCTGTCCGCTTGGCGCTGTCACCCCTTCTTAAAAGGGGGATTCTGTCCGCTTGGCGCGTACCCTCTTCATTGAAAGGGGGTTTGTCCTTTTTGGCGCTGCCCCTCTTCATGAAAGGGATTCTGCCGTTTGGCGCGTCCCCCTCTTCATTGAAAGGGGTTCTGCTCCCTGGCGCATTACCCTTCATTAAAGGGGGTTCTGTCCGTTGGCGCGTCCCCCTTCTTGAAAGGGGTTCTGCCCCGGTTGGCGCTGTACCCTCTTCTTAAAAAGGGTTGTGTCCGCCGGGCGCTGTCACCCTTTTTCATTGAAAGGGTTTGTTCCGCTTGGCGCTCACCCTCTCATTGAAAGGGTTCTGTCCCCCTGGCGCGTCACCCTTTCATGAAAGGGGTTTTGTCTGCCTGGCGCTGTCCCCCCTTTCATTAAAAGGGGTTTCTGCCCCGCTTGGCGCTGTCCCCCCTTTTCTTTGAAAGGGGTTTTTGCCCGCCTGGCGCTGTCACCCTTTTATTAAAAGGGTTCTGTCCCCCCTGGCGCTGTCAGCCTCTTCATTGAAAGGGGTTCGTCCCCGGGCGCTGTCACCCTTTCATTGAAAGGGGTTCTGTCCGCTTGGCGCTTCGCCTTTCATTAAAAGGGGTTTCTGCCCGCTTGGCGCTGTCACCCTCTTCATTGAAAGGTTTTGTCCGCCTGGCGCGTCAGTTCTTATTAAAGGGGGGTTCTGTCCGCTTGGCGTGTCCCCTTTCTTCTTAAAAGGGGTTTCTGTCCGCTTGGCGCTGTAAACCTTCTTCATTGAAAGGGGTTCGCCCCGCTTGGCGCGTACCCTCTTCATTAAAAAGGGGTTCTTTCCCTTGGCGCTGCCCCCTCTTCTTTTGAAAGGGTTCTGCGGCCTGGCGCTGTCACCTTCTTCATTGAAAGGGGTTCTTCCCCTGGCGCGTCACCCTTTCATTAAAAGGGGGTTTCTGTCCCCCTGGCGCTGTCACTTTTTCATTGAAAGGGGTTCTGCCCGCCGGGGCGCTGTCACCTTCTTCTTGAAAGGGGTTTTTCCCCGGCGCTGTCACTCTCTTCATTGAAAGGGGTTCTGTCCCCCGGGCGCTTAGCCTCTCTTGAAAGGGTTCTGTCCCCCCTGGCGCGTCCCGCCCCTTTCATTGAAAGGGGGGTTTCTGTCCATTGGCGCTGTCACTTTTCATTAAAAAGGGGTTCTGCCCGCTTGGCGTTTTCACCCTTAATGGAAAGGGGTTTGTCACTTGGGCGCTGTCACTCTCTTCATTAAAAGGGGGTTTCTGTCCCCCTGGCGCTGTCAGCCTCTCTTTTAAAAGGGGGTTCTGTCCGCCTGGCGCTGTCACTCTCTTCATTGAAAGGGGTTCTGTCCACCTGGGCTGTCACCTTCTTCATTAAAAGGGGTTTGTCCATTTGGGTGTCACTCTCTTCTTGAAAGGGGTTTTCGTCCGCCTGGCGCTGTCCCTTCTTCATTGAAAGGGGTTCTGTCCCCTGGCGCTTCACCTTTTTTCATTGAAAGGGGTTCTGTCCGCTTGGCGCGTCAGCCTCTTCATTGAAAGGGGTTTTGTCCGCCTGGCGTGTCCCTCTTCATTGAAAGGGGTTCTGCCGTTTGGGCGCTGTCCCCCTCTTCATTAAAAGGGGTTCTGCCCGCTTTGGCGCGCACTCTCTTCTTTTAAAAGGGGTTCTGCCCGCCTGGCGCGTCCCCTTTCTTCATTAAAAGGGGGTTTTCTGTCCACTTGGGGGCCACTCTCTTCTTGAAAGGGTTCTGCCCGCCGGGCGCTGTCAGCCTCTTCTTTGAAAGGGGTTGTGTCCGCTTGGCGCTGTCAGCCTCTTCTTTAAAAGGGGGTTTCTGCGTCGGGCGCTGTCACCTTCTTCATTAAAGGGTTTCGCCCGCTTGGCGCTGTCACTTTTCATTGAAAAGGATTCTGCCCCCTTGGCGTGTCACCCTCTTCATTGAAAGGGGTTTCTGTCCGCTTGGCGCTGTCACCCTTTCTTTGAAAGGGATTCTGCCCCGTTTGGGCGCTGTCCCCCTCTTCATTGAAGGGGTTCTGCCCCCTTTTTGGGCCCTGTCAGCCTTCATTGAAAGGGATTCTGTCCGCTTGGCGCTGTCCCCTCTTCATTAAAAGGGGGTTTCTGCTCCCTGGCGATTCGCCTTTTTCATTAAAAGGGGTTCTGTCCCTTGGCGCTGTCACCCTTTTCATTGAAAGGGGTTCTGTCCGGTTGGCGCTGCACCCTCTTCATTAAAAAGGTTTGTGTCCGCCGGCGCGCACTCTTTTCATTGAAAGGGATTGTGCCCGCTTGGCGCTGTCCCCCTCTTTCATTAAAAGGGGGTTTTTCTGTCCGCCTGGCCTGTCACCCTTTTTCTTTAAAAGGGGGTTTTTGTCTGCCGGGGCGCTGTCCCCTCTTCATTAAAAGGGGGTTTTCTGCCCGCTTGGCGCTGTCACCCTCTTCTTTTGAAAGGGGTTCTGTCCCTGGCGCTGTCCCCCTTTTTATTAAAAGGGGTTCTGCCCGCCTGGCGCTGTCAGCCTTTCATTGAAAGGGGTTTTGTCCGCCGGCGCTGTCACCCCTTCATTGAAAGGGGTTCTTCCGTTTGGCGCTGTCAGCCTCTTATTAAAAGGGGTTCGCCCTTGGCGCTGTCAGCCTCTTCATTGAAAGGATTCTGTCCCCTGGCGCTGCAGTCTCTTCATTGAAAGGGGTTCTGTCCGCTTGGCGCTGTCACCTTTTCTTGAAAGGGGTTTGCCCTTGGCGCTGTCACCTTCTCATTGAAAGGGTTCTGTCCGCTTGGCGCGTCACCCTCTTCATTGAAAGGGTTTCCGCTTGGCGCGTCACCCTCTTTGAAAGGTTTCGGCCTGCGCTGCCCCTCTTCATAAAAGGGGGTTTGTCCGCTTGGCCTGTCACACAAAGCCTGGTTCATGTGAAATGCCAATGGGTCAGCTACCATGTCAGCAACGGGTTTTTGTTGTTAGTTGGTCTTTTTCAGGATAGAATCTCCCTTTTTTTTGATGTCTCACTTGTCAGGATATGACTTTTCTTTTCAGTCTTTGAGGTCGACAGCCCGGGAAAATACTCTGTATGGTTGGCTGGGCCGATGAGGAGGGGAAACCTTGCAGATTTGATCACACCACACACACACACACACACACACACACACACACACACACAAATAGGTTACAGTGATGCTAAGTTGTGCGTAGGTTTTTCCCGGGAAGGTGTAACATCTATGCCTGGCACTTCAGTCAGTCTGTGGTGGGAAACTTACTGTGATTGCGTCTATTGTTCATTTTTCAAATTCCTTTAACAACATTCACGTTCACATCACCTCCGTCTGTTTTTCTAAAAAAAATGGACAACCTATTAAATGTTGTGTACTAGATAGTGTGTGATCACATACATCTAGCACCATTAACTGTAAAACGCATCCTACAAAGTGTCAGGAACTTACATGATGCCAAACACTTTACCGCAGACTCCATGAGCATTCTGACTCAGAGATGTTCCACTGATGCAATTTTTTGAGTTCATCAAAGAGAAAGTATTTTTTTCTTTTTATTGATTTAAGTCTTTTTTGCAAGAAAGACTGTAAAACGATTTTTAGCGTGTTTTTAGAAACGATATAACTGTTTTAAAGGTTTTCCCCTTCTCTGTGCTGAATTGATTTTAGCGGGATGACAGCCTTGATACAGACTCTCGCATCGGCTGGGTTTATTGGCAAACACATTTTTCTCTTTGTTGTAATGTCAGTTGCGTTGTGGGGCTAGTTGTAAAATCCAACACTTGCTGTCAGCTTTCACTTTGGATGTTTCCTCCCTTCCCTTCTGTTCACACTATGCGTGCGTCTATGTAAAAAAAAAAGTGTGTGTGTGTGTGTGTGTGGTGTGTGTGTGCGTGCGTGCATGCGTGCGTGTGTGCATGCGCGCGCGTTTGCGTGCGTGCGTGTGTAAAGTGCGCGCGTGCTTGCGTGTGTGTGTGTGTGTGTGTGTGTGTTTTTTGTGTGTGTGTTGTGTGTAGGCGCGCAAACCCGTGTGCGTAATACTCAAGTTAGAAAGTTAGAAAATACAATGCAAACTGCAAACAAAAACCGTGTGGAACAAATCGCTAGGTATCTCAACACCACAACACATCCATTTCACTATACACAGCACACCACCATAGACTCAGTCTCTTTATTTCTCCGCTTTTTTTCAACTTTGAGGGCTGTTTACCTGTAAATCACCTTCTACAACATCAAACTGATGAAAAGAATGCCGCCCACAGCTAAAAGTAACCTGGAGGGATGGAAAATCCTCACGTTCAGGTATACTACAAACGTAAATCGCATCCAAGAAGAATGTGAGTTCGGACCATACCCCTAATATCCAGTCTTTCAGTATTGTAGTGAAGAGTGGTGGAACAAAAAAACAACAAAAATACCGGGGTGATAGAATGAGGGGAGGGAGGGGTATGGGAGAGGATGGATGGGGAGTGGAGCGGAGGGCGACGGGAGAGGATGCCTGGGGATGGAGGAGGATGGGTAGTTGGGAGGGTGGGACGAGGGAGGGGGTTGGGGGGGGGGGCGGGGGAGGGGGAAGAGACGAACGGAAAAACATTCAACCGATCCCCCGCCAGTGACTAAGCCGGCCTTTAATCGTTGTCGTTATGGCGATCATAACTTTGGAGTATGGCCGCCTCCTGACGGATGGGTTTTATGCCTTTCGCTGGATGTCCTTCCTGTACAGCCTCTGACCTGGAGTTTGTGATGTCGTGTGAATGAAGGCGAGTCCTGTCCTGCGTGGCCGTATCTTTATATTCAAAAGAGTGGTACCAGCTCAGCTCTTTGACCGTCGCCGGTGGGCTCTGCGCTCATGAAATATGGGCTGGTGCAACCTATGGGAACACTCCCGTGGAGGTTCTGTCGTGTCTCCTCCAGCGGCCATTACACAATGGCATTTGCCATTATGTCCCTCAACGTTTTCATGGAATGCCCTGTGCGTGCCTGCCCCCTATGGGAACACCGCGCAGGTTTCAAAGGGTGGTGCAGGATTGCTCCCAGCCGGTTTGTTCGGCAGTTGAGGACAGTACTTCTCTGGGTCCCACCCGCACCTTCGGGTGTATCTTTTTTTTTTCTTGTGGCCATATCTTTATATTCAAAAGAGTGGTACGAGTCAACTCTTTGACCCACGTAAAAGCCCACAAACTCCTTGACCCATGTCAGGCAGTTTACTACAGTGCAGGTCAGAGTACAGAAACTGCCATTTTGAAATCAGCGGTGCTCTCGCCGCGCCGCGGAGACTGTGGTGCCCGGAAATTGTAAGTGACCCGCGCAAGTGAATACTGGGAAAGCGTGGATACTTATGGGAGCATGCTCGCTTCACAAGTCGATGACAGCTGATTTCGCAAAGGAACATGTATTATCCTTCAGGAAAAGAGGGTTTTACTCTTCTCCCTGAGAATCACAATTTACCTCAGCATAATATCTGAAAACTGTTGTTGTTTTTCCGAGGTAAAACAGTTGTCGTTTTATTTTCTCCTAAGGATCGTACCTGTTTTCTCTCTTCTTTTTTTTTTCTCTCTCTCGAGGACAACGGTTATCCTTAAGATAAACCGCGATGGATTCCAGTTATTTCATCTATTTTGCCAGCCCCATTAACTCGCTCCGTGCCCTTCTTCCGCGGCTCTGTTCTCAGCGGCGCACAGGCTTGTCATGGTAATCAGCTATCACCGCAGTTTTCCCTGTTCACAGCGATTTCTCTGTTCACAGCGATTTCTCTGTTCACGGCTATTTCTCTGTTCACGGCGATTTCTCTGTTCACAGCGATTTCTCTGTTCACAGCGATCTCTCTGTTCACGGGGATTTCTCTGTTCCGGGGATTTCTTGTTCACGGCGATTTCTCTGTTCACGGCGATTTCTCTGTTCACGGCGATTTCTCTGTTCACGGCGATTTCTCTGTTCACAGCGATTTCCCTGTTCACGGCGATTTCTCTGTTCACAGCGATTTCTCTGTTCACAGCGATTTCCTCCAGGTAACGTCTATGTCCTCAGGGAAACTAACATAGCGTCTATCATCACAAGAAAAATAAGGGGCAACAATCGCAATCCTCGGGGATAACAGGGAAAACGGTTATTATCACCAGGGAAAATAGGGAAAACGGTTATCACCCCCCCCCCCCCCCCCGGGGGGAGAACAGAGAAAACGGTTATTATCCCTGGTGAAAACAGTTATTATCCCTAAGAAAACAGGGAAAATGGTTATTACCCCCGGTGAAAACAGGGAATAAGGTTATTTTACCCAGGCAATCAGAGAGAACGGTTATTATCCCCTGGGAAAACAGAAAAAAAGCGGTTATTAGCGCAGGGAAAACTTATCATCCCCAGGGAAAATAGAGAAACGGTTATCATCCCAGGGAAAACAGGGAAAAACAATTATGATCCCAGGGAAAACTTGTTATCTCCAGAGAAAACAGAAAACGGGTATTAAACCTTAGGG
>CM031621.1:37715551-37728051 GCA_018398815.1 Conus ventricosus
ATAAAAAATGGTAACAGTTACAGCTATATTAATGTTAACAATATAATGGTAAAAAATAATATTGATGATGATGATGATAATGATAATAATACCAATACATGGCATTCATTGAAAATAATGATAGCACATTTGCTGGCACTCAAAGCTAGACTTGTGACGATACTTACTACTACTCCTACTACTGATAATGAAAATGCTTATAGAAATAATAATTGCAACAGTGATAATAGTGATAACGATTGTAGAATAATTGCCACCATAACATTTAAAAAGAGTTACAGAAACAGTTACAGCAGCAATAGTGATAATAATAGTAACACTACATATTGGTTCTACTGAATATTTAGAAAGACCATATTTACTAGCAGTAAGAGCTAACCTGGCACCAATGATAACAATAGCAATAATGCTTTAAATAAGACCACCACCATCAGCAGTGAAATCAGTGATAATAACAATGTCACCCCAACTACAAATGAGAATAACGATGGATAGAACAAACATGAATGGAACAGCAGGGATGATAGTACTATTAGCAACCATAAATAACAACAAGACAATGCTAATATCATAACAACATCATCAACAGTGGTATTGTTAGCAACTACACCTGCCACTGATGCAGCCACTGCTTGCTCTAAAACATGAAAAATGGAAATTGAAATCAACAACAAGAACAACAACAAACAACAACAACAACAACAACAACAACAACAGCAACGTTTATCTTCCCCTTCATCATGAAGCTTTTTATTTCATTCTATGCTCTCTCTGTCTCTACGCAGAGCGGTATTTGACCAGTCATACATACAAAATAATCTCATCTTTTGGGCAGGATTCGCGGGAGCAGACAGCAACGACATTGAAGCATTTTCTCTCTGCTCAGGGGAAATTGATAAATTATGAATCCGCTGCTGACCAAACAATGGACCCCGGTCCTAGTCTGTGCTGTCAGTTTCAGACTATTCAGGTTCACCAGGAATGGCTAGTCCAGAAGCAAGTCAACACAGCCAGGTCATTAAGCAGTCTCATTTCCCCACGTCAGTCTTTACATGGAGACAAACCATGCATTCGTAGTATCATTCTTTGAGCACTGAAGTAGTGAGATGAACGTCCTGACAGCCGGAGGTTGTTCCGACGAAGTCCGTGGCTGGGCGTGACATTGCTATCCGGAGATGTGCTGAAATAGCAATGGACAAACATAACGTATACACACACACCAACAGCAAAATATCTTACCCTCTCTTCTCTTTCCAGATCCTCTTATGTTTCATGATATCGAGATATCAAAATATTTGTTGTATCTTCATACCCAGCTGTTGTGTTGAGCACACAAACAACCAGCGGTTGTTTTTTTTTCTTTCTTTCTCTCTCTCTCTTGCCTTTTATCGCTGACGAAGACTGAATGCAGCGTGACAGGCCGTGGCAAGCACTGGCTGTGTTTATGTCTGTTTATCCTCCGTGACAAAACGGGCAGCCCCAAATGTGGCCAGATAAACTGGCACTACACAGGGCCGACTCAGTCTTATTTCTAGCGCCATCCTGCTCTTACCCCTCCCCACCCCCAACTCCAATCTTCAACGCGTCCTTCCACCGCCCCCCCCCCCCTCCACCTCTTTGCCCTACCCGCTGCCCTTTCACCACTCCAGAACCGCCCACCTCCAGATATGCCCAGATAATTATTCCGGAGAGATTAATGTGACCAAGCAAGCAAACAAGCAAGCAACCAACCAACCAAGCAAACCAACCAACCAACCAACCAACCAACCAGCCAACCAACCAACCAACCAACCAGCCTACCAACCAACCAACCAACCAACCGACCAACCAACCAACCGACCGACCGACGACGACCCGACCGACCGACCGACCAATCAAAGATAGTACGCCCTACGGAAAGCGCACTATCTTTGAACCAAGCAAGCAAACAACCAACCAACCAACCAGCCAACCAACCAGCCAACCAACCAGCCAACCAACCAACCAACCAGCCAACCAACCAACCAACCAACCAACCAACCAACCAGCCAACCCACCAACCAACCAACCAACCAACAACCCAACCAACCAACCAACCAACCAACCAACCAACCAACCAGCCAGCCAGCCAGCCAACCAGCCAACCAGCCAACCAGCCAACCAACCAACCAACCAGCCAACCAACCAACCAGCCAGCCAACCAACCAACCAAATAGCCAACCAACCAACCAACCAACCAACCAACCAACCAACCAACCAACCAACCAACCAAGCAAGCAACCGACCAAAACTTCGTTGATTCTGGATTCTTTAAACGGGGGAGGGAGGTGGGATAGGAAGAGAAGGAAGGGGAAGGAGGGGTGGTTGGGGATAGGGATTATCTGCATGCTGAAAGCGTGGGTCTCTGCAGTTATTTCCCCTGGAAAAGACCCAGGCCTTGCCACACAAGGACGGCTCTGGACAAACCTGGTGCACGTTACACCGTCATCGTCACCACAATAACGTTATTCGTAAACGTTGAGTACAATGTAATGAAAGGAAGAAACACGTTACACCGTCATCGTCACCACAATAACGTTATTCGTAAACGTTGAGTACAATGTAATGAAAGGAAGAAATCTGAAAGAAAAAAAGGAAGAAAATTGAAGAAAGAAAACAAACTGAAAGAAAGTAAGCTAAATAAATTAAAAGAAAGGAAAATAAAGTCAAGTATGGAAAAATGAACTCAAACCAAGTAGACAAATATAAAATACGGTAAATTAAAGTTGCGTGAATAGGTGGGGGGGGGGGGGGGGGGGGGGGATGAAGTAAAATTAAGTATCAAGGTTCGACAAAATTATTTTGAGTAACATAGGATTAAGCAAGCAAACTAATAAACTAAAATGAAATAAGCAAAAATAATATAAAATGAACAAAACCGAACTTAATTCAACGAAAATTATGAACTTAACATACAATGAAAATACAATGAAATGAACTAACACAAACGACATGAAATACAATGAAGTAACCCAGAATGAAACAAACTTTCATGTACATGTAGATCGAGAGGACAGGACGAGCAAGTGCCTTTCGCTAGCTGAACTGCGCATGTTGAAGGCATTCACTACTTCCCGTTGACCTCATCGTCTCTCTGTTTGATCACTGGTTGCTCTTCTGTTTGACACTCTTCACTGCTAACTCTCAAAGTTTGAAACGCACACGCGGTGGTTCGCGCGCGCGGGCAAAGGCTACGCGCAGGGAGTGGGCCGCCCTCGCTGAACGGTGGACAACCATGTGCTGGCAGTGAGGTTACTTGAGAGGTCGGTGGAGCCCTCTGAACAATAGGCGAGTTACCGACTCCACCGCTGTGAACACTCCTCTGAGCGGAAGCCAAGGAAGTGTAGGAAGAATCTCTAGAGAGAGCTCGACAGCAGGTCTTCAGACAAGCGTTTCGGCCCTGAACTCCTTACAGTCTATGGGGGCCGGGCCGCATCCAGGTCATGACTCCCAGATGCCCTTCTACTGCCCAACTCCATATCCCCCCCCCCCCCTTTTTTTTTTTCTCCTGGCACTCAGGGATTAAAACCCGCAACTTTTGAATGGGTGAGCGTATCAAGGCGTGTTTTTGACGGAAGTTTTACCCACATCGCTAACGGACACTAGTTATCAGTTGGGAAATTCAAGCCTCATGACAGTCACTTGTCTTCCTCCTCAACCAGACCCGGCTTGAACTCTTTTCAGCTGCCTCTGCCGTTGCCTTCACGATTCTTGTCCTCTTCTTACTAGAAACCCCGAGCTGTTTTATGACCAGTGGCTGACAGACCTATTTATAACCCCCCCCCCACCCCCCTAGCTCCTACCTCTATGGCAAAGACTTTGGCCTGGACGCCAGATTCTCTCAACATTGCTGGCTTTACTGGTAATTATACTTCTTAGTCTTGCAGATGTAAGCTTGCTCCATCCTGATGTCGTATGGCACAGTGAGTTCCATCCGAATGATTTGTTTCTGATGAACCTGAGTGGAGAACAGTATCCGGCATCACGCCATTCTTCCTGATGATCTGTGGATGGTGGAATCTTCCTGATGATCTGTGGATGGTGGACTCTTCCTCATGATCTGCGGATGGTGGACTCTTCCTGATGATCTGTGGATGGTGGACTCTTCCTGATGATCTGCGGATGGTGGACTCACTCTGAGCGGGAACCAAGGAAGCGCAGTCCATTGCCAGGCGGTCTTGTAACGGTTTCTCACGGGAAAGTTGAGGCGCGCGAGGAGCGGTGACACAATGGGAGATCAGCTGAACTTCGGGTTTTCTCCTCGTGAGTTGTCGCCGTATAACGGTGCACTGCTGCAGCTCAGCGCTAACTCAGAAACCGCTACAGCTTACCGTGAAGCAGAGATGCCTCTTCGCATTGCTGGAACAAGTTCTCGGTTGGCACGGGCCGAGAAAACCACCGGCGGATTCCGGAAGATCTTGTGCGACAACAACGAAGCTTCAGGCAACATCTCCGCTTGATTTCAGTGGCCTCGGCTAACTGCCAGTTCCCGTATTCTCTCACGGCTAGCGGTGACCCGCGGAATTGAGCGGGACCTCGACAAAGGGGTATAATGGGAAAGCAAGACCAGATAGACAGATAGATAGACAGAGACATAGATACGTAGATAACAGATAGAAGATAAATATAGATAATTAAATATGTAAATTGTGCCCCCCCCCAAAAAAAAAAAAATCAACAAAGCTGTGCATCAACGCTAGGAGTAGAGGGCTATTGCTGGTCATTGCCAACATCAACACTCCGAGTTTTAGAGGCCTATGAGCTTCCCCGAAGATGGAGTATGGCTGCCTTAATGTCGGGATTTAAAAAAAAAAAACGATCATACACACAAAACTCCACTCCCTTTGTTGGGTAGATGGGATTAATCCTTGCCTGTCTACTATACAGGGAGTGTCCGTAGAAGTATCAGCCTGCGTACGCAAAAAAAAAAAAAAAAAAAAAAAAAAAGCCTCTGAGCCACCCCACACTGTTACTGAAGTAAACGAATTATTAACAAAGAAAACAAAAACAGTAGCAACGACAACAAAAACAACAGTATAGCAACAACAACAGCAACAACAACAACAACAACAACAACAACAACAATAATAATAATAATAATAAAAAATATAATAATATAAATAATAATAATAATAATATAATAATGATATAATGACGACGATGATGATTGTGTTATCAACAACAAAAACGACGACGAGAGTAATAATAATGATGATGACTATGATGATGATGATGATGATAATGATAATAATGATAATGATAATAAAAATGATAATAATAATAAGAAGAAGAATCATAACAATAATAACATAAACAATTTTGAACTGTTTATGCTTCAGCTGACCATGGAGGACATACGTTGGCTGCACGAACGTTTGAATGGAAATACATAAACACGAATGGAACACCTGCTGCAGCTGCCATGGATGATACTACTGCTACTACTACAACTATTACGACTACCACTACTACTGCTACTACTACTGCTACTGCTACTACTGCTACTACTACTACTACTACTACTACTAGTACGACTACCACTACTACTAAACAACTGCATTCACTCATTTCATGAGCAGAAGCAGTAGCAGTTCATGGAGATGATTATGAAAACAATAGTAACGATTAAAAATAATCAAACAGAAAGTGGTTTTATCATGATCATTGCAATAGCAAATTTATGTTAGTATGATAACAACAACAACAACAATGAAAATGATTATAGTAGTAGTAGTAGTATTTAGTAGTAGTAGTAGTAGTAGTAGTTAGTAGTAGTAGTAGCAGCAGCAGCAGTAACAATAACAATACTGATAATCATAATGATGATGATGATTACCATCATGATAATGATGATGATAATGACGATTAGAACAACAACAATACTACTGCTACTACTACTGATGATGATGATAATAATAATAATAATCACAATAACAACAACAATAATAATAGTAATAATAACGATAATAATAACAACAACAACAATAATGATAAGGATGATGATGAAGATGATGATGATGATGATGATGATGATGATGATGATGATGATGATAACAACAACAACAACAATAACGACAACAGAGATAAGAGACGAAGCAAAAGAAGAGATTTTAAAAAGATGAGATTCAAAATCATACCTTAGTGCCCACAGAACCCTCACCTAGACTAGTCCTGTAGGACCATTCATCAAGGCAAGGAAGAACCTCTTTTTTTCTTCCCGGGTACAGTACTGCAGTTCTACCTGTCTATTCTTACTACGCTCCCCAACCTACAATCACCACCACCCGACCCACCCACCCTAACTAAAAAAAAAAAAGTAAGAAATTAAACATAAAAACAGAGGCCACTTATATCGTGTACAGCCAAGCCACGGAGACACGACACGCGGGTGATGTGATGTGATAGCGGCAGCCATCTTGGACGTCCTATCACCGCGCGCCGTCTGGCGGCTGTCATCAGTCGGCAAGGGGAGATGACTGGCGCTAAAGGGCTGGCACACGTATGCAACAAGCCGTGTCGCCATGCGTGGTTGGCAAACGTTTTTTACGCCAGGGTAGGGGGGGGGGGGGGGGGGGGGAGGGGAGGAGGGTATTGGAAGTATGTGGGGGATGAAGGGGAAGGAGGAGAGGTGTGTGGGGGACAGGGGAAGGGGTAGAGCGAAGGGGGAAAGAAAAAAGGGATATAAAGAAGAAGAAGAAAAAAGGACAGAAAATAAAAGGAGAAACAGGAAATGAAAGAAAAAATACTAAAAGTAGGTAAACCAGGGGCGGATCATTTTGTCCGGAACTGAAGGCGGGTTGCACGTTAAATTAGAGAGCGAGGCAGTTATTTATCTGACATACATCCAGTGTGCATTCTGAAAAAAAAAATTGGCTTTGAACATCTCGATTTTCTAGTTTCCGAGGTTACGTCAACTTTCACATTTGGTGTATAATATTCAGTCTCCTGTAGATCCATTGTGATTAGTTACCTCTAACGAACAAAATTTCACATGATTTTTGTCTACCGTAAACTTCCTTTTTCGGATAGCACTTGTAGTTTGACTATATGCCTGGCATACAATATGACTGTACTCAGATGAAAAAGAGAGAAAAAAAACGACAACAACCCATGTTTACCATTTCTACTTTTTAAATGTTTTATCATTATTTGCATTCCCACATTTTTTCGGTGCATCATGTAATTCCTAGAAGCCCATACGCTTCTTACATGTTCAGAAATCCGTAAAGAGTGTTCGATATGACCTACTGTTTTGTAATAATAATAATAATAATAATGGTTTCTTATATAGCGCTTAATCAAACGAATTTCTCTAAGCGCTTTACAAAGTCATACTACATTCACCTTTTCTCATATACAATAGTACACCCTGCACCTAGCTACAAATACTGTTACTACAGTAACAAACAAATCCTAATCCTACGAGTGTGACATTCACTTATTTTTCAAGTATCACTGCAAACACTTAATCCTATAACGTTCAGCCATACAACAAATACATGTAATGGAGAACATACACATACACTCCATTTGAAAAGGCCCAGACGGCTATGAGTTAGGTTGTCCCTCCCCCCCTCCCCCCCTCCCCCCCACAGCATTGACTAATTATGAGAAAGTAGACGGGTTTTGTCACACAGAAGCAGAGTATTGTGAAACAAACATTCAACTTTACAAATTCTGATTTTTTTTTTAGCCACATTGGTGCAGTGGGGGCAGTGGTTAGTGTCGCAAGTTACGGGCTGGGTGGTCGTCAGTTCGAATCCCTTTAGCGGCCTTTATTTGTTGGATTATTCGGCCCCGGTCGGCTCCTACCCAGTGTTGAGTTTGCACTGGGAGCAGCTGGGAAGACTGGGACCACACAGTCCAGTTTCATCCTTTCAACGGGCGCATCTCTGAGAGTGTTGCTCAAATTCCCCGATTCTAAAGCTACAGGTGTCTGTATCTCTCAAGCGTGGTTGACGCCATAAGACCGTATGGCGAAAGCTTGGCTGTGTCTGGAGTGGCACTGTCTTCATCAGTCTGTGGACAGGGGTGGTTGGGTCTGTGGGGTGTGCTCGGCAGCTGGAGGGTGGTTTCTTTTGCCGGTGGGCTCTGCAGTCATGAAGTACGGGCTGGTACACCCATGATGATACTATTCTAAGGCTGTTGTGAGTTGCATCCTGCAGTCTGGTTTATCTCTGTTCAAGAGCAGTTATGTCCCTTGGAGTGTCCTGCGCGTGCCTGTACCCATCGTCAACACAGCGCAGGCCTCCAAGGGTGGTACAGGACTGCTCAAAAGGTGGGTGAAGACGGTGCTTCTCTGGGTCCTCCCCAGCACCTTCGGGTGTTTCTTTTTCTTCTAATGAAACAAAGAGTAGAGTACAGCCCTTTCATGCAGTCAAACAAAGAGTAGAGTACAGCCCTTTCATGCAGTCAAACAAAGAGTAGAGTACAGCCCTTTCATGCAGTCAAACAAAGAGTAGAGTACAGCCCTTTCATGCAGTCAAACAAAGAGTAGAGTACAGCCCTTTCATGCAGTCAAACAAAGAGTAGAGTACAGCGCTTTCATGCAGTCAAACAAAGAGTAGAGTACAGCCCTTTCATGCAGTCAAACAAAGAGTAGAGTACAGCCCTTTCATGCAGTCAAACAAAGAGCAGAGTACAGCCCTTTCATGCAGTCAAACAAAGAGCAGAGTACAGCCCTTTCATGCAGTCAAACAAAGAGTAGAGTACAGCCCTTTCATGCAGTCAAACAAAGAGTAGAGTACAGCCCTTTCATACAGTCAAACAAAGAGCAGAGTACAGCCCTTTCATGTAGTCAAACAAAGAGTAGAGTACAGCCCTTTCATGCAGTCAAACAAAGAGTAGAGTACAGCCCTTTCATGCAGCCTCAGGCCGGAACGGGACTCACTACCTGGCATCATCATCTTCATCTTCCTCGTCCTCAGTGATCAGCATTAAAAAAGGTCTGGAATTCCGCTGCTCCTCATGCCTTGCTGGCATGGTGTGGTGACCTCAGCTAACAGGTCCTCTCCACATGCCTTTGGTGGTCAGTTGGTGTGTAAGTGGCCATCTGTTGGCATAGACAGTCATGGGGACTGCCGTTGGATATAATGTGTGTGTGTGTGTGTGTGTGTGTGTGTGTGTGTGTGTGTGTGTGTGTGTGTGTGTGTGTGTGTGTTCGTTCGTTCGTTCGTACTTCTGTTTAACGTCTGTTCACTTTGAGTGATATTAGACGTGTGTGTGTGTGTGTGTGTGTGTGTGTGTGTGTGTGTGTGTGTGTGTGTGTGTGTGTGTGTGTGTGTGTGCGTGTGTGTGTGTGTGCATGTGCGCGCGCGCGTCTGTATGTGCGTGCTCGCGCGCGCGCGTGCGCCTGTTCTCTCACGTTGGCTCTGCAACTCAGCAATGACTATCGTCAGTTGGGTTTATAGCTGGGATGTGTTCTGCGCTTATGGATAGAACAGAGAGTACTTTACACCACATGCTGATTCAACGACAGTGGTCTCCTCAGGTGGGTTGCCCCTTAGCGACCTTATACTGACTGTTCCCTGTGGATCGCCGGTGCTGACGCGTGGACAGGACGATCCATCATTGGCTGTGTTAGAGAGGCGCAGGGAGACATGTTGATGGCAGAGCACGGAAGAGAGGCAACACAAAGAATTATTTATTTATTTGTATAGTTTTTGCTTCAACTGTTCATGTATCTAGAGATTCATTCATCTATTTTATTTCAATGAAAACTGATTTTTGTTTGTTTGCTTATTTGGTCATTCATTCATTTCTTTACTTATTTATCTATTAGCACACACACACACACACACACACACACACACACACACACACACACACACACACACACACACAACACACACACACACACACACACACACACACACACACACACACACACACACACACGCGCGCGCGCGCGCGCACACACACACACGCACGCGCGCACGCGCGCACGTACGCGCTGCGCGCACATAAACACACACACACGCCATTCTCGACTTAAGTTGAAAAAGAAATGCTTCTTGTTGCTTCCATGCAGAGTAGGTCTATAACCGCTTTCGTTGTTGAGCCAGTCTTTACGTAGCTCGAGATCTCACCAGACTTGGGACATTGTTGTCTTTGAGGACATGGGTGGGTATTAGAAAACAGGATGGTGCTGACTGTGTTTCCATGTATGTTGAGCAAAGCATGGAACGTTTAACTGATCTGAAGTCTTTCTCTTGTTCATTTCCTGTACGCTCTTAAAAGAAGACAGCGAGAACACAGCGGGCACTCTTTTTGTTCTGAAAAGATATCGTGCCTTTTTACTTCCCATCCGAACTTTTCGCCGATTTCGTATTTCAGGAAGGTGGGTTTGTGCTCGATATTTCGCGTTAATACTCGTATCTAATATACAGAGGAAACCTTATTTCTGTCTGTTCCGTTTGCGTGTTTTCTGTGGCAATGACGTATTCAAAATCGAAGAGGCTATTCAAGTCTTGTGGACATGTCAATTTGTGTTTGCTTATTTCCTTGTGCTGTTATTCCTGTAGAATGGTGAGGATATATTTTTTTTCAGTCTTGAATTTTTTTTTTTTTTTTAAAGTTTTTAACGTGCGCTAATTGCGCGAGGTTTGAAACGAAATTTGTTCCGATTTCCATTCAGTGGATTGAGAAAAAAGACACCCAGCACGATTAATGTAAACTAAATACATGTGTACACGACTAGAGTGAGATTCATCATGGTGACGATTGTCGACATAATGATTAACGTGATTATGATATGCCCCGTAATCATCAGCATAACTGATTCATCTTTCTCAAGGTTATTAACCAAAAAAAAGAAACACACACACACACACACACACACACACACACACACACACACACACACAACACACACACACACACACACACCACCACCACCACCACCACCACCACCCACCATACTTTCCAGTTCTTTGCTGTACGATCTTGCTAAACTTTCAAGCCTTCACTTCTTGCGTGTGCTTCCGTTTCCGGTATGCTTTCTTTGCCAAAAAAAAAAAAAAAGGACTCGCCTCCCCCCCCTCCCCCCCCATCTCCCTTATAGATCTGCTGTATACAAAAGCATATGGTCAACGTCCAAAAATACCCCCGCCCCCTCCCAATCCCCCCCTCCCTCTCCTTCCTGCCACTCCACCCCGCCTCCCCCCCCCCCCTCCCGTCCCCCGCAAAATCTGCATCTCAATCGCATGGTGCACAGGGGACTTCCGGTCAGTTTATTCACCTCATCGTGAAGACCAGTCAGTACGTTTCAACTGACCTCTCGGTTCCTGTCTGATAATCGCGAAGACCAGTCAGTACGTTTCAACTGACCTCTCGGTTCCTGTCTGATATAACTGGGCCAACAGTCGAGCATCGCCATACCAGTGCCCATGGCCCGGAGAAAAGAGGAGCCCAGGGTGAACTGAAGGCACAGAGACTTTAGTTCAGCTCTGTCTGTCTATCCAGATATTCGTGGCCCACGAGACAACCACACAGCAATACACATGAAGGAAACGCGAGAGCAATGACTAGGAAAGAGGCGAAGAAAGACATTTTAGAAAGAGAAGGAGAAGGAGGAGGTTAATTAAAGAAAAACGAAGTGGCAAGAAGACGTGGAGGAGGAGGAGAGGAGAACAAGTGAACTGAAGAACGAATAAAGAAAAGAGAAGTAGAAAAATATGACAAGGAAGAGAACAATAAAATAGAGAGAAGAGAGAGAGAGAGAGAGAGAGAGAGAGAGAGAGAGAGAGAGAGAGAGAGAGAGAGAGACAGAGAGAGAGACAGAGAGAGAGTCAGAGGCGCAGAGAGAGAGAGAGAGAGAGAGAGAGAGAGAGAGAGAGGCAGCGAAGAGAAGAAGAAGAAGAAGAAGAAGAAGAAGAAGAAGAAGAAAGAACAGGAGAAGGAGGAGAAGGAAAGAGAAAAGAAGAAGAAGAAGAAGAAGGAGAAGAAGAAGAAGAAGAAGAAGGAGAAGAAGAAGAAGAAGAAAAAGGAGGAGGAGGAGGAGGGAGAGGAGGAGGAGGAGGAGGAGGAGGAAGAGGAAAGGGAGGAGGAAGGGGAACATAAAACAGAAAATGGAGGAAAGAAAGACAGAAAGAAAACAACAACAACAACAAAACAACAGACCAACAGCAATAGAAGAATGAGAACGCCGATGGTAAGCAGAACGGAGACATGCCAACCCCTCCCCACTTCGACACCCACCCATCATCCCTTGGCACTAAGAACTCTCGTTTTTGTTTCCTTCATATAGTCATGAAAGTTTTCCTTTTTTGAAAAACAACAACAACAACAAAACACCACCACCACCACCACCACCACCACCACACCGTGTGTGTGTGTGTGTGTGTGTGTGTGTGTGTGTGTGTGTGTGTGTGTGTGTGTGTGTGTGTGTGTGTGTGTGTGGTGTTGTGTGCGCGCGCGCGCGCGTGTACTTCTCATACTATTTCTTTTATATTTATTTGGCTTATGAGGTGTGTTATAACTCG
>CM031621.1:37735551-37738051 GCA_018398815.1 Conus ventricosus
CACACACACACACACCACACACAACACACACACAAAACACAAAACACACCACACACACACAACACACACACAAACACCACACCACACACACTGAAAACAAAAAGGAAAACCACTAAAACAAAACAAAAACCTCAATCACACACACCAAAAACACCATACCCAAACAAAAAACATCACACAAAACACACACACACAAAACCCACACCCCACACACACACACACACACACCCACAAACACACACACAACCCCCACCCCACAACCTCAACACGCCCCTAGCCCACCCCATACCCATTCCCACGTTCCCACACCCCCCCCTCACCACACATCAACCACCAACACACAACTACCCCCCCCCCCCCCCCCCAGCAAAGCAACAACAAAAAAAAAAAAAACGAATGACCCGACTCAAGAAAAGTAAAGCTACTCCCTCCCGCCCTCCCACCCCCCCCAACCTCACACACACTTTGGTCCCAATCATGCTCCCCCCCCCCCCCCCCCCCCCCCTCCTTTCCTCCCCTAAACCCCCCCCCCCACCCCTTCCCTAAAAACTTCCCATTCTCATCCCCCGTCTTCCCCCTCCCCCCGCCTCCGCACTTTCCAACCCTACCCCTGCCCTCCACTCCCCCCCCCCCCCCCCCCTCCCCGCTTCCTTGCCGAAGTGACGATAGGCCGACTGCGCGGGGTGGGAGGGAGTTTTATTGTTGGGCTCTGGTGTGGCGATTTGCCGAGTTTCTTCGTGGGATTCCGCTTCTCCATCATCTGTTTGGATATCTGGTTCTTCGTCAGCTCTCTGTCTCCCTGTCTGTCTGTCTGTCTGTCTGTCTGTCTGTCTGTCTGTCTGTCTGTCTCTCTCTCTCTCTCTCTCTCCTCTCTCTCTCTCTCTCTCTCCCTCTCTCTCTGTTTCTTCTCTCCTGTCCCCCCCTCTCTCCCCCACCTCTCTCTCTCTCCCTCCCTCTCTCTCTCTCTCTCTCTCTCTCTCCTCTCTCTCTCTCTCTCTCTCTCGTTCGAGGGATATGTAACGCAGACGAGGAGGAGAGAAAAGGAGGAGAGGAGGAGCAGGAGGAGGAGGAGCTCAGCAGGAGCAGGAGGAGGAGGAGGAAGAGGAGGAGGAGAAGGAGATGAGAGTTACCTGAGTTACATTAAGGTTTAACATTGTCTCGAACTTCGCGGCATTAGATACAGATGATCATCATTCCGGGAGATTCACGACAAACATCCGTAAAGATTCCAACACCGCCATTAGATACAGATGATCATCATTCCGGAGATTCACGACAAACATCCGTAAAGATTCCAACCCCACCATTAGATACAGGTGATCATCTTTCCCGGGGAATTAAACGAAAAACATCCGAAAAGTTTTCCCCAACACCCCCGGGGTTAGATACAGATGTAAATCTTTCCGGGAGTTTCCCACGCCCAAACACCGTAAAGTTTTCCAAACCCACCGCCATTAATACGGGGTGACATCTTTCCCGGGGAAAGTTTCACGAAAAACACCCCGTAAAGATTCCAACCCCGCCTTTAGATACAGGTGATCATCTTTCCCGGGAATTCCCCGACAAACATCCAAAAGGGAATTCCAACACCGCCAAAAAAGATACAAGATCAAAATTCCGGAGATTCACCGACAAACTTTCCCAAAAAGTTCAACACCGCCATTAGATCCAGATATCATCATTCCGGGAGTTTTCACGACAAAAAACCCGTAAAGAAAACCAAAAACCGCCATTAGATACAGATGATAAATAAATTCCCGGGAGATTCACAAAAAACATCCGAAAGTTTCCCAAACACCCCTTTTAGATACAATGACATCTTTCCCGGGGAGTTTTCACGCCCAAACCCGTAAAGTTTCCAAAAACCCCCAAATTTAATACAGAAATCATCATTCCGGGAGATTCACGAAAAACATCCGTAAAAAATTCCAAAAACCCGCCTTTAGATACAGATGAAAACCCATTCCGGGAATTCACACAAACATCCGTAAAGTTTCCCAACACCCCCTTTAGATCAATAAATCATCATTCCGGGAGATTCACGACAAAAAACCTAAAGTTTTCCAACACCAGCCATTAGATACAGGTGATCATAAACCCCGGGAGATTCACGAAAAAACATCCGTAAAGAATTCCAAAAACCGCCATTAGATACAGGAATAAACATTCCGGGAGATTCACGAAAAACATCCGTAAATTTTCCCAAACCACCGCCATTAATACAGGTAATCATCTTTCCGGGAGATCACACAAAACCCCGAAAAGTTTCCAAACCCACCGCCTTTAGATCCGGGATCACTTTCCGGGGAGATTCACGACAAACATCCGAAAGATTCCAACCCCCCCCATTAGATAGATGATCATCTTTCCCGGGGAGATTCATGACAAAAAATCCTTAAAGTTTCCCAAAAACCGCCTTTAAGAAACATTTTGATCATCTTTCCCGGGGAAAGATTCACAAAAAAACTTTCCGTAAAGATTCCAAAAACCGCCTTTAAGA
>CM031621.1:37740551-37743051 GCA_018398815.1 Conus ventricosus
GGGAAGTTCTGGATGAGTTGAGCCGGAATCCACTTGGAATATCAGAACTTATCTGAGGTTGGAGGGGGAGTGTTGATCTCCCTCTAGTTGTTGGTGACTGATCCACTTCTCTGTAGACCTGCTGATCATGTACTGGGCTGCGGTGTTTGTCCACTACTACAGGCATGCCCAGGGTAGATAGGAACCCAGGTGTCTCAAACAAACAGAACCTGGTCTGTAGTTAAGTGCCTGACAGTCTGGCTTGTCGAGTTCACACACTTGCCGACTGGCTTTCAGTAAACACGTGAGATCTCAGCCAACAAAGAATTAGACTAGCATAACTATATCTGCCATAATTATCAGTCTCCAGTTTGATTCAGAGTTTGAGTGAAACAAGGGAAAGGAGACAGGAATATAATACTAAACAATGGAAGTCAAATAACTCTTCAATGTTTTCTTATAAATTAAATTGAAGTAACTTGAAATACACATAGCCCAAGTACACATGTGGTGTAGACTTAGAGTCACACACTACAAAGTATTCTGGCACTCAACAGTATTCATAATTCAAACTTAACAGTTTTCACCTAGTACAGGCATAATGCTTTTCTGATCAGAAATTATCATTCAATTATCTTAACAGACAGTATTGGATGCTGGCAAAAGTCAGATGGTTAGCAAGGAATGCTGATCAGATTGTTAACCAAGCATCTCAATAGTTTTTACTACGTTGTGCCAGACAAATCTATTACAACAGAATACTTATTCACCATCTTGATACATGTCACCAAGTCCTGGCATAAAGTTATACTGCTAAACCACATGGCATACATGCAATCGATGCATAGTGTCAAATTTAGAAACACAGTTTCAAATTACAATTCTTCTGGGTGATCAGTGAACCTTACACTGGATCAGAGTAGGTGAGATAAACTTTCACTCTCTCTGGATTACCAATGTTGTCTTTCTTGATTCACTTACAGCTGATCAGGTTGATGGCCTCTGGTAGAACAGTGCTTGTTCACAACGAGTTTCCCCTTTCTATAGGCTAAGCCACTCAGTCCAATTCCGGTTCTGGTTAGCTTTGTGTCACTAAAGACAATGAAAAGGGGAAGTGTAGAGGGCGGTCATCCCCAACCACTTACAGTGGGAGTGACGGTATAGAAGATTCAAGAAGGCGCATTCGTAGCCATTGGAGTTTGAAGTTAAGTGCTTTCATCAGTACATGCCAATTCACAAAGGACTGTATAACATGACCGCGTCACGCACACCCGGTCACCATGCCACCCAGTTGAGGAAGGAGGGAAAGAAGCATGGTCCTTTGTCTTAACTCCAGATGATCTCTGCCTATGAGATAAGCGAGAGGGGAGAAAGGGGGAAGGGAGGGAGGGAGAAGGAGTGGGGCAAGTGACGTACTTTCTAAGTGACGCCATCTTTTTCCATGTTAGTGTTTACAAAGCCCGGCTGTTGGCTGGTTTCAAAGACAGTTTCCGACAGACTGCATAGAGAGTGAGTGGGGTGAGGGTTTGAAAGGGGAAGGAAAGGGAAGTGGGGGGGGGGGGGGAGGGGGGATGATGGCAGTGTAAGCTTTATTTTGTTTGTTAGACAAAGGGAGAGAGAGAAGTGGGGGGGGGTTGTTTGTACAGTTTGTACAAGAGGGAGGGTGTAGGGCTGGGTGGTGTGGTGCTGTCAAGTTCGTCACAAATACAAAGCAACATAGAAGGTGTAGTACTATAGTACATGACAATATGGTACAGCAGAGATAGTAATAGAGAGTAGCGCATTACAATACAGTGTAGTTCAGTATAGAATAGTGTGACAGCTGCCTATAGCAGTACAGAATAGTGTGGAACAATACAGTACAGTGTATTATAGTACAGTACAATACAGTGTAGTACAGTATAGTGTAGTACAGTATATTATAGCACAGTGCAATACAGCGCAGCATGTACAGTAAAGTACTGTGCAGTAGTGTAGTACAACACAGTTTTGTACAGTATAGAGTAAGTAGTACAGTATAGAAGGGTGCAGTATAGGTTAGTGACGTACAGTTTTGTACAGTTTCATACAGTGTATGATAATGCATTATTGTATGATACAGAAACGCACAGCCGTATGTCATTGGCACAGCATGGTGCAGTAGAGTCCGGTAAAGGAGAATTACGCCAAGATGAATTGCACTGTTAAATGTCTGAAACAAAGAGTCTGGAAGGTGAAAGCGGTGAGGAGGCAGAGGAGGTCAAAGTAATAAATATATATATGAATGATGAATAAATAAATAAATGATTGAATGAATAAATAAATAAACAAAAGACTGAATGAATTGCAAACCGCCACCATCATCCTTAACATCTGTCCCACCCCTCCTTCCTTCATCTTTTCCTACCTACTCCCTATCCAGGCCGGATTCGAACGCCAGATCTCGCTACTCCCCTGTCGGGCGTTCATCCACAGCCGGTGTGAAGGAGCGGGTGGGAGTGAGGACGGGTGGGTGAGGGGGAGGCTGGTGGGTGGGCGGGAT
>CM031621.1:37748051-37750551 GCA_018398815.1 Conus ventricosus
TCTTTAAAAAGAAAGTGCGTTTGATAACTAATTCTTCTATTTTTCATCTATCCAGGTGAACAATTTAGCACTCGTGATCATGACAAGAAACGCATGGTCTAATTTGAAATGTTCTTCCACACATCAAACGTTAAGAAAAAAAATAAATAAAAAATCAGTAAACCGTTTGTGCTGTAAGCCTGGAGACGAGGTCTTTGGCGTTTCAATGGCGCAGTTGTTTGGAGCACTGACTTCGCTTTCATGGAGCTGTGAGTTCGAATCCAGCATCCCTAATATTAGAATTAGCTGCAAAGTGAGTCGACTGCCGGCGGAAAATCTGAACAAAGTTTGGACAGTGTTTAAACAAGTCCGCCCGAACAATGTGGACAAACCATTCACAGACAAAACACGACGGGTTTCGACCTCTTCGTCTTCTTCAGGCAAGATAACACTCTGGACAACGAAAATGAAAAACGAGCAATCACTTATCTTTGTCAAATTCGGCGCAAGATGGGCGTTGAAAAGACCAGGAGGTGTTCTGGCTTGTGATTCGTTTGTCCACGTTTTTCGGCAGAGTTAGTAGTAACACTTTTAAAAACTAATATCAGAATGCTGGCTTTCCTTTTCGTTGTTCTTTCTTTCTCTCATTCTTTCTTTCTTTCCTCCCTTCCTTCCTTCTTTATGTCTGTCTGTCGGTTAGTCTGTCTGTCGGTCTGTCTGCCTGTCTTTCTCTCTTCCTTCCTTCCTTCCTTCCTTCCTTTCTTCTTTCTTCTTCATTCCTTCCTTCCTCCCTTCCTTCCTTTTTTTTTCTTTCTTCCTTCCTTTCTTCCTGCCTTCCTTCCTTCCTTTCTTCCTTTTTTCTTTCTTTCTTTCTTTCTCCTTCCTTCCTTCCTTCCTTCCTTCCTCTCTTTCTTTTTTTCTTCTTTCTTTCTCTCTTTCTTTCTCTTTTCTTTCTTTGTTTCTTGTTCTCTTTTCTTTCTTTTTTTCTTCGGCTGCCCAACTTAATGCGTTCTCGTTCTGGTGATGTCAGAATAGTGGTGAAATACATCTCCATTTCCCGACTAACTCTCCGGGGACGGTTTTACCCTGGCGGTCGAATCACCATGTATGGGCTATTCATGACGGTACCAGTACTACGCTAGGCCTATACTACACTCAACTGAACCGTCTTGCTCTTTGCCCCAGCGCAGTTCTCCTGCAGACAGGGAACCACGGCGCTTGGCAGCTTATCAGAATGTCAAAACAAAAGCTGCTTGAAATAATTAATGTGTCTTCGTTATTCTGTCGTTCTTCTTGTTTTGAAAAGGTGTGTGGGGGGGGGGGGGGGGGGGGGGGAGAGAGAGAGAGAGGAGAGAGAGGAGAAGAGAGAGAGAGAGAGAAGAGAGAGAGGAGAGAGAGAGAGAGGTCAGATGATGAATGAAGGAATAAGACGAAACAATGAAAGAGGAGGAGAAGAAGAGAGAGAGAGAGAGAGAGAGAGAGAGAGAGAGAGAGAGAGGAGAGAGAGAGAGAGAGGAGAGAGGAGGAGGAGAGAGGAGAGAGAGAAGAAGAAGAAGAAGATAAGAAGAGAAGAAGAAGAAGAAGAAGAAGGAATTCATAAGTGCTGAAAACAGCACATTGGCTCAGAGCGTTTTTAAAATCCATCACTCGTAAAGACGTAAGTAGCATTACTTCAGAAATAGCCTTTCTCTCTTCTCTACTTTTTCAAAATGTCTTTTTGGTTCTCACTACCGTGCCCGACATGACTCTTACACTGGCATCATTAACTCCTGTACCCCTGTAGCAAGCTACATCCAGGCTCATTTCATCACAGACCTGCAGCCAGCAGTTCGCAGGCAGGATCAGCCATTATATCATCGGATCGTACTAATAAGGCCACTACCCATCGAAAGAGATATTGCTCTGCTCCGCTCTGCTTGACGTCTTCGTGGCTGGTGTTAAACGGTGCCCGCTCTAAGCCAGTATACCAGGACACTGTAATGGTGACCGATTACTCTACTTCCATCTGCTTCTTAGAAGTTGTAAGGCTCCAAGAGATGCTTAGCCTGTTTTTCTGTCTGATTTCTTCGGGGTCTTGCTGCTATTCCCCTGTGCTGCTGTTCCCCTGTACTGCTGTTCCCCTGTGCTGCTGTTCCCCTGCTGTTTCCCTGTGCTGCTGTTTCCCTGTGCTGCTGTTCCCCTGTGCTGTTGTTCCCCTGTGCTGTTGTTCCCCTGTGCTGTTGTTCCCCTGCTGTTCCCTGTGCTGTTGTTCCCCTGCTGTTCCCCTGTACTGCTACTCCCCTGTGCTGTTGTTCCCTGTACTGCTGTTCCCCTGTGCTGCTGTTCCCCTGTGCTGTTCTTCCCCTGCTGTTCCCCTGTGCTGTTGTTCCCCTGCTGTTCCCTGTACTGCTGTTCCCCTGTGCTGCTGTTCCCCTGTGCTGCTGTTCCTGTGCTGCTGTTCCCCTGCTGTTTCCCTGTGCTGTTGTTCCCCTGTGCTGTTGTTCCCCTGTGCTGTTGTTCCCTGTGCTGCTGTTCCCTGTGC
>CM031621.1:37760551-37840551 GCA_018398815.1 Conus ventricosus
TGTACAGTACTGGGCGGTATTTTGTGAACGGAACATAATTCCGCCGCCCATATGTGGACAGTATGTAGGAGGACATTGTGATAAGACCGGTAGACCCAGGGTGTGAGTTCTTACCAGAAACATGTTCCGTAGACGATGGCAACAGCACGGTATCTGGTTTTCATTGGAGTATCAGTGAAAAATAACAAAACGCTTAAAAAAAGACAGCAAAAAAAGAAGAAAAAAAGGATATAAACTGAAACTATAATAACACAAGTCTAGAAAGGCACTCGGAGAGTGCAGACCTCCACCAAACTCGAATGGATCCTGGATCTGCCCTTGATCCGGATCCGCACCATGGATTCGCACCATGGATCCACCTACAAATCCGTACTATGGATCGCACCATGGATTCGAACCATGGATCCACCCACAAATCCGCACCATGGATTCGCACCATGGATCCACACACAAATCCGCACCATGGATTCGCACCATGGATCCACACACAAATCCGCACCATGGATTCGCACCATGGATTCACACACAAATCCGTACTATGGATCCGCACCATGGATTCACACCATGGATCCACCCACTAATCCGCACCATGGATTCGCACCATGGATCCACACACAAATCCGCACCATGGATTCGCACCATGGATCCACCCACAAATCCGCACCATGGATTCGCACCATGAATCCACACACAAATCCGCACCATGGATTCGCACCATGGATCCACACCGCACCATGGATCCACCCAAAAATCCGCACCATGGATCCACCCACAAATCCGCACCATGGATTCGCACCATGGATTCACCCACAAATCCGCACCATGGATCTGCACCATGAATCCACCCACAAATCCGCACCATGGATCCACCCACAAATCGCACCATGGATTCACACACAAATCAGCACCATGGATTCGCACCATGGATCCACCCACAAATCCACACCATCGATCCACCCACAAATCCGCACCATGGATCCACCCACAAATCCGCACCATGGATCCACCCACAAATCCGCACCATGGATCCACCCACAAATCCGCACCATGGATCCCCGACAAATCCGCACCACAAATCCGCACCATGGATCCGCACCAGAACGTTTTGGATTCGTCTTTGAAGTACCTCCATTTCATCACCCAGTTTCGTTCAAATCAATCGAACAGTTTTTGCATTATTTTGCTTAAAAACGGATCCTGGATCGGTATCAAAATTTAGTGACTTCTCTTCTCTGGCCTGTGCTCCATTGTTTCACCAAATATCCTGACAACTGGTCCTGCAGTTTTTGAGTAATATCGCCGACAGACAGACAAACAGCCAGCCAACCAACCAACCAACCAACCAACCGATGGTCACTACTGAAAAGATGATCTCTTTGACAGAAGGTAATAATAACATCGATTATTGGAAAATTACCGCACGCTCAAGATGCGTCAGCCGGCAAAGCATGTCTGTGTTCAGAATCAGAGGATCTTGGAAAAGACTGAGAGTTCAGGCTGAATAGAAGGCATGGCCGCCGAAGGAGCAGGCAGTACAGGCATCCACAGAGGCTGCAGTAACGTGCGATTGAATTCTTTAAGTTAGTTAACGCGCGCACTCTGTGAGGAATTGGTCGTGTCGTTGTTTCCCCATATACCTGTTCTCCAGTGCCAGCACTGATAGGGGATGGGGGAGGGGGAGTAGAGGGACGAGGGGCGGGGGGGGGGGGGGGGGCACCTGGTACGTCACCATCCTACTAGGTTAGGTTTAGGTTTTGGGTTAGGGTTATAGTTAGGTAAGGTTAGGGTTAGGCTAGGGGGCTCGGGTGACGGGTGAAAGGAAAAGGCTAAAGCATGTCAGGTTTGGTTAGGTTTAGTGTGTGTGTGTGTGTGTGTGTGTGTGTGTGTGTGTGTGTGTGTGTGTGTGTGTGTGTGTGTGGTTCTTTAATGCTATGTCAGTTCTCAAACCAGTTTTAAAAGTCCCAGAGACCATCATGCTGAAAAAACTAAGAAAGAAAGTAACTCGACGCATGAGTGCATTAAAAAAAAAAAAAAGAAAAGCAAGCAAACCAGAACGACTGATACAAGCTAACAAAGTCATTTTCGCAAACCAAGCTTCAAAGAAAAGAACCCAAGTCGAGAGAGAGAGAGAGAGAGAGAGAGAGAGAGAGAGAGAGAGAGAGCCGACGACATGTATTGGGGGGTGGGGTAGGGGGTGGGGGTGGGAAGAGATGGGGAGGTAGGGAGTGAGGAAAGGGAGGGTAGCAGGAGGAGTAGGAGAGGGCACGGGGAGGGGGGAGGAGCAAAGGAGGTGCGGAAGAGGGGATGGGGGGGGGGGGGGGGGGTTGGTGGGCGGGTGGAAGTGGGGGTGGGGGTGGGGGTGGGGAAGCAACAGATGCTAAGTAAGATGAACAGCCAGACTCTGTATCCAAACATCACGGGCTGCGATGGCTGACGATTACGTCCAGAGGAGAAAGACGGATGGCGGAGAGGTCGAAAGGAGTGATTAGCCGGATGCGACGCAACGCGTTTGTCTTCTTCCGCCGGCTGATAAGAAGGCGGCCATCTTGTATTTTTCCTTCTGTTTTGGTTGCACTAAAGGGAGGCGGAAAGAAAAAAAGAGAAGATGTAGAATCCACAGAAAATGACACGGCGCCAGAGAGGGAAATAAAAAGAAAGAGAGAGAGAGAGAAGGCGGTTGTTCTTCGTGAGTTTTGATTCTGAGCCTAAACAATATTTATCACATTTATTGACACCCACTTCTCTGCTGCTCTCCACTTCCCACTCTCTGTCTCTCTGTCTGTCTGTTTCTCTCTCTCTCTCTCTCTCCTCTCTCTCTCTCTCTCTCTCTCTCTCTCTCTCTCTCTCTCTCTCTCTCTCGTCTTTAAAAAAAAAGAAGATCATAATGTACCATCTTTCTTCTTCTTCTTCTTCTTCCTCTTCTCTCTTCTTCTTCTTCTTCTTCTTCTTCTTCTTCTTCTTTCTCTCTCTCTCTCTCTCTCTCTCTCTCTCTCTCTCTCTCTCTCTCTCTCTCTCTCTCTCTCTCTCTTCACCCCTCCCCCATTTTTCTCTCTTTCTCTGCGCATGCTTCTCTCTTCTCTCTCTCTCTCTCTCTCTCTCTCTCTCTCTCTCTCTCTCTCTCTCTCTCTCTCTCTCTTTTCTCTTGGTCTCTCTGTATCTTTCTCTCTCTGGCTCTCTATCTGCCTCTCTCTATCTGTCTGTCTGTCTCTCCATCTGTCTGTCTGTCTGTCTGTCTGTCTGTCTTCTCTCTCTCTCCTCTCTCTCTCCTCTCTCTCTCTCTCTCTCTCTCTCTCTCTCTCTCTCTCTCTCTCTCTCTCGTTTAGTTCTTGCAGGCCGATTGTCTATACTGTCAGTCACTTTCCGTTTAGCAACCAGCGGTGTCTTGTTTCACCAGGCGCTTTAGGAAGATAGCTAATCAGTTGGGCTTTTCGGTGCATTTACCCCTCACTCTCTACGCCCCCCCCCCCCCCGCCCCCCCCCCCCCCCCCCCCCCCCCCCCCCCCCCCTCCCGTGCCTCTCTCTTTTCTGCCTACCCACCTCCCCTTCCATATATTACCCTCCTCCCCCTACCCTCTCTCTCTCTCTCTCTTCTCTCTCTCTCTCTCTCTCTCTCTCTCTCTCTCTCTCTCTCTCTCTGTCACTCTCTCGTGCAGGTTGCCAGGCTCGGCTCAGTGGGAGAGCATCCAGTTCGCCGTCAGAGGCCGCCAGTTCAAATCTCACTGGTGAGCAGCATAGATTTAAGGGGTGCTACGTACCATCGTGTGCACGTGTCATTATGTCCAGGCACCATTGTGTCTGCTGACGGTGTGACATTGACCGCTGGCTCCCTGTGTATTGCTGGTGCCGAGACTGTGGCAGGATGAGCCAGGATGTGGCTGTGGGCGGGAGGAGTGAGAATGGTGGGGGCGGGGTGGGGGTAGGGTTGGAATGAGCTGTGATGGTGCAATGCCAAAGAGGTGGCATATAAAACGAGACTGAAAAAAAAAAAAAACAGAAAAAGAAAAAGAGGGGGGAAAAAGGTACAACTGTCTCAAAATACATTATGTCCCCGTGCCCCATTGTGTCCACGTTCCATGCTGCCCACGAACCATTGTCTGCGTTTTGGGTCATGGTGGTCCAGAATTGGGTCATAATGCCCCAAGATCATGATGAGCCAATGCCTGTTATGACTACTGAAGCTGAGTGGGAGTGACTACAACGAAAGTGTTGACACAGTGGGCATTGAACGCAACAATAATTTAGACTTTAATTGATTAGTTAGTTGTTGGTTATAAGTATTTTGTTTCATGTTAATCTTCTCTTATGACTTGTGTAAAGATCTTCACACACTTACACATCCACAACTCTCTCACTCACACACACAGGCACACATACTCTCTCTCTCTCTCCACACACACACCACACACACACACACACACACACACACACAACACACACACACGCACGCACGCACGCACGCACGCACGCACGCACGCACGCACGCACGCACACACACACACACACACACACACACACACACACACACACGCACGACGCACACACACACACACACACACACACACACACACACACACACACACACACATTCGCGTGCACGCGAATACACATACACACATTATGTGCACGCTCGCAATTACTTCCGTACACATTAACTTTCTTTTTTTTTGGTGTCTAATATCAGGAATAGTGGATAGACGTTAAATGAAGGACACACACACGCAACAATACACGGACACAGTGGTACTTGCATACAATGGTACGTCCACGCAATGGTACGTGGACACAATGGTACGTGGACACAATAGTGCATTACACAACGGTGCGTGGACACAATGGTACATTACACAACGATACGTGGACACAATGGTACGTGGACACAATGGTACATTACACAACGATACGTGGACACAATGGTACTTTACACAATGGTATATGCACACAATGGTACGTGGACTGACACCAATGGTACGTGGACACAATGGTACATTACACAACGATACGTGGACACAATGGTATTTTACACAATGGTACGTGGACACAATGGTACGTGGACACAATGGTACGTGGACACAATGGTACTGGACATGGTACTACACAATGGTACGTGGACACAATGGTACGTGGACACAAGGGTACATTACACAACCGTACGTGAACACAATGGTACATTACACAATGGTATTTGCACACAATGGTACGTGGACACAATGGTACATGGACACAATGGTACGTGGACACAATGGTACATTACACAACGGTACGTAGACACAATGGCACATTGCACAATGGTATTTGTACACAATGGTACGTGGACACAGTGGTACTTGGACACTTCGGCACAATGGTACTAGGACACGGGTCACGACGCTGTTACGTACTTCTGTTGCATATAGATGTTTTTTCTTTTCGTTTTTAACCTTTCTGTTTTATCTGGGAGTGATAAATTAAGCGAAACAGCCAGCGTTGTCAGCATACCAAAGTCTTATCCGCCATTTGGACGTCAACAATTTAGCTACCATGCTATCAGTTGATGGTTGGGGTTTTTTTTTTTGTATTGCTTGTTCGTAAATATTGTTGTTGTTGTTTGTTTCTTGGGCAGGACGACTCCTTTTGCTTTCCGTAAGTGTTGACAACCGTCAAATGCCACTTGTGGTCGCCTGGGCTACAATGATGAATGCCATATAAAGTCGATTCCCTATTTTCCAGGGATAGGTTCTCCCGTCTGCTCTATCACATTGGATGAGAGTGTGGATATCAAACCTTAATGGAACTATATTAAATGTTTTCTCTCCTCTTCTCTCTCTCTCTCTTCTCTTTCTTTCATCATATTCTCTTATTCGATAAGATTGCACGCTTTTAAAAGAACCCCCAATCCTGATTTTTTTTTTTTCGAACTGTACACCTCACGGAAATCTGATGTTTACAACAGCGTTTTTGCTTGGGTTCTCGGTCATGTCAACCATCGAGGCAATGAGATGGCTGATCAACTTGCCAAGAATGCCACAAATAAACACCGGCGCGGCTCTCTATCACTCACACCGCTCAGGAGCACAAAACTCAGACGTATGTCAAAGATATCTGGGAAGAAAACGCGAACACACAGATGGATAACAAGCCTTCTCAAACCCGTCCAGACCTTAAGAGTTGTTGCCTTTTGCCACGAGTGGCCGTAAAGAAGAAACAAGTTTTGCGCCCATTATACATAGGCCACTCTTTCTTTTTTCTTTTTTCTTTTGTTGTCACACCAGCTCGTCGTATCTTTCAAAAGCTGACGAAACTCCGTGGCTGATTCCATGTGATGGACCACCCACGATGGCCCAAGTTCTCGCCATAGAGGGCGGAGCGAGGGGATTTGTCGGCTCATCAGCCGATGACCTCATGAAACAGCTCGGGATTTCAGGTAAGAAGAGGACCAGAGCCCGGAAGGCAATGGCAGAGGCCGCCGAAAAGAGTTCCAGCTGGATCTGGTTGAGGAGGGACAAAAGTGAACTTCATAAGGCTTGAATTTCCCAGAACAGGTGTCCGTTAGCAGTGGACGGTGAGACATCTGACACACAGTTCGCGTACAGTTGAGACTGAACGTTTGAAACTGTGCGGCTTCCGACCAGTCAGTGTCGAACGACGATGCTTCACGATACTAAAACCTACCGAGCTTTGTCCACAACCGCTTCAAGGACTGACAATTGAATGCGAGCTTCTCGATATTAGATTCTTGATTTTACATTGACTTTCAAAGCACTTCAGGCCTTGTATTCAATCAATGTTGTCTCGAATCGGACGTCATGACCGCCTTGCTGCGAGCATTTTGTTCTTTGTCATGGGTTGTTGGCTCAGTGCTGAGCGTTGAATTGTATGTGGTCAGGTGATTTATACTAACTGTCCGTTTCGAATAGATCACGGTGTATCTCGAACGGTCGGGTTCAACTGGATGCCGAAGTCCGTTTCAGATGTACGTTTACTATGACAGACGCTACGTTTGGGATCGGGTTCGACCGTGCTTCCCGAAGCGTACGGGCGGGGAGGGTCGTGTGTCAGCCGCTTTAAAGTTCAGAGTTCAGGGCCAAAACACTTATTGGAGTGGGAGGGGGAGGGGGGGGGGGGTCTTCTCTGAAGACCTCCTGCTGTCAAACCATCCCTAGAAATCATTGAAAATAAAAGGACTGTCAGCTGAACCTAGTTCACGTGTCTGTCTTGGTCGCATGTTGCACATTAATTTTGGTGCCGGAACCCGGGTCTTAAAGGGACAAGGAACGGGAAGCCTTCGCTTCCTTACCATAGACACTCTGTGCCTGTTTCAACAATTGAACTTTAGCTCCCGAAAGCTCTTTGTAAAACAGATCACCTAGTCTCCTTTGATCAATTTTGGTTCTGCTGGGTAAATGAGCACATCCGCAATCTCCCTCTTTGTAAGGGTGGACCTGTCAAACGCAGTGTCAAAGTGGGATCTGTGGTTCTGGTTAGAGGGGAGGGAAAGAACACACTGGGGTGGCCTCTGAGGATGGTGCAGTTAATACATCCAGGAAGGAATGGTTTGGTACGAACGGTTGAGGTGAAACTGCGAAACAGTCAACTATGCTAACTGAAGAAGAACAACATGCACCCGAGGTGCGGATGGGACCCAGCGAAGTACTGTCCTCAACTGTCGAACACACCGGCAGGGAGCAATCCTGCACCACCCTTGGAAGTCCGCGCTGTGTTCACATAGGGTGCAGGCACGCGCAGGGCATTCCATTAAGACGTCAAGGGACATAGTGGGCTCCGTGGCAGATGCCATTGTGTAATGGCCACTGGGTATGACACGACAGAACCTCCATGGGAGCGTTCCCATGGGTGTACCAGCCCATAATTATTTCATAACTGCAGAGCCCACTGACAAAAAGCGCCAACGTTAAGTAATTGCCGTGGCATCCCGCAGCCTCACTTGTTGCTGTTCCGCTGACAGGGGAAGACAGTACAACTCCAGACACGGCCAAGCTTTTGGTCTGAGAGGGGCAAGAGGACACGTAAGACCTCAAGGCGCAAGTTTTCGACAAATCAGTAGCGCCGATTAGGGGCGAATGGCAACACACACCGACTGGTCCTATCTAGGCATCACTGGGACACGACAGCCTCCTACCCGTGCTGGCATGGGAGACCCTATCAGGGGCTTTAACGGAAACAATGTCAACGAGGATCGCCCTACCCGTGCTGGCATGGGAGACCCTATCAGGGGCTTTAACGGAAACCGTGTCAACGAAGTCCAAACTCCTTGGTAGGATCGCTCATGCCAGCGAGGTCGAGGGTGAAGGACCGAGGGTAGTGGTCCGTTTTTGGTCACGTTTTTTTTGTTGTTGTTTCTTTTTCTCTTTCTATCTGCTACATCTTTTCCGTCGTGGCTTCCTTGTGCTTGCTTTCGGATTCCTCTTCCAGCCCTGTTTGCGTTCTCGGGGGAGAATGGGATCCTGGGGGCTGAGGATGCTAATGTTGGTGCAAGACGTCATGACAACACAGCTGGCTTTGGCCACGCTTTTCCTCGACGGGTGGTCCTAGAGAACAACTTGGATCAAATCAGCTGGAGGCTTTTTTTTTCTTCCTGGCTTCGCTTGGAAGGTGGCAGCCTTGGGTCAATTGGTCTCAGAAGTGTATCAGAAGGATTCTTGACCTGTGTGTGTGTGTGTACGTGCGTCTCTCTCAGAGTACTTCCCCTCACAGGGCTCCACCTCACTGGGAGTCTCCCCCCGTCAGGTCAGATAAATAGATCTGCTACTGGTAAGCTGAAGCTCAGTACTACCTGTCACAGCTGAGTGCTGAAGCCGGAGGTGTGGGCCAACATGGCGCACTCTAATAAACCACAACACCACGCACTTTGCCCTATGATGATACTGGGAGTCTCTGACAGAGGAGAACCAAGGGAGTGGAATCTTTATCCTTCTTCATCACTGGTCTCGTACGACCTTCCCCCTTCCCCCCCCCCCCCCCCCCCCCACCCCCCTCAAAAAAAGCCCTCTGACTGGCACCTGGGCATAAAAATGGACAACAGAATATGGCCACGGATTAGCTGCCTGTCAGTGAAAGATAGTGACGTGATCCGGAGAATCATGTTGTACTTCAAGCGCCTTCACTGTCGGCTTCTGAAGGACTGGCTGGAAAACCAAACAGCGATTGAGGAATATTTCATGGGGTGGAAAGCGAAAAAAGACATCCCACTCTTTTACCACAAAATCAAACAAATACGCACCCCCACAAACAAACAAACACACAAACAAACAAACAACAAACAAAAACAGTACTCAGCTGTTCTCGCAATGAATATCACTCATATACCGGCTCACGAAGGTCCCCCCCAACAGCTGTAAAAGCTCTTCAGGAGAGTGAACGGGTTCCAGGAGCCGTGAACTCTGAGAGCGGGAGATCAGGAATTAACACACACAACGGAGAGTCACTGAAGTCCGATGGGTCGTTTCCTGTCAAGGACACCGACAATCTGTTCCTCGCCCTTTGTGCCCAACGGCTGATATCGTTCATCAAGTACTACCACCTCTAAGTGTGAAAGCAAAGCTTAAACCATCGACCCTAGCGAGTCTTCAACCATTAGCCAGTGGGCACTGTCCAGGACAACCATACTGAGGAACAGTTTGTGGAATGTGTTCACAAGCAGTTCGCTCTGTCACAAACTGGTCACCACTCCCTCCTCCTCCTCCCCCCCCCCCCCCCCCCCAACCAGAAGACTCTACAAGAAAACCAAAACGGGACAAGGCTGCGAAGAAACTACCTCTCCACGAAGACAGACAAATTGTTGAGTCATTGAGTCATTCAACCTTCTGCACGACCATTTTAGACAGCACTGGTAACAAACTCCAGACATCTACAGCCCAAAAGACCGTCATGTCATTTTTCTTTCTTTCTTTCTTCCTTTCCGTTTTTTGAGAACGAAAAAAAAAAAACGGTGATGCTTCAGACGAAGTAATAAAATCTTCCGATTCCCCAAAATGCCCAGTCCTCAAATCCCTGCCTTCTAGACATTGTTGAAAAGTAACGGCTCCATCTGGAGACAAGTACACACCTGTTACCAATTAACAAATGGAACAGCATTATTTAATATACTGACCTCGATTCTGATCGTTCATTGTTGACGAATAATCTTTGACTTGGCGCTCTTGGTGACAAAACCAAAGAACGTGTTGGTGTTCCTCACAGAAACTGATAAAGCTCTGCTTTCATTAACTTTTTATTTCTCAAGTTCGTCATCAAATAGATGGAGCAGGAATTGTTTTCAGCCGACGCCGGGTGTTACTTGCGGAACGTTGTACTGAAGAACACATATACACGGTCAAAAACGAAAAACGGCAGAGAGAGAGAGAGAGAGAGAGAGAGAGAGAGAGAGAGTAATGGAGACTTACATACGCGGGCCGGTTTACATAAACGACTCGTTTCGCTTTGCACACTTACGTAGACCCAGCCAAATGTCTGGGCCTTTTTTTAATGACTAACGGATTCAATTGTTAATAACAAGAGGACATTCATGTGTGTGTCCCGTTTCCCCTTACGTTCTGTTCACAACTGAATTGTGGCACATCAGAGTGTATATGGCGCACGGATTTTCTTTCTTTTTTTCATTCTCATGGTGTGTTTTTTTTCTCGTTTATTTGTTGTTTTTATTCTCTTTATCTTTTCGGTGGGAAGGAAAAAGAAGAAGAAAAAAAAAATCACCCCATTCCTCCACCCGCAGCCATTTCCAATCTTCCCACCATGCAACGGCTGCGCTATGTCCGTCACCTGCCTGTCATGCGTCTGCGCGTCAGCCGTGTTTCTTGACTTCCGCATCCGGGGCTCTGTTTTGCCTCAGGCGTGTCAAAAATTGACTATGGCTTGCTTTGATAGCCCTCCGTCCGTCCGCCCGTGCGTGCGTCCGTGCTATCCTTGCCCCTCAACTCCTAGGCCCTTCATCTCTCCCTGTATACCAGGCAGAGAGAAGATAGAGTGTGTATCAAAACTTCCCACAACGCCAGACCTTGTTTTGAGGCGGCGGAAGAGATGGAGCAGGAGAAGGAGAAGGAGGAGGAGGGGGAACTGGCAGCTCGGACAAGCGTTGTGAAGATTCTACTGGTGCGCTATTTACCTCTGCTTCCCTCTCTGTCTGTCTCTCTCGGTCTCTGTCTCTGTCTCTTCTCTTCTCTCTCTCTCTCTCTCTCTCTGTGTTCTCTGTCTGTCTGATTGCCTGCCTGTCTGCCTGTCTCTCTCTCGATGAAGCAGGAATTGTTTTCAGCCGACGCCGGGTGTTACTTACGGAACGTTGTATTGAAGAACACATATACATGGTCAAAAACGAAACAGAGAGAGAGAGAGAGAGAGAGAGGAGAGAGAGAGAGAGAGAGAGTGCGCGCGCGTTTATTCTTCTTCTTTCCGCCCCATCCCCGCCCAGCCATGTACGGGATCCTCCCGTGTACGTTCCGCTTGTGTTTTTCAAGGCGCAAACACAGGCTGACTGGCCGAAACCAGTTGATTGTCAGACTGATTAGAGTTGACTACACAGACATTTTACAGAAATGAGTGTGAACTGAAAGCGGCGATTGAAGCTACAGACGCTGGATTAAAAGCAGATGCGCACACTCAAATCACAGACACACACACACACACGCACGCACGCACGCACGCACGCACGCAGCGCACGCACGCACGCACCCACCACCCACACCACACACACACACACACACACACACACACACGCACGCACGCACGCACGCACGCACGCACACGCACATGCACACGCAGAAGAGAGAAGAGAGAGAGAGAGAGAGAGAGAGAGGAGAGAGAGAGAGAGAGAGAGAGAGAGATCAAAGCAATCAGAATTTCAAATCAGTTGAATTGCTAGATCGCTAATCTACGGCTTTGAACTTAAGATGGAAGTGCAGAAGAACTGAAATATATGTCTCAAGAGATGTGTAAATTATAAATTTGATATTAAAGATAAAAATGATGATGATGATGATGATGATGATGATGATGACGACGACGATGATGACAGTAATGATAATTAATGATAGTATAATCATAACGATGATGATGATGATAACAACAACAACACAACAATAATAATAATAATAATAATAATAATAATATAATAACAATAGTAATAAAACAGTCCTGATAATGCTGCTGCTTCTGTTGCTGCTGCTACTACTTCTACGGCGACGACGACGACGACGACTTCGACGACGTACGACTACGACTACGACTACGACTACTACTCCTACTGCTGCTGCTGCAGCTTCTTCCTCTACTATTACTAGCATCAGCAACAGCTATGATAATGACGATGATCTTGATGACGATGATGATAAGGATGATAATGGTAATAAGTGCTTACATAACACAATACATCCAATACAACATAAGGCGTGTGTGTGTGTGTGTGTGGGGGGGGGGGGGGGGGGGGTGCGCGCCGCCCGCGCGCGTGCGTGTGTGCGTGCGTGCGTGTGTGTGTGTGTGTGTGTGTGTGTGTGTGTGTGTGTGTGTGTGTGTGTGTGTGGTGCGTGCGTGCGTGCGTGCGTGCGTGCGTGCGTGCGTGTTAGTGTGTGTGTGTGTGTGTGTGTGTGTGTGTGTGTGTGTGTGTGTGCTTGACAGCACGATAGATCTATCTTTTTATGTGAAGTGAACTGGAGATGATAACATTGTTAGAAGCTGGAACCAAAGGGGTCAGCTCGACAGATCCCAGGGTCGATAGATCCCAGGGTCGATAGATCCCAAGTGGTCGATAGATCTCAGGGTCGATAGATAAAACAACATGATGATGATGGTGTTGTGTCTGTGTGTGTGTGTGTGTGTGGGGGGGGGGGGGGGGGAGGGGGGCGTGGGGGGGATGTGTGTCTTGAGGGTCAAAGAATAAGCGACGTAAAGACCAACAGTCAGTCAGTCAGCTTTGTAGCAAAGTTGTTGCTAAACAAAGCGGGAGAGACTCACACATTGGGTCAGCTCGACAGATCCCAGGGTCGATAGATCCCAGGGTCGATAGATTCCAGGGTCAATAGATCCCAGGGTCGATGGAACGAGGTCTATGTAGACTATATGCGGAACAGGGGTAGGTCTAGGTCTAGATGAAAAGGTCTGCCGAGAGACTGAGCTTTCTGGTTGGTGAAGAAACAGACGAAAGGTCAGAAAGAAACAGCGAGGGGGAAAAAGGCAGAGAAGTTGTTGAATCATCATAGGCGCTGACATTTTGTATTGAATGTAGTGGAAAGTCAGTGAAAGGATTGAACAAGAGGTGTGGCACGATCGTGCTTCTTTGCCGTTTAAAGCACATCAAGCAGCCGAGTGTTGAGCTCTGTGGGGCTTACTGATAATCACAGAATCTGGCACACCAATCAGGTACTAGTGCCAAAGGCATCACTACAAAAGGTATGTTGATATTGCTCATGTTTCCAGCCACTCTACATTATGAGTCAAGTGATGTATTTTGACAAGGTTTTTTCTATTGGCTATCTCCCATTCCTCTAACCTCCTCTCTCCCCCTACCCCCCCCCCCCCCCCCCCCCCCCCCCCCCCCCCCCCCCCGCCCCTTTTCCCCCCCCCCCCCCCCCCCCCCCCCCCCCCCCCCCCCCCCCCCCCCCCCCCCCCCCCCCCCACCAAACCCCTCTGAAAGGTTGACCGATCCCGATACACCACACTCCCCATACCAACACGGCTAAAGGGAAACAACACAGAAAATTGTCCGGTAAAAATTGTCTAAATTAAGTCCCTTGAAACCTCGCGCAACCATCGTTGAATGAACAGACTTTTGATTGGTTGATCGATTGATTAAACCTGCACGTGCGCTGGTACAAAGACTGTCATTACTATTGTGGGATGAACAGACAGGTACTTTTTTTTATGAACTGATACATTGACTAATTCATTAACTTGGACATGCGTAGGTTAAAATACAATTACACACGTGCGTTGGTACAAAGACTGTCATTGCTATTGTTGAATGAACAGACAGGTATTTTTTATCAACTGATTATATTGATTGATTCGTTAACTTGGACGTGCATAGGTTAAAATACTATTACGTCAGAGCTCGCATTCAACCTATTTTTCTCTCTCTCACACGATCGTTTACTGTTAAGAAAAATAATCTAAACTTCCTCTCTCTCTCTCTCTCTCTCTCTCTGTGTGTGTGTGTGTGTGTGTGTGTGTGTGTGTGTGTGTGTGTGTTGTGTTGAGTTTTATAAAGATTAATTTGATCAAAGCAGTGAAGCGTTTTCAAAGGAATTTAATCAGACCGATAAGTGTTATTAGTATAATCAGGTGTAGATGCATTTTATATATGAAATCCTTGAATGATCTTCTGCAAAACTGTTTACACCTTTTGTAAGCCAGCTGAGCTACTATCACGATTGCAAATCCTAATTCTAATCGAACCACTGTGTTACCTTGACAACACTCGGCTAAATCTCACTTTAAAAGAAAACGGAGTATTACTAAACAAGGAAAAAGACAATCTGAGAGAGGAGGAAAAGAGAGAGAGAGAGAGAGAGAGAGAGAGAGAGACGATCACCGATTTTTGTGTTTCGTATGCGTGCGTTTTCTCTCAGTTAACTATCTTTGCTCCCGAGCGCGATCGCTCGCTCTGTCGCCGTCTCTCTCTCTCACTCTTCGGATAGATCTAGAGGATAGAGCAGATTTCTTGGTTTTTATTTGGGGTTATATATATATATATTATATATATATATATATATATATATAATATATATATATATATAAAGAATAATGATAAATAAAAAAAAAATAAAAAAGGAAGAGTTTTTCATCTGTAGAGACAAAGTCGGACATGCAGACAAGAGAAAGGCAGCGAGGAGCGCCGAAGTTCGCCTTGCAATAAACAGCAAGGTCGAGGTCACTGCTGCCGTCAGTGCTTCCCCTCGATTGGACGGGCCACGACTGCGTTTTGATTGGATAAGCGCAGTAAGTGGGGAAAAAAAATGTAATTGTTGTTGATGGTGGGTACTACGTTGTAAAGGTGGTTGTCAACGTGGCGCAGTCTCAGGCCGATAGGACGTTAATCTGACCCTCAATGCAATGGCGGCGTCAGTTCGTTGTGAGTGTGGCATAGCAGTGGACGCCAGGGGAGAGGTGGCAGCTCTCCTTGGAGGGACACTGATGTGAGAGATCAGTGTCGAGCGGCGCAGACAACCTTCCAGCCGTGTGGGTGACGGCGGGTCTAGCCTGTGTCGCCGGGGGACGGCTCCTGGAGATGTGGGGCGATCGGCGAAGGAGCGTTGCCTGACTGACTACCGTGGCCTGGAATACCGTGCTGTTTTGTGGGGTGACAGACATGGGGGCACTCCTTATGGGGTAGGGCTGAAAAATTGCCCTCACGGCCGCAGTCAGCAAGTACCCGCCAAGTTTTAGGGACTCCAGCGACTTTCGTCCTGCTTCCTCCTTGAGGCAGCCTCACGCGGCACAGGACCATCGCCACCCGAGCATGAAGAAGGCCGCCCGGTGGTCCTGAAGACAGCTTGATGTTTGGGGGACAGCAGGCAACACACACCGACGCCCATCGTCGGTCGACCAACAACCAGAAATTGAACCAACGTTCAACAACCAAAACTGAGCCAACGTTCAAGAGGAACACGAGCTCGGAGAGAGAAATGCGACGACCCCCATTGAAACCTACACACTACTGCCAGGCGACAGCAGTTGCCACAAATATGTAGACCTATGTCTGCAGTAAACTTGTCTTAAGGGCCTCAGGCCGATAGGACGTTCATCTCACCCTTAACTGTAACAGTAACAGTGGCGGCGGCGTCACTCTATGCTGGTCGGTGGCAGAGACCGGCAGAAGACACCCAGGTGGCAGATGGGTGTAGGACGGCACCGATTTCCTTCCTCGCACTGCGAGTGACGACGGGACCAGCCTTGTGCGCGACTGAGCTGTAGGCGCGTGCGGTGATGACGTAGATTGGAATTTTCCAGTTTAGGCGGTATGTATGACCGCTGCCTGCGACTGGAGTAGCGACGGCGCGCGCCTATTTCGCGAAGTGTCTAGGCGCCCCTCAGGGCTCGACTACAGAGTGACTAAACATGGCAGCAGCTTTTCTCTTTTCTGCAGCATCGAAGACGTCGTCTGCTAAGAAGAAATAGAATATTCAGAGATAGAAGGCATCCTCTTGAAGTCTTTGATGACATCGAAATTATTCGAAAGTTTAGATTGCCAAGACAGGCAATTTTCGACCTGACCGATACTATTAATGATGAGTTGCGTTATATTTATCAAAGACGTGGTGCTCTCACTCCAGCATTACAGATGTGTCTTGCTTTGCGGTTTTACGCAACAGGCACTTTTCAAGACACAATTGCGGAGATGACGGGTGGATCAGTCCACAGCGTCACGGACAATCAGTCGCGTGACAGATGCGCTGCTGCCACATGTCAATCGGCACATCAGACTGCCCGGCGACAAGAGGCCGAAGAAACAAAAGTAAAATTCTTCCGATGCAGCAAATCCCAAGTATTGTTGGCTGCATTGACGGAACACATGTTCGAATTCAAGCTCCGACTGAGAATGAGCATGAATATGTCAACCGGAAAAATTATCATTCCATTAATGTGCAGGTAAGTCATTTTAAAGTGTTTTTATTTTTATTCTTGATCTTATGATGTTAAGAGATCACTATACATGCGTGCGCATGCACGCACATACACACACTCACACACCACACACCACACACACACACATGAATCACACACTGTACACACACACATACACACACACACACACACATATACACACGTTCAAAGTCTTTAATACTTTCAGAGGCATGGCCATGAAGAATTACAGTAACAAAACAATAAACCAATTCAAATCACAAAAAGAAGAAAACCCAAATTAAGTTTGAAAATTTTACTGTTCCAGATCCAAAACAAACAGATTAGTTTCCACTCAATATAGAACACAATGTGGATTGAGTTAGTACGCACAGGGGATATTATTTTATAATCATGCTCCAATGCAAGAGCAGTCAACATACAATGGACAAAGTCAAAAGAAATTCACAACACACACACACCACACACCCACACACACCACACATGAAAACCTTAATCCCCCCCCCCCCCCCCCCCCCCCCCCCCCCCCACCACACACACACACTAAATCCTCCTCCACCACAAAATAACAACAAATAAAAACTGCCCTTTACAAATATGAAATTAATTAACAAATGTGTTAAATCCCAACATAGCAATGCTCTGAAAGTTCATCTTTGAACAATATTGAAGCTTATTTCCCATAACAGGCTGTATTTGAAGTACATTTCATTTATTAAGTTGAAAAAAATATCCTCTTTGTTTAGTTTCTTAGTCATTGAGATTCGAAGTGAAATATAAGTTTGTGTGTGAGTGTGTGCGTGTTTGTGAAAAAGAAAGAGGGGAAGAGGGGGGGAGAGGGGGGGGGGGGGGGGGGGGGGGGGGGGGGGGTGGGGGGGGAGGGAGAGAGAGATGCAGTCTTTATTTAGCTTTTTTACTTCTACTGGCAGCCACAAAAATGGTTACCTTACCTTTTAATTTTCCCCCTGAAATCTAATGTAGTTTGGGGTATATTTTCTGTGACATTTTCATTTGATTAATTTAAAGCATTCATTCATGTTGTTTTAAGTCCAGCCGACCACTCGGGGTCATATCAGGACTGTGACAAAAACAAAAAAATCCTTATGAAAAAGGGCATGTTAGCATATTTCATGTCAACGAAAATAATTCTGATATACAATATGCCTCTAGCGTTGGTTTATGAGCTAATTTTTCACTAGAGGATTGAAAAACCAAACCTGAATACAAATGCAAAAAATCTATATAAATACAAAAAATAAATAAAAATTGCATTAACTGTAAAAATTGCCATCGGGCAACTCACATATATCAGACCGCACACAACATGACCATGCAAAAAGTCCCCTTTATCAGTCACCCCAGACCCCCAAGAGAGAAGTGAGAATTTGTATGAAAGGAGAATATATAAAAGAACCAAGAAAAAAAGGACATTTTAGCACCAAATGTCCAGAAGGTGGGGGCACTACTTAATCAGAAAGCCCCACGGGGATGGTCCGGGTAGTCGCCTTATGACAGGCTGGACAGATGGAGGGCTTATTCTTTACACCTGGGCAAAAAAAAAAAAAAAAAAAAAAAAAAAAAAAAAAAATCCCTTAAAAAAACAAAACGGCCCAGGACCCCGAACCCTCAGGGGGTTGATTAATTTAAGGACTAAATCCTATGAAAGAGGAGAGTAAGATACAAGTATAAAGGGGTAATGAAAGTTAATAATAATAATAAAAAATAGTGCATTTTGAAAAAAAATGTGTTTTATGTTTTCAGGTGGTTGTGTGATGCTGACTTGATCTTCATAAATGTGGTGGCACGATGGCCAGGATCAGTCCATGATGCCAGGATATTGAGAGAGTCACAGCTGTTTGCTGACTTTGAGGGACCTAGACCTCCACTGGATGGCATTCTACTCGGCGATAGTGGATACATGTCTCACCATGGTTATTGACTCCCTTGCTGAATCCAGGAAACACAGAGGGAGATACATTACAACTATGCACACAGCTCGACAAGGAATACTGTGGAACGCTGCATTGGGTAGCCAAACAAAGATGGCAATGTCTTCGGGTTGGCTTGCGGGTTAAGCCTGAAAAAGCCTGCAGGATCATCATGGTCTGCTTGATGCTGCATAATCAAGCAAGACGTCTCAATCTTCCTGATGATCTCAACCATCTGGATGACCCAGACAATGATTCCGACTCAGACGTGGATAATGACAACGATAATCCACCAAGACGTGCTGATAGAGCCAGGGTAGCAGCAGGCCAAGCAGTGAGACAGAGAATCATCAATGGCCTGGCATAGACATGAAATCTGTTCAACTGTTTGGAAACAATAATTTTGTCTGAAGAGATAAAGACATGAGAGAGAGAGAGAGAGAGAGAGAGGAGAGAGAGGAGAGAGAGAGAGAGAGAGAGAGAGACAGAAGAGATAGATAGATAGAGAGAGAGAGAGAGAGAGAGAGAGAGAGAGAGAGTGAGTAATTGTATGCACTTTTGAAAGAGAACTCAAAATCATTTTTTTCTAAGTAACTTGAATTTCTTGTCTGAAGTAGGAGAGCAAGAGAGGAGAGAGAGAGAGAGAGAGACAGACAGACAGACAGAACTTATATGAGAATAGTGGTCAAGATACCCAATACTTGGTGAACTACTCAAAACGAAGAAGAGAATGTTCTGTGTTGGAAAACTTCACATTTGTTTTTTGAGCTGTGCAATTTGAATTTCTAATTTTATTTTCTTGAGTTTATTCACCTCCACATCTGACTGGTTTTTCTCAATCTTGATTGTAGCCATGCTTTTGTTAACCGAGACTCTTCATCTTCTGCGGTTTAGAAGCAGAAGTCATTGATTGAACAAATGTCATCTTTCGTTTCTTGCGTTGTACGAGTAGTTGTGGGGTGCTGGATTGTTGTTGGGTTAAATATAAAACTGCCTGCCTCTACCACAGTCTGTCTGTCTGTCGCCCTATTCATTTCGGTGTGTGTGTGTGTGTCCCTATCTCTGAGTCTATCTGCATTATCTTGTGACATCCCCTGTTGAGAGAGATGTCTAAGCTAGTGTTACTTTCCCGAATTTGTGTGTCGGAGATCACCACTGGCTCTCTGTCTGTTAGTCTGGAGTGCAGCAGGAAGGTTGATAGCCATGGAGCTACAGCTTGGTTGAGGTGAATCTTGCTGGCTGTCTGTAATGGCCATATCTGACGCCTCTCTTCCATACTCTTGCACTGAAAACTGAAATATGTGAAGAAGTGTTAATAATTTCATTTAAAAACTATTGGCACACCCAAAAAATATGAGAAGAACCACCCCCCCCCCAAAAAAAAAAAACAACCCAAAAACAACCATTTATCTGTTTTCCACCTATCTAAATTGTCCATGACAAAATGTACAATTTTTGAAACTTTAGTAAGAGTTAGGAAGATTTGCTGAAACATTTGTTTTGAAATTGAGTCTTTATTATATACTGAGTACAAATAAATGCTCTGACGATCAAGAACAGGAAGGAGATTAAATGCATTGTGGCTCATAGTTGCATGAATATTTAGGTTTTCCCATCTTTGGTAGAGGTTAGCCATTTAAATATTGATACAAAAAATCATAAGGCTTTATGAACAGCTCCTGTTGTTTTCTAACTGTTCTATTTTATTTTATATACATGATGCCTTAAAGGGTCTTTCTGTTATTAATAAATATGATGTTATACATACCACTTGCAGTTGCTTACATCTTGCATCTGCTCAGTTGTTGGTTCCATGGCTTGATGAGCCGTGTCAAAGCCACCTGAACCTGAAAATCATGAGATTGTTAGTTTTCTTTTTTTTATGGTAGACCCTTACTATGGTTTAAATGAGCAAGAAATCTACATTCATAATTAAAAAAAAAATTGTTTAGCATTTTGGATACATCAACATTTTAAATTTTCACATTCACATGCAGACTTGCACCACACACACACACACACACACACACACACACACACACACACACACACACACAACACACACACACATACCACCACCACCACCACTACACTATATACACACACACGCACACACACCACATCACTCTCACACACTCCACCACCACCACTACACCAAATTAACAAGCATACACACCACATCACACTCAGACACTCGCTCTCTCACACACACACAACACACACACATACCACCACCACTACACTACACACACACACACACACCACATCACTCTCACACACATGCACATACTCCACCACCACCACTAACACCACACTAACAACACACGCATACACACATCACACTCAGACACTCACTCTCACACACACACACACACACACACACACACACATGTGTAATGTTGAGTGTTGAGTAATAAGCTTAGTAAATGAGTCTAAATCAAATACCTGCTATGCCTTGGCTGAGGCTGCTGCTTTCCCCCAGGATTTGCCCCACAAATCTTCATAGGGGCAAGACGGAGCAGCTTTCCCACCTCCTGTCTTTGCGGCATGTACTTTCTTCTGAAGAAAAGTCGACTTCACATCACGCCATCTTTTCTTACAGCTGTTGACATCCCTCCGGTTCCCTTCTGCAGCATTCACCTCTCGCAGATTTTCGACCACAATCTTTGTTTTTTTGCTATTGTAGTTGAAGTGCCCAGCTTTGATACGAGTGTGCCATAAACATGGTACACTTCCGACAACAAGATTTCAGTTTCTTTTTCTGTCCAGTTTGGTGCTTTTGTCTTCTTCTCCATGTTGGATACTCAGTGGCTAAACAAACTTTTGCAGCTGACGGTATTTTCCAATGCAAATGATCGGCAAGCAGCTAAATTTAGATTCTAGTTGTCGACGTCACATCACAATATTGTCGACGTCACGCAGCGAGCTCGCCTACGAAGGCGCAAGACAAGGCGTGCGTTGTGCATGTCGTCTAGCCCTCAGTCCAAGGCCCGCCTGCGTGCGCGCGTCTCTAAATTTTAGACACGCCTGCGAGTCGCTCGTTGTGCATAAGCCAGGGGACGGCTCCTGAGGTGGCGGGACACTTTGGCGACGAGGCGCTGCCACTCTGCGAACTACCCAGTGGCCTGCACGTCTAGCAGGGCCTCCCTTTCTTCTTCTTCTTCTTCTTCTTCCTTGATAGCGACCACAGTCAGCTAGATGATTATTCTGTCACTTTGGTAGCTGGGGGGAGGGTGGGAACGTCCTCATGGGCGCAGAGTGGGCATGAATCTACGTGCAGCGGCTCAGGTGAATGTGCGATTGAAATTGAAGGAGTCTTTGGGGCCGTGTAGGATGGTGTCTGGTTTGGTGAGGGGGCAGATTTTGCAATTGGGTTTTGAGCAGGGGTGAGTACCTGGTGGTGTAGGTGTGGAGATTTTGTTCAATTTGCACCGCACGAGAAGATCTTTTAGGTTTTTATCACGTTTGAACGTGATCATGGGTTTGGTATGGAAGGCAGGTTTGTGGTTTTGTACAGTGTGCCAATTGGATTCGAGAATCCTGCAGATGGGGAGGGTGTGTGTGGGTAGAAGAGGAGGTAGGCGGCGGGTCCGTCTGTCTTTTTTGAATGCGGGGTATCCAAAACAGATGTTCTGGATATAGCTGTGGTGCGGCTAAGAGCTTCTTTGATGATGGAACTGGGGTATCCCGTCGCCCAACATTTCAACCATCTCCAACACAACATCAACCATGTGAAAGTCTTGGCACTCTGGCAGTCACAGAGTGACAGCTTTGAACGCACAACACAAGAATCCCATCTCATTGTCAAACTGGACACGCTACAGCCCCAAGGCATCTACATCCAAGAGTAACACAAGTATACATACCCACCACCTCTACACCAGTCGGCAATATCTTTCACCAACACACACACATACATACACACACTCCACCACCATACCCCCCAGTACCCACTTCATACAGAAGTCACAGCCACCCTCCATTCATTTTATTTTATTCCTAATTTTATTTTTATTTCTTTCGACTTTTATCTTGATTCCATCTTCTAAATTTACTTATTTATTAATTGATTTGATTTTATTCTATTTATTTTAGTTCAACTAACTTATTCCATTTATTTTATTCTATTTTATCTTATTTATTCACTCTACACACACACACACACACACACACACCACACACACACACACACACACAGAGTACCCACTTCATACAGAAGTTACATCCACCCTCCTTTCATGTTTCGCTTTCCACCACACTCTCCCCCCCCCCCCCCCCACCCACCCCCCATGTCCTACAATCCACTGCCTACCCATAGATCTACCCCTCCTTCCCCCCCCCCCCCCAACTGCCCTGTCCCCTTCCCCCCCCACCCCCCCCCCACTCCCCTTTTTTTTAAACCTGATTTTACACCACCACCTCCACATGAATCTCCCTTCCCTTCTCATCTTCCCCGTACATAAGGGTAGGCCAAGGCCTAGTACCACCCCCAACCCTGATGTGGCCCTTTGCGGTCGGCTGGGCTATAAGCAACATTATCTTATCTTAGTACCACCCCCAATCCCACCCTTAAACACCCCCGCTCCTTTCCTTCACCCCCCACATTATCAACATCCTGAAACAACTACACGCACCATCCCACTATATATTCCAGCACATCACACTCGCACCCACACGTGTGTGCGTGTGTGTGTGTGTGTTGTGTGTGTGTGTGTGTGTGTGTGCGTGTGCGTGCGTGCGTGCGTGTGTGTGTGTGTGTGTGTGTGTGTGTGTGTGTGTGTGACAGTGTCAATCTCATCTATGAGAATGATCACCATCCATCAGTCAGTGATCATTGGCAATTTTTTCCTCAACTGGCATTATTATACGAGGACCACCCCATACGTTCTCGGATGCGCAGAAACCACTGACGTCATAATTTCAATTTTTATATCATCATCACCAGTGATGTCATAATTGCTATGACACAAAAAAATGATAAAAATCGTCAGAGCCAAATTTGTTCTAGACAGCAAAATGGATGGCAAGGGGGGCGGTTTTCAAAGTGTTGCAGAGAGCCTGTCTTGGAGAGATTTTCGTGCCATAATTTATTATGACTCTCTTCAAGGAAGTCTTTCAAGGAAAGTTTCATAAGTTTGACAAACTGTTTTGGCGACAAGGCTCCATCATTATCCAAGGTCCATAGGTGGTTCAAAGAATTTCAGTTTGGTACAATGTCGTTGGAAGATCGTGACCGTTGTGGACGTCCAGTTTCAGTTACTAACGATGGAACGTGAGCACAGTGAAGGCCATGATTACAGAAAATCCTTGAATCACGGAGGATGAACTCAAGGATACTCTAAACCTTTCATCAGGTAGCTTAGACCGCATTCTTCGGCACAATCTCTCTGTACGGAAGCGTTGCGCCCGTTGGGTACCCCACCAGCTGACTGGGGAGCAGATGAGGGCTAGGGTTGAATGGTGCCAGTTTATGCTGCAAAAATTTGACGGAGGAAGATCAGATAGGGTCCCCAATATCGTCACAGGTGACGAAACCTATGTTTAACAGTATGACCCCGAAACAAAGCAGCAGTCGTCAGTTTGTTTCCAGGGGAAACCCCACCTGTGAAATTTAAGAGATCAAGAAGCTGCACAAAGCAAATGATTGCAGTTTTCTTCGCAAGATCCGGCCATGTGACTACTGTACCGCTTCTGGAAAGAAAGACAGTGAACGCTGAATGGTACATAAACACCTGCCTACCAAAAGTGTTCCGAGGCTTAGAGTGCACGGCGACCACGGACCGGTATCCGCCACCTTCTCCACCACGACAACGCAAGCGCTCACACGGCAGCTGCAACTTTAGACTTCTTGCAAGAGAACAGCGTGCAGCTCGTCACTCATCCTCCGTATTCTCCTGACCTAGCCCCTTGTGACTTCTTTTTGTTCCCTCGTTTGAAAAAAACAACTGAAAGGAAAGCCGTTTGAGAGCCCTCAAGATGCCCGAGCGTTTGCCGAGGGCTTGATTTCTGGTATACCTAAGTCGGAGTGGGCTGGGGTGATGGATTCGTGGTTTAGAAGGATGGAAAGTGCATACACGCTGATGGAGGATACTTTGAAAAGATGGGCTTGGTAAGAAATGCCAGTATACTTCCATCTTTTCCCATCCGAGAACTTATGGGGTGGCCCTCGTACCAATGCTATCAGGTTATTTCACTTATGACAATGATCAACATCCTATAGCACTGTTTATCCCACTTATGACAATGATCGTCATCCATTAGTCATCAGTCACCATTCTCCCTTTCCCACCTCCAACCCGCATCGATACACCAATGCCACCACATTATTTCACTTATGACAATGGTCATCACCGTATAGTACTGTAGATCTCATTCATGACAGTGATCACCATCCTAGTCTCTGATCATTTCCTTTATTCCCCCAACTGGCCTTATCATACCAAGGCCAATACACTATTCCTTTTTTTATAAATGACCATCATCCTGCACTACTATGGATCATACTTACACCATGACCATGATCATCATCCACCAATCATTGATCACCTCCTTCATTCCCCCAACCGGCATTACTACACCAATGCCACAACATTATCCCACTTATATAATGATGATCATCATCCTACAGTACCGTTGATCCCAAATGATCCATGATCATCATCCATCAGTCATCAACCTTCCCCCCCCCCACCCCCTTTCCACCCTCTTCCTCAACCGGCAATATTATACTGGTACCACCACATTATTCCACTTATCACTATGACCATCATCCTACAGTACTGTTGATCTTACTCATGACAATAATCATCACCCACCAGTCATTGAGATTTTCCTCTATCCCCCCAACTGGCACTATTACACCAATGCCACTACATTATTCCACTTACATAACATTGATCATCATCCTATGGTACTGCTGATCTGAAATGATCACCATCCATCAGTCACTGAGAGTAATGTCATCCAGTGAACACCTCCACACCGCAATATATACGGCAACGAGGAAACTGACTGATTGACAAAGAAAGGAGGACAACAGCCTAAACTGTAACAGGAAGCCTCCTTTGAATAAATCAAAAGTTTTTTTTTCCAAGGAGAAGCAAACAGGAAGATCACTTGAACAGCACCCAGACTCTCCAACAACAGGGATGCATACTACCGGGTGGCCAGATCGGACCAAGTGAACATTGTGAGACTGACGACAGGGCACTCCTGACTATGACATCACATGTCCAAAATATTCCACACCAGCGAGTCTTCAAATTATCCACGCAGTACAGCGTCAATGACAGCGGAACATTCCCAGCAAAACTCAGAGTAGATGCAATGAGGAAGCTGACCGGTTGGCAAAGGAAGGAGGACAGCAGCCCAAACTGTAACAGGAAGCCTCCTTTGAATAAATCAAAAATATTCCCAGGGAGAACCAAAAAGGAAGATGACTTGAGCAGCACCCAGACTTCAACAAGAGGGATGCATACTGCTGGAGGCCCAGATCGGACCAAGTGAACACGGTGAGACTGACGACAGGGCATTCCTGACTTTGATATCACAGGTCCAAAATATTCCACACCGGCGAGTCTTCAAATTATCCATGTAGTACAGCCCCAATGACAGCAGAACATTCCCAGCAAAACTCAGAGTAGAAATCTAGCCTGCCAACACACCGATGAGTGCTAAACCTTACTGACCACTGAAAGGCCTTCACCATACAGCAACCTTTGCCAGTACCTCAAGGATTCCTACCTAAGTGAACGAAGAAGAAGACCGTCCTATAGTATTGTTGATCCCAAATGATCTTCACCCATCAGTGGCTGATCGTTTTTTTGTTTTGTTTTTTTTTCTCCCCCCCCCCCCCCCCCCCCAACCAACCATCATTATACCAATGCCACCACAACATCACTTCACCTATGGCAATGATCAACATCCCACAGTACCTTTAATCTCCATTATAATTCCAGTAACAACAATGATTATCATCCTGTAGCATTTTGTTATCAAATTGTCACAGACAAAAAATAGAAAAACCGAATTCGTGGTCAGTCGCCAGCCAGTTCAATTGGACATAAGTCCAAATCCAAACATTCTGGTCTCCAGGCAGACGACTTCGGTGTCGCGTCAGCCAATTAGGCACAGCGAATAGGCTATTTTTAGTCCTCACGGAGACAGCACTGTCCAGCAGACAGACTAAGTGGCTGGACCGACGTCTCAATAGGTCTGGCCAGACGGATCTTAGCGTCTGGGTCAGACTGATCAGCCAATTTGCAGGACCAGCGCCGACAGTTAAGTCAGACGTCGCCGGTTGAAGTAGGAAGGGGGAAGGTATTGTGTGGTGGGGGTAAAATCAAGCTAATTAATTAAATGACCCATTGACCACCACAGAGAGCAAGGCCAGTAGATGTGACTGTGACGATTTGAACGTCCAATGGAATTAGAAGGGAGGTAACCTTTTACAAGGCGGGAAAAATTCTGACCAATGGTACTCACCCTTTGACAGATAGGAACGGGATAAGAAAGTGAGGGGAGTGAGAGAGGGGAGAAGAAGAGAAGAGAAGAGACAGAGAACAGAGAGGAAGAGGTTCTGGGTGTAGGCTCTGCATGAGAGAAAGGCAGGGAGATGAGAGGAGGAGTGAAGAGAACCGAGTTGAAGCATTAGCACCAGATAGAGTCTGCAGAGGAAGGACTAAGGAGAGATGTTGAGAGAGAGAGTTGCTAACTGATGAAGAGAAAAAAAAAAGAAAAAGAAAAAGAAAAGAAAAGCAACCATGTCCATTTGATAGAGCAGACTAGAAGAGAAGAGAGAGAGAGTGCAATGCGTTAATGCAGGAAGAAAGAAAGGAGAACAGATCGATGTCTGGTAGTCACTGTTCAATCTGAACCGGGGTTCGACCTCATACCTGGCAGCGCCACTTTCATCAGCAGTCCAACCTGACCAGTGCCAGCGGTCTAACCTGACCAGTGCCAGCAGTCCAACCTGACCAGTGCCAGCGGTCCAACCTGACCAGTGCCAGCAGTTGTGTCGTGACTGGTGTTTGTGAAAGTGACAGTGAAAAGAAAAGAAAAAAAAAAAGAAGAAAAGGAAAGACAGTGATTCGTGAATAGTTTAAGATCACCTGGCCAGGTAAAGTGAAAAATCTACTTATACCCGGGTTAGTTAATGATGATTTAGATAAATGGTTTTGTGAAGTTCAAGGAAAGAGAGAATGTTTTATTTTGTTTGACTCCATGCGCATTGATGTTTTCTTCCATGATTATGTGTAGTAAAGTTATAGACTTTACTAGTGGTTTGATGTGACGAATGAATGATATATGAATGAGATTGTAAGCAAGCTGTGAGTGTGTTTGGGCTGTGCGCTAGTCCTTCCTCCACTGACATACCCCGAGGTTGACACAAATGACCATCACCCATCAAGTTTTTTTTGTTTTTGTTGTTGTTGTTGTTGTTGTTGTTGTTGTTGTTGTTGTGTGTGTGTGTGTGTGTGTGTGTGTGTGTGTGTGTGTGTGTGTGTGTGTGTGAAAACTTCCCACAGTTAGTCTCATTAAGATCATAACTCACCCACAATAGCTCTTCTTTCTTCTTTTTTTTTAAACACATGATACCCCGTTTCTCCTTGATCATTTCTATTTCTTCTCAACCAACATGAGCCTATTAATGCCAACACATTATTTCACCAGCTACAATGAACGCCATCCCATAGTATTGTTTACTTTTTCAACAACACTATCTGTATGAATTTCCCAACTCCCCACACCCACCCCACCCCACCCCACCATGAATGGAGAGATATGAGCTCGCTCTCTCTCTCTCTCTCTCTCTCTCTCTCTCTCTCTCTCCCACATTGCCTTCTCCCCCCCTCCCCCCACCCTTTTTTCCCCCTTCCCCATCATTATTAGCATTACCTACACCCCCACATACAACTACCCACGCACAACTACTATCATCACCACCACCCATTAAAGTGATTTATCCATTTATGTATGTATATTCCCTTTTTATTTCTGGTGGTGGTGGTTTAATTTTACGTCTTTTCATCCGGCAGATGATATTAGACGGGGAAAAAAAAAAGAAAAAAAAGGGGGGGGGGGGGGGGGGGGGACCCCCCCAAAAAAAACCCACTTAAGTCATTTCAACACATACATCTGCATACACTTATGAAAAAGAAAACAGCATATCAGTTAAGGACCTTCATAATAGTCTAGCTACATCAGAACTGGCTAAAGTGGCGGCAAACTCAATTATGCATGAGTCAGACAGAACTTGACTCTCATTTTCATATTTGTCAAGATTGATACCTTTCGCCTTATACATTTTAGTTAAAACTGGACAATCTAATAGAAGGTGATGCACAGAGATGAATTTTCCACAGACACACACAACTTCAGGAGAAAATTTGGTCTTCCATGTTAATTTTGTGATAATCTTAGCAAGATGGCGTGAGCAGCTAGGCAGTGTGTAGCATTTTTCACAGAAAAAGGTTTTGTAAACGTAGTGTTCCAGGTTGAATAGTATTTCACACTTGGAAGGATGTAATGGCAAATTTAGCACACATTTGAACAGTTTTGTGCACCAAGTTTAGCTAGATTATCTGCTATTTCATTCCCTCTGAGACCACAATGTGTAGGAATCCAACAGAAGTCTACGATTATACCCTGAGACATAATACAGTGTATCAGGCACCTTATTTCATATAACAAATCTTTTCTGGCCTTACAATCCCAAGTTTGCAGTGCTTGCAAAACAGACTTGGAATCAACACAAAACAGCACACTAAAAAAGGATATTGGAGTACTATATACACAAAATAAAGCCATCAGTATAGCATACAGTTCTGCAGTGAATATTGAAAATCCCTTTCCGAGATGAAAATGTTTTTATTTCTATTTCTATTTCAATTCTATCATTTATTTATTATTATCATATTATTATTATCATTATTATTGCATTTTTACTTATTTATTTATTTACATAATTATACTTTTTTTTATTTGTTTTTAATTTATGTCTTTTTTTTATTAGCACCATTATCAACGCACCATAATCACTACCGTCACAAATATATCACACCACTCTACAAAACAAGCTACACAAGCCCCCCCCCCCCCCCCCCCCTTTTTTTTTTTTTTTTTTTCATTATTTCCTCTCCCATGATTCCCTCTGTCATTTCCGTCCGGTGCCATTTTATTCGGGTGCCGAATATGAACGGCTAAGTTTTCATTGTCCTAAACGTTACTTGTTTTTGCCTGAAGAAGACCCAAGAGGTCGAAATGCATTGTGTCTTGTCCTGTACTTTGTTTGTCTATGTCCTTGGCGGTAACTAACCCCCTCTCTTTTAAGTTTTGCTCCATTTTCCACCCTCAGTCACTCCGTTTTGAAAATTAAAATCTAAGTCAAAATCAAATCCAAAATTTGGCCGAGAAAATGTTAAAAACGAAGTTGAGAATCTGCCCATTCCTCTCTGCTGTTCTGCTAAGCATGGTAGACATTTTCTTTGTAACCTGTTTCACTATATGAGCGTTCCTCTTTGCATTGTTTTTATATAAAGAAATGTAAGTCCTCTTCGTTTTCGATAACTTGTTTTTATTTCTTTTTCTGTGTATACTTCTTGGCTATTTTTCCCCCCTCACAACATTCCACGCCATACACTCATGGAGAAAATAAGGGACATAAAAGTCGAAAAGATTGTAACAAATTTGAGTAGTTGTGTCCCCTGAAGTGACGCGCCTGTGACAAGGGTGGCACGCGCGCTGTTTCGCCTGGAGAGCATCCGGGAACTTGCGCCATAATTGTACTGCTATTTTTTTTTTTCGGCTGGCGTGAACCCAAAGCTTCTGGTTTGATTACAAAAGCGTAACTTCACTCGATAGCCTAGAATGTTGTCGCGGTCAGTCAGGGCCGAAACTCGCAGTAGGGCAAAGGAAGACATCAAGAGAGTAATCAATGCCATTGATAAAGTGAGAAAGTGGTAAGTATCAAGACTCGTTTGTGTAGTTTCTTCCACGTCGACTTCCATCCATGTTTACGGGGTGGCGACTTGTGCGTCTTTGTTCTCATCGTTGATAAGTTTGACGATCGCTTGCATGGGTTGGCCTCCCTCCCTCCCTCTGCAGAGCGCAGAGCGGCATCGGTAGACACGTGGTGCTATAAACACCTTGTTTCAGTCGGAGAGGGAAGGGAAAGGGGGCAGTTCGGTGGCTTTTTTGTTTCGTTTGTAGGTCAGGCTGCCTTATCATTCGCGTCCAATGGCGGACCTTGTGATTTTTTTCTGTCTCGGTCTTTGCAAGTAGACCTGTTTTATTTCTTCCAACTGACGCAGATTGCAATTTTTCCCCCATTACTTCTGTTTAGAAAAGCAGTTAATGAAAGTGTTTTTGTTTCTTTTTTCTCGCCTTGTCAACTAAGTTGTTCATTAGTTTACTTTCAAGAACAAAATTGAATAAGATCCAGCGCAGTCGCACTGTAACTTCAAGCCCAGCATTTAACACTTGTACCTCTAGTATAGAACTTTTGTTGTGTAGGCTTGCAATCCAGAACCAGAACCGTTGTAGGTTTGTTAATCGGCGTTTATTGGTCTTATCCCACTCACAAATTTAATGAGGAGGGAAAAAGAGGTTGGCAAGTGTTACCGAAACAGTATGTTCAAGCCAACAAAAGTGGCAATGTAGCATGCGTTCGTTCTTATATTCATGATAGCTGAGTAGGCCTAATGAAATAGTGAGTAGGTGATAGAGAATAACGATAAAACCCCAAACCTTGCTTTATCTGTCACAAGTTATGATGTCTTTCAAACGCAAAGTGCACACTAGGAAATGCTAAAGTAGTTAAGGCAATTTATCTCATCTTTTAACGTCAGGATATATTTTGAAGAATACAGCATGGAATTTTCACAAAGTCAGGAATAATGACAATAATAACTAATTGATATTCTTGCACAGAACCTGTCGTCTTGAGTAAGTGTAGAATTTAACTTTTGCCAAACTGGCTTTCTTATTGCAGTTGCTGTTTGAAATTGGATATGTAGCTGAGTGTAATGAAACAGACTTTAGAAAGTTCTGCTCACAGTTACAAATTATGATTGCTGTTTTCTGCATCATGTTAGTATATTGAGGTATAACACTTCAGTGTGCAAATGTAAAGGGTATTCATACACAACACAGGCATGAGCAACAAGAACATCAACAGTAGCAGCTGCAGCAACAACTCCCGACTGCCAACATGCAGCACGCACAAAGATCAAATCAGATCTCCACTTTAATGCAGGAGACTCCATGAGACGGACAACAAAACCAGACAACTATTCCCCCTGAGGACATCAGGCTGCTTAAAAAAAAAAAAGCAGCGCCCAGACAGTGTGATAAAGAACAGAACAAAGCAAAACAAAACAATGGGAGTTATAAAGGTAAAATGAAACATATCTTGTGTGCATAAGCAGAAACGAGCAGTCTTGAATGAAGCAAGACAGTTTCAAGTGTGTGAGGAAAGACATCCCATGTGACACTGAGCTGATGAAAGACACAAATCTGCTTTGCAGTCTTTCATTGATAATGAATTTGGTCAAGGAAGGCTCGGTAATTAGTGAGCAAAGGAAAATTTTGTTATCATACCACCTGAGCATGAATGACATACGAGTTTATACTTCATGAATAAAGAAAACGCTGTTTAATCCTCATTGCTGAAATTTCAGTGTGTTATTTTCAGCAAGAAGAGAAACTATGTTTCACATTTTATGTGATAAGGTACTCTGACATGGAATTCCGACCTCTGATCTCAGAATAATATTCTGCATTTTTTTCCCTGTGAAGTAGGTTTGTTTATGAAAGTCAGATTAGAGAAATTGCAGTGATTTATTTTTAGGGCGTCGCTGCATCATTGCGTGGATGAAATGTCTATAATTTATCATTAATAGGTAATCATTATTCCATTTTTAATGTCATTGAAGAATGTTTGTAACCCTTTCAGCCTTTCCATATTGACAACATGGGCAGCTAGTCCCTGCCTGTTTGGTTTTGGCTGATCTGCTTAAATGAAACTGTTTCATCTCTGTTGTATCAGAAACTATGTTTTGCGAAAAGGAAAAAAAGCAAGCACAAACGTGATCATGGTTATTGCCAAGTGACTGTAGCTACTCCATCATGGTTATTGTCAAGTGACTAGCTACTACTGTATGAGAAGATACTAGTAGTTTATGTAATGCTAATATGATATGATGTTCTTTCCGCCTAACTTCTAAGCCTTCAAAGTTGTTCGAGTAAATGTAATGCAAGATGTCACTGCCAGTTTGAGGTCACATTGTTCACCCAACTTCAAACCCTTTAATTGTCATACTGTGATTTCTTTGAAGTTGTCATTCTGGAGGATCAGATGTATTTAAGTTCACTTTTGTACTCCCAGTTCTTATACTGAAGAACAGGGAGTACTTTAGAATGGGAACGAAGAAATGCTGTCTGTGGTTCTGTCTGTCTGTGTGTCTGTGGTCAAAATGTGTTCCACTCACTCCAGACAAAACTACTGGGCCGATCTTTCTGAAAATTTGTGGGTATGTTCATTATGGGCCACAGATGATGCCCGATGTTTTAGTTTACCGCTATAGCCATTACTGACGGCTGTAATGGCCTATAACGGGTTTTCTTCTTTATGGAATATCTCAGAAAGTACTTGGCCAATTTAAAAGCGATTTGGATGATCTCATGACAAATCGGAGCTTCTGTCCATATGTAAGTGATGTACTGCTGAAATGGATTAAACAACCGTTTAAAACAGTTATTCTGCCATTATTTCTTATATATAGGTGGATTTTAATGAAATTTGGTATATAGAAAGGTTATCACACACAAATGGCACTTCTATATAGTGTTTCAAAATTTGACCGTTAAAAACCGTTATTCTTGACATATTGTCCGATATGGATGAAATTTGATATGATGTACACAGGCTTTAGCCCAGTGAGGACTAAAATACCAGTTTCAAAAGTGTATATTGGTTATATAACCGCTAAGCCGTTATTTTGCCGTTATTTTTTATATATTGGTAGGTTTTAATGAAATTTTGTAAATAGAAAGGTTATCACACACAAATGGTACTTCCATGTAGTGTTTCAAAATCTGACCGTTAAAAACCCTTATTCTTGACGTATTGTCCGATTTGGATGAAATTTGGTATGTACACAGGTTTTAGCCCAGTGAGGACTAAAATACCAGTTTCAAAAGTGTACATTGGTTAAATAACTGTTAGAACCGTTATTTTGCCTTTATTTCTTATCTCACAAAGCACTTGGCCGATTTATAAGCAGTTTGGAAAACTGGGAGTACGTTTATATGCTTCGCATCTTGTTGTTTTCTTTCTTTGATTGCTGTGCCATTCTCTGCTAGCCCAATTCCACTTACAGATATGGTTGCATCATTATTTTCAGCTGGAAATTCTGCGGTCTGATTTTCCCCCAAAGAGACTTTTGAATATGTATGCTCTGTTGCTGGCCACTTCCCCACCCCTTTTCTCTTAACCCCTTTTCTCCTCCCATCCTTCTCCATTGGGCGCCTGACCCTCACCCCACTGCTTCGCTCTTCCCATACACCTTATTACCAGAATTTCTTCATCCCCTCCCATTCCTTTCTCCCCTCCTTCTCTCCCTGTCCCCTCTTCTCCCAGGTGTCAAGTTTTGCACACCGAACTAGTGAATTGTTTCTGTAACATTGGTTACCTTGTGGTTAGGGAGGCTTTAATGAATTTTAAAAAAACGGGACATGTCTCTGGCCATAATGAGAATGATTTATAAAGTAACTGTAAATCTGTTCACACACATGTGTTTGTGTGTGTGTTTGTGTGTTCTCATGTGCGTGTATGTGTGAAACTTGACCACAAACGCAAAAGTACTGTCAGTATCACACTGTGATGCACAGGGAAAACAACAGCAACAACAAACCAAAATAACACCACAGAGCACACACAGCATCGTAAAACATTCATGTTTCAGAGGAGCACCAGCAGAACAGTATTGATCAAAGGTGGTTATTGTCAGGCTTTCGCTAATTTTATTGTCCAGGTTCAGTTAAGGTCAGAGAAACCACCCTACTGTGTCTGACCAGTCTGTCGCACATTTAATTCATTGGCACGTACATAAATGTGTGCTCTCTCTCTCTCTCTCTCTCTCTCTCTCTCTCTCACATCCACACACACACACACACACACGCACACACAGGTGCATTTAAACAGGTATGAAGTTCACACCCCATTTGAATTGCTTTGACATCACACAATATTCACATTCTCTCTCTCAGAACACACACACACACACACACACACAAAACACACACACACACACACACACACACACAGAGGCATTTAAACAGATATCAAGTTGACACCCCATTTGAATTGCTTTGACATCACACAATGTTCACATTCTCTCTCTTAGAACACACACACACACACACACACACACCACACACACACACACACACACGCACACCACACAAATGATTGTGTGCACACAAACACACACACACTGACAAACACTTGCAGATACACGTACTAATGCACAGTGACATACACAGAAACATGCACATTAACACACACACTTCACACATTCACACATTGACACATGCACACTTTCTCCTGCTCTTTCGCACGCAACACAACACACACACACACACACACCACACACACACACACACACCATAGCTCTTCTCTCCAATGTATTGTGTCAATCCTTCACGTTAGAATACTAGATGATATCTTTTTAGTATCAGTACTGCCAAAGTAAATCTGTTTAAATAATTGAGTAACTGAGTAGATCCCCATGTGACACGTGTAGTTGATCACGTAGACGAAAGATGGATCCTGTAACATGGTAGGAAAGAAAGAAGAAAGACCACCACTGTAGGGAGGAGGCCACATGAGGGGGGAAGTGGGAGGCAAGCTTGTATGAAGCGCCGGCTCTCCCTCCGATCAATAATCGGGCCGCTGAACAGACTTCTGTGATGGCTGTGCACAGAATAGCTTTTGACTTTTTCCCCTGGAATAAATTACCCCAGTCAGTGCGCGCCGCATGAGTTTATTTTTGGCCGTGGGCCAGCAAGTGGGAGGGGAGGTGGAAGGGGGTGGGTGGGGGGAGGGAAGAAAGGGCTGAAGAGAAAAGAGGGGATTACCCAGTTACCCAGGTACATCAGTACGCCGCGGTGGAGAAGAGTGCTTTCAACCCGCACGCTTTCAACCTCGTCTGTTTGTCAGGAACCCCCAGGGCGCCACGTCTATTTTTGGCGATCGGAAATGGGGGTCAGCGGTGGGGGTGAGCGGTGGAGGTGGTGATGGTTGGGAAGAGGGGGTGGACGAAAGTTGCAGCTTAGCTTCACGTGTGCTGTGGGACATTTGAGGCTTGTGGTTGTATAAATTTACAGCAGCACTAAGGAGTTGGATACTTTTTTTTTTTTTTTTTTTTTTTTTCCCTCCACCACCCCCGCCTTTACTATTTTTTTTTTGTCTTTTATTTTTTCCTTTTTTGTTTTTTGTTTGATTTTTTTTATACTTTTCTTCCTTTTTTGGCTTTTTTTTCTTTTTTTTTTTGTAAAGGCGGTCCTTTTTTTTTTTTTTTTTCCTTCCTTTCTTCTTTCAGGTACCATGCAGGTCTGTATGATGTATTACTATCGATGTACATTATTTGCTGATTTTAATGCTTTGGCGTTTGTTACAGCGCGTCAGGGTTTATTTTTGTACTAGTGTTTGGTGTAGTGACACTCTCACACTGTGTTTAACAAAAAGATACAAGGGTTATGCGTATTAAAAAAAAAAAAAAAAGAAGAAGAAGAAAAGATGAAAAGAAAAGGACGAGAGAGAGGCCCGGACATCTTCCAGGAACCATCCTTGAAACGAAAGACGAAAGTATGCAAGGATGATACTAGAAATACGCGAAGGAGAGAGGGGAGGAACAAAAAATCAAGAAGAGAGAGAGAGAGAGAGAGAGAGAGAGAGAGAAGGAGTTGGATACTTTGTGAAATAAAAGCTTGAACTCTGCTTGAAGTACACAGGTCACCCCTCTAAAACAGCAGAGGAGGAGAAAACTATGAATACAGTGGGTGAATTCAGTTAGTCATGTTGCTGCACTGCTTTTTTAAAATTGCCAACACTTGGATGCCTGGCATTTAACTGTTCAAAACAGCAGTTGATGAAAAAGCAGCTTTCAGCCCACCCACCATCCCATTCCCCACCATCCCCCACACTACTTCTTTTCCCCAGTAAACCCTCTCAGACTGTATAAGATCTCGTGCTCTGTCTGTCTGTCTCTGTCTCCCCCTCTCTCCCTCTCGTCTGTTCACTGCCACTTTTGGAGCATTCAATGGTCAGATTAATGTCATACTAGTAAGACTAAGAGATTATCATTCTTTTACTAGGTTTAGGTCAATTTGTTTGTAAACCAAAATGTGTAACGTTGAGCCAAAGGCACTCACTTCCACACTATTCTCTGGGCTAAGGACAGGTTTTGTATATTGGTATTGCATCGCATCCAGCAGTTCTGTTGACTTGATCAGTTGATAAATGACTGTGATGTGACCAATATGGCTTGATGAATCAGCGGTTCTGTAGTATAATTTTCCGTATCTTTTTAAAAACTTGCTTGTGTAAAAATGGGGTTTCAATTTGTGCTGAGAAGAGTGTTTGTTATATGAAAGCGTAATTTCCACCCTGCGGCCTATTCCTAGCAGTCATTTCCACCTGCCGCCTCCTCTTCACATCCTTGCCCCTCTCCTCCACATGAAAATGAAAAGACAAGCAAACAAAAAAACAGAACGAAATGAGTAAGTCCAAGAGATATTGGTGACACTAGTAAGAGTACTAAATCATTGCACAATATGTTTCATGCATATGTTTATTTTTTGTGTGGTGTTTTAGTGCATAACATAGTTCGAACATTCTCTCTTTAGAGCAGAGGCATATGGAAAGAAAAAGTAAGGATATTGTATAGCTTTGGACACTGAAAGAAGGGAAATGTTGCTGCACAACCCACTCACTACCAGCAAGGGTCACCGAGTTCTAAAGTCTTTACCCATTTTTTGCGTACATGATTTAAGCTTTATACTAATTATAGGCTCTTTAGAGGAGTACTTGTGGTTTCAAAGATTTGAAAGTGAAACAGGTAACTGACGTCCATTTTGAAACATCCCTTTAACCATATGTCCTACCTTCCACAGAGTGGAGATTTGTCTCTGGAACATTTTACATGCACTCACAGACTGATAGTGACACAGACACAACACACCACACACACACACACACACACACACACACACACACACACACATGCACTTTCACTCACATGCAGTTGGACTAGAATGCAATTCTTTCACTCTTTCGGGGTATGGTGGATATAGAGTATCAGGATAGTATAAGCAACAATCAAAGAATTTCTTCTCTGTCTTTTTTGTTCAGTTCTTTTAATTTAATAAGAATTTCTTCTTTGTCTTTTTCTTTCATGTTTGTTTTGTTTGTAAAACTACGCACATTCTCAAAAACAATTACTCCTTTAGAATAGATCTCGGTGTGAATTAAGGGAGAAGAGGGAAAACTAGAAGAAGAGAAGACACTTTTACTAGGTGTGTTTTGTGCATCATTCAAACGGGGGAGGGGGGGGGGGGGGGGGGGGGGGTTGAAGCAATTGATATTCAGACTGAAAAAAGAAATACACCAGACAAGGATTTGTCTTTTGGTATAATCACTGTTGATGTGAAAGCTGCAGTGTTCAAGGAAGAATTTTGAGGAGCAAGTCAAGTTCAGAATTCACAATTTTTTTAGGCATGTCAGTTGAACTGTCTTCAGCCGATTTCCCTTTTCTGCAACTGATTTCCTCTTTCTTAATTGTTCCTGGAAATCTTCAGAATGCCACCTTTACCTCCTCCTTTTTTTCTGCTGGCAGTATAAAATCTGAAAGAAAACTTGACATTTATTTGAAAGCAGGAAATCTTGTTAATTTGAGATGTGAAACAGATATCCTAAACTAAAGCACTGCCTGTTTTGTTTTTCAGCTGGCATTCCTCACAACTGAATTGTAAGTTTCTCCTTTTAAAAAAAGGGGGAAAAAAAAGAAATTTTAAGGAAGTTAGTAGGCCTCTTTTTTTTCTTCTTCTAGTAAACAGTCTCATCTTTGAGGGGAAGTACCCCCAATAGCAAATTTTTAGAGCTTAGGTCTGGAATATATTTAGGTAAAGAATGCAGTGTTAATGTATTATTGTTTCCCACCACATACTCTATCACTATCAGGTACTGCAGTTGGAAAGAAGTATTTCAGTGAAGACTAGAGAGGTTCTGAACTCACCAGAAAAGTGAAAGGGTATGAAAATGTTCTGGATGTAAGCAAAGCATCTTGCAGCCTAACACAGAGTCAGTTAAAGGTAGGCTGATATCGAGAGAAGAAAAATGACTCGTGTTTTTGCTTTATGTGGGCTTTAAGCAGTACTTGTTTGAAGGATTAGGTCGTACATTGAATCATCCAGTCAAGCAGTTGCCTTTTCTGTTGTCTGTCCCAGATGTACATTTTGATCTGTGATTAACAATCACAATAGTTGCATTATATGCACACACAAAACGTCCTTTCAGAAATGTATTTTCTTTTAAAAATAATAAAGAATAACTGTAGAGTATGACAATTCAGCAGGTATGAATCCCCTCTCCCCGCTCCTTGCTGTTTCCCTCAGGTCCATTCTCTTCACAAATTTAGTTTTTTTAATTGGCAGTGTGAAAAGACCCCAAAAGTTTACTTTCCAGATTTTCAACTCCTCAATTTTCAGTTTCTATGGGATTGGAAACGGTCTCTTCTGTGGAACGCCACTCAATATTTGTTATTGGGGTTGTGAAGTTCCTCAAGAATTTTTCTTTAGGTGCAATGTTTTAAATACTTTGAAAACCCTGAGTTTTAATTTTCATTGGATGGGAAACTTTGAGTGCATACATGCACTATGCATTTTGATACTTTAATTGATGTGTTTCTTTATATGATGCTTTTTAAAAAAAAAAATGTGGGGTTAATGAAAATCATTGACGTGTTACTTTGTTCGACTAGTTATGTTGTTCAGCAGAAAAAGATGATGTACACAATGTGTTTCTTTGCCTTTACAGGGAAAAGAAATGGGTAACCATTGGAGATACAACAATGAAAATTTTCAAGTGGGTTCCAGGTTGGTGACTTTTATTTGAATATCTTTTTTTTCCCTTTCTGTATGAAGTTTTAGAGAAATGTTTGTATTCAGCCAAGCCTTGCATTAAGTGATTGACAAAGAATGCAAACTACAGGCTTCAGAGTTCAGTTACATGGAAACATTTTACTTGGAAATTTTAACCATAGTTTGATGTTCAGGTTAAATAAATAGATTCATTGGCGATCCAGGACCAGTGGTACTGGTTGTGTCATTGGCAGGGGCAAGGCTATGGGAGGTGTGGAAGCAAGCTTGTGATTTATGATTTTCCTACCCAGGCTGGCTGCAATCCAGAATTGTTGAGCGTGTGATCTATAGGCTTCAGAACAAAAAATGAATAGCACTATCATATACATTTTTATCCACTTGATAAGATATGTTGGTGACGGCTGTAACCGCCGATTTGTAAGCAGCGCCGATTTGTAAGCTCTTACAAATCGGCGCACATTGCATGACTTGTAAAACCGCCGACTTGTAAGCAGCGCTGATTTATAAGCGCTTACAAATCGGCGGGTTAAGCCCCCACTGTTTTGTAAAGCGCTTTACAAAATGACGGGCGCTTTATATCCTGTTTCTTTGGATAAAAACGATAAACTATTAGTACGCTTTCAGTGATTATTCCCGCAATTTTGATGACTTTCTATTTTGCTCATCAAGATGGCGGACTGACACACGTCGTTTTGAGGAGCACTCTAACGAAGAGAAAAAGACAAGTCTGCTAACGCGCTTTACAAATCGGCGGGGGCTTAACCCGCCGATTTGTAAAGCACCCGCCGATTTCTAAGCAGCGCTTACAGATCGGCAGGGGTCTAGTCCGCCGATTTGTAGGCGCTTTACAAATCGGTGCTGCTTACAAATCGGCGGTTTTACAAGTCATGCAATGTGCGCTGATTTGTAAGCGCTTACAAATCGGCGCTGCTTAAAAATCGGCGGGTTACAACGGCATTGATCAATTTTTTTTCTGATCAACACTCCTGCTGTTTGATTTTTGTGGGTATGGTTGATACTGGTATATATAGAGACCAAGGGAAGTTTCAAGTACAATATTGTCATATGTTAGTGTAAAATGCAACTCCATAGGACAGCCCTGATGTGGCCCTTTGCGGTCGGCTGGGCTATAAGCAACATTATCTTATCTAACTCCATAGGATATGATTAGCATCGTCATCTTTTTCATATGTGGTCATCCCCATTGATCTTAGAGAAAAATGGGATGGGGAGGGCATGGTGACACCTCAGATCAGGTGGTCTTTCCCTTCTAATGACCTAGACTTCCATTTCTCTTTTGCTTTGATGTTGAGATGGTTTCCTAGTATTCACTTCTGGCAAATTCAGGGAGACTAGTTGAACAGATTTTGGGGCTGAAATGGTGGGGAAGGGATGCTTACACAGTCTAGCTTTCTGACTAAATTGTTCATGTCATCAATTTGGAGGTTTACTTATGTTGGTGTAAATAGTTCATGTCATCAAAAATTTGAAGGTTTACTCATGTTGGTGTGCCCTACTTTTCTAAAATCGTGGCATCATACTACATTTCATACATATGTGCTATAATTTTGTTTAATGAAATAATGTTACTATACTGTTTTAGTGTTTACCTATCACATCAGTGCATATGATGCTGTGATGATTTGAAGCCAAGCTTCTGATTGATTTTTTTTCTTTGTTTTTCCAGTAACATCTTCAGAGCCAGCTCAGGTAAGGAGTTTCATCTATTACCATCGCCCTTGAATTTGTTGATTCTGTGTTTAATCTCTTGCAAGTGCATGAAATGTACTTTTTTTCCCCTGCGTATGCAGGCTAATACTCCTGTAGGCTAATACTCCAGTGGACACTCCCTGTATAGACAGGCAAGGATTAATCCCACCTACCCAACAAAGGGAGTGGAGTTTTGTGTGTACGACCTTTTTTTTTTTATCCTGCCATTAAGGCAGCCATACTCCAACTACAGGGAAATGAAATGTACATGACATTTACAGGCTCAGGGACTCGGACGCATGTATAGTGAGACGATATATGTGTGTACTTGTGACTGTGTGTTGTGTGTGTGTGTGTGTGTGTGTGTGTGTGTGTGTGTGTGTGTTTCTCCATTTGCGACTCCTTTCTTATCTTTCCCATTTTGCTTTTTTTGTCATTTTATATCTAATTATTTGGCTACCATCGTTTCATGCATTATATGGGTAAAAAAGGAAGGACTTCATAACAATGTATGTTTTACGAATTACTTGCGTTGTTGCGCTGACAGGAAAGAATGAATGTACTCATGAAAGTATTGCGACAGAAATTATGAAGGAATAATTGTTAAGAATGGTAAAAGACAGTAAATAGAAATATATTGAATAGAATAATATTATTAACAAGAAACAAAAGAAAGAAAAGGAAACCAGAAACCTCTCAGTAAATAGAATAATATTAAACAGAATAATATCAACAAGAAACAAACTAAGAAGAAAAGGAAGCCAGAAATGTGGTCTTTCACATCTTTACCCTTTCCATCTGACCTTTCTCGTGTGGACTTTCGGTATTTTTTATCATTTTCTTCTTTGTTCCTCAGGTAGACCTCTTCTAACTCTTTTGATGAGAGTTTTGTGTATGTCATAGGTTTTAATTCCCACTATTGTGTTATGTTAAGGTATGCTCATTTTGTCTTCAGGGATAATATCTAAACATGACACTGTGTGTGTGTGTGTGTGTGTGTGTGTGTGTGTGTGTGTGTGTGTGTGTGTGTGTGTGTTCCAACCTACAGGCACACAATGGTATATTGTTTTATGAAAAATGTGTTTTAATTTAACATGATGAAAAGTGAGGTTTTTGGGTGGGGTGTGTTTTATGTTAAATGTTCATGTTCACACACAGGACCTTGATTTCTAGAACATGTGGGAGGTGGGTGGGAGGTAGGGGGAATGATCAGGGTCTGGGTGGGAGCTCGGGGTTGGAGTATGCACTGATGCAGAGTCCAACGGACCTGTCTTGATGGCTGTATTTCATATTTTCCAAATATTTTGCATTTGAGCACAGCGTTAGTCATTTAGCAGAAATATGGAGGTCATGCAGTGACATCCCCTCCCACCCCCAACCACTCCCTGCTCAGAAGAAAAGGGTTAACATTTCTGTATGAAAAAATTTTAAGTGTGTGCAAGTGCTGAAAAAAAAACCAAAACCAGCATACATGCATTCAGTGAACAAGCATTGATTTCCAAGGCCCAAAAGACTGGCTTCATCTGAGAGACGTGGAAAGAATGATTCCATTTTCAGAGATTACGCGGATGATTGCAGACATTAAACTGGCCAGATAGATTTCACAGACTTAAGCCACGAAGTGCACGCTTGCATGTGATACCAACCTTTATGCCAATAGCTCTGTTTGCACTTAGGAGATTTCAAGTTGATGATTTCACCTTAAAAACCTTTGAACTAAGTCTCGGTACTAATTTTCTGTATGAACTTCATCATGTTGCATCTCACTCCACAACACACACACACACACACACACACACACACACACACACACACACACACACACACACACAAATCTATCTCGCTCTCACACACACACACACACACACACACACCACACACACACACACACACACCACACACCACCACACAACACACAATTTGAAACAGGTGTTCAGTTTTGGGTTGTTTTTTTTTTTTTTTTTTTTTTTACTTTTTGATCAATTTATAGTTTAATAAAAGTAAAGTATTTTTGAAAAGAAGTTTTAGAAGACTGTTACAAAAAAAAAGAAAGTTGGAAAACAATAACAACTACAAGATTTTCACACACAAAAAAGATACAGTTGTACTGAAAGCTAGTGTACCGTTACTGCTTTTTAGTGTGACCATATCCTTTGGTAGACATAAAGATTGCTTTTTATTTATTTATTTTTGTGTTGTTGTGTTGTTTCATGGGATTGCTTGAAAGGTTACTTTGCATAAGACTTATTAATACTCCTTTTTCTGTAGTACAACTCTTAAAAAAGATTTTATAGAACAGTTTATGTCTATAAATTTTCTTGCTATTTGATGAGAATCTGCTGTCATGACAGTCTGGTCTTATTTAGTACTGATGGACGGCTTTCAGGAAACAAGTAGGCTCTGTTTGGGACAGGCAGGTGTGTTCCAGTGAGTAAATAAATGACTGGTTTGAAACGGGAATTTAACGTGGTGACAGCCCTGATGTGGCCCTTTGCAGTCGGCTGGGCTATAAGCAACATTATCTTATCTGAAACGGGAATTGAGCCCAGGAACCTTTGATAAAAAGTACCTTATGTGCTTTAGGTCAGCAGGCTTCCAGCATTATAGACAGTGTCTTGGGTGGTGGACTTGGTGAAGAAGACACTATGCACAATGACATGAATACTGAGGATAGTCAGTGGACTTTTCTTTTTGTTTTGAATTGCTGCCATGTATTTTGTGTGCGTGTGCATGCGTATTTTGACACTGAAGTTACCCTTCAACATTTCAGCCCGAGTGGGGATACGTTCGGCTCCTGTCAAGCACACGCGTGGAGGAAGGAAAGGTCAGGTGGACAAGGAAAACATCAACAAGGAATTTTCTGCATCCACAAATGGTAAGTTGAGATTTGTCCCTGCTGCTTGTGGTTGAATGTACAGTGTGGTCAGCCAGCGCTGATAGCAGTAGTTGTCTTTGTTCGTGTGTGTGTGTGTATGTGTTTAGAAAGATCTGGTCCTTATTAGCTTTTAATGTACTTCCTGTGTGTGTATGTGTGTGTGTTTCAGGTGTGAAATGAAAGGTTGTAGTACTGGGTTACTTGATTCCTTCCTTCCACCTTATCTATTAGAAAATATAAACATGCTGTAGTTCAGACACATTTAAGGGGAAAAAGTTATAGAAACGTTACCCGCAGATATGGTACACACCGTGCAAATGCTGTATGCACATACAAGCTTTCCCCAGCTCACATAAAATTTTAGGCAAGTTTTCTTGAATTTTACTGACCATGACCAAGTTCTGCGTTCACCTGTGTGCACTTTTCTGCTCAGTGTGCATGCTTGTATGTGGTGTGCATGTTTGCGTGTGTAAGTATGTTTTTGTGTGTGTGTGTGCATGCACTTGCTTTGCTTATTTTTGACAGGCAAGTGGTAAGCGTATGATGCTGGTAGATTTCTTGATGTTGAATGGAGCAAGTGTTGCAGGATCCTCGGTGTACACAGAGGAGAACACCCAGGCCTCACGGGGTCATTTGGCAGCAACAGCGAGAACCTGAATGAAGATTCCAACATGTCCTTCCCAGAGAACTCAGAGTCCAACACCATGCCTGAATACTCACAGGACTCCAATGATGCCGACCCAGAAATGAGAGTTGGTGAGTTGAGCGTCAGTGATACTAGATTAAGTTTGAGCTTTGAAGAAGCATAGAGTCAGGTCATATATCTTTACCCTCTAACTGTGAAGGTTTTTAAGTAACATTCCACTGACTACCTGATTCATTGTTTAGAAGGGTAAAAGAATTTAAATGGAAAGTTTGCAACTGAGGTATAGTTTAAAAAAAAAAGTTGCTAAACAAATCTTCAAAGTCCGATACCAGCATTTGTGTAAAATCTGGTAGTGGAAGTAGTTTGCCATGCATTTGTCTGTGTTCTGATGCTTGTAACTGACTACTGGGATCTCGTAATAGCAGGAAATGTGGAAGTTACCTGTCATCTTATAATAGTAATAATGTATGGATTTTATATAGCGCAATTCTTGGGATCAACTCATTGCGCTCAACACATACTCAAGCACTCGCACTAACATGTGTTCACACACACACACACACACACACATACACACACACACACACACACCCTACTGACACAGGCGCACTTATCAAGTTCATCTTGACACCAACTCCAAATTCCTTGTCATCTAGACACTGTCAGTGAAGTTTGAAGCATGCGCAGATACTCCCCTTGTACAGTCTACTGTCTCTCAGAGCTGTTCCTGATTCAGTGACGCCTTGACTGCTAAATTGTCTATAGTCCACTATCACTGTCAGTACTAAGTGACACTAAACATCAGCTGAAAAGAGATTTTGAATCTTTTTCTTTGCTCATTTCAAAGTACTTGGCCTGTTGCGGCCACTTTCATGACAGGAATTATCCTCAGCTTGCCCACAGTAATACGGAAAACTTTACAGTTAACGCTCTTATGAGAAAAAAATGGATGATCGGCCTTGACAGTCGACCAGGGTAGAATGGTATTCGACTGGTAATGGTGTGCTAGAGCTGAAGGTCAGTAATGATCCTTTATGCTGAGATAAGCCACTCGGTGCGTTTTACTGTGAGGGGATTTTATTGTATGTTTCGTGATGTATGGCATGGCAGGTGCTCTCCACGTTAGTGTCATGACAATGACTGAACTAAAGTGCAAAGCAACACTATCCTTGTGTTTTGTGGGCGGCGTTTCCTCTCAAAGTTAGTACATAACAGACCTGTGCACTGTACGATTTTTGCGTATAATCTCACAAAATTCAATACAGCTATACGATTGTACGTTTGAAAATTGAATTGTTCGAAATTTTGATCACCGAGCTCACAAAAATGCGCTAAACACATAATCCGGCCGAGTCCAAGAGTCTGGTCCAACTTTTAAAAGTTCCCATGGTGCATGCGCTCTTCCTTCCTCTATGAATGCATATCAACATGGCTTCTCATTCAGCTTCAACTCGCGCCCATGAAACAGACAACGAAAATTCAGATTCATTGGTGGAAGCTGTGATCCAAAAGAAAAAGAACTGAACAGAAGTACAAACCAGCGTGTGATACAATTTTCAAGTTCATTACTGCGTCAAAGAAGGGCGATACGTTCACACACTGCACTAATTGTAACTGTGAAATCTGGATTGCTCACAGCGGTCGTTTTGACATTCAGCAGCACATCGATAGCAAAAGTCACAAGGGAAACACTGATTCTGGAAATCGGTAGGCTATGAACATTCAAAGCTTTTTTGTAAAGTCAAGTTTTGCTGGCACTTCTTCTGATGAGAGGCTAGAACATCAAACTACTCGTGCAGAGGGACAAAAAACTCCAAAATCCCCCAAGGGAGCAAAACTGTCCAGTGAAACTCTTGAAAGTCTTCTCAACCTGAAGAATGTGACTGTTCTTCATATATGCAGTTCACAGCCTTTCAGCTGACAATTTAAAAGAGCTGAAATCACCAAAATCTGAAATAAAATTCACATAATTATTATTCTGTTCAGAAAGACGGCTTGGCTTATCAACAGACAGTGAAAAAGTGCCTATATTAGAATATGAAAGAAATAGATTACATCAAGAATTTTTTCCAGTTATGTCCATCAGTATAGTAAAAAGTGAAGAGACAGTTACTATTAAAAGTTTTATAAAAAATTCACATCAGTTAATGTTCTTGTTAATTTTCTGAGCAAAGGCTTTTGCCCATTAGAGGACACTGGAAAGAAACTCGGATTAGTTTGACAATCATTGATTGTAAATGAAGCCACTTTAATGCCTTTCATCAGAGGTTCCGTTAGACCGGCATATGCCGGTTTTTACCGGTAAATATTTGCCTTGTACCGAAAAAAATAAAAGCCGCCGGTACCGTGTACCGGCAGAACATCTGAGCGCTTTGACTCTCCTCTATCCCTGCACTGTCTGTCTCTCCGCCTGTCAGCGGGTGAGCGGGGATGGCAGGCAGGAAATAAGCCATGCCATGCCGACAACAATACATCTGACATCACTCCTCTTCCCCCTTCCTTTCAGTCCCAGGACCTTTGCCCCCCTTTTTTTTTCAATGGACAGCGCTGATTACTACAGCACTCGCGTCAAAATGGACGGTTCCATTTTTCTTTGAGAATCCCAGGTTCCCTAGCGTGTAGCCAAAGTTTCGTGTGTGCGTGTCATGCTGACAGTCTGACCCTGGATTGAACTTGCGGTAATCCCCGACCCAGTTTTCAATTGACTGTCGCTGTTTTCAACATCACTTTGAGTAACTGCATGGTTCGATGACGAACACTGACGGAATTCTTTCGCACGTGTGGATAGGTAAGTGAGAAGTTTGTTAAGTTTGTTTTGTTTGTTTGTTTGTTTGTTTTTCTTTCAAGTTACGTTTTGGTTGGTTGGTTTGGTTTTGTTTTGTTTTGTTTTGCTTTTTGTTTTCATTTATGATTTTTTTGCATGTTACTCTCTCCGTCGACTTTTCTGTTGAGTTCAGTTGACTGAAGGCTGTCACTGACAAGCCTGTTACGTGCTATCCGTGCCGGTAGGCCGCTCGCTATCGCCCGTTCGCGTGACCCAGAATCGCGGTTGAGTGTGTAGTGCATGGCAGGCAGCCAAGCGCGGTACCGGCTGATTTAAGACTTGTACCGGAAATTTTTGTTGTTGTCGGTACCAAGTACCGGCAAAGTCTATAGTCTAGCGGAACCTCTGTTCATGGAAAAACATTTTTTATTATAATAAATTTTCAGTGTTTCCAATGTCTTGAATGCATTCAATATTGTTTCCTAGGCAGTTACTTTGCGCTGCAAAAGCTTACACATTTTACATACAGTTGTACACACTTTTGACCCAAAACCTACACGTAGAATTTCTGAGGGGTAACCAGGTCTGACATAATGATGCACTCTTGGAACGAACAGTGTTCAGATGCGACTCCTGTTAGTTTTCAGATTTGCTTATTTTGTGTGTGTGTGTGTGTGTGTGTGTGTGTGTGTGTGTGTGTTGAAAAGTTGGTAGTAAAAGCAAAGCAATGTGTGCTGCAGTATGAAAGGAATAATTGAGTAATATAGACAAAACTCATGTATCATTTACTTGATAATCTTGAAATACATTTATGGTTCAATGTTTACAATTCAGTGAAGAACATATCTGTGTGTTTAGTTTCCGTTTTTCTTTCCATTTGCCCAATACAGAGTTTACCCACCCCATATGCCTTTCTCCTCCCCCTTTACCTAAAAAGACATTAGAACACCATTGTTCAATAAAAACGTGTGAAACTGGTGTTAGTCATTTTTCTGATGTTCTAGAAGTAGGGTTAGGATTTGCAACCGCTATGCACATTTTGAACTCAACCCAAACCGGGGGATCACTGAAGTCCATAGACTGTGCAACTTTCAGTGATCAGTTCAAAATCAGTGTTAAGTATTGGTTCTCTTTTCTCTGTAACAAAAAGAGCAACAACAACAAAAATACAACAACAGGAGGATAGAATTCCTCTTGTTCAAATTTGAAATGCACATAGTGGCAAGAATAACACATAACACTCTGCTTGTTTTTCGTTCTCATCACTGTTATCATTTATCATGATCAAAGGGACATCACCCAAAATAAGGAGATGGTGAACTTCTTAATGACCAATGTTGGTACATGAAATCATAGATGTTGGTCAACTTTTTCATCTTGTTAGTCATGTCATAAACAGGGGACAGCCATCTAAAAGAAAATTCTCATGTTTCTCCCTCCACCAATGAGTGTATGCAATCATGTATCATACTTGAGATTTAAGTGTTAGGAATTTTTTTTTTTGTTTTTTTTCGTAAAGGAGATGGTATTTTTGATTCAAAGAGCTTGAGAACAAGGAATGTGGGACATTTACGCGTTAGGCAGTCAAAATTTCATTTTTTTTGGTGTCACAATAGTGTTTTGACCTTTTGCGTTTATGTTAAGAAGATTAAGAAAAATGTGATCATTCGCCACCAGAGGAAATGGTTGGTTATGCCTTGTCTGTCATGAAAAAATTAAAAAGTTAATAATATGTTCGATTCAAAAGTCTGCTTAAATATGTTGCCAACTGTATGCAATTTTTTGATTGGCCTGTGGTTAACTTTTGACCTGAACTTTGCACAGCAAAGTAGTATGTTATAAACGCAGTTATCCTGTAGTCTGACGTTCCTTGAATTTCTTTGAATCTCTCTAAAACCTCTTTTCAAGGCCTTGAACCCTCAGGAAAGCTGACAGGATCAGACTGTTGTTAAAGGAAGGATCATACAGAATTTGACTCTCCAGAGGTTGTGAGTGAGACTGGAAACAGAAAACGAACAACACACATGCGCACATATGCTGCATGCACACACACACACACACACACACACACAACTTACAGTAATCATCTTCAGCAGTCTCATTCATCCAAGAGGAGGCAAAAACAATAAAGTCCAAGAAAGATATTATGATTTTGCATCGGAAACGGTAATCAAGATATGTGTGTATGTACTATTTCTTTTCTTTCTCTTTTAGGGATTGGTGTAACTAAATTTTGATTTTCATGATTGTTTTGTCCAAGACATTTCGTATTGAAATATCATAAACGGATACGTTTTGCTTTTTTTCTGGCAAATGTTACCAATTCTGGATGTGGTATTTCAGATGCTTCACAGTGCATGTTGAACTTGGAAAGCTGCTGGGTTTTGTGTTTCAGCAATGAGTATGGTGAGAGAGGAGCAGGAGCAGAAAGCTAAACAGGAAAGCCAAAGTGAAGAAACAAATGGTATGTACTGAATTACATTGTCGTTAATGCGTAACCTCAAGGTCATGACGGATTTCGCTCGGTGACATTTAGGCTCTTCCCTGGAGGAAAATATCTCTCTACAGTACAAGGCTGTCCAGGTTTGTTTTTTTTCTCCCTCTCCTTGTGTTTTTGTTTGCCTTTAAAAAGTGGAGTCTGCTACTGGTTACAGAAGTTTTCCAGGGACAGCACTCGATATCAGGAGTGGAGGGGGGAGTGAGAGTCATGAACCTTAGGTTAGTTTGTTTACCCTTTCCTCTGTCTGTTTAATATTGTGTAAACATGTTAGATCTTGTGGTGGTATTGGATGAATGTCAGATTCCTTCCCCCCCCCCCCTTCTCTCCCAAATTTCTCCAGAACTGTTTCATCATCAGATCTGCGTTAGAGGTAGAAGGGGTCTGAAGTTTGGGGGGGGGGGGGGGGGGGGGGGGAAGACTGGCATTCCTGGTCCATAAAATCGGTGTGTTCAGACTGTTGACAGAATTCATTGTGTTGTCCCAGACTCTGGACCTCCTGTGCTGGAACCAGAAACCTCCCTCGACCAGGACGGGCCTCCTGCCAAAAAGCACAAACCGGAGCAGAGTTGAGATGTGTGATTTAGCTAGACACGGTGGATCTGAGTCAGTGACTGGCTGCTTGTGTTGTGTGTACATAAAGATATTACTGTGGATGTCATTGCAGGTGCGTTTTGTGTCACTTTTTATTCATGGCAATGCTTTTTTTTCTTATTGCTTCATTTGCTGGTTTAAGGGCTTGCATGCCCTTTGACTTTGGATTCCAAGGTACTGAGTGTTGTAAATCTGGAACATCACAAATGACATAGTGTACTGGAGTCTGCTGGTCTTGTGCGTGTGTGTGTGTGTGTGTGTGTGTGTGTGTGTGTGTGTGCATGCATTTGATCATGTTTGTGTGCATGTGTTTGAAAAGAAATTTTTCTTCTCATTTTAATTTTGTTGATCATTCCATGTTAATGTAGCCAACTAATTGGCCAACATACAAACTGAAGTTAAATCAAGATTAAATGGGAACTGGCAAATCAGTAAATAAATGACTAGGTTGGCCAAGTACAAATAGACAAGAAGAAAACAGTAACAGCAGGAAACATTTTTTAGAGTAGTAATGATCAAAACTAATCGGATGGTGTACAAACACTGAAACGTATATATTTGTTTCAAACCAGATCATTTTAAAGAGTCAAGAACATTTGTTCTTAGGGTGTTCCATGGCAAACTCTTGCAAGCTACGACTTGTTTGCGAGATTGTTAGGATGAATTTTTAAAGTTCAATAGTGTACAATAATCGAGGTGATATTGTGGGGGTGGGGGTAGATTTTGTACACATTTAAAAGATTCCATTTTATTTAAAAGATGCTGATGTTTTTCATAAAGGTTGTTTTTTTTTCACTTCAGTGTGTAAAATAAAGGTTTGGAGTCAACTATAATATAAATTCATAGAGAAAGGGAGATTTTCTTCAATGAGCAGGGAAAAGGAGATTGATGTGAGTGTAGCACAGGTGGACGATGATCAATAAAATAAGTATGGTACACATTAGTTAAAAACAACCCCCAAAAAAACCTCTTACACACACTTCCAGGCAATTTTAACTGTGAAGTATGGACATCACCGTTCATATGTTTAAACGCAAATTACAAACATGGATCAAGATATTTGAGAGGCCAGAACACTTGATTCTCGGTGTCATTGGATTTGAGTTTGAACCTTGACAACATGTGACAGATGAAGTGAAAAACTTTTTGTTTTTGTTTTCCCCCCATCTTCCAGATCAGTGTTTAGGCAGATCTACAAAGCTATGATTCACTTTATGTGCAAATGCTTGCAGGATATGAGATAGGCACTTGAAAAATCTTATAATCCATACCAGCGTTCAGGGAGCCGTAAAAATCTAAAAATGAGGAGAGAAAACAAAATAATCCAGCCTGCATTAGGATACTTAGTGTGGAGTTGGTCTCTGTCAAGGGTTCACAATTACCAGCTGGAAACTAAGATGAACATTAAGTAGCAACATTGTTGTTCGTGTGTCTGCTTTAGCATCCCTTTGCCAGTAACAAAAAAATACACACAGATATGACAAGTGTCAGACATAAATCAGCTGCCAGTGTAGTTGGTATCTGCTGGGTTTTCATGAGGATTTTGACTTGAAGTTAAATTAGGTGCTGAACGAACTCAAAAATGCTCAGTTCTGAGGTGACTCACATCAGCTACTGTTTTTATACAGAACTGGATTCTGGAGTTTGTTTTATACATAGAATCATGATGGAATACGTTTTTTTTTTTTTCTTTTTTTTTTTTTGATGTCCAAATATGGTTCTTTTTAATAAATCTTGATTAATGAGGTGTTGAATGTTTTATCTTCTTCAGTGTGTGAGTGTTTGCATGTGTGTGTGTTTTGAAGGGAGTGGAGAAGAGGGGGGAGGATGGTAATTATTTATTTCATTTATGACCATGTTCAATGACGAACTGTTCTTTGTGTTAACATCAATAGCTTGGATAGTGTTTTGGCTTTTTTCCCCCATGGAAGGCGAATCTATGTGGGTGGATCTGCTGTGATAATGAAATGAGGAGAAAATGTGAACTTTAGCGTCTACAGTCAATGATGTGTCACTTCAGATGTGAACGGTTTAAAGATCTTTTAGCAACCAGATTATAATGTGTTCAAATCTCTCGTGGATTCTGTACTTGATACTAAAGACACTGGCAGCACTCAAAAAGAGTTAATGTACTTGTCTCACACTTTTGAAATGTCTGGATTTTACTGGGGATGGCATTAGGTTTGCACATGTTTTTTTCTTTTGTTGTAGCTATTTTTGTTGTTCTTTGCTTTTGTGTAGTACTAATAATGGACAATTTACTATCTGGTTCGTTGATTCAGTATGAATTAATGATTCCAGCGCCATTGGACGACCATCACATGAGTGTTCAAGTATGGCAGTGTAGACAGACTAGATTTATACGCTGTTATAGTGGTTGAAGACGAGGGTTTGGGAAAGATGTGGGATGTTTGTCAGGTTATGACTGAAGCGAGGAGTGTTTTGGGGTGGGTCTAGAATATGGAGGTTTGCATAGTAACAAGTGTGATGTACCCTTATATTGGAAGGCTATTCGTCTTTTTCACAGTACAGTATGGATCAAGCGAATGCAGCCTGTGTGCCTGTCTTCACCTACCCTAATTATTCTCTGTCTGATGACATTCTGTCTCCCTATCCCTTTTCTCACTCTTCCTTCCTTCCCACATATCCCCATCATCCGATTCCCTTCCTGCCCTTCTTCCTGACCCACCGACCTCGTTTCCTTCCAGCATACCCCCCCCCCCCACCCCCCACCCACATCCAGTTCCATCTCTTCCTATTATCTGCCCTACCAAGCTGTCTTGAAAGTGTACAGACTGAGTGAGGATTTTCAGTTATTAACTGCATCTGTTGGCAGTTTGGATGTCTGGATTTCCTTCCTCAGGAAAATGCTGGTCTTCACTGTTTTCTTTTTCTCATGTTCGTTTGTTTTTGTAATAGATGTTTTTGATTATGCGTTGTGAATTCCCTGTCGTATGTACATTGGAGTGTGAGAGCTGAGCATGTTTTAGTGCCAGTTTCTACTTTTTTTCTCCAGATGTGCAAAGATAGATCAGTTGTATGGCTATTCCTTCTATCCGTCGTCATCTTTCCTTGGCTGGTTTTTTAAGAGTATTGTATGTAATCCATTGAGTGACTAGTCCTATTCTTTCTATACAAACAACTCTGTAATAACCTAAATATATCACAATTCTTTATTTGGATGGAAAGAATAGTGATTTATTTGGGTTTGAATTCAGTAGTGTCTGTACGGCTTAGAAGAGGAAGCATTTAAGTTTGCAAGACAATCATTACACGTGTATTTGAAAGGGGATTACAGCCTGGAGAAATGAGTGCACTTAATTCAAACATGATCATGCGTGACTTGCACCACTTCACAGGCACTTAAACACTCATAGAATACATTTCTTACACGACTGGTATGTATCCGGCAGGACTAGGACCAGGTCTGGACTTTATGTAAAAAAAAGAAAGAAAAAAAACGCCCAAGAATTTGAAAAACAAAACCAGATACAGTCGATGATGTGTCACTGGCATGGCTTCAGCGTGACAGACTTTGAGGAAGCCTGTTGCAGCGGTATTTGTGGAGAGTTTTAAAGGCATGACAGTGTATTTCACCTCATTGGCCGGGGTAATGTGGAAGGAGTTCTCGTATTTATCATATGTGGATATTTTCCGTCATTGTGGTATGTAGGTCGTACATACTCGGTGCGAAAGAATCTTTGTTCATTACTACATATTCATTGGTTCATAATCCATCCTTCCTTCTGTCGACTAGTCTTGTTGAAGTCTGCTTGAAGAATTTCAGGGGATAAGAAACATGTGTCGATTTAACTGATAATCCTACAAAACAGGATTGGATGACTTTGAGTAACCGATCAGCTTGCTCATGGAGAAAGCATGAGCATTGCCTTCCAACCTAATAAGAAATCACAGTGCCAAGTGTAGCAGCCACCTTGAAAGGAACCCATCCGCAAACAAAACAACTCTACAATCAAATGGTTGATGGGGGGGCTGTGTTTAATGCAAAAATGCATGAAAACTTGGATGATGACATTTTATGAATGTCTGGGACTAAACGATTTACTCACTGTAAGCTGCAAGTTAACAGTGCTTCTGTTAACCATGGAAATTTACCATGGTGAAAGAAGACTTTTGGCTTGGTAGGCAAGCTTGGAAAAAATCATATTTTGATACTGTCCACTGTGTTGCTTTAAGCTCCTTGACTCGATATTTCTGCTTTTTTTTTTTTTCATTGTAATTCTGGAATGAGGCAACAGCTTGCCCAGGCCCTATTTGTGAACCAATTTTGATTTTAATGGTAAAAATGTTGAAAAGCAAAGCTGAAAGAAGAATGACTGCATTTGTTGCAATTTTGTTTCCCTTCAGCCTCTTGTGTCTGTGGCGAGTTGATTTTAACGTGGTGACAGCCCTGATGTGGCCCTTTGCGGTCGGCTGGGCTATAAGCAACATTATCTTATCTTATCTTGTGTCTGTAGGAAGAGTCGACAAAGTTGTGAATTCTGGTTGTAATGATTGTCTTTGTTTGCTCTTATGGAGTGCATGGCTTTGTTGGAGGAAAAAAAAGGGGGGGAGGGGGGCGTTTAAGATGTGTACACATATATTGTCTGGATTTGATAGAATGTGTGTACGGATGTTGTATCTGCTGTGAGCTCCAATGAAAACAAAAATAGTAAAGGGCAACACTTTATTTTCCGATTCTGTTTCCCACATTGCTCATATTCTGTAGTTTTTCGTATGCCTTTCTGTCTTAAGCCAATTTCGGATGTGTAATTTGTTGGCAAAAATGAAGTCACATTTCAAAAACATGCGCTTTTAAGAGAAAGAAAAAAATGTGTGTGGTTCCAAAACGATGACTGTTGTATTTGAAAGTAACATGGACATTGTTTCAAGTGCATTTATCCCTTTTCTTTTTTGTCTTAAGTGAACATATTTGACCATATTTGTGCCTCATAAGACTAGTTATGGAAAGAAAGAGAAACTGGTAGATGGATTTTCCAAACACTTATGTTCATTGATAATGTCAACTTTCATATTCGCTCTTTGTCTGTCTCTCACTCTCTCCCACACATTCAACATTTAAAGCAATAAGTTTGGTGCTGATGAGCTCAGTGATTTCCAATTATAAACGTTTACCCACTTTTTAATTTTTTTTTTAACCAGTGATATTATTTTCCCAGTTGAAATACACGCACTTCAATAGTGAGAATTTGAAGCAAGATAATGTGAAGGGTAAGTTTGTTAGAAGTGTGCCTAAAGACTAGACATTGATGCGTTATTATGTCACAATACACAGGGAAACTGGTTTTAATGATGAAGAAACAAAAAGAGGAGGATTTCATCAACACTTGTTATTAACATTGTGAATATACTTCTATGTTAATATTACTTTTTAAACAAAATCATGTGTTTAAGAAAGGTTATTTGATTCCACTTCATCATCATGTGTTGGTCTCACTGGAATAAAAATTTTCTTCGTAAAAGCCCCTGTGTGTTTTGTTTGGGTTGACTTTTTTGGGTCTCATTTTGTCATTTTACCTTGATGTCCTCTCTCTCTCTCTCTCTCTCTCTCTCTCTCTCTCACACACACACACAACGCAAAACATGCACCTAGCGAGATATGGAGCAAGTCCTCTGTTTTATGTACATATTCAAATCAATCTGGACAATTTTAAATGCCTGGGTTTAGGCTCGGACGAATAAAAAAAGTCTGGTAGGATAGCCTTAAAATCCTTTAAGGTCCAGGGGAGGTAAAAAGCAAAGCTTTAAGGAGAAGAGGTATTGAAAACTAAGTCTTTTGGCTCTTTTTTGTCCATTTGTCCTTGAAATTTCGCAATTTGACTTTGAAATAAGGTTGTTTACAATCCTGAGAGTGAAAGAGGCTCCTCTTCAACTGGAACTTTACAAGTTCAGGGGTATCGGCACATCCTCATTTTCTTTTTTTTTTCCTTGCTGCATTTCGGATCCACAGAAAAGAACTTGCCTTTCTTGCTCTATAACCAACCACAATCCAACCGGTTTTCAAATGCTTATTCTGGCTCATGATAGAAAGAAGAGCGGGGGTGGGAGGGATCCATCCCCACCCCCAAGTCATCTTGCCAGAATCGTGCAGCCAGTCTACTGCAGCCCACGCATCCATGTGATCCATGTGTCGTTGGCAATCTTCCCACGGAACCTTTCCCCGCAGTCTCCCAAGTCCAGAGAGAGGATGTCCCTCTTGATCTTGGACATGCGCCGCACGTTGCTCAGGTGTTGTGAGCCCAAGGCACGGTGGAAGATGCAGCCGGACAAGGCTTCCTTGTACTGACGGTCATAGAACTTGATGGTGCGCTGGACAGATCACAGGCGCACATGCACACGTTTAATTAAATCCAGCCATCTTCTTGATGTCTATATCGGACCTGTTTGTCCAAACGTTTTCTCTATATTATGTACATGTTTGGTGAAAATACGACAAATAGGATGCACTAAGTAAAATACCGTTGGAAAAAAAAAAAAGACTATGTAAACCATTGTAGATGAAAACTATTCCCCGCCCTCCTCCCCCATCCTCGGTTTTACAAATTTTGCATACACTCTTCGTAGAAAATGCTCTCAGTTTGTAGAAAAAGTATGTCATTAGCTGTTTTAGGGTAAACAGGTCTGCTATATTTGTTGGGACCTAATAACTTCAGAATAGTTCTGTTTAACGACGTACTGAACAGCAGCTAAAGCATAGCTTCCAAAACGTGGGTGCATGCTAGGCTGAAACAGTGACTTTCTTCATGCTTGGACTGCTGAGTGTCTGTGAGGGTGTTTCCATTTAAAAGGAGTTGTACAGTACTGAAAGAAGTATCCAAGCCGATCTCGAAGGAAGTGTTCTGGCAAGGCTACCCATATACACCCAAAAACGTTAGATCCGACATTGCTTTTGACTGTACACTCACAACAACGCGGATCATTCATGACCCATACAGTTTACATCGGCTTTTACTGTGTGTATTTACTATGTCTATCCCTGAGGAAACTACTCCGCATCTCCTACAAAGAACACAAGACCAATGATTATGTGCGGAACCTGGTCACCAACCTAGTTGGGCCCCACGAACCACTTCTGGCAACCGTCAAACGACGGAAGATGGCATGGTTTGGCACGTCATTCGTCACAACACCCTCTCCAAAACCATCCTTCAAGGTACCGTCGAAGAAGGCGCAGACGAGGACGGCAGAGAAAGAGTTGGTCGGACAATATAAAAGACTGGACCAAAATGACCATGCCAGATCTCACGACAGCTACAAACAGAAGAGCCTGGAGAGAAACGGCGGCTGCCTCATCACGTCCCCCCAACGACCCCAGCGGTCAGGGGAATGACTGACTGACTGATCCCTCTTAGGATGATGAAAGTCGTCGAGGACCCATACTCATCAAAGAGACCTCAGAACTTTTATACCTTAACCAACGATACAGGTCGCCCACGACCCATACATACTCAGTGTGTTGCCATATACGATTGCCTCCCTTTAAAGCATGGGTGACTACTCCATAACGGCAGCATCGGAAGTGAGCAGTTCAAATGATGCGACTGGTGATTTCTTTCCATTTTAATGTATATACACCCAGATCAGCGGACAGATAACGAATTGGATTTTTACAGTCGGCCAGAATTTCTCTTAACATAGTTAAAGGAATACGTTTGGGGCGACCCAAGAATCACGATGAAGGTTTAAAAAAAATAAAAATAAATAAATAATAAAAAAAAAGGGAAGGAAGGAAGAGGAAGAAAAAAAGGTCATCTATACAATTGTTATTTTCCCCCATCGCTGAATGCTTTTGGTCCGTTTCCTTGGAGACGCTTCACACAATGCGGAGAGGATCTACTCGATTTTGCTTGTTCGGGAGTGCATCTCCTCAGCAGGTATCCAGGATTATCGACAAGCCAGATGAACTCTTCACAGAGCAAAACGACCATCTCTCGCTGGTCCTGATGATCTCCACTTTGGAGGAACAAATCAACTAACCGAGCACTCGCTGTGGGAGGGGTTATTTTTCCTGTTCCTTTTAGTTAGGGAAATATGTGCCAGAATTGCTCTCAAGGTGATAAAAGCATGAAACTTCCCATGAATGTTCACAAGGACCTACTTTACAATTTCAGAACAGGAGCCACCAAGATTTCTATGTTGCATAGCAACGGTTGCTAGGCAAACTATTTTCCTTAGCAACTGACTGCAACATTGCAGTTTCCGAATTACTATGAGGTGTTATGACTAAGTACTTAGTACTTAGTGCACAGATTTCACAGGACCAGGATGCCTCAGATGAACAGATATGTAAAGGAATTGCATTGGCTGAACTCATTTCCTACACTGAGGAGAAGAGGCAAGATGAAGATGTGAAGGTGTTCAGACTTGCAGATCTTGTGAAGCTCTATAATGACAGGCTAAATCAACTTGAAGTGGATGTTACTGCACGAGTAAATAGTACGCATTTGAAAGACCGCATACTCATGCATCTCCCAGGGATGAAAGCTTACAAACAAGGACGAGATGTGTTTATGGCTTGTGAAGATGATGTTGGCTGTATTCTCCGCGAAGGATATCAGACTGGTCGAGACGAGCAGAGTGTCATGATGACCCTAATTGCTGAAATGATCCGACAGGACATCTTTGCTCACAAAGTAACATTCTCTGGATCGTTTGACCACAACAGCCAAGTGGAGTCTGTTCCTCGATCCCTTCTGTCACTAGTCAGCATGCTTATCAATGGTTCAAACATCACTGATCAAAAATGCAACACAAACCTCAGCCAACCAGTACTATCCATTGCTCAGTTGTTGGTGTACAACAGCATTAAGAGACGCAGAGATTCTGGAAAAATTCAACAAGTACATCAGAGTAAAGATCGTAAGACACCACTCCCTGTCTATGTAGGTCTTAAGGCTCATGCACTGACCAGAAATAGGAAGTTGATTGACAGTCTATATTCTCTTGGTATGTCAGCATCATACAAACCGCACAATGGACTTGATCACGTCATTGGGAAATAACGTATGTGACTGTTACCATGAAATTGGCACAGTCTGTCCTCCTCAACTTCGCAAAGGGCACTTCATCATCAGCGCTGCTGACAACATCGATCACAATCCTAGCTCTGCAACATCTACAAGTTCGTTCCATGGCACCAGCCTGTCCTTGTTCCAAAACCTCACTCCCCAAGATGTTTGTGAAGATGAAGACAAAGGCCAAGGATTAGCTCATTCCGTAACTCAAGAGAGGGGGTTCAGGAAAATGAGGGACTTGCCCCTTTCGTACACTGAACTGAAACCGACAAGGTTGCCAAAACATGACGTCTTTGTCCCACCCATCCCTGAAGACATGAATTCTACCAACAACCCTTTGACCAAGAACATGGACAAGGAGTATGATTGGCTGAGACATGTTGAGAAGCATCATGCAGATGATATATCAGCGGAGTCGACTTTGTCTTGGGCAGCATACCATGCTAGCAGAGTGCCAGAACCAGACATTCTACCATCTGTGAATGCCATGCTGCCTCTCTTTGTTGAGGAAGCCAGCTCACCATCTATGCTTCGGCGGTGATCGGAAAGAAAGTCAACAGGAAAGAAAGTCAACGGGAAAAAAAGTCACGGAGGAAATGTCAACAGAAAAAAAGGCATCAGGAAAAAAAGTCAACGGAACAAAGGTCAATATCCGCATCCGACGTTGACATGTACTCATAACAGTGAACAATCAGTCTGTGATGGAAGGGGTGATGGAGTGGTGGTGTGAAGGAGTGATATGAACTCTCAAGTCAGTTTTGTTTTATAAGCTTACTGCACTCGAGACTCATGATAGAGTATTCTCTTTTGCACTGGATCTGCAAACAAGATCTGGTGGAAATGTGTAAAGAAATCAAGCTGCCAGTGTCGGGGGATGTTGAAAACCGACCTGGAGAGAAACAACCCCGAAGTTGGTCTGCCGCATAACCACGCCGCAGACCACTCTGCAGTTCGTCTGGCCAAAGTACAGTCAGACATGAAACACAGAGCTGCGACTACACGAGCGACGCCTGCCCAGATCTTTGCTGAAGCAGTGAGCAGCTGCGAAGAAGATGTAAGAGCATTGCTTCCCTCTGCTGATTCCTGCAAAAGGACAATCAGGAACCAGAGACCAGCACCTCCTGCACCGCGCCGTCTAGAGGACCTGGGGAGCTCCCCGATGAGTTCACGGTCACTGTGGACTCTGATCCTGATGGATTTGTGATCGGAGACAATGGCCCCAACAGGACAGACCGGGCTCTTGTATTTGCAACAGAATCTGGCCTCAGGCAGTTGGCGTCCGCAGAGACTGTCTATATGGATGGAAATTTTGCAATGGCGCCAGCGATTTTTTAAGCAGATCTATGTCTTTCGTGTTCTGCTTGGACACTGCCCTGTGACTGTAGTATATGCTTTGTTGCCAGCAAAGACTCGGGCTACTTATGAATTCCTCTTCCAAAGTGTTGTTGACAAATGCACTGAACGGGGCTTGGAGATGAACGTGAAGACTGTTGTAACCGACTTTGAGGATGCCGTCCTGAGAGCTGCCGTCGCTGTCTTCGGTCGGGACATTATCTGTAAAGGGTGCTTCTTCCATCTTTCCCAGTCAACTTGGCGCAAAATCCAAGAACTGGGTTTGACTCATCGGTACCACGCTGAGGAGGAGTTCCGATTGTTTTGTGGCATGATCGACGGTCTGGCCTTCCTTCCCTTGGCTGATGTAACAGAAGGCATGCAGTTTTTGAGAGACAATGTACCTCAAGATCCTCCTGAGGCCGAAGATCTCCTGAATTATTTTGACAGGACTTATGTTTCGGGATACTACCATGCAGTTCGGCAACAGCCTGCAGAAGACAATGAGGCGGCTCCACTTCTGAGAATGCGCCGGGTTCCACCTTTGTTTCCTCCTGAAGTCTGGAATGTAAACAGTGCAACAATTGACAACAATCCACGGACAAATAACATCTGTGAAGGTTGGAACAATAAATTCTGAAATCTCGTCGGCCATTACCATCCTTCCATATGGAGAACGATTGAATGGTTCCAGAAAGAAGCTGCTACAGTCCATACAATGATGCAGCAAGATGCTGTCGGGAATCAACCGGGCAAGCGTTTACCACTACGCTTCATTCGTATGCAGCAGCGGTTGCGAAATCTGTGCATCGCTCGTCGGGACGGGAGGAAGACTGTTCCAGAAATGCTCCGTGGTGTCGGTTGGAACATTCGACTGAACAAACAAACTGAACGTCTACACGTTCGTCAAAGTGAAGGACAATGGCGTGATTGAAGGTAGGAGGGGAAGAGGGGCGTGGTTTGTTGAATGTTTGACATTATCATTTAGGCTATGGCAAAGACAATTAAGTTTCCCATTCAATTCTTCAAATTTCTGTGACCTTTTTTGAAATGAAATTTATTTATTTTTTTTATTTACGATATGATATATTTTTCCTACTTTCTTTGATCTATGCGATATGTATGAATCCCTTATTTGCTTTCTTTGACCTAGGCGATATGTATGAATGTGAGGGAAAGAGGAGGGGGAGTATAACTTAAACTTTGTGTACCTTAATCTATGATCTACTTGTAAAAAATTCTTTTTAAAAAAATATGGAATAAATGGCTGTTACCTATTATTATGTGTTTATGTGGCATCTGGTTTGCATCTGTGTTTGCATTGCTGGCCTATTTTTTGTTGGGTTTTTTCCGTTGACTTTTTTCCATTGACTTTTTTTTCTGGTGACATTTTTCTGGTGACTTTCTCTCCGTGATTTTTTTTTCCCGTGACTTTTTTTCCTGTTGACTTTTTTCCTACAATCGCTTCGGCAATGCATGGAAGTGGTGAAGTCAGCGTTCATTACCTCACCCTGGCCAACTCCATGATTAGTGTGGACCAACCCCTGTATGCTAAACGAAGCAGCTGCAATGGAATATGTCGAATCGTTGGTGAGGACAAGTTAGTTGTGCTTTTTGGGGGTCTACACACGAAATGACTGGCTTCAAACTTTGGGTCATTGGCTTGAAGAAGGTTGGGGTGGAATTCTCCAAGAAGCTCATGTTGCAACACCAGGCATTGCTGATCCTTCCTAAAGGCTTCTCACGTGACTCGAACCCGCCATGCCCACCAAGTCACTGCATGTGCATTGTACATCCTTCTCAGAAGGCTTACGACAGACTGTGGCAACAATTCCGAAGAATCCACGGACACTTTATGCAGGTGTGAACGCGAAAGACTGAAAGTCCTCAGTTCATGTACTGGCATACAAGTCTAGATCGGGAAATTTTTCTCTTGTTCACTTTTGGGTGCGATCACAAACGTACTGGTGACTTGGAACTGTACGTGGATTCATGAAGAAACTGACACCTTGTTCTTCGTCTCAATCACACCCACTACACACGTTGGATGTCGGTAACATGTGCGTGACAGAGCGTCTGTCTCAGACCCATCCAGATGGGGGCCAAAGAATTTCAGCAAGGCAAGTTTGTTGTGGCCAAATCTCAGAGAAAGTTCTCTCTCATTGCTGTTGACCATTGCCATAAACAGAACAATGGAGTTATGAAGGAGAAGGGTGGAATCTTTGGGCTTACTCAGGATCAAACTTCAAGGAGCGTGAAACCTCCACAAAAGGCAATAGACGCTTGGAGGAAAAGGACGTTGTACGTAGTATACAAACGGGTAAAGACCAATTAACCAGGTACCTTACCCATCGCACACGCCGAACTGTGAGAAGGCCGAAGTGGTCAATGACAATAAACACCAGGAGAGATCGGAGGGGTGGCGAAAGGGAAGGGATTAACCACTACGACCTCGGCGCTCCAATGAGCGCTAAATGCCAGTCAGCTGAGGTTTTTTTGTAAACAGTCAGTGAAGAGCAGGGTCTCGATTCGTTCGGATGGGTTGCCGTGGTCCTGTGTTGGTTCATTGTCGGGCTGGCTGAATGCGGTGGAGGTTGTAGTAGCCCCCTAAGATAATTACTTGTGTTAAGTAACCACCGAAGTCGGGGGGAATTTCGATGTCCATCTGGGCTAAGTGGGGTGTTTGCTAATCAATTAGGTGGGGGTTGTGGTAAAATGCTGATGTGTGAGAATGTAGCGAATGGAGAATTCAGGGTACTTGTGAACTAGGGGTTTGAGAAGCACGTAACAAAGGCATGGCCCGAAAGGGAATCCTTTGTTTCCCTCCCTATATAAACTGAGGGAGAACAAGTGAAGGGAAAACACCAGGAAGAAAAGAGAGAAGGCAGAGGAGAGAGAGAGAGAGGAGAGGATGAGCAGGACAGAGAAAGGTCGAAGAAACGTGTCGGGGAGATAGAAAGACAGCAAGGTCTAGAGTTAAAGACAAGCGGGAAGAGAAGGAAACTAAGTTTGAAGCCCAAGGGTGGGTGAAGACAGACAAACGAATTTGAACCCAGAGGTGGTGAAAAGACGAAGAAGAAGAGTTTTACGTTAAACCCAGAGACACCACGAAGACCCAGTCCTGAGCCTGAGCCAGTAAACCCAAAGGGGCATCACCATCAAGCAGTCTGAAAAAGGGACGAAGAGACTTTTTTCAAGAACTGTGGTGTGGTGTAAAACATGGTTGGTGTGTAAAAACCTGGCCAGGTAAAAATCATTTTATTATAACCCGGGATTAGGAAGTATGATCTTTTAGTTCTGATTTTTCATTGTGTGTGATTTGATTGTTCATGATTAATTATAAGAGCATAGAAATTGTATTTCTTGTTCTCAGTCGTGTTAGGAAGGGACGAATGCGTGACATCCCATTCCCAGAGAGAGGCGAAGTTTGATGGGCGCATGAGTGTGCATATGCTTATGAGTGCAAAAGAAACCTTGGTGTTTAACCTGACTAATAATACATCAACTAGTGCACTTAAGCAATACCATAAACGATTTCCCCCGTCCTGGACAAAGTGGCAGCCTGCCAGATGCAGGGCCCAAATTAGTTTCAGGGGGGAAACAAAGTGAGTACAGAGTAGTACTGGGCGAAGCGTCCCTAAAGGCAATTTTAATTAGCTCTTCTAATTATTCCTTTTAGTTCTTTGATGTTGGGTATTGACTTGTGTGTAGGGGGGGTGTTTTAAAACAAAGGTCTTTCAAAGAAACGAAGAACGAGGTTCTAGTCTTAACTCTCACAGAAGCTGTGGTTTACGATTAAGGCCCTTTGAGTTAGGAACCAAACCACTTTTTGGGGGAAACTCGTCACGTTGTAGATAAACTGTGTACATGACTTTTTCCGGTCTATAAGCGTAACTGTTTTAGGGGTGCTAAAACATATCAGAAAAGAAAAGGCTGAAGGAAGTTTTACCCCCATAGAAAAACTATAAGTTTGGGGAAAGAAAGGGATTTTACAGGAAGAACTGCGTAGTTTCATGAAACTCAGCAGAAGACTGAGAGAGATGAAAGGGCGAAAGGGGGAAATTTTTGAAAAGGGAAACAAATAGAGGCAGAAACCACTACGTCAAAGGCCAGAGCAGAGCAGAGATGCAGCTGCCAGAGCTAGAGCAAAATGCAGAGAGTGCGGCTGCAAGGGCAAGAGCAGAAGGGGAATCTGAGATTTTAGCCAAAAAAATTTGAGTTGGAAAAAATAAAATCGAAAATCGTAGTGAAATCGACACCATTCTGAGTCAGTAGGCCGCAGACTAATTGCGCACCTAGACCAAAACCCTCCCACTGTTCATAGAAGAAACTGATGCATCGATGCCTATATCAGTGGGTTTGAATCGTTTGCCGAGCACGAGGGCTGGCCCAAGATGACTGGGCAATAAACCGTCTGCCTTGTTGACAGTCGTGTTTTTACACACAGTTTCCACCTTACCCAAAGGTGATCAGAGAGATTTGACAAGGGAAACAAGGGGTGCTAAAGGCTATGAATTTGACTGAAGAAGGTTTTAGGCGAAAAGTTCGCGAGGCGAGAATCGAACAGGTGAACATACACACAGTTCGTGTTTAACTGGACCACTATTCAACAAAGGGGTTTAGAACTTAGCGGAGTAGACAGTGATTTTGAAGGCCTCAAGACACTGGTGATAAAGGAACAGATACTTGATGGTGTGGGACGGCCTACCATCCACATTAAGGAAAAAGGGGCCAACCACAATAGTGGGGTACTTCAGATGGCAGAGATTTAAACCGGGAAGCGAGGGATTTACCGAACAAGAGGAAAGCCTGGAAGCATATTCAGAGGATGGCAGACCACAAAATGACTCACATAATGATCATGTACACACCCTAGGCCCACGGCGTCACGTGAGCAAACAAGGGTGAAAGCCAATAGCCACGGGCTGGGAAGAGCGTCCCTGTTCTGTGCAATAAGACAGGGCACTTGGCTGGGGATTGTATATTAATCACAGAAGGCAGCAGCAATGAGGGTCGGGCCAAGAGAGAGGCAGGTAAAAGAGATGGAAAAGATGACAGTGTTATTTTGTCGGGATTGTGCTGTGTGTTCACAGATTCAGGCTAACATGTGGTGCACAAAGGCAGAGTAGGGAAAAATGTGATTAATGTCATTAGAGACCTGGGTGCACTGGTGTCATGGTGAAGGAGCCCCCTGGTTAGAAGGGACAATTCACAGTAAAACACAAGGTGTAGACAAAAAAGATGGAACAGTAGCAGAATTCAAACGGCCCAGGTGTTTTTTGCTACACCCATTTATAGTGGAAGTGTACGGGCTTTGGCTGTTCCGAAGCCGCCGTATGATTTGGTAATCGGAAACATCCCAGGAGCACTGGGTACGAGACCCAGACCGGGATTTCTGTGTTGAATCAGGGAAAAGGAATCACGTGAGGAAAAACGCCTCAGGCGGTCACACACTTCAGAACGCAATGGAGCGTGTCCATGAACCAACCCCTCTCACTTCGAGCAGAACAAAAGGGCGACTACTCGCTCAGTAAACTTTTTTGGTTTTTGCTCACAAGGGCAGAAGAAAAATGTTAAAGAGGGCACAATCGGGTTTGAATAAAGGAGGGGGTATTGTACCGAACTTTCACTCACTTGAGTTCGGGAAAACGAAGAGCAGATCTTTGTGCCTACAAACGCAGAACGCGGTGATGTCCGAAAAACAGTGACGCACCTCGGCCATCTCGGTAAAAAGGCCTCACAAAAGGCAGTGACGCGAGAGTACACTGCCCGGTATCCTTGGCGAAAATCAGGCTTTTCCCTGGGGCACAATGCAGCACATGCCGCGGGTAGGCAAGGTGTGGGGACAGAAAGGGGGATCAGACGGGTCTTACCAAAGGGACCTTTGGCCAAATAAACTGGTCGGTCGAAAGTCAGGTAAATGGGTGCGTGGGTCTTTTGCAGGTGGGGGTATGCGTGACGTAGTGGGTTTCGGCCACGTGTATTTAAGAGAAAGGGAAGAATTTTCCCTAAAACATAATGTTTTATCTTATATGGCCACAGGACTTAGAGCTGGTGGAGATCTCAGTTTATGTGATATTTGCTTGGGGTATGTGTATATTGATTTTTCTCTAATTTTGTTGCAAGACAAATCTTGCCTGCGTTTTCTGGTGTAAGTAGGGTATGAGAGGCCGATAGTAGCATTGGTTTAATGGGAAAATTATGAAGTTTCATCTCCTTGATGTTAAGTTTAGCCAATGCAGGCATTGTCTTTGAGTGGGGGGGAAATTTGTCAAGGAGCGTGAAACCTCTCACCAAAGGCATTAGACGCTTGGAGCAAAGGGACGTTGTACGTATTTTACAAAAGGTAATAGACCAAATAACCAGGTACCTTACCCATCGCACATGGGGCCCAACTGTGTGAAGAAGGCCGAAGTGGTCATATGACAGATGACACCTAGGAGAGAGTTCGGACCTGCCCGGTGGCGAAAGGGGAAGGGAAAGTAACCACTACGACCTCGCGCTCCAAGTGAGCGCTAAATGCCCAGCAGCTGAGGTTCTTTGTAAACATCATGAAGAGCAGGGTCTCGAATTCGGGCGATGGTGTTTGCCGTGGGTCACGTGTTGGGTTTTATTGTCAGGCTGGCGAATGCGTGTGGAGGTTGTAGTACCCTCCTTAAGATATTACGTGTTAAGTAACCACCGAAGTCGGGGGAATTTTCGATGTCCATCTGGGCTAATTTTGGGGTTTGCTAATCCCTTAGGTGGGGTGTGTGTAAATGCTGATGTGGGAGAATGTAGCGATGGAGAATTCAGGGGACTTTTGAACTAGGGGTTTGAGAAGCAGCGAGACAAAGCATGGCCCGAAAGGGGAAACCTTTGTTTCCCTCCCTATATAAACTGAGGGAGAACAACGTGAAGGGGGAACAACACCAGAGAAGAGAGAGAAGGCAAGAAAAAGAGAGAGGAGTGAGCAGGACAGAGAAAGGGTCGAGAGAAACGTGGTCTGGGAGATAAAAAAGACAGCAAGGCTTAGAGTTTAAAGACAAGCGAAAAGAAGGAAACTAAGTTTGAAGCCCAGAGGTGGGTGAAGACAACAAAATGAATTTGAACCCAGAGGTGGTGAAGAAGACGAAGAAGAAGATTCTACGTCGAGATCCCCGAGACGACCACGAAGACCCAGTCCTGAAGCCTGGAGCCAGTCAACCAAGGGCATCACCATCAAGCATGCTGAAGAAGACGTGAAGAGACCTTTTTTCAAGAACTGTGGTGTGGGGTGAAAGCATGGTTGGGTGGGGAAAACCTGGCCAGGTAAGAAGTCATTTTTATAACCCGGATTAGGAAGTATTGATCTTTTATGTTCTGATATTTCATTGTGTGTGGGTTTGATTTTTCATTTATTAATTATAAGTAGCATAGAAAATTTTATTTTCTTTTTCCCCAGTCCCGGTTAGGAGAGAGACGAATGCGTGACCCCCCATTCCCAGAGAAGGCGAAAGTTTGATGGGCGCATGAGTGTGCATATGCGTGTATGGTGCAAAGATAACCTTGGTGTGTTAAGCCTGACTAATAAAACATCAACTTTGTGCACTTAAGCAATACCATCACGATTTCCCCCGTCCTGGACCAAACTCCCTCTTGAGATGGGCAGTGGGGGACCAGAACTTGTCAGAGTCATTTCTGAGTTTGAAGCGACCATGGGAGGGAAACAACAAACTTGTGGGCAAAGAAACCACCATAACAAACCCCATCAACCCAAAAGTTGTTGCTGGACAGGTTCAAGCGGTAGTCAGTGTAATGGATGACATGGGGAAACCCATTTGAGGGGGAATGCCAGATCTTTACAGACTGCATACAAAGGACATCAAAGGATGAGCAATCAGTCAAGTGTCTAACCACTCTGGCATCAAAAGGTCAAGAGCAGTACACACATTTGTGAGGACGGCTGAGAACAAATACAAAGCCAATAACAGCAACAGTAGCAGAAACAAGTTGGTTCTGTTTAATGTCCAGGCCAAAGCATCAAACAAATCGCGGCCCAAAATCAATCTCCTTCATATGGAATCCTCATTGTTTGCAAGTTTGTATGTTGCATTTCAAAACAAGGAAAGGTACTTGGACAATTTCTTCTGTCATGAAAAACTCCCATTCCCTCCATCTCTTTCTGCCTACGGACAGTTTCGTCCGGGAAAAAGTCTGATCTCATTTAATGTCTTTAAAAGAAAATAGGGTCATCCCAAGAGTGAGACCAAAGACTGATGTGCAAATCATGGATGGTGCGACACTTGTTTCCCCTTCCCCAGACCTGAAGGCTGCAAGACATTTGGAGACTATGCTGGGCAAAGTCTTTGTTCCGTACATAACCAATGCTCAAATCAGGCTAGAAGTTGATGTTGTGTGGACCATACTTCAATAACAGCCTCAAGGCACAACAGAGAACAGCGAGTCACTGGTCCTAGTCACGCAGACGAGTTGTGGCATCTAGCCCCACACCAAAAACTGAATCAGTTTCTTTTTGCCTGGCTGATAACAAGACAAATCTATTTACATTCCCCGAATAACAGCTGTTGAAAAACGAAACCCAAAGGGGGCAGCCTCTCATTGTTACTGAAGGTGCCATGTACTATGCCACTTGGACGAGACACCCAGCAGCATTGCTCCCTGCAACCATGAGGGAAACAGACTCGAGGATCATGGTACACGGCAAGATCTGTTATGCAGGGCTTCCACAAGATCCTTGTTCGAACTGTGGACACTGACGTTGTTGTATTGGCAGTGGCGGTCGACAGCATCTGGGCCCAAGACAGAAGATAGAACTGTGGATAGCCTTTGGTTGTGGGAAGGACTTTAAGTACATCCGTGCTCATGAAATATGTGCTTTACTTTGGGCCAGAAAGATCCTTGCACTACCTGTGTTCCATGCTTACACAGTTGTGATACTGTGTCTCATCTGGTCCAGGGGGGAAAGAAACAGCAGGAAAGGTGGGAGGCACATGATGAATTTACTGCGACCTCTGGAGCTGCAAATGCACCTGAAAAAAATTGTGGAAGCGACAGAGCTTCTCTAAGAAATTCACCATTCTACTCTATGACAAACCCGCAACCTCTCTTTCCCCAATGAAGTCCAGAAAGAATCGTTCATACACAAAGGACGCCAGTTATCAGTCTACCCCCAACCAAGGCTGCTCTAACAGCAACACATGAAAAGGGCAGTACTACAAGGTGGCACTACTGGGCTGCACCACCTACCAAACGTAACTTGCCCTCTCCAAGTATGGGGGGTGGGCTTGCCCAGAACAGTGGAGGCCCCTGTGGGCTCATTTTTCCTGAAGTCAGTGCAACTTGCCCAAACTACTGAAGTGCTCTTGCCGAGGAAATGCACAGACTGCACTGTGTTTTAGGGGCACCTGAATGCACACCCTACTGCAAATGCAAAGCTGACTGTGACAAGTGTTTAAAGCTTAACGGCATTTTCATAATCTTTACTCGCCCTAAATTGGATTTAGACAGAGTTTAGTTGTAAATAATTTGCAAAACAGTAGTACATTTTCTTTTTGAAACAAGGGGTCATGATAAAGAAAAACAAACCCAACAATTCCTCCAGTTTTTCAGACAATGTAATGTTGCCGCCGGTTTCTAAGAAAATGATTAGAATACAACCGTTGCTATGCAACATTTAAATCTTGGGGCTCCTGCCTTGAAATTGTAAAGTGGTCCTTGGAACTGTTTCTGGTGAGTTTTATGCTTTTAATCACCTTGCGAACAATCTTGTTTCTATTTAACACCAAATGCTTAACTATTTCCCCTTAACCGCAACCTTATGAATACACAATTCCTGAATGAAATGGATTTTTAAGGGTTTTCTCCCCTCCCCGTCTGGAAATTAAAGGCTCTGGGCGCAAGTTTCATTATGTGCTGTGTGTGTGTTGTGTGTGTGTGTGTGTGGTGTGTGTGTGCGGCGCGCGCGCCCCAGAGCAAAAAAAAGGGGAAAGGTTCGAGTTGGGTGAGGGAGGGTGGTGGAAACGTGCAGGCAATTCTTCCGTCAGTAAGACAGTGGGTGCCTGCCCTCGTGTCGAAACAACTAACAAATCAGCCCTCCTCCCCACCACACACTATCTTCCCCCCCCCCCCCCCCCCCCCTCCTTACTGTGCTCCTCTTCTTCCGTTGGTCAGCCTCCCATTGAGATGAATTGGAGTGTACTACACAACGTTTCGTAATGAACAGACCTACACCATCTGTCCAGATGACTGTCTTCCCCTTGGAAAACTCGTCACTGATGAGTGGAACTTGGTTGAATTCTGTTTTATCCGTTTGCCTGTATCAAAGGGAATATATCACAGTTCTAAAGGTTTCTCACCACCATCAAGAAACGCAAACACGGGAAACCAACGAACTCCTTTAAAGGACGCAACCATGCAGTGAGAAGCGAAAAGGGGGTGAAATGAAAGTTCCCTAAGGAAGAAGGTTGTGTATAACAGACTCTCTCCTCTCTCTCTCTCACACACACACCCGCGCGCGCGCGCACCCCCCCCCCCCCCCCCCCCCCCCCCACTTTATTAATATTCGTATGATTTCCCAACTCCAATCCATTCGCTTGCGACTCATTTATATGTAACGATAATTTGGCCAAGTCCGTTGTCTCTATCTGCGTCTGTCTCTGTGCTCCTATTCCCCCTCTCCCCCCTCCTTCTCTCTCTCTCTCTCTCTCTCCTCTCTCCTCTCTCTCTCAGAGGGGTTAGAAGTAAAACATGTAACACTATCCTAATATCACCAGGCTTAGAACGTTCGGACTTGGGGAGGATCGGAGACAACGGCTGCAGGGCGGACACTGCCCTTGTGACAACAGAGAGTGTGGCTGACCTGCAAAGCGGTCTTGAAGGAAAAGAGTGGCGTGTAGAGGAGCTCTGTGCGGGCCCGCCTGTTGGAGAAGGTGTAGTGGTGACACACCTCGTGAACCTCGCCCATTGACAGCGCGGGTTGATGTGCAGGAAGGGGAACAGCAGCCACAGCACAACGTACGCCACCTTGGTCAGACGCTGCGCAGATTCGTTCGTCGTCGTCATCATTATCGTCGCCGTCGTCATCATCATTATCGTCATCGTTATCATCACCATCATTGTCGTCGTCGTCGTCGTCATCATCGTCGTCGTCGTCGTCGTCATAGTCGTCGTTGTTGTAATCATCCATCATCATCATCATCATCATCATCATCGTAGTTGTTGTTGTCGTCGTCGTCGATGTCATCGTCATCATTACCACCACAACTACCACCACCACACACCCTCAATCAGTATTATCATCTATCATCACTGTAATCATCAGCCGCAGTTCAGATGTTCTTATCACCATCACCATTTTGTCATCACCGTCACCACGGCAATTACTGTGACCATCATCATCATCATAAAACATTATCATCAACGTCATCATCACCATCTGCGATGCCATTATCATCATTAGCAGCAGCAACCTCCTCCTTCTCCTTTTCCTCATTATACTTTAAGGGAAAACCATAGCCTACTATTTTGGAAAAACCTGCATAAGATTTTTTTTTTTTTTTTTTTAAACAAGCGTAGTATTTTTTCATCATGACAAGAGAAATTAAACAAGGGTAACATTCTAAACTGACATTTATAACTTTTCATTTCATTTCATTTTTTATTTATTTATTTATTTATTGCTTCACAATTATCATCTTGCTCGTCACACAGATGTACAGCCATGAGGGTAACTTGGTGATTGCTCACAAGGCCTAACCGTGAAAGATCAATGCATACGTGATTTGCTTCCTCAAATGCAAGATATGACATCTGAGATCTAGATACCCGTCAACCGCATTTCTCGCCTATAGGCAGCAGTTAAAAACTCTTCATCTACTGGGACAGGAAATGGGGAAAGGGAGGAAGCGCTGACATCCAGAAAGAATTAATTGCTATGATAATTTGCTGTATGGTAGATGTGAACTGGTGGCAAAAGATTCACGGGATACTGCTTCGTTCCTTTCAACGGTGTACAAAACACACGTTGAACTGTGCTGCTTCTTTTGATCGCTGTGCATAATGGACTAATGGTGTCGAAGTATACACAGTTTATTGCTAAGTCCATTTTTGACGACACAGTAGTGGCGCATTCCGTGTAATGTACCACTAATTATGAAACATGTTCTGATAGAGTGTTGGTTCTTACATGATATCAGACATAAACGCTTCACAGCAGTCTCAATGAAAGTCTTGTTCAAAGATGCCCCACCTGATGTGATTTTTTTAATTTCTAAAAGAGTTCAACATGTTTTACCTGATCTAAGATTTTACGGAAGAAAGATTTTAACGAAATTCTGGTTTTGTGTGTGTGTGTGTGTGTGTGTGTGTGTGTGTGTGTGTGTGTGTGTGTGTGTGTGTGTGTGTTTCTCTCTCCAGAAAATGTGTTCTGAGGAGTTGTGCTAGTATGTTTTAACGGCTCTGATGTGGTCATTTGCGGTCCACTGGACTATAAGCAACTCCTCTCTCTCTCTCTCTCTCCTCTCTCTCTCTCTCTCTCTCTCTCTCTGACGATTCAGTATAATGAACTTCAGCTGTCAAAACTTTTAATTTTGGTGAAAGAAAAATAATCACTCTGTTTATATCTTTTGAAAGTAGTAATATCTTGTTGCAGGAAAATAATCACTCTGTTGATACCTTTTGAAAGTAGTAAACTCTTGTTGCCATTATCATCTAGGTTGAGTCGGCATCACCACTGTCGTTGTCATTGGCATTATCATCGTTCTAGGCCTTATCGGTATCGTCTTCGTATCATCATCATCATCAGAATCAGAATGATCAACACCGTTTCTTATCATCATCGTCGTCGTTGTCGTCGTCGTCGTCATCATCCTCATCAACTCCAGTAGCATCATCATCATCAGCAGCAGCAGCAGCAGCACCACCACCACCACCACCAGCTGTGGCGGCAGCGGCAGCAGCATCATTACTCAAAGAAAAGAACGACAAATACAAATTTTCTTTGCAAATCACAGTGCCTATTGCCGGTTATCTTTGTCAAAGATACAAGTGAGAGACAGATTCGTCCCTGTCCCCTTACTTGCTTTCCGACTCTACATCTACCCCTAGCAGATGTGAATACGTCAGACTGGGATAACCATTCCAAGGGGGGGGGTAATGGGATCAACACAGTGCTGTCCTGACACCACCAGAACGACACCATATAAAGATGGGGAAGCAAAAAAAATGGCAGTTTGTCTCATAGACACTGGCAGGATTTGAACTCAACCATTTGACAGAGATCTCAGAGCGCTGCCACTCCCAACCAGCCCCCCCCCCCCCCCCCCCCCACCCCCCACCTCAGACACACTTTCTTTTCTACCCTTCACTGCTGCTTTGGGATGCTGTTGGAATCCGTTTTTGGACCCTTGCTGGTGAGAATACCATGGAATTGTAGCTGTGGAAATTCTCCACTTGATGCCAAGGGACCACAAACACAATTAGCAGTGCCTCCCTGACGGGTCTGATCCAGCGGACGAAAGGCCCAGGAGCAGGCAATGTGAATGGTACTGTTTTCAAGATGGATGATGATGGTTTTCATAGGCTGCTAGTGGAGGATGTTATACTTGTATTCCCCTGACTTTTCATTTTATTTTTCTTTATCCCCCCACCCCCCGTGTTTTCTTCGAATTTTTGCCAAGTCATTATCATAACGATGGAAGAATTGTTAGCATGCACTTGTTTTCTCCCACTACTGAATTGTTCAATATATATATATATATAATATAATATATATATATATATATATATATATATATATATATATATATATATATATACAACAAACTAATAAATTCCAAGGATAAGTACCGAGCACCGTTCCAGCAACTTACAGCAAAGACATAAGAGCAAGCTTTGTTTATAATTGAATATTTCTTGCAGTCATTGCAACACCAAGCTGCTCTGTAAGTTTTCTTCATCTACCACTGCAGATATGAATGCGTATCTCCCCCTATTTCTTCAATCTAAGACATAAGAGCAAGCTTTGTTTATAATTGAATATATATATATATATATTATATATATATATATATATATAATATATATATATATATATATGTGTGTGTGTGTGTGTGTGTGTGTGTGTGTGTGTGTGTGTACACATACTTTGGCCCATTTCTCTGGCAGACTCCAGGACGTGAGGTAGAAGCCGTAGCGGCGCAGGAAAGCCTTCATGAAGAGGAAGTAGTTGGCCGGCGGTGTGTTGTCACACACGAAGAACACCTTGCCCTCCACTGGCACCCTGGCAACCTCTTGCCCTCGTCCAGTTTGGTCGGATACGTCGGACTGCGTGGTTTCCAGGTCGTCCGGGCACGACTTGGGGTCTGTCCATTGCCACAGCTTGGTGATCTTGGTCTTGGTCTTGGTCAAGTCGATAGTTTTGGCCGGGATGGGATGTGTCAAGGACGTGGTGGAGGACGAGCTGGAATGTCCTGGGTGGTCTCCGAGTGTCTTTGAATCCAGTTCGGTTAAAAAAAAAAGAAGAAATAAATGAAGGGAAAAGAAAGAAGGAAAAATGTTCTTTTTTGTTGTCGTTTGTTTTTGTTTCTTGTTTTGTTTTTCTTTTTTTTTCTTTTCACTACGATTGTCATCATCTGAGAAAGAAACACGATGCAAAGCATAACAACGTACTCCCACTTTATCTTGAATACGCGTGCACATGTCAACCGCTTATAAATCGGCCAAGTACTTTCTAAGATATTCCATGAAGAAGAAAAACCGTTCTGGGCCGTTATAGCCGTTAGTAACGGTTATTCTGGTAAAATAAAACATTGGGCATCATCCTGACCCATAATGAACATACGTACAAATTTTCAGAAAGATCGTCCCAGACGTTTTGTGTGGAGCAAATGGAACACATTTTGACCACGGACAGACACACAGACAGACAGACACACAGACAGCATTTCATCCTTCCCATTGTAAAGTACTCCCTGTTCTATAAGAATTGGGAGTACAAAAAAAAAGGGAGAGAAATATGTGTCTTAGACCTATATCCTAATCACATGTCAACCTAGAAGGCTACACTTTGCTGAGGGAAATGTATCCGACAATGATGTTGACGGACGACGTAAGATTTTATTCCCAAGGGCCTCCTGCCAACAGGTCAGTACATTCACCATCTACTGCACTGCCGCACTCGGAGTCCAAAGCCTGAGAGTTTGAATCCCGACCACACCTGATTGATGGAGCTGGATTCGTCCCCCCCCCCCCCCCCCCCCGCTTCCCTATCTCCCCACATCAACTGAATGTGCACACCTGCTAACGGTCAAACCTTCCAACAGATGTACACATACTCAGATGATCGGGACACACCTCTTTGTCCACCCTCCCCTCCGCCTCCCTCCCTCGCGTCGGTAAATTGAATTATGGCAGCACAAATGTCACAAGCACTTGCGCAGCCGCAACCGTAAAATAGGTCGGCTGTCAACGCTATACCAGGCTGGTTGTCAAACTAATAGACTGATTTAAACACTAAACTAAGTAACCTTAGTTGCCAACATGGAAAATTAGGCAGGTGTTATAAAAACACTACAACAGACTGGTTGTAAACGTTAAAATAGGCTGACTGTCAATACTACAAAAAAGACAGGTAATCAACTCTAAAACAGGATAGTTATTAATACTAAGTTATCAATGCTAATACAGGCTGGCTTTCAACATTAAAACAGGCAGGTTTTCAACACTAAACCAGGCAAAAAGTATGGGTATCAACATTAAATTAGGATGGCTTATCGACACAAGGAATAGCTGGTTATCAAAACTAAAACAGGACGGTTATCAACACTGAAACATGGTAAATAATAACATTCGAAAAGGCTGGTTATTAATTGACGTCACAATATTTCGTGTAAACCTCGAGAGAGCGAGCAGTCGCCATTTCGTTTGCCTGATTAAAGGGGAAATTATGTCTTGCTCTGATGGCATGCGTCGGTAAAACACTGTAAAACGGTGATTGTCGAAAACTGTACGAACTAAGTTCCATCTGGGTTTGGTCACGGACGGACTGAACAGTGGTCGATACGACACCAACAATACCTACTTCTAAAGTAGGTAGCCTATTCCAAGCATTCTTTGTAGGACGATTGGCCGACCACCTTTGGGCACCGTCATCTAGTTTATTCGCGCATGAACATTTATGAAACCACTCCGAGAATAAAAGAATAGATTTAACTCTTTCCATTCTCATTTGTTTCCACAATGTTCAAAATTGTGAACATTTCAAAGCTTCTTGTTAATGTGCCATCCATGTCCATCCAGCGATGGCGGATCGACATGCGCGCGTTTCAATTTTTTTCTATCTCTCGGAAATTTGCGACGCGGAACGCGTGCGTTAAACGTCTGCCAACACGAACGAGTTGGCTCTTTAATTTCTGTTAGGCCCTAGGCCTAGGCCGAGGCCTACAGTAGTGGTGTATGAAAAGATGGAATAGAAACACCTGAAACAAATCTGCCCCCCCCCCCCCCCCCCCCAGCTATTTTCAGACTTACTGCAGCATTTAAAACACAATTTAGACCTCTCAAATCGAAAGACTGCCCATCTTATAGCCTTAACTGTCTGATTAATCTCCGTCCAGCGTTTGAACGCTTTCCTCAAATGTATTTTCGAAAGAGATGTAGGCCTAGCTCTTGTCAATCGCAAAGCGTTTCAAAATGGCAGACGATCGCAACATCGTTCGTGGCGGAAAGAACCGGGAAAAAGTTAATGAGTGGCCCAGCTATGTCAGAGCAGGAAATGTGGAGGCACGTAGCCTATTGGTGTCATGCATTATTTGCTAGCCTATGCTGTTTCAGCAACTCATTATTTCAGTTTACTCACTTTGTATGTTGAAAACAATGACGGGTGTGACGCATGCAGCATTTCAGTCGACATGGAGAAGCCGACGGGTTCCGTCAGAAATAATTTAACTGAATGCCACTAGGAATCGAAATTGAATGATGGTTGTTTGTTGGATGTTATCGGTTAGATGCTTCCACATGCTTTAAGATACGAAAAAACAACAACAAAGGATAGATCGTATTTGACTTAAATCTAGTAAGATGTTCGCTTTACTTTGATAAGAACAGGACGAATAAGCTGGGCAAATGAAAGTCGTGTGTGCGAGAGAGGGGGAGGAGGCGAAGTAAGATAGCTAGAGCTGTGTATGTTTTTGTGAGCGATTTTACGTAGGTCTGTGATGAAAAGGTAAATTTTCTTTGGCTCTGAAGTGAAGCCAGAAGGAGTTATTCCCCGTACTTTGTGTGACACAAATAAATGAAAACATACCGTTAAAAAAAAGAATTGTTTGAAAATACCTTGTACATTCATAACAAATTATCGCTTTATCAGTAAAGAATAATTTACAAAGAACCTTTTAATATTGCTTTTGTTTCTTAGACAATTATGAATAATTAAAAAATGTATATTCACTGCAAAAGAATACTTTGCACTTAGGTGGAGATCAACTGGAAATATCTGGATCTTGACTTTGAATCATCGAACGAAGAGTGAACTGGCAACGAAAAGTAGCTTTGAAAGTGTGGTATCACATATGTGTTTGTTTACAGAGCCCGTTCGAAAAGGTTTAAACACTTCTATATTTTCTTCTCTTAGGTGTTTATGTTGTTGATTCACGTGTTGTTGTTGTTTTTTTTTCTCTACAAGTGAAACCATAAAAATCATGCATTTTGTTCATTTCGAGTTAAAACAGGAAGCATGTGCCTGAGCAGTATATGTATCTGCTTTATAATTTAAGTGCCGACATTTGTTCAGAGATTTTTTGGCTCACTTCTTCCCCGCCCCTCAGTCTCTCTGTCACACACACAAACACATGTGCACGTACACAAGCACAAAAACACGCACAGAAAGCCTCGCATACAGTCACTCGGAGCTCACATCCACTAATGCGTGAAAACACACACACATGCACAAAACACGCACATAAAGCCTCGCGTACAATCACACACACACATTACACGCACACACACACACGTGTATATTGACATGAATGTGTAGGCTGTTGGTTTCTTAGTGTGTTTTTTGTTAATTCGATGTTAAAAGATTAATGCGTTATCGTTGTTTCATCTTTGGTAGAGAGAGTCTCATTGATTTTCATATGTACATAGCTTTGATACTCATTGTTTGACAATTATCCAACTAGATCTAGTTGCAAAGCGAGACGACTGCAGGCGGAAATCTAAACAAATCTTAAATAAATGTTAGCGAACCGCCCAGAGAACGTGGACAAGCGATGTGTTTTGTCTGGCGACTCGTTTGTCCACGTTCTCTGGGCGGTTCGCTAACATTTATTTAAGAATTATCCAACGTTTTTAATCCGTTTTCCATATGCAATGATTAGATTTAAACACTTGTACATACTCACGCAAGTACCGACAAGCACGTACACGTACATTCATATTGAACTTGTGCATGCCGTCATCTCCTTCCCACTCTCCCTTCCCTTCTCCCCCATCCTTTCCCACCGTCTGATATAACTTTCAGTGAACAGACGTTAAACAGAACAATAACAACAACAAGACACACGCACACACATACGCACAACGTGTCTTCCTCAGTTTCTTTGTTGTGCATTCTAGGTGTTAAAAAAAAGGACAAAAAACACGGTGCCATGATTATGACAGATTATCTTGTAATTATAGGGAACAGTAGGGAGTGGGCGTGACAGACACAAGACAATGTCCTCCTAGGATAACATATCATCTAATAATATGCAAGGCAATTTTTCTGATCTGGGGCACATGTAATTTGTCCAAAGATGGAGGCCTGTAAAACGAATGACTATATCCCAACAATATGCCAGGGGCAGACTAGAGGTGGGGTGGAGAATGGAGGCCTTGGGGAGGGGGGGGGGGGGGGGGGGTCCCAGGCTCTTC
>CM031621.1:37845551-37860551 GCA_018398815.1 Conus ventricosus
GGTCTTTCCTCACCGTCACTGGACCTTTCCCCAGGTCAGCCTAGTTAAGGCAAAGAAGAAAAAGAAACACCCGAAGGTGCTGGGAGGACCCAGAGAAGCACTGTCTTCACCTGCCTTTAGAGCAGTCCTGTACCACCCTTGGAGGGCCCGCGCTGTGTTGACGTGGTACAAGCACGCGCAGGACACTCCCATTAAGATATCAAGGGACATAACTGCTCCTGAACAGAGTAAATCAGACTACAGGATGCAGCTCATAACAGCCTTAAAGTAGCATCCCCATGGGTGTACCAGCCCGTATTTCATGACTGCAGAGCCCACCGGCGAAAAAACACCACCCCACTGCCGAGCACACCCCACAGACCCAACCACCCCTGCCCACGGACAGATGAAGACAGTGCCACTCCAGGCACAGCCAAGCTTTCGCCATACGGTCTTATGTGCCCTCAAGAGAGAATCCAAAGTCATAGCTACCTGTTTTTCTGTGTCATCATTTTCGTTTCCATTGTGAATGTGATCATGTTTGAACGCCATACAAGGCTGAAAGACAGGGAGCGAGTGACTCTGAAGCAACTACATTAGTGATACTCCTCGTTTTCACTTGTTTGTGTGTGTGTGTGTGTGTGTGTGTGGGTGTGGTGTGTGTGTGTCGTGCGTGCGTGCGTGCGTGCGTGCGTGCGTGAGTAGTAGAGAGAGAGAGAGAGAGAGAGAGAGAGAGAGAGAAAAGAGAGAGAAGAGAGAGAGAGAGAGAGAGAGAGAGAGAGTGTGTGTGTGTGTGTGTGTGTGTGTGTGTGTGGTGTGTGTGTGTTGTGTGTGTGTGTATGTGCGTGCGTGTGTTGTTAAATTAATTAAGAAACTGACTGTTTTCAGGAAGAAAGGGTTGTTTTCAAGAGAGAATGGTTATTGTGGGCTTAAAAAGACAGCAAGCTCTCATATTATATGATAATGCCTGCCTAGTTACGAGCGCTGTTAGTGTACGTGATCGAGAAATACGTCTGTAACTGCTTCAGAAGCGAAGAATCGCAGATACGTGGATGTGCCAGGAAGAACTTCGCCCTAAACGTTTACTGACACATGTTTCTTAAAGGATCCTCAACAGGTGAATGTCTGTCTGTCTGTCTGTCTGTATGTGTTCTTGCACCACATAAAAATGCATGGTGTTCGTCAGATTTATCTACAAATTCGGCATGGTGTATCATTAGCTGGTAGGCGAATCAAAAGCGAATCATTTTTATGCAGCACACGCACATTAATTGCAATTTCACGACAACTCTGTTATGAAGCGAAACGATGTTGAGATTTGAAGGAGGTCAGAGGGAACTGACTGTGATAAGACCTACGACAAAGCTCATCTCCCCGCCCCCCCCCCCCCCCCCCCCCCCCCCAACCCACGTAACTTATCAAACGTTGACAGGGAAGCCGAGAGCGGGGAAGGAAGAGAGAGACAACTGTAGGGAGAATGACGGGACGATATTGTGTGTGTGTGTGGTGTGTGTGTGTGTGTGTGTGTGTGTGTGTGTGTGTGTGCGTGCGTGTGTGCGTGTTGAGCGCGGGTGTGTGGGATGTGTGTGTGCGTGCGTGCGTGTGTGCGTGCGGTGCATTGCATGTGTGTGTGTGTTTGTTGTGTGTGTGGGGTGTGTGTGTAAAACAGATGGTAGAATGAAAGAGAGGGAGAATAAGGGGAAGGAAGAGACAAGGAGGATGGAGAGGACAAAGACGAGGGTATAGGGTGAAAAAAGGGGGTGGGCGTGGGGGTAGGCCTAGGGAGCGGGTGAAACCGCTAGTTTATAAATAGTTAGAGGCAGAGATAAACGACAATGCTGTACCAACCTAGTCTTGTGATTCATCTTCTTTTCCGTGTGAAATCAACAACACCTTCCATAAATACACAAAAAGGGGTTAGAAGTCGAAAAAAAAAAAACACCCCAAAAAAACAAACTGTTCGAATTATGTTCAGTCATATCATCCTCTCGCCCCCCCCCCCCCCCCCCTCCTTTTACCCTTCACTCTCACGTACCCTAAATAGTAACTATGTTAGACGAAGTGGTATAATATTCCTGTTTCTCCCCCAGTCGATTCCAGCTTCAAGGCTGTGTGTGTGTGTGTGTGTGTGTGTGTGTGTGTGTGTGTGTGTGTGTGTGTGTGTGTGTGTGTGCGTGCGTGCGTGCGTGCGCGTGCGTGCGTGCGTGCGTGCACGCGCGTGCGCATGCGCGTGTCTGCACGTCTGTCTATCCGTGCAAGGTAATTGTCAACTGGCAGTCGAATTGTCATTGCTTTTTTTCTTTTCAATTCAAAAACGATTTTTTCGCTTGTTCATGATTTTCTTAATTCATTTTATACAACCATATAATTTTGTGTGTGTGTATACTTTTCTAATATTGATTTCTATCCTCTTTCTTTTTCATTTATGACCATTTTGACCTAAAAGTTTTCTTTCGTGATGGTAGAAATGGACTATGCGCCAGAGAAATTAATCTGGACGTGGTGCCAAGCACACTGCCTGTTATGAATTTTCAGCCTCGTCTTCCGTGCACCGGTCAGTGGGTACAACACCCACGCCGCTCATTGTGCCTCCTCATAAACGCGGCTGCAGCCGGCAGACCACACGGTGCCATGAAACGTAAGGTCGTCAGGAGTCGCTCCACCATGAAGCAATCAATAGCAGAAAGGTCACCTGGAGAGAGTCCACCAGTGGATACACTGCCGTGCTGCTGAGTCACTGTGCTAATGTTCAGGGATGCCAGTTCTGGTCCAGAATCGCCTGTGTCGTTGTCAACATTATCACCACCTTTATCCTATCATCTGGATTGAGAAGGGTCGTACATTATAGGGATTTTCGTTCAGAAGCCAACAGGGGACGGGGAATGGGGGGTGTGATGGAGACGGAGAGGAGAAGTCGTAGATGGGAGAGGGGATGGCAGCAGGAGAGGTGGGGGATGGGGGAAAGACGACCAGGGGGCGAGGGGGGTTGGGGGGGGGGGGGGGGGGTGGGGGGGGTTGTTGAAGCCCAGAATCACCTCTCACACCTTTCTACCCTACCGCTATACTTCCTCTTCCGCAGACCTGTTCAGTCCTCCTCCAAACCGACCCACATCCCCTTCTCCTTCAGAGTACCCCCGTCCCCCTCCCTGTCCTCCCCCCCCCACCCCCACTCAGCCCCTCCCCCTCCCTCTCAGCCCCCCCCCCCATCCCTCACCTCCACGTTGATCATGTCCATCAGCTGGTGGTCAGGAAACATGGAGCGGTCGGTCAAGGAGGCCAGGTGGAAGACGGTGGTGGCTTCGGCCGTGGCCACCATCAGGTCCTCCATGCAGGTGATGGACCCTCTGACGCTGTGCACCTCCCTCGTGGGCTGGTAGTCTGGGAGAACGTCAGGAAGGACCGGGCAATCAGCAGAGGTTATGCGGAGTTACTTACCTTGAGAGCTGGGTATAATAATAATGATGAATACTTATATAGCGCCTATTCTCGGCTAGAGGCCAAGCTCTAAGCGCTTTACAATCAACACTCGTTTACACAACGGGCTGCCTACCTGGGTAGTGCCGACTGAAGAGCTGCCAGCCGGCGCTTCATTCAGTCGTTTCCCGTGTCATCCAGTCAGTATCGTTCAATATCGATCACTCATTTTCCTTACTTCCTTCATTCTTTCCATTTCTCACGCAGGGTGCATGCTATGTGTAACGTGTCATCCATACCAACGGCCAAACTGGCCTACTCTTCCGAAAGTTGGTGATGGGATTTTACGTGTGTGCAAGATGTTATGCGTGCGTTCACACACGGAACCTCGGTTTATAGTCTCATTCGAAGAACTGTATGGGAAATGGAGTCAGAACCAATGTTAACTCCGAGGGAAAAATCCCCCTGTACCGAAACGCCCCGGCGGAGGTTCGAACCCACAACCCCAGGATCACCAAGATTACGAGTCCGGCGCTCTACCAGTACCAACTGAGCTATTCCGGCTCCCTGCGTATCACTGCGACACCAAGCTGTTCCATCTCTGGTCTGACTATCGATCTGTCATCATCATCATCATCACTATCACCATCATCATGATCTCCATCATCATCACCATCATCATCATTTTCACCATCATCATCATCATCATCATCATCATCTTCAGCAGTCATCATTTACATGAATATAGTAGTTTGCTTCAACATTTTTGTTTAGTTTGTTCTCCCCTCCCTTTTGATGACCTTTTACAGAAACCTCGACGAGGAAAAAAAAATGGTCAGGAAAATGAGCTGAGTACGAGCAGACGGCGAGTGCGAGTGTTTTATATTAACGTTTTATTTGACAAGGTCTGTTTGCTATCAGATAAAGTCATCCTCATCATCAGTTCCGACATTGTGGCGTGGTGCCAGCAGCTGCCAGGAATTATTTATATTGCACACACACACACACACACACACACACACGCACGCGCGCGCGCGCATGCAGACACAACACACACCACACACACACACACACACACACACACACACACACACACACACACACACACAAGCGCGCACTGTTGAAGTCCCATAGCCTTATGGCCGCATATATCACGATAGGTCGATTGATGTTAGACAAATAAGATCGGTCGACTGATGTTAGACAAATAAGAAGGGGTGAAGGGTGGGAGGGCAAGTACAGACTAACAATTCCTCCATCATTAAGACGACTTCGCAAACATTAGTAATAAAAATGTGGGGGTGTAATGGCTGGGTGGGAATACGGAATACGGAATGTTTGATTTGTTTATGCCGTTGACCCTCATAAGGGGGCACACTATAATACATTTTTCCTGAACTGGCAGTTGTGAACAATGACGTCGTCCACAGCACATTTGGCAGTAAGTTTAAGAAATGGGAAGGGAACAGAACGCAGTTTGAAAGCTTTATAGAGATAGATTGACAGATTTGTGACTGACAGATTTGTGACCGTTTCTTTTTTTTTCCCCATTCGTCCGTGCCATAGGAATACTTCAACGGAATGTACTATGCTCTTGAGTCATATAGCACAGACAAGATGGAACAAAACGTCTCCCCCCCCCCCCTCCTTTTGACAAAGTGGACATACTAATTCGCCTTCACTGTCTGCTCTGTAACGATGACGATGCACTGCGATTTCAGAAAGTCTAAATCTTGACAGCACACATCTTAAATGCCTGTTTAAAGAGGTCAATTGGTATGGGAGAGCTTGAGAAAGAAAACAGGTGGTGAAAAAGAGGACGTTGGAATGTCGATATGAAATCATACACCAGCAGCATATTGGGACCATCGTAGTCTGTGTTTTAACAGGGAACCATCTATATCGTCGCCTGCACAGAGGCCTGTCTTAGCTGATTCGGACACAACGGTGCAACTTGAGCGATTGGAGTCAAAAGCATGCACGCGTGCGCGAAGACACACACACACACACACACACACACACACACACACACACACACACACACACACACACATGTTCTTGTTCTTGTATTTGTTGTTGTTGTCGTACCCTGGCTAAAAGACTCCAGGGATCATCCAAACAGCCGAAGTACTTGAACACTATGGTGCAAATGCATCAGCTGGGGATGAGAACATTACGTGTGTGACCCTTTTTTTTTTTCCCCCGCCACATGGGCAACCACACTTCGGGGACTTTGGAGACTGATAATGTTATGCTAGGAGCTTGTCACGACTGAAGACAATCCCCTCATAACTATGCAGAGCATAACAACATTTTGATGTAGCCTTGGTGTTCTAGCCAATGTCAATTGGCCTGACACAGCCATAAGCCAAGGCGGGTTTTTGTATTTGATCCTAGGTCATCTTCTGAGCATTCATTTCCCACGAACAACAAAAGGCGCACGCAGTCACTACACACACACACACACACACACATATACGCGCACACACACACACACACACACACACACACACACACACACACACACACACACGCTCGTACATGTGCCCGCTCCCATGCACACACATCTGCACATGCGTAAACGCCCACAGACACACACACATATATGTACGTACATATGCAGTTACGTGGGTGTGTTCACACAAACCCACAAATCACACACACACATGCACATGCACTTTTGCACACACACGCAGGCACGCGCAAACACACACACACATACGCGCGCGCGTGCACGCACACACACACACACACACACACACACACACACACAACACACACACACACACACACCACACATGCGTGCACACATACACACACAAGCGCGCACACACGCATGCGCACACACACACACTCACGCGTACGCATACAGGCACATCATGCACATACAAACACATGCGCACGCGCACATATAAGGGCCCGTGCCCACACATCCATACACACACGTGTACATTCACTACACACACATACATGAAATAAAAACAAAAAGACACAACCAATGTTAGGCAGGCACTCAAGGTCTGACCAGCGCGTTGGGCCAATGCGTAGTTCAGACAACTGCTAAGTCGTAACCACGAGACCCTCTTCTTAAATTCTCTCATTTTGATTATTGTTAATTCATTTATCCATCAGCTTAGGAGCATGCGCAGTGGGGTGTCAAAACTTAGCGAATGTGGTGTAGCGTATATGGACTAGTCCGCACGCAGTGATGAAACTGAAACTGAATGTGTGTGTGTGTGTGTGTGTGTGTGTGTGTGTGGAGAGCTCGAGAGCTCACAGTCCCATAGCCTAATAACCTGTGGAAGCTAGTGAACGTTTAGAAGTTCACCGCGTCGGGAGCACGGCATTTAGAAAGGGGGTGCCCATCACTCCCCTTCCGCCGCATGGACCTACCCTGACCTGAATCAGTTACCCAGTTACTAGTGTTAGGTGGACAGGGAAGGTTTTCCGCAAGCCGTAACAAATCTGACCCCGCGGGTGGTTTGATTTGACGACCATCATGTCCGCAGGCAAACGTTCTAATCATTGAATTACGAGCCTCCTATCCGTCCCCCCCCCCCCCCCCCCCCCCAACTCAACCGTTCTCTTTCTGTCAACCTGTCTGTCTGTCTATGTGTATCTATCTGTATCTGTCTATTCATCTATGTATCAATCAATCTATCTATTCATCTATCTATCTGTCTGTCTGTCTACCAATATATCGATCTTTCTATCTATCTATCTCTGTCTACCAATCTATCTATCTATCGATCGATTGATCGATTTGTCTGTCTGTCTGTCTACCAGTCTTGTTTCTTGTCAGCCCGGGAACTGATAGTCGAATCTGTATGAAATATGGACACACGTGGACCATCCGCCTCGTCAGGCTCGTCGGTGTCTTTGCCCCAAGTCGCCCGTGTCGTTCTAGGATGTTCGAGGCTAATTCTCATGCCACACGCCACATGACGTGTCCAGCGCGTATAACTTTAAAAAAAAAAGTCGTGGGCGATATACGTCAAAGCTCCATTCATCTCGGAGCCTGGTGAGACAACTCACGTTGGCCAGTTCGTTACTTCCATTCAGGTCTGACGTGCCACACCAACCCACGGTTATACGGCGGACAGGGGAATATCCATCCGGAAAGAGTGAGGGTCAGAGACCTATGGAATCGATCATACTTCGCTGACTGTACCAAAGCCAGCGAAAAAAGCGTCGTATGAATGCAGGGCGCCAGGGAAAGTCGAACTGGCACCCTTTGACTGTGAACGTTGTGCTCTACCGCTGCGCCAGCGGGCTCCCCACAGGGCAGATCACTCGCACTCAGATGGGATGGATTCCAGTTGTTGTTGTTGTTGTTGTTGTGTGTGTGTGTGTGTGTGTGTGTGTGTGTGTGTGGTGCGTGCGTGCGTGCGTGCGTGCGTGCGTGCGTGCGTGCGTGCGTGCGTGCGTGTGTGTGTGTATGTGTGAGATGAGGGGAGAGAGAGAGAGAGAGAGAGAGAGAAAGAGAGAGAGAGAGAGAGAGAGAGACACAGCGCCCCGAAAGTTGTTGAGCGTAGTGGGAAGAGAGGAGGGGAGGAGGTGGTAGTGACGAAGGTCGTGTGGGGTGGGAAAGGTGAAGAGCTGGAGGTTAGGGCGGGAGGGAAGCATACAACTGACAACTTAAACATTCTCTTCAGTTTTCACTTGGCGGATTTGATGTTGATCGTGTTTCTGTGAGGGTTCTCTCTCTCTTCTCTCTCTTCTCTCTCTCTCTCTCTCTCTCTCTCTCTCTCTCTCTCTCTCTTCGCTCTTGTATTTCTGGAGTTCTGGAGTGCTCTTTTTTGTATCTCCAAACTGCTGAACAACCCTTAAAATGAATGCCAATTTTTTCTTGAATGCAGCGGATCGAAAATCCTGACACGTATATTAATCTAAAGGTACAAGGGTGGGGAATTAAAGCAACAACAAACAACAAGAACTGAGAACGTTTGAATAATCTAGCTTTCGATTAAGTAAGTTTTCCCACATTTATACAATACCCAGTTTTCTATACTAATAAAATACAACGTTGTCTTTAAGGACCAGAGGAAAACGAACAAACAAACAAAAAGGATTATTTCTTAATGATGTTCAGCCTTCATTTTCTTGTTTCCGCGCATATTAAAAAGGCAGCAACATGTGACTGCCATCCATTTTTTTTATGTTATCTACACTCTTTTATATAGCGCTTTATGTAGTTATTGACGGATTCATTACTTATCTATCTATCTGTTTGCCTGTCTGTCTATCTATCTGTTTGCCTGTCTGTCTGTCTATCTATCTGTTTGCCTGTTTGTCTATCTATCTATCTCTTTATCAATTCATTCATTCATTTAATAATTTGTTTGATAATATAATCGTTTGCTTTGCTGTTCATTTATTTATTTATGTATTTCAAAAGGGAGAAGTTAGATGACGGGAAGGGATGGAAGAGAGTGTGAGGGGGGTGAAAAGGCCCCCCCCCCCTCCTCGCGCGTGCTTGTGTGTGTGTGTGTGTGTGTGTGTGTGTGTTGTGTGTGTGTGTGTGTGTGTGTGTGTGTGTGTGTGTTCGTGCAACTGTACCTAACGTCTCAGCGTATCTTTACATATCAACGGGAACGCTAAAGTGTCAATTTTGCGCGCAGTATGTTGGTATATACCTTCTAGTTGATATCGAAACGTTGTTGTTACGTTAAAAAAAAGAAAGAAGAAAGAAAGAAACTGATTTTGACTGCCTGACGCAAAAATGTCTCACTTTCTAAGATCATTACCTCACACTATTTGTATTCATTTTGGCGGGGGGGGGGGGGGGGGGGGGAAGAAAAAAAAAGGTAATTCTTCCATGGTAATACCTCAAAGTCTGTTACAACGTAACTGCACCAGTATGTGACAGATTGACAAACGGGATATTTTTTCTTTATTATATCATATGCCATTTTATTCATTTCATTCATTTTTAAAGGCCTGGCTCTGTATAATGCGGGCATGGGCTAACGGGAGCACATGCCGCGCCGTGTGTGTGTGTGTGTGTGTGTGTGTGGTGTGTGTGTGTGTGTGTGTGTGTGTGTGTGCAGTGCGTGCGTGCGTGCTTGCGTGCGCGCGTGTGTGTGTGTGCGTGTGCGCGCGCGTCGTGCGTGCGTGCGTGCGTGCGTGGGGTGTGTGTGTGTGTGTGTGTGTGTGTGTGTGTGTGTGCGTGCGCGCGTGTGTGTGTGTGCGTGTGTGTGTGTGCGTGCGTGTGTGTGTGTGTGTGTGTGGGGGGGGGGGGGGGGTGCGTGTGTGTGTGCGTGTGCATGACACTCAGCTGTGAGAAACCAGACTGACTCAGCTCCGGCTGGAAGGGGAAGAAGTCGAGGACCTTGATGAGGCTGATGTTGTAGCCGTCGGTGTGCAGCAGCTTGATCAGATGCTGCCCCAGGAAGCCACAGCCCCCGATCACCGTCACCGTCACCCCTTCTCTTCCTCCTCCGCCGCCACCTCTTCCGGTGCGAAGCTAATGGACTGGTCCTGGCGAACAAAGCTGGTCGCTCGAGCGAACATGGCTTTACCCTGCCGCCACGGCGTCACAGCAGTGCCACAACCCTGGATCAGAACCCGGGGAGAGTGCAAGACAACAGAGAAGCAAGACAACAGAGAAGCAAGACAACAGAGAAACAAGACAACAGAGAAACAAGAAAACAGAGAAACAAGACAACAGAGAAACAAGACAACAGAGAAGCAAGACAACAGAGAAGCAAGACAACAGAGAAGCAAGACAACAGAGAAGCAAGAACACAGAGAAGCAAGACAACAGAGAAGCAAGACAACAGAGAAGCAAGACAACAGAAAGCAAGACAACAGAGAAGCAAGACAACAGAGAAGCGAGACAACAGAGAAGCGAGACAACAGAGAAACAAGAACAACAGAGAAACTGCTGAACAATTAAGTAGTGGGGGAAAACAAGTGCTGGTCAACAATTCTTCCATCAGTATAGTAATCACTTGGCAAAGATTTGAAATTTAAAAAAAAAAATTGAAGATGAAGAAAATGGGAAAATGTATATTATACATATTGGTTGCCCTGTGGGTTGGGCATAGAATAGACCCCACTGCCCTGCCATGCATGTCGTAAGAGGCGACTAAGGCAGGACCACCTCGCCCGAGGATAAAGGGGTTTGCGTAGGGCTAACAACCCTACCTGTAAAAAAGACGAGTTACAGAAGCATCGACGACAACGAACCAAAACATTCACCTGGGCAAGGAAGGTCTCCATCCCGGAGACTTATGACGCAGTGCAGTGAAAGCAGAAAGGAAGCTGCAAGGCCGACTCCCCTTCAAACACCCAGGACAACGACGAGAGTAGCCACATGGAACATCAGGACGATGTACGAAACAGGAAAACCATCCAAGTTGCAAGAGAGATGAAAAACTACAAGATCGGAGTGCTAGGACTGAGTGAGACAAGGTGGCTACAGTCAGGACAGCTGAGACTTCATCTGGAGAACAGCTGCTGTACTCAGGACACACAGAGGATGGAGCCCCCAACACTGAGGGTGTGGCCCTTATGCTGGCACCGGAGGCACAAGGGGCACTCATCGGATGGGAACCTGTCAACTCCCGTATCATCACAGCCAATTTACCAAGAAGAAGAATGACATCAGGCTGAACATCATCCAGTGCTATGCTCCCACCAATGATGCGGAAGAAGAGAAGAAAGATGACTTCTATCAGCAATTACAGACAGTGATAGACAAAAGAGGAGCAAAGGACATAACCATACTGATGGGAGATTTTAACGCCAAGATCGGAACGGATAACACAGGCTACGAGGACATCATGGGGACACACGGACTGGGACAGATGAACGAGAATGGTGAGCGTTTTGCAGACCTGTGCGCCCTGAACCAGCTGGTGATAGGAGGAAGCATCTTCCCACACAAGCGCATCCACAAGGCCACATGGAGATCCCCGAACCACATCACGGAGAACCAGATAGACCACATCTGCATTAGCCGCAAGTTCAGGAGATCATGGCGGGATGTACGAGTGAGGAGAGGTGCTGACGTGTCATCAGACCACCACCTTCTTTTAACAACAGTGAGACTTCGCCTCAAGAGATTCACCAATGCCAACAACACACGGACAAGGTACAATGTCGGACTGCTCAGAAACAGGGACACACAAGCAGCATTCCAGATCAGCCTTTCCAACAAGTTCCAGCCGCTACAAGAGCTGATAGAAGACGGCGAGACGGACATGGAGACACAGTGGGAACACTGCAAGAAGCTCTGGCATGGCACATGTGGAGAGATCCTTGGCAAGAAGAAGACCTAGCACAAGGAATACATCTCTGCCGACACCATCCACAAGCTGGAAACAAGGAGAGAGAAGAAAACTACGCTGAACACGAGCCGAACAAGAGCAGCTAAGGCAAAGGCACAGGAAGAGCACACAGCAGCGAACAGAGAAGTAAAGAAGAGCATCAAGAAAGACAAGAGGGACTACTTTGACGACCTGGCCAGTCAAGCAGAGGCAGCAGCCGGACAGGGGAACCTGAAGGACCTGTACCTGGTGACCAAGAAGCTGACGGGTAAGTTCCAGCAGACAGACAAGCCAGTGAAGGACAAGAACGGAAACCCACTGACAACAACCGAGGAACAGCTGAAACGATGGGCAGAACACTTCGGGGAGCTGCTGAACCGCCCCGCCCCTGACGCACCACCAGACATCCCACCCGCAGAGACAGAACTGCCCATCAGCTGTGACAAACCCTTAAAGGCAGAGATCAAGAAGGCCATCATGACTCTGAAAAATGGGAAGGCTGCAGGGCCGGACGAGATACCAGCAGAAGCCATCAAAGCAGACATAGAGACAGCTGCCAACATGCTATACAGCCTCTTCAGCAAGATCTGGGAGAAGGAAGAGGTACCGGCCCAGTGGAAAGAAGGAATCATCATCAAGCTGCCGAAGAAAGGAGATCTCAGGGACTGCAGCAACTGCCGAGGGATCATGCTCCTGTCAACGCCAGGCAGGTTCTCAACAGGGTTCTACTGGAGAGAATGAAAGAGGCTGTCGACCCCAAGCTCCGAGACCAGCAGGCAGGCTTCCGGCGCAACAAATCATGTGCTGACCAGATCGCCAGCATGCGCATCATCGTGGAGCAGTCGCTGGAGTGGAACTGCCCCCTTACATCAACTTCATAGATTATGAGAAGGCCTTCGACAGTGTGGACAGAGAGACGCTGTGGAAGCTGCTGAGGCATTATGGAGTCCCCAAGAAGATCATCTCCCTCATCCGGTGCACCTAACAGGACATGAACTGCAGGACTGCCCACGCCGGCCAGCTGTCCGAAAGTTTCGAGGAGAAGACCGGAGTTCGGCAGGCGTGCCTGCTGTCGCCGTTCCTCTTCCTGGTCATTGACTGGAGCATGAAGACCACTACAACAGGCAGGAACAACGGTATACAGTGAACACTCTGGACGCAGCTCGATGACCTCGACTTCGCTGACGACCTGGCGCTCCTGTCACACAGCCACAGCCAGATGCAGGACAAGACCACTCGCTTGGAGACCACATCAGCCGGGACAGGGCTCAAGATTAACAGGAAGAAGACCGGGCTGATGAAAATCAACACCACTACCAACACATCGGTCACAGTCGGTGGAGAGCCCATCAGGGAGGTGGAGTCTTTCATCTACCTGGGAAGCGTGGTTGACAAACAGGGAGGCACGGACCGAGACGTCACAGCCAGAATCGGCAAGGTAAGAGCAGCTTTCGTCATGCTCAAGAACATCTGGGCATCTGGAGGAATCAGCATAAGAACCAAACTCCGCATCTTCAACTCCAATGTGAAGTCAATTCTGCTCTACGGATGCGAGACATGGCGGACAACACAGACGATGCAACAAAAGATTCAGACATTCTTCAACACCTGTCTGAGGCGCATCTACAAAATCCGATGGCAGGACAAGATCCGAAACGAAGATTTGTGGGAGCGTGCGGGACAGGAACCAGTGGCCAAGCAGATACTGCGAAGGAAGTGGGGCTGAATCGGACACACCCCTCAGGAAGCCAGCGTCCAGCACCACACGCCAAGCCCTGACCTGGAACCCGCAGGGAAAAAGAAAGAGAGGCCGGCCTCGCAACAGCTGGAGGCGAGACACTGAGGCGGAGCTGAAACAACAAGGGACCAACTGGACTGGAATGACCAGAACAGCCCAGAACAGAGTGCGATGGCGAAGGGTCGTCGATGGCCTATACTCAACCGGGAGCGATGGGCATAATGAATGAATGATATTATAAATATGAAAACCCTTCACTAGCTGCATGAGGGAACCATCGCAATTCCTCTCGAAGGCAGATCCACATGTATCGCCTGCTCCTAGGCCCTTCGTCCGCTGGATCGGACTCATCAGGGAGACACGGCTGATTGTGTCTGTGCTCTTGGCGCCAAACAGAGACACACCACAGTCCGTAAATTCTGGGTGTTCTCACCACCAAGGGTTAAATAAAAGAATCCAACAGCACCCCCAAAGCGAAAGGTAGTAAATAAAACAAACGAAAGCATGGGGGGAAAAAAAGTGCTAAAAAACAAAAAAACATTATGCAAACAGTATAAAATGTAGGGGCAATCTTTGAGTTAGCTTAAATAAAATGAAAATTGGGGTGGGCCCTTCCTTTCTCTAAAGCAGCTGTTAGAGCGGAAGAGGGAAACGCGTGCATGGCTCACTCAGTTTGTCATGTACCAGCAGCGCCAAGCTTTGCTTCTAAAAATGAGAGGTTGTGGTGGTGATGGTGATTAAGTGTCGGTATGGGCAGAAGAGAGAGAGAGAGAGAGAGGAGGGGGGGAGAAGGAAGATAGGATGGGGAGGGGGTACGGGTGGTGGGGGTGGGGGGGGGGGGGGGGGGGCGGAGGGAGGAGGACATGTGCATGGTCGGTATGCCTGGAGTAGCCAGCTAGCGTCAAACATGAGGAGGTGGTAAAAGTCGATTAAAAGGGAAGGGGGGGGGAAAAGTGGGGGGGGGGGGGGGGGGGGGGGGGGGAGGGAGAAGAGAGAGGGGAAGAGGAGAGATGATAATCTTTTGATGATGATAATCTTTTTTTCCCAAGGGAAAGATAAGCAAACACATGCTTTTTTTCATCCGGCTGAGAGAGAGAGAGAGAGAGAGAGAGGGAGAGGAGGAGAAGGAGAGAGAGAAGAGAGAGAGAGAGAGGCGATATTCGAGGAAAGGGGGTGGGGAGACCTTTTAACATGTCACAAAGAGCTAGGCGTATACCTAAACACATTTGGGATGGGGGCACGGTGAGGTAAAGAGAAGAGGTAGGGGAAGCGGGGGTAGTTAGAGGATTGAGGGGGTGGGAGGGGGGGGGGTGGGGGGAAGGTGTGTAAGCAGTGCATACACCGGGTCCATCATTGGGGCTTTGAAACGCGAAGATATTTAGAAAAGTAAACAACAACAACAGAAGTGATGATAAGGGGTATGATATCAATAATATGATATTGGTGATGATGATAACAGTAACAATAATGACAATCAATTTAACTCAACTTTTTTATAGCCAGCCGACCACGGGGGCCATGTCGGGCTGTCATTAGTATGATTAGAGTTGTAACAGTAATAATTTATAGTAACGATGATGATGATCATCATCTCAT
>CM031621.1:37865551-37897813 GCA_018398815.1 Conus ventricosus
GAGAAAAAAAACCTTTTTTCAACCCGCCCAAAACATCTTCAACCCATCACCCTTCATCTCAGCGTCGTCGTCGTCGTCGTGCCGTCGTCGTCGGTCGTCATCATCATCATCATCATCGTCAATCATCATCATCTTTCATCTTCTTTATCACGTCTACAGCGCGCAGCAAAAAACAATATATTTTTAACACCACATCACTACAACATCGAATTTTTTAAAGGAGAAATTACCCGTCTTTTTGTTGAAACAAAATTTAGGCGCTTCATCTTCAGTATTTCTTTTTTCTCTCTCTCTTTTCCCCCTCTCTCTCTCCCCTCTTTTCTTCTCCCCCCTCTCTCTCTCTCTCTCTCTCACCTCCTTCTCTCTCTCTCCCCCCCTCTCTCTCTCTCTCTTCTCTCTCTCTCTGCCCCACCCCACACACCCCACACACACACACACAAAACACACACACACAAAACACCCCACACAAAACCCCATGCCCCTCCCGAGCGCGCGCGCGTAAACACACACACCCACACACAAAACACAAAACACACACACACACACAACACGCACACCCCAACACCCCAAAACACACACACACACCCCACACCCCACCACACCACACACCACACACACACACAAAACCACACACCACACACACCGGCGCACGCACGGACGAATGTTTGCACAAAACCGGCCCACCCCAATCACCCCCACCACACCACACACACAATGCACCCCCCGCACTCGAGTGTGCACGCGTTACCACACAAGTAACACCTTTAATTATTTTTTTCAAGATCATTTTTAAACGTAGTTTTTCGACATTCTTCTATTGCTCTTGCAAAAAAAAAAAACATCTCTCTCTCTCTCCCTTTTCTCTCCCCTCTCCTCTCCCCTCCTTCTCTCCTCTTTTTCACCCATTTTTTTCTCAATAAAGCAGAAAGTTGTACATTTTCAATCACCCATAGACAGTTTACAGAAATGGCCCATCATAATAAATCCTGGTGAAGATCAAGCGGTTTCAAAAAGAACCATTCTCCCATTGATCACATATTTACCCTTTTTAGCTTTTTTTTTTTTTAAAGTTTTTCCTTTTTAATCGTTGTTATACAAATTTCTTTGATTTGAGAAATTTTTTTCAAACCGGGTTTTCCGGGAAAAAACCCCCTTTTGACCAATACCGAAAAAAATTTGGCTAAAGGAGTAAATTATTTAAAATGCTTTAAAAAAGGGTATGTTTAAAAAATTTTAAAGCCAGGCCCAATGTATGGGGAATTTCCTAAAACTTATCTTTTGGGTACACAGGGTAAAACAAGGAGTTGTTTTGTAGTTTTCCCTTTTCTCTGTTTTTTAAAAATTAAATTGGTTTTAAAAAAGATAAAATAGGGGAAGGGGCATGGGCAACCTTTTCACCAGATTTTTTGAATTTATATTTTGCTACAACTGATGCATTGCTTTTTGTCTGAAACTCCAGTTGGCCTCCAAACCCAGAAAAGGACCCACTGTTCCGGGTTAACCCCTAGACTTCCTTAAAAGGGGAATATAAAAGAGCAAAAAATTGGGGGTTTTTCAGAAAAGGTGGTCATTTGGCAGCGAGAAAAAATATTTTTTTTTAAAGGGAAAAAGGGATGACTGTTGTGAACTGTATAAATATTTTGGCCCTAAAATTTCCCCCCCCAAAAATTAAGTTTTACATTTTCTTTCCAGGATTTGCTAGCAGGGAAAAAATGCCCCTTTTCTGGGGAAATTTTTCAAAAATAAATGTTAATTAGCAAATCCTTAATTTGTGTGTTTAAAAAATGTTGCCCCCAAATTTTTTGCTGAGATTTTGGGGCTAGATAAAATCTGCCCGTTCATGGGGAAAAAAAGTCCATTTATTTGCCCCTCAAGAAAAATTTTAAGGGGTTTATATGAAGACACCAAAATGAATGTTTTTGGGGGGGACAAATCGTTATCCTATGTACATTTAATTTTACTTTGCAGAGTGTTTTAGATACTGGCCCGAAAGGGTTTTCCGGGAAAGGATGATGAAAGATTCCCCGCCAAAACATGTAATATGCTCTAAGGATTAGAATGTGTGGTAAAAAAAACATGGTTTTTCACTTTTGGGGCCCTTTTTTTTTAATATCACTTGGTTTTGTCTGGAAAAAATCAAGGGGTGAAAATGTAAATGATTTTTTGAAGCCCGACAAGACAAAGGGTTGGGGGATAATCCCCATTGCAAAACGCTTGAAAATTTTTTTTCCCGAGTAGTAAACGATTTCATTTTACAGAACTTTTGAAACATCTAAAAAATGTGAAAAATATCTTTTACTTCAGTCGATGGGATATTAAAAGTTTTCGGACAAGATTCAGATTGGGAATTAAAGGATTCAAAAATACTCAAACACCCTTTTAAAAAACTAAAAACAATTTAAAAAAATTTTGTCCTTTTTTATAAAGGGCAAACGAAGTTAGATTACACTCTTTAAATTCGTTTTTCCCGCATTCTGGATTTTCGGCGTTAAAAAAATGCCTAGGAAATTTTGGGAAGGGTCCTTGTTCATTTTGAGCCCGCTTTTTTAGGCCCAAAGTAAAATTTAAGGAGTTTTAAAGAACCTTTGGAGGGATTTAACAAAGCCCTCAGAGGCCACAAATTTTGGGTCATTTTGTGGAAATTAGTTATGACAGTTACTGTGCATATTTTATTGGACACGAATTTTTCCCCTTTTGGGCCCGGAAGCCGTGGGTTGTTGCAAAGAAAAAGGGAGGTTTTTACTCCTGATTTATTGCACGGGGAAATTTCCCCCCCCGAGGAGTTGGTGTTTTTTTACGGGAAATGGTTTTTGGGCCCGGGGTGCGAAGGTTTTTTTTCTCTTTTGTAAGCGATGAGAGGGGGTTTGGGGAAAATCGATTTCAGCTTAAAACCGATTGTGGGTTTTTAAATTTGGGGTAAAGAGGGAGTTTTGATTGGTACTATGGGGGGGGGTAGATAAGTGTCAAAGGAAAACTGTCTTTTTTGTCTCATCGGTTTGGGGCATCAAAGGCCCACACCCCATTTGGGACCGTTTTCCCTATAAGTTTTCATTTCCAAATTTCCTTTTACGTATTTTTTTTTGTCTTTATTTTTTTCATCAGTCCTGAAGAAAGGTTTATGACCGAAAAAGTTAAATATTTTTTTTCTTTTGTGTGGTGTGTGTGTGTGTGGGGTGTGTGGGGTTTTGTGTTGTGGTGTGTGTGTGTTCTTTTTTCCCACTTTTTGGGGGCTAATTCCCCCCTTTTGGGCGCCATCCACATGTGGATGGTTTTTTTAAAAGGTGAGGATGGTGTCCTTTTAAAAAAGTGGGTGGGTTTTTTTACCCCCTTTTTTATTGGTTACTTTAAATGTGGATAGTTACCTTTTTTGGGGAAGGGAAAATTTTAAAAAACCCTTTTTGGGGGTAGTTAAATTAAAAGTTGGAAATTTTTTTCCCCCCGAATGACCTAAACCTTTAACACTGCAATGACGAATCCTGTCTTGATAATGGCAGCACTGGGCAGTGTTTTTTTTTGGGGGAATGTGGGTTAAGTTATTGCTGGGGTTGTTGTTTGAAAGAAGCCAAATTTTTAGGAGTTATTTTTTGTCAAAAACTTAACATCGAATGTCACCCAATACCTCAAAACTTCCTGTCAAAAAACATTGAACATCCTCCGAGTCGTGGCACGCACGGATTGGGGTGCCATAAGTAAACTCTTCATCTTTAAAGGGCTCTGATCCGCTCCAAATTGGACTAAAATTGTGTTGTTTAATGGTTCTGCAAGACCTCCTACCTTAAAACTCTAGATCCCATACATCATCAAGGGCTTCGACTGTGGTCTGGGGCGTTCCGCAGCTCCCCTGTGTTACAGCAAATATGCAGAGGCTGGAGAAACCGTCATTGCTTTGTTACTAAATTATGTTTAAACATAAGACACACTGACGTTGTTTTCTGTTTGTGTTTTTGCTTCTAACTGTGGCGGCACTCTCTGTGCATGATACAAACTATACATGGGAAGAGATCAAAATTATAGCAAATCCCTGACGACCTTGACCGGATGATTTTTTTTTTTTTTTTTTTTTTTTTGGCTGTCCCATCTTCTGTGCCACCTCAGTGCATTGCACCCACGCCGCTCATTCCGACACCCTGTTCACAGCCACAGCCCAGTCATCCCACCGTAGCCCCGCACCGGCAATCCACAAGGATTATTTAATGTCAAGTCGTCAAAAGGCAACCACCGAGAAGACACTGCACTGCTGCCGAGCCACTTCGGTGATGTTCAGTGGCGCCTGTTCTGATCCAACACACGCAGGACACCACCTACTAAGCCCCCTACTGAAGACATTAATTGCTTAGTCGCGGAACCGGCGTGAGTGAGCTCTCCCTACGGAGGGCGCCACCACGTCGGTCCAACGACAGCCCCTAGGACTCGTCATGCTGGTGACCCCGACGGAACTATACCAAGGTCACAGACGTGGAGAGGACATCGAAACGGAGGTCACCATGAGAGCAGAGCATGAAGGGCCACAGAATTTGAAACTTTTTTCATGCTGATCGATGAGAATGAGGATCATTAAGATGATGCTACGGATTTCCATTCCGGTTTGAGACTGCATGACAGGGCTGTACTCTACTCTACTCTACTCGCTTCATTCCATAATATATCCCGGCGTCAACCAAGCACGAGAGATATAGACACCTGCAGTGTTGGTCAGGAATTTGAGTAACACTCTCAGAGACGCATCTATTAAGTGGGTGAAACTCGACTGTGTGGTCCCAGTCTTCCCAACTGAGCCCGTAGCAAACTCAGTTCGGGGTAGGAGCCGGTCGGAGCAGAAATCCCACATGACTCTGATGGGAATCGAACCCACGACCTCCCTGCCGGAGTTCGCGACGCTGACCACTTCGCCATATGTCCCGTATACTCAGACGCACGGACGCAAATCGAAACTTCGGGGACATCCCGTAATCACTACGTGTCAATATCACTAACGGCTAAAGCTCTACGGAACGCTAATCTACATATCCAAACGACTATTACCCGATATCACTACAGTGTCTTTCGAAAGACGTTTTCCCACTTCAAAATTTTTCTATCCCAACTATTTTTTTTACCACTACGTTTTCCCAAAAACCCCGGGTCTTTATGCTAGTCTCTATCTCACTCTATATCACTCCCGTTTAAAAAAAAAATTTGAAACAAATTTCGAAAAAAAGCCCCAGTGGGGGTTGCGGTGGGGTTTGGGGTGTGTGTGTGGGGTGTGTGTGTTGTGTGTGTGTGGTTTTGTTGCGTGTGTGCGTGTGGGGGCTGGTGTGTGGAGTTTTGTGGGCCCCGCGCGGGGCACGTGCGCAATGTCTATCAATTTCTCTTTTCCCCTCTCCCCTCCCCCCTTTTCTTCTCTTTTCTTCTCCTCTCTCTCTTTTTCCCTCTTCCTGTTCCACCATATAGTATACGTAATACGGGTTTTAAAATTTTTAGTTCAGCTCTCTCTTTCTCTCTCCCCTCTCTCTCTCCCCCTTCTCTTTTCCTCTCTCTCTCTCTCCTCCCTTTTAATTTCTGCTTGCTATTTTTGGGTATTTTTTTTTAAGGCTTTACAGCCCACACTTTTTTTTCGACCATTCTCTCTCGCCCCACCCCCATTTTTTTAAAACCCTGCTGCGACAGCAGCCAAATAACTGACATTTACATAACGCCCCTTCTCTCTTTTCTTCCCCTCCCCCTTCCCTCCCCCCTCTCTCTCTCTCTCTCTCCCCCTTATTTTTTTTTCAATCTTTTTTTTAAACCAAATATTGACTTGCCTCGACACTCGGGGTTTTTACGACCCAATACTTTTTAAAAAAACCATTGACTGTATATATAAGAGAGCTGTCAAAATAATTGATGAACCCCGCTAGGGCCCCCTGATTATAAACGAGCGGGTTTTTTCCTTCCTTTTAAAGGGCCCCCAAAAAAATTGTAAACAAAAAAACTCTTTTATGCATAAAATACCTAAAACGGCAGTGCCCCTTCCTTTTTAAAGGGAAAATTTAAATTTATTCAAAGGACTTTCGTCATTCCCCATAAAATAAATCCCCCCTTTCCCATCAATTAATTTATGCAAATCAAGCCTTGTTTATTCGGGTGGGGGGCCCTTGGAATAATATCCCAAAAAAACTGAAAAAGAAAAAAACACAGTAATTTTTAAATCAATCTTTTAAAACCGTATTGGGTATCTGCCTATCTTACCCACTTTGCCCAAAGAGTACCAAAAAAGGTTCTTTTAAATGTTTCTTTTTTTCCTTTATCATTTTTTCCTTTTTCCCCTCCCCCCCGCCCTCTCATTCTTAATTGTCCCCCATCCCCCCCCCTTCCCACTCCCCCCCCCACCGTTTTCCCACACCTTCGTGGGTTGTTCCCCTGTACTTTTATTTTTTGAAACCCTTTTTGTGAATTTTAAAAGGGGCATTTTTAAGAGTGATTTTCCTTTTTTTTATATTAATAAAATATTTTGTTTTTTGTTGTTTTCCTTTCCTTTCTTAAATTCTTTTTGGCCCCCCGGGGGGCTGGATGTAAAAAAGCCCGTGATGCCCCTTTCTCCAATTTCCCTCTAAAAAAAAATTCGTTCCTTCGTTCCTCTCTCCTCTCTCTTCTCTCTCTCTCCTTTTCCCCTCCTCTCTTCCCAATCTTCTTCTCCCCCCTCTTCCCCTCTCTCCAATTTCTTTTTTGCTATGTTGGTAAATTTTTTTTAAAGGGATGACCCGTACACAAATATAAACTCTCCTTCCCCTCTCTCTCTCCCCCTTCCCCCCTTTTTTCTCTCTCTCTCCCTCTCCCTCTCTTTTGAAAACGTTGGGAAAATTTACAGAATTTTATTTTCCCCCGGCCCCAAAATCAATTTTCTAAATATGAAAATCGACTTTTTTGGGGCAAATTACTTACCAATAACCCCAAAAATCAATAACCAGGTGCAAATTACGCCGGGGAAACAATAACAGGCCCCCAAAAAATTTAATAAGGGCCGAAAATAATTTTTATGTGCAAATTATTACCAAACTCAAAGTTATGTAAAAAATTTAAAAAACCGGCCCCCCCTAATTTGATTATCAGACGTTTAATTTTGCACCTGGTTTTTTGGGTTACTTTGGGGCCCATTGGTAAATAATTTTCTTATAAAATTGGGTTTTCATACAAGAAAATTGATTTTCGGCCCGGGAAAATGATTGGGGTTTCAATTTTTACGAAAATCGATTTTCAAAGGTACGAAAAACGTTTTATTTTGGGAAATTAAATTTCCAAAAAACCCATAATCAATAACCAGGTGCAAATTAAAGTCGGAAAAAAATGACCCGGCCCCCCATAATCAATAACGGGGCCCCCAAAACAATTTTAGGGGCAAATTTTTTTTACCAAAAACAATTTCAAAGGGTTTGAAATCAATAAAAAGGTTCGATAATCGATTAACAGGGGTTTTTTTGCACCTGGGGATTGAAATTTTCGGGCCCCATTGATCAATAATTTGAAGAAAATGAAATTTTCGGACGAAAGTGAAAAATTTTTTCATTTTTACACTAACTCCCCTCCCCTCTCTCTCTCTCTCTCTTCTCCCCCCTCTCTCCTCTCTCTTCTCTCTCTCATTTTCCAAAATTTAAAAGGGCACAGATGTCTAAATTTAAAAGTAATTTTGCCTTTTTTTTTTTTTTTTTTGTTTTTTTTTGTTTTTCTTTGGGTTTTTTTTGTTTTTTTTTTGTTTTTGTTGTTCCTATAGAAATTTTTATGAATATCCCCTGAAAAAAATATTTAATGAGGAAGAGAGGGGAGAGAGAGAGAGAGAAGGGGAAAAAGAAAAGAGAGAGGGGAGAGAAAGTCTTCGTTTTTGGCCCTTAGCAATAGCACTTTGTATTTTTAAACCTCTAAACCCTTTTTTTGGCACCCACGAGAATTTAAAGAAAAGTAGCAAAAAGGGGACCCGCCCCCCCGTTTACTAATGGACATTTTTTTTATTTTGCTCAAAATAGATGGCCAAAAAAGGAAAAGAAGCTCGAAGGCTGACTTTCGATCTCTATTGGCTACGTCCTTTAGGATACCGGGGAGTGCTTCTACATACTTTTCCCTGTGTTTTTTTTTTCTATTTCTTTTTTTTTTTGCACTACGTGGGGAATACTCTACATGATGAAATTTTTGAACTGCTGCAAAATGGGAGCGCAGGGTTTTTTTTCTTTGGGCAGACCAGGCCCATTTTCATCAATTATATACCAAACTTTTGGGGGGACCCCCGCCCCTTTTGGGCCCACCTTTTTTTGGGGGGAGAGAAGAGAGAAGAAGAGGGAGGAAAGAAAAAGAGAGGAGGGGAGAGAGAGGGAGGAAGGGAAGGGGGGGAGGAGAGAGAGAGGAGAGAGGAGGGGGGGAAAAAAACCCCAAAACCCCTTTTACCGGGCCCCGCCCGACCGGCCCCGTTTCCCCCTTTCCCGGGGGGAACCCCCCCCCCCCCTTTTTTTAACCCCCTTTAAGGGCCCCCCCCCCCCTTTTTACCCCAAAAAAACCCAAGCCCCCCCAAAAAAGCCGGGGGGTTTTTTAAAAATTTTAAAAGAAAAGAAGGGACCCCCAAAAGAAAAAAAAAAAAAAAAAATTTTTTTTTTTTTTGTTTTTTTCTCGTCCTCCAAATTTTCTTCTTTCCCCCTCTTTCTTTCCCCTCCCCCTCCCCCTCTCCCCCTCTCTCTTCCCCTCCCCCTCTCCTCTCCCCCTCCCCTTCCCCTTTTCTCTCCTTCTTTCCCCTCTCCCCCTTCCCCTTTTTCTCCTCCCTCTCCCCTTTTCTCTCTCTTTTCCCTTTTCTTCCCTTTTTTCTCCCCCAAAAAATTTTCCTCCCCCCCTCCTAAATTTTCTCCCCCCTCTCCCTCCCCCTCTCTCTCTCTCCCCTTTGATTTTTTGTATTTTGGTAAATTTTAATTATCTAATTTAATACAACTTTGGAAATCGGAACATTTTTTTTTTTTTTATTGTACTTTTTGGGCTTAGGCCCAGGGGCCTTGGCTTAAATACCGTGGAGGAGGGGTGGAAATAGGAAAGGGAAAATTTTTTTACAAAAAAAAAATTTTTTTTACGCACTAAACCATCCACCTTTCCAGGGGGCTCAGGAAATTTTTAAAAAAAGGTCACCAAAACCCCTATAGCTATGGAAAAACGGTTTTACTGACACCTTAACTAAAGAAAATGTAAATGAACAACAAATTAATGATAACAATGACTTCCCGTCCAAACCCAAAAAAGAAGGGAAAAACAAAGCAAAGCAAAGAAAGGATCTCCCAAACTTTTGGGCAAATTTAAAAGTTTCCCCTCTCTTATCTCGGGGTTTTAAAACATTTAAAATATGAACCTTGCAACATATCTGGTCAGGTACAACTTTGATTTTTGAACAAGTATGACAATCCCCAAAGAACAATTTCAACATATTGGTCAGGGGGTCCCAAATTAGATTCTGTAACAAGGAAAAGACAATCCATATGAACATTGCAACATATCTTTGGGGGGGATAAAAACTTTTGATTTTCCCGTAACCAAATTTTGACAAACCGGTCACGTACATACGAACACGTACGGCAAAGAGGACCGGGACGGCGGGGGAGGGGCACGTACGGCACGGTAGGTAGGGGGTGGAACATAGACCTGGGGAAATATGGAAAAACTGAGGCATGCGTGTCAAACCTGACACAGCGAGGCCTCGTGGAAACCCGTGACAGTTACAGGTAGGAGGGAGGATGATGAAAACAGATTATATAGAGGGGGAAGGATGGAGGAAAGGCTACACTGGAACACGAAATAACGAAAACAGGACCCAAAACATATTGCTAGGGTTTCTGTCGTCGGATGGGAAATAAAAACGAACAGGAAGGATCTCCCCACCTGAATATTACCCCTGGACCAAAAACCTGTTCGTGACAGGTAGGGGTGCAGAGGAGAACGGAAGGGAAAAAAAGGAAGGAGAAGGAGAAGGAGACGGAAAAAGAAGAAGACAGAAAGAAGAGGAAGAAGAGAGGGCTGAGGGACAATGGAGGGGAGAGGGGCCCGGGTAGGGGAATGCTAGAGGAAAGTCTAAAGGAGCAGGAGGGGGTGTAAAAGGACAAATCGAGAGAAACATGGAAAACGAGGATAGACAACAAGAAAGAGATGGGGAGGAGGAATGAGAGAGAGAGAGAGAGAGAGAGAGAGAGAGAGAGAGAGGGGAGAGAGAGAGAGAGAGAGACAGACAGACAGACAGACAGAGATAGAGAAAGAGAGATAGAGACAGAGAGGGGAGGGAGGGAGGGAGAGGAGGGGGGCATACAGCAAGGAAAAAGAATTTAAAAGCCGAGAGATACGGGTGCGGAAAAAAAAGAAAGAAATGAAAGAAAATGGCATAGGGAAAGACACCAAAGAAAGAAAGACAAAGGGGGAGGGAGGAGGGATGAAGGGCGTGGGAGGAGAAATGAGAGAAGTTTATAGCTGTAACACAGAAAAAGGGATCGGTATAATGAATTGGGGATGGGATGAGGAAGAAGGGGTCGAGGAGGGTGGGGGTGACGTAGTGGTGGAAAGATAATCCAAGGAAAAAGTTTCTCCAAAAGAATGAATAAAGAAAGAACACAGAGAAAAAGTAGAACATGGAAAGAAAGGAATGTCAATGGCCTGGCATCAATTTCAGGCTCGAGATTATAGAAACCTGTAGTGTTGGTCAGGAAGTTTAGCAACACTCCAAATTTGCACATCCATTAAGTGGACTATACGTGTGGTCTCAGTCTTCCCATTGAGCCCATAGCATGCACAGTTACTGGTGCTGGCCGTGATCGAAAATCCCAAAAATGCTTTATTTTTAGCCTTACTTATCTTTAAGGCCCAGGCGGTGATATGACGTTAATATTGTCTTTTACCATTCGTTCTGTATGTTGTTGGTTATAAATGTATGCAATATTTCTGATAACTGACAGAAATATTTTAGCCACACAACGATCTAACTCTAATAATTGATGTGCATTAACCGATTAAACTTTGTGTGTGTAACTGTACTTTGGTTTCTTTTCTTCTTTTTTTTTTCGTGTGGCTAAAAAAAAAAAAGAAGCTAAAATAAAATCAAACAAGTAAACCACCGATGCTCCTACAAGAAGTGGTGCTGTTTACCACATTTTCGTTGAGTCACACAAAATATGGGAACAACAGAAATTATTTTCATATCCGAGCTCACAAAGTCATCAACAATGCAGTTCAAGTACATGCATTTTTTTCATGCAACTGGTACTTAACGGAAAAAAACTGACATATGAGAGTAAAATTACTTTTACACATTGATTTAACCCATAGTGTTTCACAGGACGTCTACATCATAATGTATAACAAAAACACAGAATATAAATTCCCGCCATTTTTCGAATCCAACCAAATCAATAGTAATACATTTTCTTAGCAAATAAAAAACAGGCAAGAACACGAAGTTCATGAGTTACCTGAGCTCTTCTTACATATAAACAGACACAGCAAATATTCTATGACAAGTTTTATTTCTACCCAAAATGAGTGATCAAAATCACACACAAACGAGAACCTTGCTTTTCTTCCGTTACAATGGGTATACTTACCAGAAATAAAAAGACATATATTGAGAGAGAAAAACGAATTTTTTTTGTTGTTGCCAAATTTGAATTAAAACCATCGTGTGTCAGGACGTCCCTACGATCAGAATGTACCAAAAAACACTAATATTTTGAATTTCCCGCCATTTTTTAAAAAATCCATCAACATCATTAATAAAAATCACATTTAATACATAAAAACAGGCAACAAACACTAAGCTCATGTCATAACGAGATTTTCTGCCATAATGTCACAGCAAATTATTCCCATGACACCTTTAATTCCCACACAATGAAAAGTTTCAAAATCTAACACAAACGAGATGCTCACTTCTTTTTCCCATTACAACGGTTACTTAACAAGCATAAAAATTACATGTTGCCAAAGCTTGTGTAACACCCAACCTAAAATAAAATAACTGCCACTGAAAACAGAGTGGCATTAGGATACAACAAAATATTCATGGTAAATTGAAATTTGTTTATCTGCACCCAAGCTGACACAATACAAAACTGTTGGTACAAAACTGACTTGATTTGGTTGCCTAAGGAACACGTTAGCATCAATTGAGGAAAATATTGATAACCCATAAAGGAATGTGAATTGCAATGTCGTTTTTGACAGTTGACATCTGCTTGTCTGTTTTTGACAAAAACAAGCATGGGTGTAAGATCACAGTACAGGTGTTTCAATGATTCTTAAGTGACCAACCAACTCATTAACCACGAAGATTCAAGCAATTATAAAAATGACAAAAAGTGCACATTCAGGCAATTTTTATGACAAAACATTAAGGAATGAATTATCAGTGTCCAAAATCGTGCTGAACCAAAAAAAATTCTTTTATCTGTGTTCTGTGAGTGTAACGGTCTATTTTTTAAACTTTTTGTGATATGTTCGTTTTCTGAGCTCAAGCGAGTACACATCGTGTGTCATCAATACGATTATTTTGTTCGCCACCAAAAATTAACACACGTCGAGAATGAATTCCAAAACTTGAAATAGCCATTATTTCCAAATTCAGTCAATGTATACGACCCACTTGGCTTTAGTTTCTCGTGCCAAAAGATCATATTGTTTGTGCACGATTTTCAATTTTAAGTAAGTTCACCAAATTTTGGAACGCTGTGTCCCAAGCTCAGATAAGTAAATGAGCTAAACAGAACGTTTTTTCCGCCACCATTTAGTTGTAGAACGACGCAAAGTCTAGAACATGGATGCTGTTTATATTTCTGGGCCCGCGTGGTAATAATACAATTTTATTAGCAACTATTTCCCAAAATCGGGGTGTGGTGTGTGTGTGTGACCCTTACTTCTGAGCAGTCTTAAAGGTATAGATCGTATGGTTGACAGAATGGCGGCCGTCCAATAATCGTTTCTATTCTTCTCATAGATTTGTAAACAACAACAACAACAAACCATTTACACGATTTTTGTTAGTAAGGACTAAACTGCATCATTTCGAGCAAAGCATGCATGGATCATTTAATTAGCAACGTCATAATAAAAATTTCAAACGTGATTGGTATGAACATAACTGAAATATGAAATATGGAGTAAATGTGTAAGTGCACCCACGGTGTATGAAAACGGTTAAAAACATAATTCTAAACAACGCCCCAAAAAAAACTTTTCATGAAAGAGTTTCCGTCTGTAAACTCATATGATGAAACACGTATCTCTTTCGAGGGAAGTCAAACATCTCATCAGGTGGAACATTTCTAACTAAGTTTTTTCATGGAGTCTGAATGAAATATGTATACGCTGACGTCAGATTAGCCCATATGAGCACAGGCACAATCACTTGAAAGGCTCCATGGAACTTCTTCGCCATTTAAGATATACGAGAGGGTACAAAATGAATGACCTGAATGGAATCGGATCAAAATCATTTCTCGTTAGTTTTAAAGTAAGGTGACTGCAGGCGGAAATTGAAACCTTTGCGCCCGATTTGAGGAGATTGTTCGTTCTTCGTTTTCACTGTCTTGGATGTTGTTTGTCTTGCCTGAAGAAGGCCAAAGACGTCGAAACGCGTCGTGTTTTGTCTTGCAAATTGTTTGTTGCTTTCGTTAGGCGGAATAGTAGTTTCTCATTTATTTGAAGTTGTTTCTCATTATCTAAAGTAGTTTCTCATTTATTTAAAGTAGTTTCTCATTTATTTAAAGTATTTCTCATTTATTTAAAGTAGTTTCTCATTTATTTAAGTAGTTTCTCATTTATTTTAAAGTAGTTTCTCATTTATTAAAGTTGTTTCTCATATTATTTAAAGTAGTTTCTCATTTATTTTAAAGTTGTTTCTCATTTACGACCGCCAGAGGCAGACGATTCAACTCTTTGGAATTCGGACGGATTTGTAAGTTTGTTATCCGTCACCATGTTCCAGTCCCCTTGCCAGAGTTTTCTTGAATTCCATCACATTTACACACACCACCGCCTGTCTCTTGATATATCTCCAAAATTATCACCGATGGGCCCACATCGAAAACGGATGCTCATTACTACACACCAGCGTCGTCTCACAATTTTTTTATTTTTTTTATTTTTATTTTTAGATCAGTTTGTTCTTGTGGTAGTTAGTGTCAATCAGGTGTTATGTCTGAATCCACTGTTCAGTGTGTGTTAGGAGGATCCTATCTTACACTACACACGCCACCAGTACAACAACGCAATAAGAGAGAGAGAGAGAGAGAGAGAGAGAGAGAGAGGAGAGAGAGAGACAGAGACAGAGACAGAGACAGAGAGACAGAGAGAGACAGACAAAGAGAGACACAGAGAGAGACAGAGAGAGTCAGAGACAGACAGAGACAGAGTGAGAGAGAGAGAGAGAGAGAGACAGAGAGACAGAGAGAGTCAGAGACAGAGAGAGAGAGAGACAGAGAGAGAGAGAGAGAGAGAGAGAGAGAGAGAGAGAGAGAGAGAGAGAGGAAAGACATACAGAGAGATGGTAGTTTTATGCAAAAACAAGTTGAAGGATGTTGAAGAATTCATTAAGAATGAGAGACTGAGCGAGAACTCATAACTCAGATGGTTTACTTCATATAAAGTCCATTACCCCTTATGTAGGGGGGGGGGGGGGTGTATGGAGAACATAGCAACAAAATAAGAATTATAAAGAACACTAGAAAGACTGGATGGACTACTCTGTCACGAAGTCATGACTAATCTAAACTAAAATGGCTTGAATAAGTAATTGGAGAAATTTCTTACCATGCTTTTATTCTGAGATGCCATAGGCAGGCTTAACCGAAACTAGGGATCCTTGGAAAATTTTGACCGAGAGAAAGAGAGAGAGAGAGAGAGAGAGAGAGAGAGAGAGAAGAGAGAGAGAGAGAGAGAGAGAGAGAGAGTGGATGACAGAAACAAAGACATTGAGAGAGAGAGAGAGAGAGAGAGAGAGAGAGAGAGAGAGAGAGAGAGAGAGAGAGAGAGAGAGAGAGAGAGAGGAACAAAGACACTGAGAGAGACAATGACAATGACAATGGTTCTTTATTTCATAACGGTAAAAGTATTGGCATAATCAGCCATTGTTCATACTTGCCGTTACTATTCTACGATGCTAGTACTAAATGATACAACGATGCATCAAAACATGATTATACAAACACACAGCATCAAGCCAAACAAACAATTACCACCGCCACCAAGAAGCAAGTACTGACAACATCAGTGAAAATAAGCAAATGAAAAATGCAATTTGAAGTACAACAACAAAAACAATTAAAGCAAATGAAAAAAAAGCAGTTTAAAGTGTACCAACAACAAAAAAAACTATCAAAACAAGAAAATAGTATATAATACTTTGAAATGTCTCTGCTTGCATTCGTACACACACATACTTACACACACACACACACACACACACACACACACACACACACACACACACACACACACACACACACACACACACATACACACTCGCGCGCGCGCGCGCGAGCGTGCGCTCGCTGGAGGAATTAATGCATGCAGGGACAAAAGTAGACATGTGCTATTAGAGTTTAGGTCATAGAAGTTGATAAAAACCAAGTATCTGATTATCCTTGAAAGAGGAGGGAGTAGCCGCTGTTGTGACATTCACAGGGAATGAATTCCACAGACATGCTCCTGAGAATGAAAAACTTGTTTTAAAGATATCAGTTCTAGGTCTCGGTAATAATAACCTCTGGTTCGATCTAAAATTCTTCAGGACAGATTTTGTGAACAGTTTGGACAGATGTAATGGGCGTTTATTATTCAAAACTTTGTGCGTCAGTATAACTTTGTTAAAGTGGAGATGTTCCAAAAGAGGCAGGATTTGTAATCGTTTCATCTTTTGTTCTGTCGTTAGGTGCGGATCAGGCAAAAATAAGCTTTGCTGCTCTCCGATACAGGGAGTCTCATCTTTGCAGATGTACACCAGCACAGTCATCCCATACACTTGAAAAAGCATAATCATATATGAGATCTTATGTGGGCATTGTGGAAATTTTACGAGAACTGCTATGGTGACGTGTTTTAGTTTCTTTAAAATGAATAAGTTTTTTCGAAATAATTTTGCATATATAATTGATATGACCACCCCACTGTAGTTGGTGTCGACAACTAATCCTAGTAGCTTATGTTGCCTGACCTGATAGATTTGACGGTCTTCAATAGATAAACTAAGTAAAAGCAAACCTAGCTGATATATTTGTCCAGTGGATATACTCATGCAATCTGTTTTGGTGGGGTTTACGTACACTGCATTGTCTTCACACCAGTTTTCTACTTCCATGAGACTTTGTTGTGAGCGCTCATTCATATTATTTATGTCCTTGTCAGCTGTATCTATAATACCATCATCAGCAAGCAATTCACATGATACATTTTTACTTGAGATATGTAATGATAGGTCATTGATAGACAGAAGAGGAGGGGGCCGAAAATAGATCCTTGTGCTACCCCTTTCTTCACAAATTATTCAGCAGAATAGGATCCGTTGAGTAAGACTCGTTGATACCTATCTCCAAGATAAGACTAAAAAAGAAGCTGTTGTTTGTGGTTTGTTGGCATACATATCATTTTTTTTAACGAAACATTATGGTTAACCAGATCGAAAGCTTTTTCAAGGTTAAGGAATATTACAGCACTTCGTTAAGAATTGTTCATTGCAGACAACTGTGTGTCCAACAAATGTGCTACAGGCTGTATGACATGAATGTCTGGGTCGAAAATCAGACTGCAAAGGGTGGATGATGCTATGTCTTTCCAAAGAACTTAAGAAATTTTTATGTGCATGTTTTTCTATAGATTTAGATAATATTGATAACAGCGATATGGGTCAATAGTTCTTGATATATATATATATATATATATATATATATAATATATATATATATATATATATATATATATACACACACACACAAACATATATATATATATATATATATATATAATATATATTGTCAATGATGTTAAAAAGGAAGGTTAAAACTCATTTTAGGCTCTTTGGTTAAAATCATTTTAGGCTCTTTGGTTATATTCATCTATATATATTTTATATATATAATATATAATATATATATATATATATATATATATATATATATATATATATATATATATATATACCAGTTTAAAATAGGATTTTAAAATGGAGAAATTTAAAAACCTACAAGCTTGTTTCAAGCTAAAACGCTCTCCTCAGGATATACAATTTGGGCACGCCACCGGTGTTATATATTGTGGTATGTGGGCGTGTGAGCTCTGCGCGTGTGGCACGTGGCCACTTTTAACGTTCTGAGTGGCTTTTTAACTCTGATTTTATATATATATATATATATATGTGATGGTGTGGAGGGGTAAGGGGTGTGCAGGTGAAGACAGGCAGATGGTGAGAAGTGCAGGAACCAAGGACAACAGCCAGTCAGAAGACGCAGTGGACGACGTGGAGTTTTTCTTCTTTTATTTTCTCTCCCATGGCTAGGAGCTCAAACCAGGAACGCAGCCCTGGGAGCAATCCCTCTCGTACAGCACTCAGCGCACTGAGCACTCTCTCTGCCTCTCACGCCAGTCGCTCACATCATGGAACACTCTGGGGAACCACTCTCTCTCACACAACGCTCGACTTTTATAAGCATGTACGAACCGCAAAGCCAGCGACATAGTGCCGGAGCCGAAACGAGCCCCACGAGGCCGGAACCAACAGATTTTGTGTTTTCTCTGGCAGCTTCAGTGTTGTCTGGCTCGCTATCCGTTCAAACTATTAACACATATTTACTATCGATGAAAACCTCAGAACACAAGGAATAAAATGCAGTAAGTCACATTTGACAATTTTGTTCCTGTACTAAATCATTGCTGATTGATGTCCCAGAGTGAAGCACTTTTAACAAGCTTTACGTCATATTTTCCTTTATTTCGATGAAAAATACCAAACAGCGTGAAATAATTCGTAATGAATAAAAAGCTGGCATCTCGCTCTTTTCATACTATAAACTTCATTTTCCGAGACAGTGTCTAAGTGGAGAACTTTGCGTTTAAAGTTGATAGAAAACACAGCTGACTTTTCACCTCGCTGGGCCGTCGGCACCCACTTCTGACACAGTTTTCAACTGAAAAATACTCTGTTGAAACGGTCTGTTAATAATAAATTCTACACATTTTCAGTTGTATTCATAACAAAAATGGAGTCATTAGCAAGATTTCGATCGGAAGTCCGAATTTCGTAGAATGATAATTTGGATCAAAACTCCGACAGTAAACAAAGAAGGCGACTCGCTAAGGGACCGGCGCTGTCAGTCATTTCGTATAGTCGCAAGCTTGTACAGAAAAGATCATAGGCATGCGATATACGAAATGAAAAGCTTATGGACTTTACTTTTAACATGCATCTTCGATTCTTCGGTTTTCTCCTCTTACTTTTTGCAAAATCAAGAATATTCAATATTCATTCGACAGACAATTGAAAATGGCGCCAAGATTGCTCGTGCGAAATACCAGTTTAGAGAAAATATGGGCTTCTCAACCCAGTACGGTTGTAATGAATCAAATACATTAATTTTTGTGACTTCAGCGACGTACATACAACTATGTAGGTTCTGAGGTATTCATGATTTAAGTATTTACACAATAAAAAAAAGGAGATTCGACCAAGGGAGGTAAGGGGAAGATAACTCTCGAACAAAACATTTCATCCACGAAAGGTAACCGATAGAAGTATATACCCTGTTAGCACCCGGCTACATCCCCCCCCTACTCTGTTACAACCAGCGTCCTCGCTGGCACAAAATGACATGAAAATAACAAGAGTTATCAAGTAAGGGTGCAAAAATCAATCAATGAAAAAAATGAAGCTTCAGCCATCAAGTCTTTAGAGGCATGACTACCCCAAAACAAAACACTTACATCAATGCATCAAACATCAAAACATCTTGTTCTCCCTCTCATTCTTTGCATTCACATTATTCCGACTATCAAGGGCTTGCTCTTTTAAAACAAGGCGTCTGAAAGCCAGGATTCACATTGACTAAAATGGACATGTATTTTAAACAAAATTCCAAAAAGTCAAATACAAATGACAACAAGGGATTCCTTTCATGAACAAAACCCGGACTTTGGGTACATAAGTGACTAAACTGGACTTGATATTTAAAACAAAGTTCCAAGTCGGACATCAGAAATCATTAGGAACATGTGTTAAAACCCAAAGCACTGGGTAGGTACCAAGTGACAATAATGGACTTGTTATGTAAACAAAATTCCAAAATGTCAGGTACTAAAAATGACTTTGCAAGGATTGTTATTTTAAACATTCCAAGAAGGTCAGGTACGGAATATACTTGGAGGATTTATCAAAACTCAAAACACGGGGTGCCAACGTGACAATAATGGACTTGCTATTTGAACAAAAATCCATAAAGTCAGACATAGCACGATAAAAGTGAAAAAAAGGATTTATCAAAACTCAAAACACGGGGTGCCAACGTGACAATAATGGACTTGCTATTTGAACAAAAATCCATAAAGTCAAACATAGCACGATAAAAGTGAGAAAAAAAAAGGATTATCAAAACCCTTTTGAGTCAAGTCCCCAGGTCATGAATTTGGACGGGTTTTAGCACTTTGCGGCAGAATCTCAGCAAAAGTCATGACTTAAATTCTCTTTTATGACTTCCGGTGGCTAAAAGAGGGGTTCACATCAAATCAAACATGAAACAACAACATACATGGTGGCTAAAGAGGGGTTCACATCATTATCAAACATGAAAACAACCAACATAGACTAGTTTGTGAAAAAACACAATGAACAAATGAACTGTCTGGCAAACGGTCCGCAACACCTCTTCCTAAAAAAGGTGTTCAGCTATCAAGCAGGGGTATATACAATCTATAACTGTCCCCTAAATGCCTGACCAAGCATTACCCTTAAGAAAGTCTCTAATTGTCCAGGGGGGCATATAATTTAACAAAATTCCAAATATCAAATACAAAATGACTAGGAAGGATTTGTTTAAAAATCCAAAACATTGGGTAGGCACCAAACTTACTATAATGGACTTGGTTATTTGAACCAAAAATCCCAAGAGGTCAGACATAAAATATACTCGGAAGGATTCCAAAGTATTGGTTCCCAAATGACAAAATTCCATTAAGTCAAATATAAAGCGGCAAAAACAGATTTGCTATAGACTCCTTGTGCAAGTCCCCAGGAAGGTATGATTTGGCTGGGTTTTTGTCATTTTGAACAAAATTTCCCCAAAAGTCAAACTCAACCTAGTTCCTTCACAACTACTGTTAGCACAAAAAAAACGGGGGCACATTGGGTAGGCACCGAGTGACAACAATGGACTTGTTATTTGAACAAAATTCCAAAATGTCAAGTACCAAAATGACTTAGAGAGGATTTGTTATTTAAAACAACATTCCAAGAAAGTCGGGTACAAAATATACTTTGAATGGATTTGTTAAATTCCAGGCTTGGGTACCAAACGACAACAATGGGCTTGTTATTTGAACAAGATTCCATAAAGTCCGGGTACAAAATGACAAAAACAGATTTTGCTATAAGATCCCAGCCGTAGGCCTACTGCGGGCTTCTAAAAACCGTGGCATACATAATTATCCAACCTGAAGAACAATCAACATATATATACTAGCTTGTGTATAAAAATAGAAAACAAAATTTGTTTAACAGTCTGCAACACCTCTTCCCAAACAGGTATTTAATTATCAATCAGCCTTGGAAAAATATTTACTGTCCCTTGCGACATCTGACCGGGGTCAGTTATTTGTGAAAGTGTTCCTGGTCATCCAGGCAGTCACTAGCATACCTTTTCACAGGTTTCACCGCCAGACAGGCAGTTCGCCGTGGGGCTGGCGTGGGTGGATTAAAACTACGTATCAGGGCGGAACTGGAGTTGGCACAGGTGGGTAGCAGTTCTGGGCTTGGGTTGTGGGAACACAACCCAGTCTGTCCTGGAGTCTGGTGATAAGTTCCAGCTTGGGTCTCCTCCAGTCAGGTGGTTCAGGCATGCGTCACTCGGCTGTCAGGGAGGGAAGTTGCCTGACAGGGCCAGACCCATGGTCTGGAGGCCACAGCACCTGTGGTGGCCTCGGTTTTTGGCGCACGGGCCCGATGGCATGGAGGCACTGGCAGTTTGGCTGACCTTTCTGCAGGGGCGGGAATCAGCCAGGTGCTGCTCCAGGTCCCGGTACATACCGGCCAGTAGACCTGGGGCGTAACATCTCCGCAGCATTCTGGTAGACCCGGTGACCCTGGCGGTTGTGGACCGATGACAGAACCTTGGGGCGGGGCAATCCGGGAAGGAGTAGCTGCTCACATGCCCCAAGTTTAGGGTCCCCCCATTCGCCGATACAGCATCCCCTGTCGGGAGGTGAGTCGGCTGTGCTGCTGAATGGAGCCTGAAGCTCCCGGTTCTTTCCAGCCGCAGGCCTCTCTGGCCAGGAGGACAGAATTGCCCAATGGACAGTCCTCCCGCTGGAGTCGGCGCATCTCTCCCGGCGACAGCCGAGGCAAAATGACTCTGCCTGTCGCCCGGGTGCTGCCGAACCATGTTGCCGGAATTGTCTGCACTGTGGCCGCCGCAGTGGCAAAGGACCGGAGTTCGCCCCAGCCTTCACAGGCGCCAGCCTCCGTCGTCGTCTCCCCCGGCCGTCGTCCTGAATGCTGCGCATCCGCCACGCAGCCGCGGACCTGCAGTGGCGGCCGCGCAGGCGGTGGCCGCCCGGGCCTCCCTCCTCAAACTGGCGACTGTAGCTGTGAGTGCCTCTAGCTGACTTTGAAAACGAGGCAATAGCAGCATGCCAGCCGTGTGGAGGATGTCGCCGTCGGCACTGCAGTCCTGCATCACCTTTGGGCTTCCTTCCCAGCCTCTTCAAAGGTGGGGTAGGATGGTTCCGGTCTTCTTGGGGTGTGTCTCCTTGGTCCCTTGTCTTCAATCCCGTCGCAGCGCCAGTTGTGATGGTGGGAGGGGTAAGGGGTGTGCAGGTGAAGACAGGCAGATGGTGAGAAGGCAGGAACCAAGGGACAACAGCCAGTCAAGAAGACGCAGTGGACGACGTGGATTTTTCTTCTTTTATTTCTCTCCCATGGCAGGAGCTCAAACCAGGAACGCAGCCCTGGGAGCAATCCCCTCGTACAGCACCAGCGCCTGAGCACTCTCTCTGCCTCTCACGCCTCGCCACATCATGGAACACTCTGGGGAACCCTCTCTCCTCACCAACGCTCGACTTTAAAGCAGTACCGAACCGCAAGCCCGACATAGTGCCGAGCCGAACGAGCCCCACGGGCCGAACCACAAATTTTGTGTTTTCTCTGCAGCTTCATGTTGTCTGGGTCGCACCGTTCAAACTATTAACACATATTTACATCATGAAAACCTCGAACACGGATAAATGCGTAGTCACATTTGACAATTTTGTTCCTGTACTAAATCTTGCTGTATTCCGATGACCCTTTAAAAGTTATTGTAAACAAAATTCCAAAATGTCAGGTACTAAAAATGACTTGCAAGGATTTGTTTTTTAAACATTCCAAGAGGCAGGTACGGAATATATTGGGGATTATCAAAACTCAAAACACGGGGTGCCAACGTGACAATAATGGACTTGCTATTTGAACAAAATCCATAAGTCAGACATAGACGATAAAAGTGAAAAAAAAGGATTTATCAAAACTCAAACACGGGGGCCAACGTGACAATAATGGATTGCTATTTGAACAAAAATCCATAAAGTCAAACATAGCACGATAAAGTGGAGAAAAAAAAAGGATTTTTTCAAAAACCTTTTGAGTCAAGTCCCCAGGTCTTGAATTTGGACGGGTTTTAGCACTTTGCGGCAAAATCTCAGCAAAAGTCATGACTTAAATTCTCTTTTTGACTTCCGGTGGCTAAAAGAGGGGTTCACATCAAATCAAACATGAAAAACAAAAACATACTGGGGGGCTAAAAGAGGGTTCACATCATTATCAAACATTGGGAAAAACGACCAACATAGACTAGCTTGTGAAAAAACACAATGAACAATGAACTGTCTGGCAAACGGTCCGCAAACCTCTTCCTAAAAAGGTGTTCAGCTATCAAGCAGGGGTATATACAATCTATAACTGTCCTTAGAATGCCTGACCAAGTCATTTTACCCATTAAGAAAGTCTCTAATTGTCCAGGCGGGCATAATAATTTAAACAAAAATTCCAAATATCAAATACAAAATGATAGGAAGGATTTGTTAAAAATCCAAAACATTGGGTAGGCACCAAACTTGACTATAATGGACTTGGTTATTTGAACCCAAAAATCCAAGGGTCAGACATAAAATATACTCGGAAGGATTCCAAAGTATTGGTTACCAAATGACAAAATTCCATTAAGTCAAATATAAAGCGGCAAAAACAGATTTTGCTATAGACTCCTTTGTGTCAAGTCCCCAGGAAGGTATGATTTGGCTGGGTTTTGTCATTTTGAACAAAATTTCCCCAAAAGTAAAAACTCAAACCTATTTTCCTTCACAACTACTGTTAGCACAAAAAAAACAGGGGCACATTGGGTAGGCACGAGTGACAACAATGGACTTGTTATTTGAACAAAATTCCAAAATGTCAAGTACCAAAATGCCCTTAAGAGGATTTGTTATTTAAAACAACATTCCAAGAAAGTCGGGTAAAAAATATACTTGAATGGATTTTTTTAAATTCCAGGGCATTGGGTCCCAAAAAAGACAACAATGGGCTTGTTATTTGAACAAGTTTCCCAAAAAGTCCGGGTACAAAATGAAAAAAACAGATTTTGCTATAAGATCCTCAGCCAGTAGGCCTACTGCTGGCTTCTGAAAAACCGTGGCATACATTATTATCCAACCTGAAGAACAATCAACATTTTATATACTAGCTTGTGTATAAAAATAGAAAACATAATTGTTTAACAGTCTGCAACACCTCTTCCCAAACAGGTTATTTAATTATCAATCAGCCTTGGAATATTTTTTACTGTCCCTTGCGACATCTGACCAGGTCAGTTATTTGTGAAAGTGTTCCTGGTCATCCAGGCGTCACTAGCATACCTTTTCACAGGTTTCACCGCCAGACAGGCGGGTTCGCCGGGGGGCTGGCGTGGGGTGGATTAACACTAGTATCAGGGCGGGACTGGAGTTGGCACAGGGTGGCTAGCAGTTCTGGGCTTGGGTTGTGGGAAAAAACAACCCAGTCTGTCCTGGAGTCTGGTGTTTAGTTCCAGCTTGGGTCTCCTCCAGTCAGGTGGTTCAGGCAGTGCGTCACTTCGGCTGTCAGGCAGGGAAGTTGCTGACAGGGCCGGGACCCAGGGGTCTGGAGGCCACAGCAGCCTGTGGTGGCCTGGGTTTCTGGCGCACGGTCTGATGGCATGGAGGCACTGGCAGTTTGGTGACCTTTCTGCAGGGTCGGCAATCACCCAGGTGCTGCTCCAGGTCCCGGTACATTACCGGGCCAGTAGACCTGGGGCGTAACATCTCCGCAGCCCTTCTGGGTTAGCCCCGGGGGGACCCCGGCGGTTGTGGACCCATGACAGAACCTTGGGGCGGAGCAATCCGGGAAGGAGTAGCTGCTCACATGCCCCAAGTTTAGGGTCCACCATTCGCCGATTTCAGCATCCCCTGTCGGCAGGTGAGTCGGCTGTGCTGCTGAATGAGAGCCTGTAGCTCCCGGTTCTTGCCAGCCGCAGGCCTCTCTGGCCAGGAGGACAGAATTGGCCCAATGGACAGGTCCTCCCGCTGGAGTCGGCGCATCTCTCCCCGGGGACAGCCGAGGCAAAATGGACTCTGCCTGTCGCCCGGGTGCTGGGCCCAACCATGTTGCCGAGACTTTTCTGCACTGTGGCCGCCGACAGTGGGAAAGGACCGGAGTTCGCCCCCAGCCTTCACAGGCGCCAGCCTCCGTCGTCTCTCCCCCGGGCCGTCGTCTGAATGTGCGCATTTCCCCCACGCAGCCGCGGACCCGCAGTGGCGGCCGCGCAGGCGGTGGCCCCCCGGACCTCCTGCCTCAAACTGGCGACTGTAGCTGTGAGTGCCCCTAGCTGACTTTGAAGGAGGCTAATAGCAGCAGTGCCAGCCGTGTTTGGGGGATGTCGCCGTCGGCACTGCAGTCCTGCATCCACCTTTGGGCTTCCTTCCCAGCCCCTTCAAAAGGTGGTGGGAGGATGGGTTCCCGGTCTTCTTGGGGGTGTGTCCCCCTTGGTCCTTGTCTTCAATCCTGCTCGCAGCGCCAGGTTGTTGATGGTGTGGAGGGGTAAGGGGTGTGCAGGTGAAGACAGGCAGATGGTGAGAAATGCAGGAACCAAGGGACAACAGCCAGTCAAGAAGGGCGCAGTGGAGACGTGGAGTTTTTCTTCTTTTATTTCTCTCCCCTTTGGGTAGGAGCTCAAAACCCGGAACGCAGCCCTGGGAAACAATCCCTCTCGTACAGCACTCAGCGCCCCTGAGCACTCTCTCTGCCCCTTCACGCCAGTCGCTCAATCATGGAACACTCTGGGGGAACCCTCTCTCCTCACACAACGCCCCCGACTTTTATAAGCATGTACCGAACCGCAAAGCAGCGGGCATAGTGCCGGAGCCGAAACGAAACCCCCCGAGGCCGGAACCCAAAAGAATTTTTGTTTTCCCCTGGAGCTTCAGTGTTGTCTGGCTCGCTATCCCTTCAAACTATTAACACATATTTACTATCGATGAAACCTCAGAAAAAAAGGAATAAAAAGCAGTAAGTCACATTTGAAATTTTGTTCCTGTACTAAATCATTGCTGATTGATGTCCAGAGTGAAGCCCCTTTTAACAAGCTTACGTCATATTTTCCTTTATTTCGATGAAAAATACCAAACAGCGTGAATAATTTTGTTAATGAAAAAAGCTGGGCATCTCGCTCTTTTCTTACATATAAACTTTATTTTCCGAGACGTGTCTAAGTGGAGAAACTTTGCGTTTAAAATTTGATAGAAACACAGCTGACTTTTTACCTCGCTGGGCCGTCGGCACCACTTTGACAGTTTTCAACTGAAAAATACTCTGTTGAAACGGTCTGTTAAATAATAAATTCTACAAAATTTTCAGTTGTATTCATAACAAAAATGGAGTCATTTTGCAAGATTTCGATCGGGAAGTCCGAATTTCGTAGAATGATAATTTGGATCAAAACTCCGACAGTAAACAAAGAAGCGACTCGCTAAAGGACCGACGCTGTCAGTCATTTCGTATAGTCGCAAGCTTGTACAGAAAAGATCATAGGCATGCGATATACGAAATGAAAGCTTATGGACTTTACTTTTAAACATGCATCTTCAGATTCTTCGGTTTTCCTCTTACTTTTTGTAAAATCAAGAATTATTCAATATTCATTCGACAGACAATTGAAAATGGCGCCAAGATTGCTCGTGCGAAATACCAGTTTAGAGAAAATATGGCTTCTCAACCCAGTACGGTTGTAATGAATCAAATACATTAATTTTTGTGACTTCAGCGACGTACATACAACTATGTAGGTTCTGAGGTATCATGATTTAAAGTATTTACACAATAAAAAAAAGGAGATTCGACCAAGGGAGGTAAGGGGAAGATAACTCTCGAACAAAACATTTTCATCCACGAAAGGTAACCGATAGAAGTATATACCCTGTTAGCACCCGGCTACATATATATATATATATATATATATATATATAATATATATATATATATATATATATATTTTTAAAGGACGTTTTAATACTGTTCATGATATATATATATATATATATATATATATATATATATAATATATATATATATATATATATATATAATATATCATGAACAGTATTAAAACGTCCTTTAAAAATCTGAAAAAGCTCAACCCCTTGGGGAGCAACATTTGTTAAAAATATTTTTAAAATGAAGTGCTAAAAATTCATCTACAAGCTTGTTTCAAGATACATGTGTACATATCTCTCCTCAGGATGTCTCTTTTTTGTGAAATTGAAATTTGGATAAAAAAAACGAGCAAAAACTCCACATTTGATGTAACCATGGGATCGTATGATGGTGCCGAAACATGTGAACTAGTCGGTCTATTCATGCTATCCAACATCCAAAAACAACTTGGAAAACAGGTCGGTTTGTACAGAGATGACGGCCTTGCTGCATTAAACAATAACCCAAGAACTATTGAAAACAAGAAAAAAGAATTATGTAAAATCTTCAAAAACCACAATTTAAAAATCACAATAGAAGCAAATAAAAAAGTAGTGAATTACTTAGACATAACATTAGGCCTCAATGACAATGTGTACAAACCATACAAAAAACCCAATGACATACCAATCTATGTAAACGTCAAAAGCAACCACCCACCATCTATACTAAAAACAATACCCAACGGTATAAACAAGAGACTATCCAACCTATCATGCAATGAAAATGCATTCAATAATGCAGCAACAGAATACCAAGAAGCATTACAAAAAAGTGGTTACAATCACAAACTACAATGTAGCCCAGACAATAACACGAACAGAAATAAGAAAAACAGAAAAAGGAAGATCATATGGTACAACCCACCATATGATGGACAAGTAAAAACAAATGTAGGAAAAGAATTCTTTAAAATCTTGGCAACATCATTCCCAAAAGAACACAAACTGTCCAAAATATTCAACAAAAACACCATTAAACTATCATACTCATGTATGCCCAACCTCAAAAACATAATTGACTCATCTAACAAAATGAAAAGCAACACAAAAGAGAAGGGTGCTGAAAGGACATCTTGCAACTGCACCAAAAAAGAACAGTGCCCCCTAAGCAACAAATGTCTTCACAGCAATATTGTATACCAAGCTACGGTAACATCAGAAAATGAAAAAGAAACATACATAGGGATTACTGAAAACACTTTCAAAACCAGATACGCAAACCATAAACAGTCATTTAAAAATGAAAAATACAAAAATCAAACAGAACTGAGTAAATACATTTGGAAACTCAAGGATAAAAAAATAAACTACAGCATATCATGGAAAATCATAAAAAGAGCAACACCATACAACAATATTTCAAAAAATGCAACCTATGTTCCACAGAAAAATGGTTAATATTATGCAAACCATACTTAGCAACTCTGAACACAAAAGTAGAAATAGTGAATAATTGCAGGCACAAGTGGAAATCTTTGCTTGCACATTCCACCTGACAGGCCCGGTAACCCCCCCCCCCCCCCCCCCCCCCCCCCACCCACACACAGACCTCACGTGCAGCAAACGAAACCCGCACACACAGAGACAAGATCAGGTCCCGCACGCCATAAAAGACCGTTGGCGTGCCACAAAAAGGAGACACCCTGAGGAGAGATATGTACACATGTATCTTGAAACAAGATTGTAGATGAATTTTAGCACTTCATTTTAAAAAATATTTTTAACATATATATATATATATATATATATATATATATATATATATATATATATATATATATAAAACAACAAACTAATAAATTCCAAGGATAAGTACCGAGCACCGTTCCAGCAACTTACAGAGCAGCTTGGTGTTGCAATGACTGCAAGAAATATTGAATTATAAACAAAGCTTGCTCTTATGTCTTAGATTGAAGAAATAGGGGGAGATACGCATTCATACCTGCAGTGGCAGATTATATATATATATATATATAATATATATATATATATATATATATATATTATATATATATATATATATATATATAATATATATATATATCTTTCCTCAAAATAAGGTAGAGATAATTTTGTTTTTCATCGAGGTTCTTAGTTTTCCAATTTCATGTACTCCAAATAGAGGAATAGTGGTGGCTGGACTCCATTTGTCTTCTGTTTACAAAACGTTGTAAGCATCACTGAACGGTTTGTTCTACCGTGATTGTCTTGCCAGGGAACCGCTGTATTGACAGCTGAGAGAAAATGATCATTGAAATTGTTTGCTGTAAAAGTTTGAGGTATAATGGAGATATTTTTGTTGGAACCTCTAGTTACAGTGTTAATGGTTTTCCATATGGTAGATGTATCTCTGTTGCTATCAATAAGCCAATCAAAACGTGATTTTTTTTAAATTTTCGTATCCAGTATTTGATATATTTACACTGAGCTCTGAATTCTTTAAAACGTTTCTATTGTTTGAATTTGTCTTTTTCATTTTTTGCTTCATTGATCTCTTTTGCATACCAAGATGGTGTAATAGAGTACTTCATTCTCTTTTGTCGTATGGGTGCATGTTTGTCTAGAACCTGAAGAAGACCATCATGCCAAGTCTGGAAGGCAGTGTTAGGATCACTTGTGTGATTTACGGAATGGAAAGGGGCTATGGTGAGATCCATCAGAAAGGCGGTCTCGTTAAAGTGATTGTAGGATCTGTACAGTATGCAAGCGTGTCCCTTCTTTTTCAATTGAGGGATTTTAGAGAGAGTGAGAGGACGGGTGGGTGATTAGGAGAGAGAGAGAGAGAGAGAGAGAGAGAGAGAGGGAGAGAGATGAGAGAGAGGAGAGAGAGAGGAAAGGGGGGGGGGGTGGACGACAGAAAAAGACATTGAGAGAGTGACAGAGGGAGATGGGTGACAGAAACAAAGACGGAGAGAGAGAGAGAGAGAGGAGAGAGAGAGAGAGAGAGAGAGAGAGGAGAGAGAGAGAAGGGGGGGGGGGGCTCTGATAAATCTAATGAGGAAGAAAGTGAACAAGAGCGGAGCAGAGGCTGGAATTGTGGGGGCGGTGCTGTTGCTATCAATACAGGGAAGTCGCAAGCTCAGTCATCCACGGGCGCTAAATCGGACAGACAGCAGTCAGCTATCGCGCCCTTTCCATCCATACAAACTTCCGCACGTGGAACCGGACGACACCAGTGGACGAGTGGCATCAAATTTGCGCTAAGTGACTAGAGCTGTACGTGTATGAACATGTTGAACAATGTGACATATAAAACTACGATAAGATACAAACGTATGGATCCTTTTTCGATTGTTTGAAATATCCTCGTTCCCCTCCACCCCCCACCCCCCTACGGCGTTTAAAGAACTTGAAGGGAGGATGTAAACGTTTTTTTTTTCTTCTTTTTAATCTTATTTTGACATGAGTCAGACGACAAAGAGGAAGACAATGGGTGAACGTAAGGAGTACGCACTGCTGGGGATAATTCTGTATCTCCAGTTCCATCTCTCCAGCCAGAACCAGGTCCAGGGGAATGGAACACGGGGATCGAGCGAAGAAGCCAGCAAGAGCATCAGCCAAAGAAGAGACAGGTTCGATGTACCACACCATCATGGGTCGAGACTGCACCAAGAGGTTTGGGAGATCGGACTCCCGTTCCCCCGTTAGCAGAATGCTCCTTGCCAGCGCTGTTCCAGTCCTACCCAAGCTCGATGGACCTGCCACGGTTTGAATCCGTGCAGGTCAGGACATGCCCCTGTGTTACGGGTCGGAGGCCGGAGACGGAAAATCCAGAATTCAAGCATGTGCTGAACGGAACGATCACTCTGGCCTCTCAGAACGAGGCGTTCATCAACAGGGAACCAGGAGAGAAGAGATCACGGTACTGCCTTCGCTGGCATCCCGCCTTTCTCGCGTCTGCGTCTCCGGGCAGACCGTGTCGAAGACTGGATGATAATCCGCGACGGATGTGTCAGTGGGGCTACGTGGTCAGGGGTTACACAAGGTCAATGCTTTAGCCCACGGAGAGGTCATCGGTCCCGAAGCGCCAAGGTCGTGCTGATCGTGAAGGGACTGTGGGAGAAGTTGAAGGCTTCTCCCGTCCTAGGTCGATCACCTTGGTGTTCCAGGCTGTTGCCTTGGTGTGAGGAAGAAACAGCTGCAAGTGGATTGCCCCAAGGAAGGTAGGAATCTTCAGCTGTGATTGATTCACTTCCAGAACTTTTTTTTTTTAATCCCTGGGCTGCTGGCTCGGCTCTTAATTCCTAGAGCATTCTGTATTTGTCTACCTGCTAAATGTTCCTTCACAGTCTGTCTACAAGCTGTGTGTGTGTGTGTGTGGTGTGTGTGTGTGTGTGTGTGTGTGTGTGTGTGTGCGCGTGCGTGTGTGCGTGCATGTGTGTGTATGTGTGTGTGCGCGCATGCGTGTGTTGTGTGTGTGTGTGTGTGTGTGTGTGTGTGTGTGTGTGTGTGTGTGTGTGTGTGTGGTGCGTGCGGTGTGTGCATGTGTGTGTGTGTGTGTGTGTGTGTGTGTGTGTGTGTGTGTGTGTGTGTGTGTGTGTGTCCAATTGAGAGAGAAGAGAAAAGAAAGAAAAAAAATGCTTTCTTTAGGAGGACAATAGATAAGCACTGATGCGCTTTTTACATTCAGTCCTCGCCCTGAGTGGCGATTACGATACGCGGTGAAATGAAAATTGTATATTAAAAAATATAGATAGACGTGATAGTGCAATGTCAGTGAAAAGGATGTGGATGAGGAAGTGTGTGTGTGTGTGTGTGTGTGTGTGTGTGTGTGTGTGTGTGTGTGTGTGTGTGTGTGTGTGTGTGTGTGAAGGAGAGGGGGGGGGGGCACAGAGAAAGATAATGTAGTGGACAACATCGGCATTATAAAACAGACAATAAAATGAATGTGATAAAATGTACGCACAATTTGCAAGGGAGAGAGAAAAGAGAGAGAGGAGAGAGAGAGGAGAGAGAGAGAGAGAGAGAGAGAGAGAGAGAGAGAGAGAGAGACAGACAGAGACACAGAGAGAGAGAGAGAGAGAGAGAGAGAGAGAGAGAGAGAGAGGCAGGATTTCGATGTTCGTATGTTTATGGATATATCCCTGTATCAAACCCAGCGATACAGATGTTAACGTTGCAAAATATGTGTAGTAAAACTGAATAAAAAGGAAAGAAAACCTTCAACAGCGCCTCGCCTTGCCTTTCGTCCAGAATGGATCTGCCCCTCCTGGAAGGTTGAGGGCTTTTCCAGTACAAGTGGCAGCACCGCCTTTTGGAAATTCTGTGCTAGTATTGGCCTTTTTCCTGCTACTCTCTTCTCTCCCTTTTTTTTGGTGGTGTGTGTCTTTCGTGACTGTCGTCTGTTGGCCTTCTTCCTGCTTTCCCCCATTTCCAGTCTGTGTTCTTACAAGTCTTTTGCATTTTAACATACAAATTTGTTTGTTGTAATTTGCGTTGTCACACGTCATCTTGCATACCCGCATTCATGACAGCATTTACTCCATACGCACACGCAAACTTTCCAATCACCCAAAAGGAGAACCCAAT
>CM031621.1:37903813-37931737 GCA_018398815.1 Conus ventricosus
TGATATCTGTGTTTTTGTGTATCTGTGTGTCAACAAAATAACTCACAAGCTGTCGAGCATATCTTTAGCAAATTGATCTGTTCTAGAAAATCTTGGCAGGGAATCAAATTGTTGTTACTGATCTTTACTGTTAGGAGAACGTCACTCAAGTACACGTAGAGTGCCCTTTTCCTGCTCTGTAGCTGGCTGGCTGGCTACGGCTGCATCAGACTCAGTGTCATGACAGAGAGAACCCCGTTTGGTAGCGGAGAGAGTGAGGTGACGTCATTGAAACAACGTCAGCGGTGGTCTGCACTCTCACCGTCACTCTGACGTTAAGATTTGTCAACCGCGATAAGACGATGACAGACGTCCCATGAGACATGAGTAAAGCTTCGCTGGAATTGTCCGTGTAGTTCGCGCAGTGATTAACTGCGGTTTGTTCTTCCCTCGTTATAAGTATTTCCGAGCGTCGTCTGTTTCACAGGGTTGTTGTTTTTAGGGTCAGTATCTGTAAGTGAGTTCATGTTCAGGTAATCTAGATGACAAAGCGTACAAAATACTGGAGATCAAGGGGGTAGTCATTTTTACTTGCAGGCTGAGTGTGCGGACATTTTTGTCATTTTATCTGACACAGGTCTTATTTTCAAACTTGCATTTCTTGAATTCAACGTCTCTTCATGCTTGCTGATTTTAGACTTTAACATTTTGTTTGTAAAAGCAGTAACGTGTTCTTTCTGAATCTTTTTTCTTCTTCTTCTGATATCACAGGTTTCCCTTGGCATCAAGTCGATCTGGTGTTCATCCTCGACGCCTCTACCAGCGTGGTGGAGGTCAACTTTGAACGGATGAAGGCTTTCGTCAAGCATATTCTGGAGTTCGCTGATATCGACAGCGGTAAACGTGAGAGTGGGTGTCATCATCTACAGCACAGACGATCATGTCATGTTTCACCTCAACTCCTACAGCACAAAGGCGGAGGTCTTCAATGCCGTTGATGAAATCCCGTATCGCTATGGCTCTACCAACACAGCTGATGCTCTCCGAACCATGAGAACAGAGATGTATTCAGCAGAGCATGGTGACCGCTCGGGAGTTCCTGATGTCGTGTTCATCCTAACTGATGGAGTCTCCAACATCAACTCACGCCGCACTATCCCAGAAGCCGAAGCAGCGCGTCAGGAAGGCATCCACATCTACGCCATAGGTATTGGACTGACGGACACCGCAGAACTGGAAGGTATAGCCAGCAAGCCACTGGAGGAGAACGCATTTTCACTTCAGGGCTTCAGTGAGCTCCTGGGACTACGAGGACAGCTCTTCACGTCTTTCAAGCCGGGTGAGCTGTATTCCAGAATGATTATGATTGTTTGTCTGCTGTTTCAATGTATGTATCAACTCTCTCTCTCTCTCTCTCTCTCTCTCTCTCTCTCTCTCTCTCTCTCTCTCTCTCTCTCTCTCTCTCTCTCTTATAAATGTTTAATCTACGTTAAAAACTTCATGATTACGACTCTGTGTGTGTGTGTGTGTGTGTGTGTGTGTGTGTGTGTGTGTGTGTGTGTGTTCTCGATCTATCTATCTGTCTCTCTATTTCTATAAAGTTATGGTTGTTTAGCTTTGTTCCTTTCGTTTAAACGAAGTATATTACTGTATCCATTTTGCCATCAATTAACCCCCCCCCTCTCTCTCTCTCTCTCTCTCTCTCTCTCTCTCTCTCTCTCTCTCTCTCAATTACAAAATACACTACCTGGGTGTGGTTCGTTTGGAATGAATTGTAAACATTGTAAACTTTTCACTCAAACGAGTGCGATTGTCCCATTCTTGCCAGTAAAATTCTATCAGTCTTTGTGTACAACAATTTATGAATTGGTCGATTGATTCAGCACCTTGATTTTCCAATACATATCCAAGTCCAAATTTAAGCAAAGCTGATCGAATGCTTGTCACCCAGTTCTTTTTACCTCTCTCATCCGAATTCAGTAGCATCAGATACGCCTTGTAAGGGAGGTGATTTTCATTCATTCGTGTTAGTTTGATCCACCGTTTAATGGATATAGTATATGCAATTACATACAACAGAAATCCACCGGTGTCTCCATAGATCGTTGTGTTAGTAGTTCTTTTTGTGACACCTTAAAAGCGTTGAAATGCAAATAAATGCACTTTCTGTATGTCTTTTCAATTTTTGTCTAGGCCCTAGATTTTTTATTCATATAGAAGCACTTGCTGCACTCTAGCATAAAAAAGTTTAAAAAGTTTACAAAAAATTCTGTAGACTCGATGTCATAGTTATATATTAATGCTAAGATCTCTCTCTCTCTCTCTCTCTCTCTCTCTCTCTCTCTCTCTCCTCTCTCTCTCTCTCTCTCTCTCTCTCTCTCTCTTTTGAGTCAGTTAATGAAACTTTGACCTGTGACATGTGCGGAAAAACGGTATTAATGAAAACTTTCTGAATGTGTTATAAGTATGTATGACTTTGTGAAAGCAAGGGCGTGATCTGGTGCAGTTTTAACAGACTACATTCAGTGGACTTCTGTTGTGAAACAGGGCGATTTCTGCAGCCCTGTTTTGTTTTCTTTATTTATCAATGAATTGACCCAGGAGATCATACATTGTGGAATGCACGTTGCAAACTTTATAAACGATGTTCTAGAGATTGTCATTCACCGTCTAGCTGTTGACGTGGTCTTGTTATTACAAACACTGATAGGATTACAAACTCAGTTAAAAAGTTTAGGTGTCGCTGCTTCATTACAGTAAAAGGTCAACACGGCAAAAAGCGATATATTCGTATTTAGGAAGGGCGGGTATCTTGCAGCGACAGAAAGATGGACATACAATGGATCCATAATGCCTCTTGTTAACGTGTGTAAATATGTTGTTAACGTATGTAAAGATCTTGATATCAACTCCTCCACGCTTTTGAGTTTTGTCTTTGTTTGCAAGGATTTAGCAAGTAAAGCAAATTATTATGCATTATGTGAAAGGTCATTGCTAAATAACGATTCCCTTAGTCTGGTTTTGAAATGGTTTGCCAAATTCAATCTATGTTACAGTACGGAGCTGAAATATGGGGCCTTGGTGATGTTGCTGTGCCTGTGAAAAAACAATCCTTTTGCTCATAAGACATTTCTCAGGGTATCGTTGCAAACGCTAAACGATTTAGTGTCCGGTGAGACAGCAAGGCATCCTATATATTTGAATTCTGTTGTTAAATGTGTTCGATACTGGTTACAAATTGTTCATAGGAGCACAGATTACTGCTCAAAGCATAAAGATTGTTGTTAGACTTAGATAATAGAGGTAACAAAAAACTGGGCGACCAACGTGAGGATGAAACTGTGTGAATATGGTTTCAGTTTTGAATGGATGAACCGAGGTGTTAGTGCTATGAATGTTTTTTTATTCGGATATTCCAAGAAAGATTGATTTATTGTTGTTGGCAAAATTGATATACCCATGTGAAAAACAGTGAGAGATTTGAATCATATTGAGCGTTAAGTCATTTGCGTTGTTTACCTATTCATATATCGATGAAGATGGACAAACATCTGAAGCATATCATAAGTAGGTTCAGATTTGGTTTGTCAGATATTGCTGATCATCATGTTCGTTACAGACAACTATGTGACAGAAAACTAATGTATCCATTATGCCTTAATTAGAAAGTATATGAAGTCCTTTTTGTACTAACTTGTACATTAAGAGACACCAGGGAGCAAGTCATACCACCAAAATCTCAAGAATCCTTGTCTTTTCCAATTAGGCCTGTTAATTCCATCATCTAAGGAAAATACTCTTGAACAGTTGGCTATTTATGAATGTAAAGCATTCCAAAAGCGAAGTGTTTATGTAACATGATCAAGACTAGTGTCAATCTGCGACATTAATCACAATGCATAAGCTCATTCTTTGGGGTTTTGGCAATTATGAATAAATCATTTGAGTGTTCAGTTTTCTCTTCTCTCTCTCTCTCTCTCTCTCTCTCTCTCTCTCTCTCTCTCTCTCTCTCTCTCTCTCTCTCTCTCCTCTCTCTCTCTTCTCTGTATGCATGTTTGTACATATGTATGCACTTACATATATATGTATGTACGTATGTATGTATGTATGTATGTATGTATGTATGTATGTATGTATGTATGTATGTATGTATGTATGTATATCTAGATGTGTGTGCGCTCATGCAGATGTACATACGGTCGTGCGCGCGCACGTGTGTGTGTGTGTGTGTGTGTGTGTGTGTGTGTGTGTGTGTGTGTGTGTGTGTGTGTGCGTTCATACGCACGTTTGTCGTTTGTAATATAGATGCACGCATGTACGCGTGAATGTATGAGGCGTTTAAGTGTGTATAAAATGTATGTTTTGCACGTACACCTCTATGTATGTACTACGAAGGCGTGCAAAGAGTGAGATTGACAATGCACAGTGTTTGAATGCTAATCCTACCATGTAGCTTTTTATCGCTTGAACGAGCCAGGCTGGTATCAGCAAGGTTTCTCACGAAGGAAGCGCTCACTCTGAAGGGAGGCTAGATCAGATGTATCCTGAATCAGATACATGCTGGTTGCTTTTAGCATCCATAGTCAAGCAGCTTCACCTGACTGAGACTGCACACGCACACATGCACGCATGCGCATCAATATAGGTCAGATCAATATAGATGTGGCAAAGAATAGCAGAGGTACCATAAGGCAGGCGGCACTAGAGATTCCTGATGGCGGTCTTCTGTGCCTACCTCGCCCGAAGACAATTAAACATTACATCAGACTAGTTGTCTGTGCAACACTGGCCGTTGTGGCGTGGTGGTCAGTGTTATGAATTTGCAGACTGATAGGTCGTAGGTTCGACTCCCAATAAAGGCGTTTTGGTGAGATCGTTTTTAGGCCCAGTGGGCGTCTTCCCAGAACCGAGTGTGATCTGGGGTCAGCTGGGAAAGCTGGAACAACAGAGTCAAGTTTCAGTCTCTCAGTTGCTACTTCTCAGGGAATATCCCAACAGCTACTGCAGATTGTCGGGCCTGGTCGACGACGCTGGGGTATGTTATGGACAGTAGCGTAGAATGGAATCGTGTCATACTGTCACAGAATGAAGATAACTCCGCAGCATCCTCCTCCCCCTTGATCATCATTAAAAAGATTCCAGTGTTATGACCCTTCGTGCGACTCTTGTAGACTTTAGTTCTGATTCCCTGTGCACGTCCATGCTTTGTGGTCGCTCGCTGAAAAACAACAACAACAACAACAACAACAAAAACGATACTGGCAGGTTGGTGGAGGTTGTTGTTTGAAAGGTCAGAGCCATCCCTTGGAAAGACACTCTCGGTCATACCTGCTCCACAACCAAGGAATTATTGCCGAGGCTTAACAGGGGACACACTGCTTATTATGGAGCAGGACCGTCACCGCTGGTCGCTGCAGTGCAGCGTCTCACCCAGCGTGTTGCCTCACAACGTCCACACAGTGGTTTCTCTGACAGACTGCTTAGTGCTAGGTCTTGGTGTAGCGGTGAATGAGGCGAATGCTTCGAACAGCGTGGGAGTAATGCTACTGGTGGGATACCATGATGAGGAACACAACAAAGATGTCATCAGAATCCGTCTTTAACAAGCCTTGGGTCGAATGAGTTTACTGTTAGTTGTACAGACGTGTGATTTTTCCCAAGGGCGGTCATGTTTTGTTCAACAGTGGTTCTGTCACTGACTATCCAGGATTCTGGACCACGCAGGAACACGTGCGTATTGAAAGGGACTACTGCTGTCCGTCTGAGTGCGTAGCACGCTTAGTGTCTTCAAACAGAAGCCAGACACGGGTCCATGGAGAAGAAACAGTGAAGGGATAGTCGTTTGTGTGGCTTGCCGGTTTATTTGCATGGAGGTGTACAACTAGACAGTTGAACAAAGACAGGGGAGAGGAGTGGACGGATGGGAGGTGGGGGAGGGGGTTGAATGGGGATATGCCGTAACAATCTCTCCGACATTCAGTGTGATGCTAGGATGTGAATTTAGCATGTTTGAAAAATAATGATCAGTTTTTAGGTGTGTGCAGTGTTCATCATAGATAAGGGAAACAGCATGTGTGATTATTTCTCACCCCCCCCCCCCGCCCCCCAAGATCTGTGTATGTTTTCTTAATCTCTGCGTGTACGTCTGAATGAACATTTCTCTGTTTCTCAAAGTGGATTCTTAAAAGTGGTTCTAACAAAGTTCAGCATTTTTCTAGTATAGCAAAACTTTCAACCTATTTAACACATCATCTTCCTTGTTTTGTTTCCATAGCTAACATGTGTTTCCCTGTGTTGCCTGCCGCTGTGTGTGTGTGTGTGTGTGTGTGTGTGTGTGTGTGTGTGTGTGTGTGTGTGTGTGTGTGTGTGTGTGTTGTGTGGTGTGTGTGTGTGTGTGTGTGTGTGTGTGTGTGTGTGTGTGTGGTGTGTGTGTGTGTGTGTGTGTGTGTGTGTGTGTGTGTGTGTGTGTGTGTGTGTGCGCTGTGTGTGCGTGTGTGTGTGAGGGCGCGCGCGCGCATGCGCATGCGAGCAGGGTACATCCAGACGTTGAACTGGGATGGCCACACGAGCTACAAACCCTCCGTGAATGCCTGCGTCACTGTCGAGGCACCCCCGTCCTACTTCATCATGATCAGCTTCGTCAGTCTGGACCTGCAGACGTACAAACGCTGCAGCTGTGACTTTCTGGAACTCTATTTCACGCCCTCCTGTTCGGGAAAACCCGAATCGATCATGTGCGAGTCTTCAGAAGCCCTTCCCACCTCTCGCCAAGCGGACGTCATGTCTGTCCGCTTCAAGAGCGACGCCAGCGTGGAGAAGAGCGGCTTCAAACTCCTGTATTCTTTCCACAGCCCAGCTGAGCGGCCCAAGCGACTGTGGACCGGTAGGTGGGACTGCTCGGGAGGTCGTGGACCCATCATGGTGCAGCACTTCATCTGCAGTTCCGACACCTTTTGCGTCAACGCCGAAGACAACGCTGGGGGCTGTCCTCCGCCGGGTCTGTGTGGAGACAGCACTGTCCAGATTGACGACAAGTGCTACCGGTACATGAAGTCCTCCCGCAAGGTCTCCTGGGAAGAGGCCGCTTACCTGTGCAGATCGAACAAGGGTCACCTGGTCAGCCTGAACACGGAGTCTGAGTGGAGGACGGTGGCTGGCTTTTGGGTCAACATCACCGACGCGGACAACCTGATGGTCGGCCTGAGGCACAGCTCCTACTACAGGATGCCAGACTTGTAAGCTTGTGTGCTGCGTTGTGGTGGTATGACTCGGTGTTGTAAAAACGATAACCCCCTGCATTTACTCTACACACACACACACACACACACACACACACACACACACACACACACACACACACACACACACACACACACATACATACATACATACATACACGCGCGCGCGCGCGCACGCATACACACTCACTCACTCACTCACGAAGCATAACCACTCATGAACAACACCCAGCGCTTTCCTGTATCAGTCCTGAGGGGCAGAACTAGAAGGTGAGATTAACGTCCTGTTTGACTGAGGCTCCTAGCCACAAGTTGGTATTGGACCGAAATCTGCATGGGGGAAGAAAGCCCAAAGCATTATACACTGCGCATGAAGACGCATGCATGCATGCATGCAGAAACAGCTCTCTCTCTCTCTCTCTCTCTCTCTCTCTCTCTCTCTCTCTCTCTCTCTCTCTCTCTCTCTCTCTCTCTCTCTCTCTCTGTGTTCCTTTTTGTGGTTTTAATGTCATGAGCAGATTTCCATCGAATTTCATGCAGAATAAATTCCTATAAAGGGACGTTACCATTTCTGCTGTAAAGGAATGAAGTGAGAAAAAGGGGGTGGGGGAGGTGATGGTGGTGGGGGTGGGGGTAATCGCGGTGTTAACTAGAAAAGGTCGCCTTGCTTACAACTAACCCATAAAGACAGGAATTGTCTTATCTCTTTCTGTGTTTGAGTTAAAAATAGATCATAAAGGGAAAGCACTCGAACCAGAGACTGGGCTGTTTACACTTGTTACTCGTGATCGTCTATGGAAAGGTGCCACAAAGTCCCTTGCAGCTGCAAGAGGTAATCTGGGAGAGGTAGACCCTAGGGTTGCTGCTGCATCGGAAAGAGATGGTGTCTTGAGACCTGCGTTTGTGTGTGTGTGTCTTTTGCGCTAGAGATGAGCTTCAAGAATGAGGTCTGAGTCTCGTGAAATGTTTCAGCCTGCACCCCCCCCCCCCGGCCCCCCTCCTGCCCCCCATTCCCTGTCTCCACCCGCTCCAAATCTCCATCTTCTGACAACAGGATTCTTCGAACACCTCGAGTTATAGCCAGGTCTTTTGGTCACTGGTCGTTTTTAACTCGTGTGCTGCCTTTTTGGGGCTTCTTGAAATCTCTGACCTGTCGTACTGCTTTCTCTGACCCTTCTAAGAGATTACTGAAGGAAAATCTTACGGGTTTTCAGAGTGATAAGACTTTTCTCTGCTCGAGACCCCGCATTTGCTTATGGTGTGCGTGCTAGTTATGCACATATTATGAGGTGATAATGGAGGCTTGAGTTACTGAACACGGAATGTTGGTGAAAGCAGGGGATAGATGAAACATGTGGTCTAAATGTCTTTGGATCTCATGGCACAATCATTTCTGTGCTTACATTCTTGTTCTTATCAAGGTGTGTAATTCTTTCTCTACGTTACTGGTGCGGCAAATAGTCGGAGTTTCTTCTCTTCTACATTTCTTTTTTCATGGAGTGGATGAAGATCTTCATTGATCACGAGCGCTCATTATCATTATTATGAGTATAAATGTTCTGATAATGATGATGACGGCGACGACAACGACGACGATGATTATAATGATGATGATGATGATGATGATGATGATGATGATGATGATGATGATGATGATGACGATGATGACAAGCCCTCACGGTCTATTGTGACTTTATTTCCACGACAGGTACTCGTCCCTGTGGCGATGGACCGACTCATCCGTGGCATACTACTTCAATCTCAGCTATCCGAACAACATCCTCTCTCCTCCTTACTGCACCGTTTTCCGGGCCCAACAGCAGCATCTGACCTTTGTCCCATGCGACATACCTACAAGAGCTAACTACTTGTGCGAAATGGAGACACCTACAGACCAGGACGTCGAATCAAGTCAGCAGTTTAACGTGACCCTCCCAGAACCTTCCACTAGAGCTTCAAATCTGCCCCACATCAGCGAATGCCCAAACAAGGATGCAACATATACATTTCTGCAGTGCGAAAGATCAAGCCGCTGCCACAGTGGCGGCGAAAGCGGGATGCAAGAATGTCTAGAGCAGAATTTTCTGATGGCAGAAACGATGTTCAAGTGTACACACAGAAATGAGCACGTGCACTACACCCTGGTGTGTGACTACCATGTTGACTGCGGTGATGAGAGTGATGAGAACTTCTGTGTTTTCCCACCCTGTCCTGCAGAGGATTTTAAGTGCTGGAGAACCAAACAGGTGAGTTTAGCAATGATACAGTTGGTGGTAGAATTCATTGGTAGGTGGTTAGCGATGATACAGTTGGTGGTGGAATTCATTGGTAGGTGGCTAGCAATGATACAGTTGGTGGAATTCATTGGTAGGTGGTTAGCGATGATACAGTTGGTGGTGGAATTCATTGGTAGGTGGTTAGCAATGATACAGTTGGTGGAATTCATTGGTAGGTGGTTAGCAATGATACAGTTGGTGGAATTCATTGGTAGGTGGTTAGCAATGATACAGTTGGTGGTGGAATTCATTGGTTGGTGGTTAGCAATGATACAGTTGGTGGAATTCATTGGTAGGTGGTTAGCAATGATACAGTTGCTGGTGGAATTCATTGGTAGGTAGTTAGCAATGATACAGTTGGTGGTGGAATTCATTGGTAGGTGGTTAGCAATGATACAGTTGGTGGTGGAGTTCATTGGTAGGTGGTTAGCAATGATACAGTTGGTGGTGGAATTCATTGGTAGGTGGTTAGCAATGATACAGTTGGTGGTGGAATTCATTGGTAGGTGGCTAGCAATGATACAGTTGGTGGAATTCATTGGTAGGTGGCTAGCAATGATACAGTTGCTGGTGGAATTCATTGGTAGGTGGCTAGCAATGATACAATAGGTGGTGGGATTCATTGGAAGGTATTAGAAAAGTAATTACAGACTCAGAATCAAAAACTTACTTAGAGAATATTTCGACAGGGTCGCCCTGTCTTCTTCAGCTCACTGTTGCTGTTGTGGCAGCGAGGCCTGGTGGGACGACTGTTGTGTAGTGTGAGCGGTTGTCAGGATCTGATTGTAGATGGGCGGAAGTTCAAAGCCTTGATCTCTGTTCAGGCTGGGGCGTCTGGTCTTAATTTTGATGGCTTCTTTAACTTTTCTTTTTGTGAGGAAGGGCTCCGTAGATAAGATCTTGGTTTCTTGGGGACTGAAAATGTGGCCTGTGGCTTGTAGATGTTCATGTATGGCAGAAGTAGATCGGTTTTGGTGTTCCTGTAGATGGGTGGTGAGTGGTCTTGCTGTCTCGCCAATGTAGGTATGGGTACAGTCTTGACACCCTACCTGGTACACTACACCACACTGCTTGAGGGGGTCCGTTTTGTCTTTGACATGGGTCAGTTGCTGGCGTAGGGAGTTGGTGGGTTTATGGAACACTTTGCATCCATGTTGTTGGAAGGTTCTGGCCAGACGCTCTGGGACTCCTTTAATGTAAGGGATCCCCACTTTCACACTGTCCGTATCTGTAGAAGAAGGGTAGGGTATGCAGGGTATCCATTAGCAGAAAGGGCAGTCTTGATGTGTTCTTCTTCTTTCAGCTCTTCCTCCTTAGTGGAACACAGTACAGAGGCTGTGTGCATGAGGGTGTTGACAACAGATCTCTTGTGTTGGTGGGGGTGGTTAGAATGAAAGTTCAGATATTGGTCAGTGTGGGTGGGTTTCCTATAGACGGTGTTCTCCACCCTGTCGTCATGGGTTCGGGTGATGAGTGTATCCAGGAACGGGATCTTTCCTTCTGCTTCAGTTTCCGAAGTGAATTGGATATAGGTAGGTGGAGTGAGCAGTGATTTATTTGCTGGTGGAATACATTTGTAGATGGTTAGCAATGGTACGCATGATGGTGAAACTCATTGGTAGGTGGTATAAGCAATGATACAGGTGCTGGTGGAATCTGTTGGTAGGTGGTTAGCCATGATATGGTTGATGGTGGAATTCATTGATAGGTGATTATCAATGGTTGACGATGAAATTCATTGATAGGTGATTATCAGTGATGTGATTGATGGTGGAATTGGTTGGTGGGTCGTCAGCAATAACATGGCTGGTGGTGGAATTTATTGATGAGTGACCAGTAGTGCTTTAGTTCCTGGCGAAATTGATTGTTAGATGGGATGAGCAGTAATACACTGCTGGTGTAATTCATTGGTAGGTGGTTAGCAATGAAAACGTTGGTGGTGGAATTCATTGGTAGGTGTTAAGTAATTTTACAGTTGCTGGAGAAATTGATTGGGCGGGGATTAGCAGTGACATGGTCGCGGAATTTCTTGCATATAAAAGTAATAGAATCACTGCAAATCTGCATGATGAAGAAAGGACAACTGTTTATATCGATGAAAGAGAAACATAATTATCCTGAAATAAATCATACTATTTGCAGTGATTCTGTGAGTTTTTTGTTTTCTTGTTTTTGTTTTTTTGCGAACAAATCCGCAAACAAAAGTCATAAAATAAAAACAAATCCGAATGATAAGAACAGGACAACTTCATTATTATTATTGATGATAGAAAATAGCCGTCCTGAAAATACTAATCACCGTATTTAGATAGTTTAAAAACCTATGAAACGGGGCTAGGTACAAGATATTTCTGTATTATACCCGTGACATATTTATTTAAAAGGGGCCCGCTAGTCGTATGGTCGGGGCAGTTACCTGCAGAGCCGCGGGAGTTGGAACTACACGTGGTGTCGGATTGCTTTGGCTTGAAAATCCTGTCTGTAAAAGGGGACCTGAATCAGTTCAAGGAAGGTTAAAGGTGGCGGAAAGAAGGGGGATGGGCTCCACCTTTCATCGTGCTGTGCCCCGGACACGGTAACCCTCTGACAGTTCACTGCCCCTTAGGCTGATAGGCTATGGATTATTCTTTTTTAATTTGTCGACAAAATAAGTCATTAGAAAAGACGAAAGAATTTGTTGTTGTTGTCGAGTTGATGAATTCGAGGCTTAGACAGGGATATCTCTATCTTTGTCTGTCTGTCTGTCTATCTATCTATCTATCTATCTATATGTCTGTCTGTCTGTCCATCCGTCCATCAATCAATCAACCCACCTACCAACTTATCTATCTATCTATCTATCTATCTATCCTAACTACTTACATACCTACCTACCTACGAACTTCTCTCTCTCTCTCTCTCTCTCTCTTGTGTGTGTGTGTGTGTGTGTGTGTGTGTGTGTGTGTGTGTGTGTGTGTGTGTGTGTGTGTGTGTGTGTATGTGTGTGTGTGTGTGTGTGTGTGTGTGTGTGTGTGTGAGAGAGAGAGAGAGAGAGAGAGAGAGAGAGAGAGAGGAGAGAGAGAGAGAGAGAGAGAGGAGAGGAGGAGAGAGAGAGAGAGAGAGAGAGAGAGAGAGATCCATAATCTTTAAGACTGATGTTTTCGTTTTTTAGCTCTGTGATTTTTGCTGAATGATTGAGATGGATGCTTTTATTTACTCGATTCTTGAAGGATGTTGATCAATGGATATGAATAGTATTGTTTAATTATTCGATTATGTGAGTAAGGGATTCAGAACTGTAATGTTGTTTATTGGGTTATTAACAAGCTGAATGATTGGGTTCTTTGATCCAATTTACCAATGAAGCTGAATGGCTTATTACACCATAGCAACGTCTTATCCCATTTTAGAGTATTCACGTAACTTCCACTATTAAAGCTGAATAATTAAGGTGGATTGGTTTGTTGGTTCCAGTTTATCAGTAAAGGTGAATGGTGTACACCTTCGCAATGTCTTGCCCCAATTCGATGTATTCCACAGAAGTTCCACTGTTAATGCTGAATGATTGGGAGGGATGGGTGGATCCATCCAGTTCATCGATGATGTCGAATGGTTTACACCTTACCATATCTTGTCCCATTTCAGTGTATTCCGCAGAGGTTCCGCTGTGATGGAATATACCACTGTGCAGACAGAAGCGACGAGGAACTGTGCTGGGAAACCATGCAAATCAGCGAGTCAAGCACAGTGGTGCCCCTGCTGTCGTCCACTTTACAGGCACAGGCAGCGTCACCGTGACGGCTCTGAGCAACTTCCACAGCGACCCTGTCTGCCCAGAAACCCACTTTCACTGTCCCAGTAGCGGCTACTGCCTGCCCGTCTTTGTAAGGTGTAACAACGTGAACGACTGTCCAGAGGGGGAAGATGAGGCGGACTGTGACTCGTACACGTGTCCCGGATTCTACCGATGTCACACACAACGGAACTGTGTTCACTTCGATCATTTGTGTGATGGACAGTTCCAGTGTCCAAGACACGATGATGAACTGATGTGTAATATGACTTGTCCAGATCAATGCTTTTGCACAGGGTTTGCTTTTCATTGCCATGACACATTTTCAGCACATCTCTATCCTCAGTTGAGATTTCTGAATGCAGACTTAACAGACATGAAATTACAGGACTTTGCCAACAACATTATGCTCATCCATCTCAGCCTGAAAAGTTGTAAAATAAAGGAAATTGGCATTGCAAACTTACCCAATCTACAGATCCTTGACCTCAGTTACAACTTTATAACCAACTTCTCAACTATAGAACTAAGAGCAATGAGAAACCTGCGTTCTCTATCACTGGCTTTCAACAAACTGTTAACTCTGAATGTTATTGATTTTGTTGACCTTACCTTCCCTGGTCTGACTTTTCTGGATATATCTGGTGGCAGCACACGTGAGATCTCCAACACCACGTTCCTGCTTTTCCCCAACATTGAACACCTAAATCTCTCTGGCAGCAAACTACAAAAAGTGATGGAACCGGGTTTCAACGCACTACCTAAGCTGCGAGTTTTGGATATCTCAGGATGTCCACTGACCGAGTTCTACGGAGGCATGTTCACAGGACTGCAACAACTGAAGGAACTTCATGCTTCTCAGTTCCATATGTGTTGTCCCACCTTTCTGCCTGCAGGGTTGGATCCTGAAAATTGCCATGCTCCCCTGGATGAGGTGTCTTCTTGTGCTGCTCTGCTGAGGGCGGATGTCTTCAGAGCGTTTCTCATCATCTACGCTGTCTTCGCTCTGGTGGGAAATTTCTTCAGCTTTGTCTATCGTGTCTTTGGCAAAGGGGTGACCACCAAGCTTGGCTTTGATATCTTCGTCACTCACCTCTGTGTGTCTGATTTCTTGATGGGTGTGTACCTGGCCATTGTGGGAATAGCTGATCGGATTTACTATGGAAACTATGAGTGGAATGCCATCCAGTGGAAGGAAAGTGTAGCCTGTCAAATGGCAGGATTCCTGTCATTTCTGTCAAGCGAGGTGTCAGCTTTCCTCATCTGTTTCATTACAGTCGAACGCTTTCTTCTCATCCGCTTTCCTCACCGAAATCTCCGCTTCACTCCAAAGTCAGCTCAAATTGCATGCGTGATTGGATGGTTGGTAGGTTTGATGCTTGCTGCTATCCCCTTCTTTCCTTTCTCTCCACCATGGCAATTCTACAGCCAAACGGGGATCTGTATCCCTTTGCCCATCACAAGGAAGGTGTTCCCAGGAAGCGAATATTCGTTTGCAGTCATGATCGTTTTTAACTTTCTCTTGTTCCTTCTGATTGCTGCCGGGCAGTTTCTGATCTTCTGGTCCATTCGTTCCCAAACCAAGGCTGTCAGCAGTGCCAGCAAAAAGGCCAAAGACATGGCCATTGCTCGACGTCTGCTGGCTGTTGTGATGACTGACTTCCTCTGCTGGTTCCCCATTGGTCTATTGGGACTGCTGGCCAGAACTGACACTCCAATTTCCGGAGACGTGAACATTGCCATGGCGATTTTTGTGCTGCCGTTCAATTCAGCACTCAACCCGTTCTTGTACACACTTCACATGCTGATTGAGCGGCATCGCAGTGCACGTGCTCTGCGTCTGTCCAAACAACAAAGCGAGTCGGCGTCTATCAGCTGCCCAGCTTGTATCAGACGTGAACAAAGTCTGTCTCAGAACATCCCTTCACTCACTAAATCAGCGGAACCAGTCCACATTTTCATCAGTGATGAAGACAAAACTATGGATCAAGAAGTTTTCCGTTTGATTGAGAAATACTTTAAAGAAGGGAAGATAACTCCCGAACGCCTTCAATTCCATCTTTTGCAAATGGCCACGGAAGAAAACTCTCCCGCTCTTTCAAACACCTTGCAGGCTTAAAGTGACTCGTCTAGAGAGAACAACAATCACCACAACAAGAAATGAAACACACGTAACAGAAAAAAAAAACGTTGACAGATATCGGTGGATTCATGTGTTTGTTATTGTTGTTGTTGTTATGATGTTGATGAAATACTAATATACATTTCATGATATTGATGAAATGCTGACATTCATTTAATAAAAGACTGCTTGTTTCAGTAACCTCATACCAATACTTTTTCTGGAAAGAAATAGTTGTATAAAAACAGTTTGAAACTGAGATTCAATGATCGTTCAAAAAAATCTGAAAGGCACGTCTTTTGTATTTTTGGAATATGAAACTAATGCATCATCACATTTGACACAGACATGCCATGATATTATTACAGCATGAATAAACTGAAGAATGTAATGAACATCAAGGGTTTACTGTTGCCTTTATGCAGACCTGATATCTTAACGTGCAGATGCACAACTTTCTTGTAAATACGTGCCACTGTAAGAAAAGAGCTCATTGTTACCATTTGAATTAACATTTTATTCAACGGATTAATTGGTCAAGGTATTATACGCTACATTGTGTAACTTTCTCTTCACATTGGAAGCAACGTGTCTGTAAAAAATGAATGTGTTTTACCATCCTATTTATATTCTTCAGCTTCCCAACAGATGATCTGTTGCGTCTTATTGATCAAGATACATGAAATGATACTGAAATAATAACACCTTCAAATCAAAGTGTGTATGTTAGTTATTGAGACAGTCACTTCGAAACTGAAAACTTACTTCGTACAGTTGATGTATGTTGCTTTCGAGGCTCCGAGGTCCTGTAGTAGAACTTGTTTAACATGCATGCTTACGACCAAAAGTTTTTGTGCTTTCATTTGTTATACAAAAAGACGTGAGTCACTCCCATAAACCTGCTTTCTTTTCCTTTATTATGACGTCTGTTACTAAATGCGAAAGATGTTTTCTGCATGAGGTACACGTTTCATTTGTTTCAATTTCTTCGTGTGACTTAAGATATCTTTCTTATCATTTAGATGTGCTTCACTGATCAAGAAAAGAGTACGAGAAAATTAATAGTTTTCTATTCTAATATTATGATGAACTTTTGTTCATTTTGTTAGATATGTTCAATAATGCTGGTGACGTCTATGGCTAGAATTATGTTACTGCTGTTTTACAACTGTTTAATTTCTCTTTTATAAGTTATCGGAATTTTTGTGTGGATTATATGGCAAAGTTGGTTGACTGTAAATTTTTTGTTGTTGTGAGAGCTTATGTGTATTTGCTGTTGCCATCTAATAATTTTCAGTTAGATCAATATATGTTTGTCGATTACCTGTCAGAAAATGATTTACTGCCAATTTTTTAATTTGACGCAACATCGTATGTGAAGTTAAAAATTTTTTTTTTAGCCTTTTGTTTCTTTTTTTTTGGATACTTTTGACAAAAAAGTTGAGGAAATGAGTGGAATCTGTAGAATGAGCGTTGCTCCAGAAATCAGTGGGTAGGTGGTTTGTTTAAGTTTTCCCTGTATTTGTTTTCTACCTGGTTTTCAATGTTTCGATTTTCGCATTGCTATTTTCTTTTCCTTTCTGGCTGTAACTGTGACACATAAACTATCAGACTTTAAGGGTTTTACAAGTCAGTTTTTCCCTTCCTGGCTGGAATGGTTATGTCATAAATATCAGCTGTTAAGTGTTGTACAAGTCGAATATCATCTTTTTATTTTTACTTTTGTTGTACATGTCGAACATTTTTCTTCTTGGCTGCAGCTGTATTATTATGAGTACTAGTTGCTAGGTGTTGTGCGAGTGAAAATGTCGTCCTCTTTGGCTGCAATTGTAATGTAATAAATAGTACATTAGGCGTTTTACAAGTCAAATGTTATGCTCCTGGCTGGAGTTGTAATAAATGTCAGACTTTAGGAGCCTGCAAGTCAAATGTTGTACAGCGCGCTCTTTCCTGCGGTTTCATTCTGACTGAAATGTGTGACACACACATCACAGCGCTTAGGGTGGCATGGGATGCCAGACTGGTCTGTGACTTCGTGCCATGCATACCGAAGTAGGGGACCGTGGGTCGTATGATTTCCACAGCTTCCTGCAGCACCTGCGGGTTCAGAGGATAAGATCTCTGAAAGATGTTCTCTCATCCTCAGAGTTTGAAGAAAAAGGTTTTGTTTGGTTTCGTTGTATTTTTTTTCTCTATTTTCAGTGCTAGGTGTTGTTGTCGTCATATTCGTGTATGTGAATGTTTTTGTTTCGTTTTTTTTTCTTTCTGGTTTTAATGCTAGATGTAGTTGTCGTTATATTCGTGTATGTGTTTGACGTACACACGAATCTTTTCAAAGGATTTGAACAACCGTTGTGCCTGCTGATTCTCGTACTAAAAGAATTACTGATAAGCTGTATGCTCTAGCTGTCTGTCTGTCTGTCTGTTTCTCTCTGTCTCTCTGTCTCTCTCTGTTCTCTCTCTCTCTCTCTCTCTCTCTCTCTCTCTCTCTCTCTCTCTCTCTCTCTCTCTCTCTCTCTCTCTTCTGCCACCCCCTACTTTTACATAACCTCCTCTCGCTAAGCGCTGGGCACACATTCTTCCTGTAATAAGGATGAGGGTAATATTTTGATTGTGTCTGTTTCCGTTCGTTTTGTTATTGTTTGTGTTGCTGTTGCCCACTGCTTGATGATCTGACCATAAATGAATTCCTTCAAAGTGTTCAAACAGACCAGCCACAGTGGCGAAGTTATCGTCGCGGACTCCCGACTGGGAGGTTGCAGATTCGATTCTCATATGAACCGTTTATTTGTTGATTTTTTTTTTCTGCCTCGACTGACTCCTGTCTAGAGCTGAGTTTGCTACGGGCTCAGTTGGTAAGACAAGAACCACACAGTCGAGTTTCATCCACTTAATAGGTGCGTCTCTGGCAGTATTGCTCGAGTCTCTTGACCAACACTGCAGGTGTCTTTATCTCTCGAGCCTGGTTGACGCCGGGATATACTGTGAAGGTAAGCGTAGAGTACAGTCCTTTCATGCAGTCTCAGACCTGAATATAATCCATAGCGTCGTCTTCATCATCCCTATTCTCACCTATCTGAATGAAAAAAAAACAACAACATCGGTTTCTGTGTCCCTTTATACACCCTGCTCTCATGGTGACGTCGGTTGTGACTACTTCTCCACTTCAATGTCCATAGCTGGTTTTATTCTGTTGGGATCACCAGTAGACGTAATATTGCCCCCTTGAGGGAGACTCGCCCACGGTGGCTCCGCGGTTAGGCAATTATTGTCGTCTGTTGGAGGCTTAGTACGTGGCGTGCTGTGTATGTTCGTTCAGAGTAGGCGCCACTGAACATTACCGAAGTGACTCGGCAGCAGTGCAGTGTCTCCTCTGGTGGGTTGCTTAATGAAGACTTGACATTGACTGCTCCCTGTGGATTACTGGTGCCGAGGCTGTGAACGGGGGTCGGAATGAACGGCATGGGTGCAATGCCCTTGAAGTGGGACAGAAGATGGGACAGAAAAAAGTGTTATTTAGAGCGATCATGATGTTGCCTTAATGCATTCTTATGAAAAAATAAGTTTTAGTTAAAATACATTTCATTTAAAAGGTTGAATTAAAGTGATAATTGCCATGTTATTGTAATTTTGATGGTTATGAGGCATACATACTTTTCACACTTCGCGACGAATATTTATTGCAGTTTCACAAGAAAGCAAGAAGGAAAATATTTTTAAAATAACCTTTTTATACACACAGTAGGGTTATCGAGTACATTGCTGCCACAGTAGGGTCAGTTTCGAACCAAAGTATGCTTTGCAATATGTGGTTGGTTGTTAACATTCCCCTTCGTATGAGGTTATGAACTCACTGTTTCCAGTGTATTCTCAACAAACTTAAAAGGTGTATATGTATTGCTTTTGTACAAAATTTCAACAATCATTTTTTGTTGTTGTCATATACCTTTTCAAATCATCCAACTGTTATCATAATCGCTTATTCTACTATTGCACTAAAACTAAAACTTCATTATTATATCTTTTTAAGTGTATGTCTCAATGTCATTTAAGGCACTCTAATATGATACCACTGTATTTACACGTGTACAATGAACGAACCTCTTTGCCCGTTTGAGACATTAAAAAACAAACAAACACAGATGATAGAAACGGAGGAAATAAATGAGAAAATCAGAAGAAAAAAAGAAACAAACAAACAAAAGCAGGTACATCGGGTGCATGCGCGCCAGTACTTGTGTTTCTACCCTATTTACGCAAACTGGAATTGTAGGCAGGCAGTTCGGATTGGGTTGGATTGGTTGGGAAATCTAACTCAGCTGTTCTGTTCATAATTCCCACAAGTTGGACATGTATCATTCTTCAAAGTAGATGTGATCTTGCATAAATGAATCCTTGTGCACGCTAACACTAAGATCGTAGAACGACGAAAGGTTTACCAATAAACAACTCCAAAAGAATATGGCAAGTTGTTCACAACTTTGGGAAAGATTTCTTTTACATGTATTGTATGACATTAGGTGTGATGATTTCGTATAAATGTCTTCGTGTCTTCGCGCTGGTTTGTGTATTTAGGAATATGAATAAAACTGACGTTGCTTTTATTTGGATGGAAAACATTTTGAAGCCCATGTTACTGAGGTGATTGCAGGCGGAAATTGAAACTGATTTTAACAGGAATTTAAAGTATCTCCGCTGGTTAACATAGACAAACAAATTACAAGACAAAGCACGCCGCATTTTCACCTCACTTCAGGCAAGAGAAACAACGTTCAGGAAATGAAAACGAAAACAATCAGGCAAGAGAAACAACGTTCAGGAAATGAAAACGAAAACAATCAGGCAAGAGAAACAACGTTCAGGAAATGAAAACGAAAACAATCAGGCAAGAGAAACAACGTTCAGGAAATGAAAACGAAAACAATCAGGCAAGAGAAACAACGTTCAGGAAATGAAAACGAAAACAAGCAATCACTTATTTTCTCGGATTCGACGCAAGATGAGCGTTGAACGAAAACGAGGCCGTTTGGAGGAGACGATGCGAGTTAAGATAGTAATGATGATAATAATAATAATAATGCTAGCAATAATAATAATAATAATAATATGATGAAAATATTGAAAATGATAAAGAGGGGATTGGTACCACTTTTGGTGATAATATCGCAATAGTAGTTGTAGTATGAATAGTGGTTACACACACAGAAGGGGAGAAAGGAGAAGAGTTAAAGGATTGTCGAACAACATGGTTGTAGGAGTAACAGTGTTAGTCGCAATGATGATGATGATGATAACGATCATGACGATGATGATAGTAATAACAATGATAATGATGGTATTAATAATGGTAGTAGTAATGATGATAATGATAGTGATAATGATGTAATGATACTAACAACAATAGTAATGAAGATAGTAATGATAACAATAGTAATAATAATGATTTAAAAAAATGATAAAAGCAAGGTACTAATAATACTATTAATAATAATGATGATAATGATGATGATAGCGATAATAATGATGGTAACAATAATAATAATGGTATAATAATAATGATGTTGATGATTAAAAAAAACTGATGATAATAATAATAACAATAATAATAATGAGGGAAGGGAGGAAGAGGAAGAAGGAGGAGGGTAAGGACGGGAAGAACAAAGAGGAAAAGCAGGGTGGAAATTATGGGAAAGACGGCGATAAAGGAGGGTGGAAATTATGGGAAAGACGGCGATAAAGGAGGGTGGAAATTATGGGAAAGACGGCGATAAAGCAGGGTAGAAATTATGGGAAAGACGGCGATAAAGCAGGGTAGAAATTATGGGAAAGACGGCGATAAAGCAGGGTAGAAATTATGGGAAAGACGGCGATAAAGGAGGGTGGAAATTATGGGAAAGACGGCGATAAAGGAGGGTAGAAATTATGGGAAAGACGGCGATAAAGGAGGGTGGAAATTATGGGAAAGACGGCGATAAAGGAGGGTGGAAATTATGGGAAAGACGGCGATAAAGGAGGGTGGAAATTATGGGAAAGACGGCGATAAAGGAGGGTGGAAATTATGGGAAAGACGGCGATAAAGCAGGGTGGAAATTATGGGAAAGACGGCGATAAAGGAGGGTGGAAATTATGGGAAAGACGGCGATAAAGCAGGGTAGAAATTATGGGAAAGACGGCGATAAAGGAGGGTAGAAATTATGGGAAAGACGGCGATAAAGCAGGGTAGAAATTATGGGAAAGACGGCGATAAAGGAGGGTAGAAATTATGGGAAAGACGGCGATAAAGGAGGGTAGAAATTATGGGAAAGACGGCGATAAAGGAGGGTAGAAATTATGGGAAAGACGGCGATAAAGGAGGGTAGAAATTATGGGAAAGACGGCGATAAAGGAGGGTAGAAATTATGGGAAAGACGGCGATAAAGGAGGGTGGAAATTATGGGAAAGACGGCGATAAAGGAGGGTGGAAATTATGGGAAAGACGGCGATAAAGGAGGGTAGAAATTATGGGAAAGACGGCGATAAAGCAGGGTAGAAATTATGGGAAAGACGGCGATTAAAGCAGGGTAGAAATTATGGGAAAGACGGCGATAAAGGAGGGTAGAAATTATGGGAAAGACGGCGATAAAGGAGGGTAGAAATTATGGGAAAGACGGCGATAAAGGAGGGTAGAAATTATGGGAAAGACGGCGATAAAGCAGGGTAGAAATTATGGGAAAGACGGCGATAAAGCAGGGTAGAAATTATGGGAAAGACGGCGATAAAGGAGGGTAGAAATTATGGGAAAGACGGCGATAAAGCAGGGTAGAAATTATGGGAAAGACGGCGATAAAGCAGGGTAGAAATTATGGGAAAGACGGCGATAAAGGAGGGTAGAAATTATGGGAAAGACGGCGATAAAGGAGGGTAGAAATTATGGGAAAGACGGCGATAAAGCAGGGTAGAAATTATGGGAAAGACGGCGATAAAGGAGGGTAGAAATTATGGGAAAGACGGCGATAAAGGAGGGTAGAAATTATGGGAAAGACGGCGATAAAGGAGGGTAGAAATTATGGGAAAGACGGCGATAAAGGAGGGTAGAAATTATGGGAAAGACGGCGATAAAGGAGGGTGGAAATTATGGGAAAGACGGCGATAAAGGAGGGTGGAAATTATGGGAAAGACGGCGATAAAGGAGGGTGGAAATTATGGGAAAGACGGCGATAAAGCAGGGTAGAAATTATGGGAAAGACGGCGATAAAGGAAGCGCTGAAAGTGTTGCAGAAAATGGAATTTGGGCATCACTTTAACGTCTTCCATCGATTTAATTTATCACCATTGCACAGTGGGAAAGAATCACACAACCAAACAGAAAGTAAACAATTCCCTTGATGATTAGACAGTGCACAAGGTTGTAATCTATTTAAGAAAAAAGAAACAACGACAACAACAACAACAAACACCAATAGCCTGCAGTGCTGACATGGAGTTGGCTCAAAAAGCAAGATGTGTAGATTTACCTTGGTTAGACTTTTTAAAAAAAAACGTTTTTCAAAACTATGACTCATTGTGTTATATCTCATTTCTATGTTAAATTAGCATATTGAAGACAAAAAATGAGTTCCATTTTTATTGAAGGCATGTGCCTGCTGCTCCATCCACATCCTCCCGTGGCAACTTAGGCGCATTAAGATGTGCCTTGGTGGATAGATATTTATTGTTTTATAGTACACCCAACGTGTGTAATGTTTCCTCGGTCCATTTAGTTTGACTGCACCCCCTCAAACGGAACTTTTATCTGTTGTTGTTGTTGTTGTTATATAAAACAATGTTGTTGTCATTATTAATTTTTCTATTGTCCCTCTCACCCTCTTCTTCCCCAATAAAACGTTGTAAATATGTTTTGCTGTTTATCTATACAAGTTCTTCAGAACACGAATCAGCACGATAGGAGGTTTTTGTACTTTATATAAATGTAAATTGGCCATGTATGTATAGTGGCTTTGTACACCACCACGTGTGAAATTTCTGACAACGTTTCTGGTCTGATATTTCCCCTCCAAATGAGTCGCTGACATTGCTGAATACATCCTTTTCATTCTCTTTTCATGATTCCCTCCCCTCCCCCCTCCCTCCGCCACTAACTCTTTTCCCTGTCTTTCTCCCCGCCTGCACTTTCCCTTTACTTTTCATCGCTGACTCCATGTCTCTCTATAAATAGCGCTCATGATAATTATTCTTTTTATCTGCATGGACACAATTCGCACACCACTGCCACCACCCCGCCTCAACGCCTCAAGCTCGCAGACCTTAGAATTTAATAATTTCCCATAATATGTGTTATGACAGACTGGTATTGTTCAAATGATTGTTACTGTTCTCATGAAATAAAAACTTAGATATAAGTCGTGTTTTATTCACCACATTTTGATATTTGTAATGACTTTGAAATCAAGATTGCATTACGGGAAAGATGTGTAGTGCATGCATGCATCAACCTATGTGAAACATTCCCCCAGTTGTGTCTGTTTTGTATATGAATCAGTGGCTTAAAAGAAATATTTGCCGTGTCAATGTTCCTGGTGGCCTAAATAAGTCATCTTTGCAGACGAATTTAAGTGCATGTCCGCTGGTTATTTCAAGGAGAAGTGCCCTAATGAAATGTCCATGTACACTGGGTATGCATGTGCCTTGCTTTTAGACATCGGTGTTAGTAAACCTCTTTGTTTCCATTTTATCTCCACCACCTAAAATGAGATTTCCGTTTTATATCCAGTACTCTAAGTGAGACTTTGGCCTCATAAAACGACAAGGTTATGGTTATGCTTGTCCTATCATCATCCTTAAAAGGAAACGTATTGCTATACAAGAATGTTAGCTGTGTATTTGTGTAAGTCTTGTTGTATATTTGTGAAAGTCATTTAAACAAAACACCGTGGCGATAAAGGTAGTGCTAACAGCATTGTAGAAAATGGAATATGGGCATCACATTCCTGTTATATTTCCCTTTTAGATGTGCTTTACGTCGGATGTATAGGTGTAAAGCGTTCGTGCATCAACGGGTTTATTACTTCCTGCATTGTTTCTTGTTTGCATATACCATTTTCCCCCTTCTCCTGTACACTCAGTCATTACATGTGTGTGTGTGTGTGTGTGTGTGTGTGTGTGTGTGTGTGTGTGTGTGTGTGTGTGTGTGTGTGTGTGTGCGTGCGTGCGTGCGTGCGTGCGTGGTGTGTGTGTGTGTGTGTGTGTGTGTGTGTGTGTGTGTGTGTGTGTGTGTGTGTGTGTTGTGTGTGTGTGTGTGTGTGTGTGTGTGTGTGTCTGTGTTGTGTGTGTGTGTGTGTGTGTGTGTGTGTCTGTGTGTGTGTGTTCTGTGTGTGTGTGTGTGTGTGTGTGTGTGTGTGTGTGTGTGTGTGTGTGTGTGTGTGTGTTGTGTGTGTTGTGGACATAGAGGATACATCACATTAAATTCCTTTTTGTTTTCTTTTTCGAGAACTGGCTGATCAGAGATTAAACTTCTTTCCTGGAAAGTACTAGAACAAACGAGCATTATTTCAACAATAATTTTACCGTTGTCATAAAAAATGCTGCATATCTAGTGGTAATTTTTTTTTCTTTTTTTTAAAAGAAAAAATATCTATTATAAGTGCGTATTTTATTGAAAATTTTATGTGAATTTTGCATGTGTTTGTGCATTTTTTTTGTATACTAACTGGTTTGTAATACTTTTTCTTCAACCTTTTCTTATGCGTATGTGTCCGCCTAAGTGGGTCTTTCGCCTTTGTGAAATAAAATGTCATCGTTCTTAAACTTACTGCTGTAAAAAACGCCTTTGTCATGCATTTATGCAAGCTGTTTGAGAAGAAAGTTCCATACTGAATTTTGTTTTCTCTTATTTCGATGTAGATAAGATATCATAAGCTGCTTTTGTTCAACGGAAGAAATCTTTCTCCGTTTTGTTTCTAGCTTATATGTATTGCTTATATGGGACTTTGACATTAATTTGAAAAAAAAGCGTTAATTTTATTGTTACTATCACTATTTTGTCCAAACAATTGAACATTTAAATCTACCTTTACTATGCATTTATGTAACGTGTAAGCCATTTCAAAAATATACAATGGTATCAAGTTGTTTCAATTCATTTCTGCTCCAGGTATTTGTATATGTATGTATGTATGTATCTACTTTTATACATGAGATGTGTGTGTGTGTGTGTGTGTGTGTGTGTGTGTGTGTGTGTGTGTGTGTGTGTGTGTGTGTGTGTGTGTGTGATATTTCTTTCATTGTCTCCGGGCTGTCTTAAGAAATCTAATTATTGTTACTCTACCTCCTCCTCTCTCTTTTTCTTTCTTTCTTCGTGTATGTATTATATTTATCTGTCCATGTATCTAACTATATATCTATCTGCCTGTCTATCTATCTGCCTGCCTATTTATCTCTCTAGCTCTCTCTCTCTCTCTCTCTCTCTCTCTCTCTCTCTCTCTCTCTCTCTCTCTCTCTCTTATATATATATATATATATATAGATATATATATATATATATATATAGATATATATATATATCGATTCATCTATCTGTCTGTTTATCTATCTGTCTGTCTACCTAGTACGGTAACCGCAACGGAGTATTTAGTCATACCTCTCCCCCCCTCTCCTAATACCCCTTTCCACACTCTTCCACCTCAACCCCCCCCCCCTCCCTCAGCGCCCACCCTTCCTGTCCCCTCCTCCCCCTCCCCTCCCCCTCCCCAAGTCTCTGGAATACGCAACTCACAGCCTGGTGTTTTCAAGCTTGTCGGCAAGTTCACTTCCTTCAATGCAAGGGAAGTTATGTTGTCGCTGTCAACAGCCTTCACCTTTCTCTCTCCCCTGTCCACTGTCTCTGACTCTTTACCCCCTTCTCTCCCTTTTTCCTCTCTCTTTCTGCTTTAACCCCTTCTCTCTCTCTCTCTCACTCACGCTCCCCCCTCCCACCCACCCCCCTCTCTCTCTCTGCTTCTTAATCTGTCCGAGTGTTTTTGCTGTATTTAAAATATGCTCCATGATTTTGGGATGTTTTTTTCCGGATTTTTTTTCTGACCTGAAGTCGTTGTGCGCTATGCCTTTCATTCTTGAAATAAAATTCTAAGAAAAAAGTCGGTTCTTTTTCTGGGTTATGTTTTATGTCCTCCATACATCCTCCATTCTCACCTGTTTACTCTCCATCTACCTCCCCTAGCCAACCCCCCCCCCCCCCGCCTCCATCTTTCTGTGGATGGCTATGAGTTTATGTGCACGTGTGCACCTGAGCTCTGTGTGGGTAAACAGGCAACATGAATTTTCTGTCTTCAGTGTGAACAACAATGGACCCCATCATATTATGTTGCCAGTGAATAGTTTTATATGTGTAATCTATTGTCCCGATTTTTCATTCTGATTTTCTTTCTTCCCCCGCAGTCTAACTTCTTCCGCCGCCCCCCCCCTCCCTCCCTCCCACCCCGCCCCCTTTTCTTTGTTTTTGCTTTTAACCCCGTTTCCTTTTTAATCTTTGTCAAATCATTAATAGAAAAAAAAATGACAAAGGAATTGTTAACCCGCATCTGCTTTCCCACACTACTAAATTGTTCAATCTCTCTCTCTCTCTCTCTCTCTCTCTCTCTCTCTCTCTCTCTCTCTCTCTCTCTCTCTCTCTCTCTCTCTCTCTCTCTTGATATAATGACGAAGGAATTGTTAACCCGCGTTTGTTTTCCCACACTACTAAATTGTTCAGTCTCTCTCTCTTTTTCACTCTCTCTGTCTCTTGATATAATGACGAAGGAATTGTTAACCTGCGCTTGTTTTCCCACACTACTAAATTGTTCCTTCTCTTCTTCTTCTTCTTCTTCCTCGTTCGCCATCCCGTTAGATGAGCAGCCCGGTGTCCTCGATGAAGGCTGCCGTCCGTCGCAGTTCCTCCAGGGTGCCGTACAGCTTGGCTTTTACTGCTGTCGGTGTTGGCCAGTACTTTGTCTGACCACCGACCGCTTGGGGTGGGCCCCTTTGAGGCATAGGGCCCGGCTCCCGACCTCCCCGGCGGGTCTCCGAAGGTCGAGAGCCACATCGAAATTCTGTGGACTGCATCATCATGGAAGCATGGATGCGTGGTATCGTGGTTTAAGTTGCGCCAGTGGCCCGATACCTCCGTCTTCAGCTGGAGTTTTCTTTCGGGGTGCCTCACCCTTAGCTCATGGCCCGTACGTCCTGCCCTGTGAGCACAGGGGGGATTGTTTCTCCGAGGATCCCACCCCTGGGCTAGAGGTTGTAACGCGCCTGTTGACCGCATGATGAGCCCGTCATAGAACACATGGGGTATTTCAGTGAGGACAACAGTGCCACCTGTTGACCCACCCCGTCTGGTAGGAACATCGCCAGTTGGTCCGGGACTGCTTATTCGCAGCTAACCCTATATCTGAGGGCCGTTCCCCTATCCGCCACCTGGGGACCCGCCGGGTTGGGGATGGTCGCCCCACTACTGAATTGGAAGCAGGTCCGTGTAACGGGTGAGAACCCGGTCAGTAGCACTGTTTCTCCGGGAGTTAATCT
>CM031621.1:37932737-37947737 GCA_018398815.1 Conus ventricosus
CCTTGGGGTTTTGGTCTTGCCAGTTAAATCCCAAATTTGAGGGCTGTTCTGGGCCTTGTCTAGTTTAACTCTTCAGGGGGCTGTTCTATGACGGTGCCAGATTAACTCCCCTGGAGGGGGCTGTTCTGGGAGAGGTGCAGTTTAACTCTCCAGAGGGGCTGTTCTGGGCTGGTGCCAGATTAACTCCCAGGAGAGGGGGAGGCAGTTTTGTGCCAGGGCCAGTTCTACTCTCCAGGAGGACTGTACCAGGCTGGAGTCAGATTAACTCCCAGGAGAGCGGGGGGGGGGGGGGGGGGAGTGCTGCTCTAGGCCAGGTCCAGTTTAACTCTCCCGGGGGAGGGGGGGGGGCTGTTTTGGGCCGGTGCCAGATTAACTCCCCAGGAGGGGAAGGGGCTGTTCTGGGCCTTGTCTAGTTAACTCTCTGGGGATGTGGGGGTGGGGGGGGGGGGGGGGGGGGGGGGCTGTTCCATGACGGTGTCAGATTAACTCCCTGGAGGGGGCTGTTCTGGGACAGGTGCAGTTTAACTCTCCAGACAGAGGGGCTGTTCTGGCTGGTGCCAGATTAACTCCCCAGTAGAGGGGGGGGGGGGGGGGGTGTTTTGTGCCAGGGCCATTTTTTAATTCTCCAGGAGGCCTTTACCAGGCTGGAGCCAGATTAACTTCCAGGAGAGGGGAGGGGGGGGGGGTTGTTCTAGGTCACATCCAGTTTAACTCTCTAGGAGGGGGGGGGGGGGCTGTTTCGGGCCAGTTCCAGATTAACGCCCAGGAGGGGAGGGGGCTGGTCTGGGCCTTGTCTAGTTTAACTCTCGGGTGGGGTGGTGGGGGGGGGGGGGGGGGGTGTGAGGGGGGCTGTTCCATGACGGTGCCAGATAAACTCCCCTGGAGGGGACTGTTCTGGACAGGTACAGTTTAACTCTCCAGAGGGGCTAGTCTGGGCTAGTGCCAGATTAACTCCCCAGGAGAAGGGGGGGGGGGGGCTGTTTGTGCCAGGGCCAGTTTAACTCTCCAGGCGAGGGGTGGGGGCTGCTCTAGGCCAGGTCCATTTAAACACTCCAGGGGGCCTGTTTTGGGCCGGTGCAGATTAACTCCAATGAGGGGGAGGGGGCTGTTCTGGGCCTTGTCTAGTTTAACTCTTCAGAGGAGGGGGGGGGGGTGTTCCATGACGTGCCAGATTAACTCCCCTGGAGGGGGGGGGGGGGCTGTTATAGGACAGGTCCAGTTTAACTCTCCAGAGGGACTGTTCTGAGCTGGTGCCAGATTAATCCCCAGGAAGGGGGGGGGGGGGGGGTTCCTGTTTTGTGCCAGGGCCAGTTTACCCCCAAGTGTCACGAGGCCCATGACGATTGGCCCATCTTGGCTGGTAGAATTATTCAATTATTTATTGTCGTTGTTGTTGTCGTGTATCAGTCCTTAATGTGGCTTGTGTGTGGTTGCACCTTAATGTAGTTCAGCTCAGGTTAGGTTTACTTTCTCTCTCTCTCTCTCTAATTTCACTGCCCGTGCAATTCATCCTGCAGGTTCACGGGTGGCTGGTCCCTTTCTCTTGAACTGGCTGTCTCTATCGGCCTCTCACCTGTCTTTTTACCTGCCGCACGTGCAGCATTCCTCTTGCTTGAGGTATTCTCACTCTGTGACGTAGGGTGGCATGTTGGCCGCCATCGGTTAGGCAGGTTTTCTGTTCACTCGAGCGGAAGATGTCCCTGGGAGCGCCTGCTCCGGTTTTGGTTCTCTACCACATCCGTCGAAGGTACGGTCGGTTTACCTTCATTCCTGCAGTCGGCCTGTAGGGGAGGGACGTCACGTCATCTTTTCCGCACCTGCTCTGCTGGTCCTCTCGACTGGACAGAGGGCAGAGAGTCATTTGGGACCCGCCACTTTTGGGTCACCCACGGGTAGTGGTAAGCATCAGTTTCGTGTGTTTTTTGTTTTTTTTTTTTTTTTGGTTAGCGGCTAGTTCTTCTCTTTTGCGCAATTTCCTTTTGGTTTCAAAATTATAAAAAAAAATATGTTTGAGACCAATTTCTCTGGCCATTCAAAATTATATCCAAATTCTTTCTCCTTTCAATGCATTGTGATGCGGTAGTCGGTGGGGATGGGGGAGAACCTGGTGATTTAGGGTTGGGACTTGCTTGGTCTCGCTCGTCCTCCCTGTCACAATCGCCGGTCTCTTATTCTTCGGCCACCGTCTGTTTGTGTTTGCAAGGGGAACAGTGTTTTTGTGTTTGCGAGCATGCGTACGCGTGATTAGTCGTTTGGATGCGTGGTTGGAGGATTGTTATTTTTGAATGTTACTATAAAATGTGGGGATAATCGTGCCATTGAATTATGATTATTTGCAATTGTGATGGCAGTTATAAAGCAATGGTTGCTGTATTAGTTCAGTTCCTAAGAAGGAAAATGTTGAACGTGAGTGAGGGAAGGATGAAGATATAAATTGCTATTCGTTTGTTTACCCTGTTAATGTAATCTCTTACCTGCTTCGTGTGAGGAGACCTTTAGTGAACATTCCTCATTTGGTTTGTTTACTGTGTTATGCTCAGGTCTGTGTTGAGCTGGTGTTACTGGTGTTACTAATGTATTAAGCAAACACCTCCCCTCGCCCACCATGCGAGTGGCTTTTAGGATTAAGCAGCAAATTTCAGACCGTACTGGCTGCGGGGTTCTAGTACCCTTTTTCCTTCCATTTCCCTTTCCGTTTTTTTCTCCTCCCGGGGGCTTCACCCGAAGCTTGCGCTGTTGGGCCGGCAGTGTGAGGAGCACGTGGACCTTGCTGGATGGTCCTAACCCCTGTCCAGGACCTTCAGCGACAACGCCTCGTCCACGGGATGCGTTCTCCACTGTCCTCGGACTTCCTACAGCTCATGTGACCAGTGTGGTTTAGCTCTGTGTCGTGCAATTTGGGTGTGTGTGTGTGTGTGTGTGTGTGTCAAGGGTGTCAGCATTGAAAGACTCTGTTCAAGAACAGCCCCGGTTTGGGACACTGTTTTGACACGGTACTCTCAGAGGACTTTGGAGAGACAGGGGTGAGTGGGAACCACATGAAGCACAAAAGGAACGTGTGTTGGAAACGCGTAATTGTGATTGTGCATGTTGTGTGTGTTGGAATGCTTGTTTGTGACTATGTATGTTGTGTGTGTTGAAATGCTTAATTGTGATTGTGCATGTTGTGTGTGTTAAAATGCTTATTTGGGGACTATGTGTGTGTTGGTGTGAATAAATGGTGTATTGTATCGTAATCTTTCTTGTGTGGTCTCTTGCAGGGCGTGTGAGGTCAGTCACCCCCTTCACTCCCATCTAGACCGATCCTGTCAGGGCAGACCTCCAGGGGTCAGTCGTGACATTTGTGGGGGCTCGTCCGGGATTTGAACCCGGGACCTCTCGCAGTTACGGCCGTAAGACTTTCCTTTCTGTTGCCACTCAGTCTCCCATTCCTGTTTTGTAGTTAACCAGTTTTCTTTACCGGGTGGGTATTGAGTACAGGTGGTTGTATCTGAAGTTAGTGTCACATTTTCTTTCTCGGGATTCCTTCGTTATTTATTTTTTTTTTTTTTGTCGGTGAGCCCCACCGCACTGTTGCTCGTGTTGTGGAGCATGGTGTTGCCAGAGTGGGAGCAGCCTGGACATATATATATTTTTTTTTGTCGGTGAGCCCCACCGCACTGGTTGCTCGTGTTGTGGAGCGCGGTGTTGCCAGAGTGGGAGCAGCCTGGACATTGTACGTTGACATTTTTTTTTAATTTACTGTTTCTCAGTCAGTCACCAAGAGACGTGACATATCCATGCGGTATCTGTTTTTCAAGTGGAATTGTCTTTCCCCTGTATTTGAGAACGTAGGATATAGTTGTCATGGCAACGTCCGGTGCTGGTGGTTTTGGCGATGCGTGCGTCGAAGAAGAAAGGTTTTCAAAATGTAGTCCCTACTATTAGTACCAGGACTTCGACTACAGTGACTACTACTTATTCCAGTGCTGTAGCCGATAGTCCAGCGAGTACTTTCATACTTTTTCGCTAGGGGATCTTCCTGCTGAGACCCCGACTGGCACTTCCGCTCGGAAGCGTCAGAGTTATAGCGAAGCAACTGTGGGCTTCTGTTGAGTCGCAGAATCGAAACCCTCTCTTCTCCATGCTTCCCCTCGTAAGGAGCTTGCCCGGGAGACTTTCCTCATGGGAAAGTCGAGACCCAGGGACGGACGAAACGGGTCATCCTCCCGTGTCGGGAGTGGTGAATCCTGCTCAGGATATCGCCTCTGCCCTGATGTTTTTGGAGCGACAGCGACGGGAGGATGCTGCCAGACAGGAAGCTCTGCGTGGGGAAGAAGCAGCCCTTCGTAGGGAAGAGTTGGATAGGATGGAAGCTCTGCATAGGGAGGAGGAAACTCGGCGTATGGAGGAGGCTGCCAGACAGGAAGCTCTGCGTAGGGAGGAGGCTGCCAGACAGGAAGCTCTGCGTAGGAAGAGGCTGTCAGACAGGAAGCCCTCCGTCGGGAAGAGTTAGATCAGCGTAGGGAAGAGGCTGCCAGACAGGAAGCTCTGCGCAGAGAGGGGGACTGCCAGACAGGAAGCTCTGCGTAGGGAAGAGATGGAACAACTTCTTTCGCGGACTCCCGCATCTGTAAATCAGGGGGTAATCACCAGGCAAGTGATAGAGTTTGAGGCCCAAATTAAAGCTTCCAGAGTTCAGACCTTAGTGAGGACATTGATATGTACTTGGAGCATTTTGACAAGGTAGCAAGTTCGTACCAATTGTCTGAGGAACAAAAGGCCATGCACCTTTTTTTTGGATTATCAGGTGGCTGCAAGGGAGTGTGTGCTTACTCTAAATGAAGGCGCGTCTTATGCAGACATGCAGTTGGCTCTGCGTAAACGTTTCACCTTACCCCAGAGACGTATAGGAGGAAGTTCAGGTCCATGAAAAAGAATAACGACGAGACCTTCGTGCAGTTTGGAGATAGGCTGCGCAAAACGCTAGGGTACTGGCGTCAGTTGGCTAAGCTGGAGCTTGAGGATCTGATTCTCATCGAACAGCTTACCAACACCGTGTCCCAGAGTTGAGGATCCGTATAGGCGAGACAGCACCACAGGATTTCGCGGCTGCGATTCATACCGCTGAGATGTTTGTGAAGCCTTTAGAGCTTATGGGCATCGCCAGATACGGACAGGAAGACCCTCACAGGAGTTAGTGGCAATAAGGCGCCGACGACTGCTAGCGGGTCGAACAAGGCAGGCAGTTCATCGGGGACCTCAGTACCCCGACTGTGTTTTCTTTGTGGTCGTCCGGCCCACATTAGGAAAGATTGCCCTAAAGCCACGGTTTAGTCATGGGGCTAGTCCTTTCCAGCGTCCTCGTGCCTCGGTAACGTGGGTCCATCCAGCTTCTGGTGGTACAGAGTGTCCTGTGTTTCTTTCTGTTGTTGGTTCATCCTTGGTCGACACCATCAGGGATTCGGGAGCATCAACGCTCTTTGTGGATAAGGATTTGGTTTCCCTGAGGCTCAGCGCCAGTTACGATGTGTGCGGGTTGGAGGCTGGTTTTAACCTCCACCCGTCCTTCTGTACTCATTCCTATCTCCACCCCCATTCTTGTGGCGAAGTATGGGCCATCGCGGTGGAGCGACCTCTGTATTCCCTTCTCATGGGGAATTTACCATCACCTTCGCAGATGGACGCAGTCAGTCTGTGTCTACGGATTGCCCGTACAGGCATGTGTGGGAGTTACCACGCGCGCCAAAGCCAAGAAGCAGGAGCAGGAATTGCGTCCGTTCTTTAGCCGATCTCTGACGGGTTCTTGCTAGGGCCGATCCTGCTACCATGGTCCGTCTTCAGGCAGGACTTGGATGTCCAACGCCTACGACAACTGGTGGATCGTCCCGCTCAGTCGGCCCGACACGCCAAGGTGAGCTTTAAGCTCCACAAGGGAATCCTCTTTAGGGTCTTCACTCAGGCAGATAGGGTGGCCAAGCAGCTAGTCGTTCCCCAAAGCTTGGAGAATTTGTTCTCCGGCAGGCCATGATTCACCCATGGCAGGCCATATGGGCTCAAAGCGGACTCTCGAGCGAGTAAGACAGGACTTTTTCTGGCCGGGGATGAACTCTCAGGTTAGGCAGTACTGCCGCAGTTGCGATGTGTGCCAACGGACAACGCCTAAGGGTCGCTTGACGTGTGTTCCCCTAGGATCAGTGCCACTGGTTGGGGAGCCATTCAGCAAGGTTGGTGTCGACCTGGTGGGGGCCATTAATCCACCGTCCGATCGCGGTCACCGTACATCTTGGTATGGTAGACTACGCGACTCGATACCCAGAGGCTGTCCCGCTTAGGACTATCGATGCCCCTACTGTTGCTGAAGCTCTCTGGCAGATATGGACGCGCACTGGCGTGCCCAAGAAGATCTTTCGGACCAGGAGACCAGTTTCTGTCCGAAATCATGCAGGAAGTGAACACTCTGCTCAATGTTCACAAGGTGACACGACACCCTATCATGCGCAGGCAATGGCCTTGTCAAGCGCTTTAATGGGACGTTGAAGAAGATGTTGCGTCGCCTGTGTGCAGCAACCTCGTGAGTGGGATCGTTTTATTCCTGCTGTACTGTTCGCTACAAGGAGGTTCCACAGGAAAGCATGCGGTTTTCCCCGTTCGAAACTCCTGCATGGCAGAACAGTACGAGGACCCACAACATCTTGAAGCAGATGTGGACCCACGACGATGTGGAACCTGTTGTCAAGGAGGAGAGTCGTTATGTGGTCGATCTGCGCAACCCCATCGCTGACACTTGCCAGCTTGCTCAGCAACATTTGCAGTCGGCAAAAACCAAGTACAAGGCTCTGTACGACAGGCGTAGTGTTGAACGGTGGTTTGAGCCAGGTGATGAGGTGTTGCTTCTCCTGCCCCAAAAGAAGAACAAGTTACAGCTTGCTTGGCAGGGTCCTTCGTGGTCTGCAGTCGGGTGGGTGACTGGGACTATCGGATTCGCGTGCGAGGCAAGGAACGCCTGTATCATGCCAACCTCTTGAAGGCGTACGTGCGACGAACTCAGTGCCAGGCAGGATACACCCCTGTCGTCGTGGAGAGTTGGCGATGAGGATGCAATGTCGGTGATTCAGGACATCCCCACTGTTCCCTCGTCGAGGAAGAGTCATGGCAGGATGTTTGCTTTGGTTCAAACCTCTCCTCAGCTCAGACAGATCAACTGCACCGGTTATGCCAGGAGTTCCAGGACGTACTCACAGTCGGCCCCTGCACAGTACCCTTGGTGAGTGTGCACTGGAATTGACTACCGAGACCCCAATTAGAGTCAAACAGTTCACCTCTGCCTCACTCCCAGGCGTCTGTCATCAAACAGGAGGTGCAAGCCATGTTAAGGTTGGGGGTCATTGAAAGTACGAGTTCTCCGTACTCATCCCCATCCTTCTGGTAAAGAAGAAGGATGGCAAAATGAGGTTTTGCGTCGATTTTCGACGGTTGATAAGGTTCTCCAGTTTGATGCTGAACCCATGCCTGATGTCGACAAAATCTTCGCTCAGCTGAGCCAGGCCAACTATTTCTCCAAGTTCGATCTCGCAAAGGGGTACTGGCAGATACCCCTGCGCAGAGAGGATAAACCCAAAACGGCATTCACGACGCCTGAAGGACAGTTCAGTGGAACGTGATGCCTTTTGGCCTCAAAACTGCTGGAGCAATTTTCAGTCGCGTCATGCGACAATTGCTCCTCCCTCTCAATACACCAGATCTAAACAATTTTATGGATGACCTGCTACTCAGTTCAGTAGATTGGAACTCGCACGTCTTGCTCCTCCGTCGCCTGTTTCTTCGTCTTCGCGAAGTTCAAATTGTCAGCCCGTGCTTCCAAATGTCGCTTGGTCAGGACGAGATTTCCTTTCTGGGGCATCATCTGCAGCGAGGTTTAATTGCTCCTGAGGAAGACAAGGTGGCCAAAATTGCAGGTGCCAAACCCCCTTGTACCAAAAGGGAATTTGCGGTCATTCCTTGGACTTGCGGGATACTACCGCAAGTTCATCCATGACTTTGCGAAGGTTGCCCTGCCCTCACTGACTTGACGAAAGGGAAGAAACCAGAAAGTTTGGTTTGGGATGAGCGTTGCCAAAGGCTTTTGACGCTTGAAGATGGCCCTGACTTTCTCGCCCAGTCCTGGCTCTCCCAGATCCCAGTCTTCCTTTTGTCCTGCGAACTGATGCTTCTGCAGTGGGGATTGGGGCTGTGTTGCTACAGGTCAGGGGAAGGGACTCCAACCGCTTGCTTATGCGAGCAAAAACTCACTGATGCCGAGACTAGATACCACACGATTGAACAAGAGTGTCTAGCAGTCGTGTGGGGCATCAGGAAGTTTTACCCTACTTGTACGGCCGTGAGTTTGTACTGGAGAGCGATCATCATCCTCTCCAGTACCTGGACCGGATCCGGCCAGTCAGTCGTCGACTCATGGGTTGGGCAGTGGAACTGCAGAGTCATGCTTTCACTTTTCGCCATATCAGGGTTCCAGCAATACGGATGCTGACTATCTCAGCCGAGCTCCGTAGTTGGCACACCCCATTGGGGAAATCAGTCAGAGGGACACTTCCCCTCAACCAGGGTTATTGTCCCCCTTTTTGGTCTGTGTAGTGACAGTTAATGGTAGTGAATCACCACTGGCTCAGATTGCTACTATTATTGTCTGAAGGCTTGTTTGATTGATAGATAAATGTAGTACTATGTATTGCCCTGTATAATTCTATCGTGGAATGTTTGTATTGGATTTATCGTACTGTGTCGATCACAGAGTGTTGGGTTCGGTCCCAGTGTTGTGAATTTGCACATGCGTCAAGGTTCAAGGAGCACTGTATCTCGGAGAAACAGATGCTTTTAGAAGGGGGGTTTGTCACAAGGCCCATGACGATTGGCCCATCTTGGCTGGTAGAATTATTCATTTATTTATTGTCGTTGTTGTTGTCGTGTATCAGTCCCTTAATGTGGCTTGTGGTGTGGTTGCACCTTAATGTAGTTCGCTCAGGTTAGGTTTCTTTCTCTCTCTCTCTCTCTTAATTTCACTGCCCGTGCAATTCATCCTGCAGGTTCACGGGTGGCTGGTAACCTTTCTCTTGACTGGCTGTCTCTATCGGCCTCTCACCTGTCTTTTTACCCGCCGCACGTGCAGCATTCCTCTTAGCTTGAGGTATTCTCACTCTGTGACGTAGGGTGGCATGTTGGCCGCCCTCGGTTTGGCAGGTTTTCTCTTCACTCGAGCGGAAGATGTCCCTGGGAGCGCCTGCTCCGGTTTTGGTTCTCTACCACATCATCGAAGGTACGGTCGGTACTTTCATTCTGCAGTCGGCCTGTAGGGGAGGGACGTCACGTCATCTTTTCCGCACCTGCTCTGCTGGTCCTCTCGACTGGACAGAGGGCAGAGAGTCACTTGACCCGCCACTTTTGGTCACCCACGGGTAGCTGGTAGCATCAGTTTCGTGGTTTGTTTGTTTGTTTTTTGTTAGCTGGCTATTCTTCTCTTTGCGCAATTTCCTTTTGGTTTCAAATTATAAAGAATATTGTTTGAGACCATTTTTCTCTGGCCTTCAAAATTATATCCAAAATTCTTTCTCCTTTCAATGCATCTGTGATGCGGTAGTCGGTGGGGATGGGGGAAACCTGGTGATTTAGGGTTGGGACTTGCTTGGTCTCGCTGTCCTCCCTGTCACAATCGCGGTCTCTTATTCTTCGGCCACCATTGTTTTTGTTTGCAAGGGGAAGAGTGTTTTGTGTTTGCGAGCGTTTCGTACGCGTGATTAGTCGTTTGGATGCGTGGTTGGAGGATTGTTATTTTTGAAATGTTACTATAAATGTGGGGATAATCGTGCCATTGATTTTGATTATTTGCAATTGTGATGGCAGTTATAAAGCAATGGTTTTCTGTATTAGTTCAGTTCCTAGAAAGGAAATGTTGAACGTGAGTGAGGGAAGGATGAAGATATAAATTGCTATTCGTTTGTTTAGCCTGTTATTTTAATCTCTTACCTGCTTCGTGTGAGGAGACCTTTAGTGATACATTCTATTTGGTTTGTTTACTGTGTTATGCTCAGGTCTGTGTTGAGCTGGTGTTACTGGTGTTACTAATGTATTAAGCAAACACCTCCCCTCGCCACCATGCGAGTGGCTGTTTTGGTTAAGCAGCAAATTTCAGACCGTACTGACTGCGGGGTTCTAGTACCTTCTTTCCTTCCAGTTCCTTCCGGTTTTCTCTCCTCCCGGGGGGCTTCACCCAAAGCTTGTGCTGTTGGGGCTGCGCAGTGTGAGGAGCACGTGGACCTTGCTGGATGGTCCTAACCCCTGTCCAGGACCTTCAGCGACAACGCCTCGTCCCACGGGATGCGTTCTCCACTGTCCTCGGACTTCCTACAGCTCATGTGACAGTGTGGTTAGCTCTGTGTCGTGCAATTTGGGTGTGTGTGTGGGGTCAAGGGTGTCAGCATTGAAAGACTCTGTTCAAGAACAGACCCGGTTTGGGACACCTGATTTGACACGGTACTCTCAGAGGACTTTGGAGAGACAGGGGTGAGTGGGAACACATGAAGCACAAAAGGAACGTGTGTTGGAAACGCGTTAATTGTGATTGTGCATGTTGTGTGTGTTGGAATGCTTGTTTGTGACGTGTGTATGTTGTGTGTGTTGAAATGCTTAATTGTGATTGTGCATGTTGTGTGGTGTTAAAATGCTTGTTTGTGACTATGTGTGTGTTGGTGTGAATAAATGGTGTATTGTATGTAATCTTTCTTGTGTGGTCTCTTGCGGGGCGTGTGAGGTCAGTCACTCCCTTCACTCCCATCTAGACCCATCCTGTCAGGGCAGACCTTCAGGGGTCAGTCGTGACACCAAGGGAGGCCTGTACCCGGCTGCAGCCAGATTAACTCTCAGGAGGGGGGGGGGGGCTGTTCTAGGCCAAGTCCAATTTAACTCTCTAGGGGGACTGTTTTGGGCTAATGCCAGAATAACTCCCAGGAGGGGGGAGGGTGCTGTTCTGGGCCTTGTCAAGTTTAACTCTCCAGGGGGGGGGGGGGGGGGGGGGGTTCCATGACGGTGCCAGTTTAAACTCCCTTGAAGGGGGATGTTCTAGGGACAGGTGCAGTTTAACTCACCGAGGGTCTGTTCTGGGCTGATTCCAGATTAACTCCCCAGGAGGGGGGGGGGGGGGGTGTTTTGTGCCATGGCTAGTATAACTCTCCAGGGGGGCCTGTACCAGGCTGGAACCATTTTAAACTCCCCAGGAAAGGGGGGGGGATGCTCTAATCCAGGTCCAGTTTAACTCTCTTGGAGGGCAGATTTGGGCCGGTGTCAGATTAACTCCCCAGGAGGGGAGGGGGCTGTTCTGGGCCTTGTCTAGTTTAACTCTCCAGGGGGGCTGTTTCATTACGGTTGCCAGTTTAACTTCCCTGGAGGGGGAGGGTGTTCTGGGACAGGTGCAGTTTAACTCTACAGAGGGGTGTTCTGGGCTGGTGCCAGATTAAACTCCCCAGTAGAGGGGGGGGGGGGGGGTCTGTTTTGTACCAGGGCCAGTTTACCCCCAAGGGAGGCCTGTACCAGGCTGGAGCCAGATTAACTCCCCAGGAGAGGGGGGGGGGGTGCTCTAGGCCAGGTCCAGTTTAACTCTCTAGAGGGGCTGTTTTTTGGCCAGTGCAGATTAACTCCCAGGAGGGGGAGGGTGCTGTTCTGGGCCTTGTCTAGTTTAACTCTCCGGGGGAGGGGGGGCGGGGGGGGGGGGAGGGGGGCTGTTCCATAACGGTGCCAGATTAACTCCCCTAGAGGGGGTGCTGATCTAGGACAGGTCAAGTTTAACTGTCCAGAGGGGCGTTCTGGGCTGATGCCAGAGTAACTCCCCAGGAGGGGGGAGGTGGCGGGGGTGGGTGGGGTGGGGTGGGGTGGGGGGCTGTTTTATGCCTAGGCAAGTTTAACTCTCCAGGGAGGCCTGTACCAGGTGGAGCCAGATTAACTCCCTAGGAGACAGGAGTTGGGGGGGGGGGGAGGGGGCTTGTTCTAGGCCAGGTCTAGTTTAACACTCTAGGGGGGCTGTTTTGGGCCGGCGCCAGATTAACTCCCAGGAGGGGGAGGGGGCTGGTCTGGGCCTTGTCTAGTTTAACTCTCCAAGGCGGGGGTGGGGGTGGGGGACTGTTCATGATGGTGCCAGATTAATCCCCTGGAGGGGCTGTTTGGGACAGGTGCAGTTTAACTCTCCTAGAGGGGCTGTTCTGGGCTAGTGACAGATTAACTCCCCAAGAGAGGGGAGTGGGGCTGTTTGGGCCTTGTCTAGTTTAACTCTCGGGGGGTGGGGGGGGGGGGGGGCGTTGGAGGGGGGGGGGGTGTTCCATGACGGTGCCAGATAAACTCCCATGGAGGGGACTGTTCTGGGGACAGGTGCAGTTTAAACTCTCCAGAGGGGCTGTTCTGGGCTAGTGCCAGATTAACTCCCCAGGAAGGAGGGGGGGGGGCTGTTTGTGCCAGGGCCAGTTTAACTCTCCAGGCGAGGGGTGGGGGGCTGCTCTAGGCCAGGTCCATTTAAACACTCCAGGGGGCCTGTTTTGGGCCGGTGCCAGATTAACTCCAATGAGGGGGAGGGGGGCTGTTCTGGGCTTTGTCTAGTTTAACTCTTCAGAGGAGGGGGGGGGGGGGGCTGTTCCATGACGGTGCCAGATTAACTCCCTGGAGGGGGGGGGGGGGGCTGTTATAGGACAGGTCCAGTTTAACTCTCCAGAGGGACTGTTTGGGCTGGTGCCAGATTAATCCCCAGGAAGGGGGGGGGGGGGGGGTTCTGTTTGGTGCCAGGGCCAGTTTACCCCAAGGGAGGCTGTACCAGGCTGGAGCCAGATTAACTCCCAGGAGGGGGGGGGGGGCTGTTCTAGGCCAAGTCCAATTTAAACTCTCTAGGGGGACTGTTTTGGGCTAATGCCAGATTAACTCCAGGAGGGGAGGGTGCTGTTCTTGGCCTTGTCTAGTTTAACTCTCCAGGGGGGTGGGGGGTTCCATGACGGTGCCAGTTTAACTCCTTGAAGGGGGATGTTCTAGGACAGGTGCAGTTTAACTCTCCAGAGGGTTGTTCTGGGCTGATCCAGATTAACTCCCAGGAGGGGGGGGGGGGGGGGTGTTTTGTGCAATGGCCAGTATAACTCTCCAGGGGGCCTGTACCAGGCTGGAACCATTTTAACTCCCAGGAAAGGGGTGTGTGTGTGCTCTAAGCCAGGTCCAGTTTAACTCTCTTGGAGGGCAGATTTGGGCCGGTGTCAGATTAACTCCCAGGAGGGGAGGGGGCTGTTCTGGGCCTTGTCTAGTTTAACTCTCCAGGGGGACTGTTTCATTCGGTGCCAGTTTAACTTCCTGGAGGGGGGTGTTCTGGGACAGGTGCAGTTTAACTCTACAGAGGGGCTGTTCTGGGCTGGTGCCAGATTAACTCCCAGTAGAGGGGGGGGGGGGGGGGGGTCTGTTTTGTACAGAGCCAGTTTACCCCCAAGGGAGGCCTGTACAGGCTGGAGCCAGATTAACTCCCAGGGGGGCTGTTTTGGGCGGTGTCGTATATAATACTGTCGCCGTGGAATTGTATCGCAGCGATAGCATTTCACGTGAAATATTGTTGCAGCGACATAATTGCTGGAAAAAATGTCGAGCGACAATTTTCACGAAAAATATCCATAGAATATTTGTAGCTGTCCATAAAATGCAGTATTTCCGGGAAATACTGTCGCTGGCGACACGATTTTATGAGCGACAGTATTATATACGACACCGGCGCCAGATTAACTCCCAGGAGGGGGAGGGGGCTGGTTGGGCCTTGTCTAGTTTAACTCTCCAAGCGGGGGGGTGGGGGGGGGGGGGGGACTGTTCCATGATGGTGCCAGATTAACTCCCAGTAGAGGGGGTGGGGGGGGGGTCTGTTTTGTACCAGAGCCAGTTTACCCCAAGGGAGGCCCTGTACCAGGCTGGAGCCAGATTAACTCCCAGGGGGGCTGTTTTGGGCCGGTGTCGTATATAATACTGTCGCCGTGGAATTGTATCGCAGCGATAGCATTTCACGTGAAATATTGTTGCAGCGACAATAATTGCTGGAAAAAAAATGTCGAGCGACAACTTTTCACGAAAAATATCCCATAGAATATTGTAGTGTCCATTAAAATGCAGTATTTCCGGGAAATACTGTCGCTGCGACACGATTTTATGAGCGACAGTATTATATACGACACCGGCGCCAGATTAACTCCCCAGGAGGGGGAGGGGGCTGGTCTGGGCCTTGTCTAGTTTAACTCTCCAAGGCGGGGGTGGGGGGGGGGGGGGACTGTTCCATGATGGTGCCAGATTAACTCCCCTGGAGGGGCTGTTCTGAGACAGGTGCAGTTTAAACTCTCCAGAGGGGCTGTTTGGGCTAGTGACAGATTAACTCCCCAAGAGGGGAGTGTGTGTGTGTGTGTGTGTGGTGTGTGTGTGGGGGGGGGGTGCTGTTTGTGCCAGGGCCAGTTTAACTCTCCAGGGGGGCCAGATTAACTTCCAGGAGAGAGGGGGGGAGGGGGGGGGCGGCTGCTCTAGGCCAGGTCCAGTTTAACTCTCTTGGGGGCTGTTTTGGGCCAGTGCCAGATTAACTCCCCAGGAGGGGGGAGGAGGGGGGCTGTTCCATGACGGTACCAGATTAACTCCCCTGGAGGGGGGTCTGTTCTAGGACAGGTGCAGTTTAACTCTCCAGAGGGACTGTTCTGGGCTGGTGCCAGATTAATCCCCTGGAGGGGTGTTGTTCTAGGACAGGTGCAATTTAACTCTCAGAGGGGGACTGTTTCTGGGTGGTGCCAGATTAACTCCCTGGAGGGGGGTTGTTCTAGGACAGGTGCAGTTTAACTCTCCAGAGGGGCTGTTCTGGGCTGGTGCCAGATTAACTCCCCAGGAGAGGGGGTGGGGGGGGGGTTGTTTTGTGCAGGGCCAGTTTAACTCTCCTGGGAGGCCTGTACCAGGTGGAGCCAGATTAACTCCCCAGGAGAGGGGGGGGGG
>CM031621.1:37950237-37972220 GCA_018398815.1 Conus ventricosus
ACACACACACACACACACACTCTCTCTCTCTCTCTCTCTCTCTCTCTCTCTCTCTCTCTCTCTCTCTCTCTCTCTCTCTCTCCCTCTCTCTGTAGAGTTGTCATCAAATTTGAATAACATAATAATAATGATAGGTTTTTTTTCTTTAAACGATTCGTTTAAATGTATACGCAGCAAAATTAATAAAGAGTCAAATGGAATAATGCTCGTCCGAAGTAATACTTTGTGGCAGAAAAAAAAGGATGCACCCTTCACCAAAGGACTGCGAGTGATTTGCCCACTATATTGAAAGACAGGGACACACGCTATGCTAAAATGTGAAGGAGCGGGAAAATGGGGCGTGTTTAAAGCAGAAACAATGGTAAAAATGTTACACCCGTTGATGAACGAACCTTAGGCCAACATCCCTGAGGGACAGGGACTGCAGTAACAGCACACCGCAGTCTTTCTCTCGACAGATTTGAAAAGATACACGGCAAAACGTTTGAAAGTTTGATTTTAGGGGGCCAACAGTAAGATAAACATAACAACAACATATAAGGCCTAATTCACGCCTGAGGTGGTAGGTGTAAACTTGTAACAACAAAAGTATTTTATGCACATTGATGTATACAAGCTATGTACACACATACCCAGTACACATGGACAATTCATGAATATCTCATAATACTGCTTCATCGCAACACTTACAGAGACGCGCTGAAAACATGTTAATAAAATTTTCCTCATTCAGGCCAACAGCAAGTCTGATAATACTGTTAATGTTTTTTCTAAAGGCCGAAGATCCATTAGAGGGCACACAAAGCCAACAGAATGTATGAAATGTTCACACCATGGTGATGTACAAAAACACTTATATATATATTATATATATATATATATTTATATATATATATATATATATTATATATATATTATATTATTATATATATATTTATATATATATACCGTAATGCATTTCTACATTTTAAGAAGACCAGAATTATCAACTGCCTTTACTCTTTTTCCCCCCAGTAACTTGCAGAGCAAAAATGTTATCAAGTTTCGTTTTTTCATGACAGCATAAGTCGTAGTTTTTTTCAAACCGTTCCAAATTCAACAAAGATCCATTAACATATTCTGCTTTGTGTTGACTCTATTCAGTGTACCATGCCAAAGATCCATTAACATATTCTGCTTTGTGTTGACTCTATTCAGGTGTACCATGCCAAAGATCCATTAACATATTCTGCTTTGTGTTGACTCTATTCAGTGTACCATGCCAAAGATCCATTAACATATTCTGCTTTGTGTTGACACTATTCAGTGTACCCATGCCAAAGATCCATTAACATATTCTGCTTTGTGTTGACTCTATTCAGTGTACCATGCCAAAGATCCATTGACATATTCTGCTTTGTGTTGACTCTATTCAGTGTACCATGCCACTGACAAATGGAGCAGTATTGTTTTGTAATTCCAGTCGCGTGCATTGTCTAATCGTTGAAAGGAACGGGTTTCATAATCAGTTGTGTGATTCTTTATAATTGTGGAATTTCGAAAAAATATCTAGCTAACAGAAATTACAAAAAATTGACGCCAAAAACACATTTCTTACAATACCATTATGGATTCGTTTATCATCTGATAAAACCTACGGAGTGCTTGAAAACGTTTAGCTAGATATTAAAGTGCTATCAGTTATGTTCATGTAAACAAACGGCTACGGATGAAGACATACTGCAAGTTTAACACACCAGATTTGACATCATCCAAGGAAAAATACCTTCCAAAAGTTTTGAACGCTTGGCATTTTCTTTTGAGGTGTTTATTTTTACTTTAAGATCTCGTACGATCACAGTATTGGTGAGTACCATAGTTCATCTCTACAACACCATTTTGTTCAGCGACTGATAAATGTTCAACTTGTAGAAATTGAAATGAACAAACAGCCTGAGTGGGTTATACACCCCGTCCCGTCTGCATGCTGGTCCCTGCCTACCCTTCATTTGAGCGTAAATGTGATATTGCTACATGATGAGGCACATGCATCTAGTGTACTATTGCTGCTTTCAGGTGGTTTCTTCATCCACTTCCACCTCTCCTCTTTCCCATTCTCTGCAGTTCTTATGACATCACCTAATTGTGACACACGTAGGCTAAAAGGTACATTCATTTGACACACGTTATTTACAGTAGCATCACATTAAAGTGCTTTCAAATGGCACATAGATATACAGCAAGAGACAACAACGTTTCAATTCCAGATTAGCAGTGAGATTAATGCTAAGATTTCAGTGAGTAAATAAAAAGCAGAAGCGGTTGATGAATTTCTGTTCCAGAACAACGCACGTACATGTCTTATGAATATCCAAATGACTCAAACATCACAATTCTCACAGTATTCAGCTTTTACACGTAGTTAAGCGGAAGTGCTGCATCGTATGTGGACTATATAGCCCACACGCGGTGACACCTCCTTGATGAAACTGAAACTGAAACTGAAACGTAGTACAGGTAGATACAAACCTGATTTATTGGAAACAACATTGAAGGGCAGCACTATGATCGATCTAGGTAATATTGTGATGTTTTGTAGGAATGCACTTTATTCTCAGTTCACCAAGGACTGGGCAACAGTGACAGCAGCAACAACAAAGCAACAAGAACAAAGAAAACCAGCAATGCCTGTTGTTGATGGTCCAGCTGACCGCGCGGGGCCATAGCAACCAACAAACGAACGCCATTCTCATTAAAGGAATGCAATGCACCCTGTAATAAGACTAAGAGAAATATGGTAAGAAGGTGGCAAAGAGAGAGAGAGAGAGAGAGAGAGAGAGAGAGAGAGAGAGCGAGAAGAGAGGGAGAAGAGAGAGAGAGAGAGAGAGAGAGAGGAGAAGAGAGAGAGAGAGCACTGGAGATACCAGCAATTCTTTAAGGACAAAGAACAAACACACATGGTTAGCCATATCCTTTCAAAGAGAGAGAGAGAGAGCACTGGAGATTCCAACAATTCTTTAAGGACAAAGAACAAAACACACTGGTTAGCCATATCCTTTCAAAGAGAGAGAGAGAGAGAGCACTGGAGATTCCAACAATTCTTTAAGGACAAAGAACAAACACACATGGTTAGCCATATCCTTTCAAAGAGGAGAGAGAGGAGAGCACTGGAGATTCCAACAATTCTTTAAGGACAAAGAAAAACCACACATGGTTACCCATATCCTTTCAAAGAGAGAGAGAGAGAGCACTGGAGATTCCAACAATTCTTTAAGGACAAAGAAAAACCACACATGGTTAGCCATATCCTTTCAAAGAGAGAGAGAGAGAGCACTGGAGATTCCAACAATTCTTTAAGGACAAAGAAAAACCACACATGGTTAGCCATATCCTTTCAAAGAGAGAGAGAGAGAGCACTGGAGATTCCAACAATTCTTTAAGGACAAAGAAAAACCACACTGGTTAGCCATATCCTTTCAAAAGAGAGAGAGAGAGAGCACTGGAGATTCCAACAATTCTTTAAGGACAAAGAAAAACCACACATGGTTAGCCATATCCTTTCAAAGAGAGAGAGAGAGAGCACTGGAGATTCAACAATTCTTTAAGGACAAAGAAAAAACCACACATGGTTAGCCATATCCTTTCAAAGAGAGAGAGAGAGAGCACTGGAGATTCCAACAATTCTTTAAGGACAAAGAAAAACCACACATGGTTAGCCATATCCTTTCAAAGGAGAGAGAGAGAGCACTGGAGATTCCAACAATTCTTTAAGGACAAAGAAAAACCACACATGGTTAGCCATATCCTTTCAAAGAGAGAGAGAGAGAGCACTGGAGATTCCAACAATTCTTTAAGGACAAAGAAAAACCACACATGGTTAGCCATATCCTTTCAAAGAGAGAGAGAGAGAGAGCACTGGAGATTCCAACAATTCTTTAAGGACAAAGAAAACCACACTGGTCAGCCATATCCTTTCAAAGAGAGAGAGAGAGAGAGCACTGGAGATTCCAACAATTCTTTAAGGACAAAGAAAAACCACACATGGTTAGCCATATCCTTTCAAAGAGAGAGAGAGAGAGCACTGGAGATTCCAACAATTCTTTAAGGACAAAGAACAAACACACATGGTTAGCCATATCCTTTCAAAGAGAGAGAGAGAGAGCACTGGAGATTCAACAATTCTTTAAGGACAAAGACACAAACACACATGGTTAGCCATATCCTTTCAAAGAGAGAGAGAGAGCACTGGAGATTCCAACAATTCTTTAAGGACAAAGAAACAAACACACATGGTTAGCCATATCCTTTCAAAAGATTTAAGTATGCATAAATAAACACACGAATATGACAACAACAGCGCATAAAACCCTACCATTAAAAAAAAAATGAAATAAACCAAAACCAAATAACATCTTTTTATTAAAAACTCTGAGTATCAGGAAATCTTCTCGAGCTCTCTTCGCCTAATATCAAAGCGCTGCAGAAGTTTGAAAGGAAGATATACAAGCACACAGACAAGTTTCTCGCACGTGCCTTGAAAAGGTAGTGTGTGCGACTCCACATACAAAGATGGGATAAAATCGCCGGAACCAGGACATCGACAAATTTTACTCGTACAACACCTAAAATCGAACATGTTTTACATTACAAATCAGTGAGGAGGCGTATATTTGCATAGTAAAAGGGCTAATGTAATATCTATAATGCCACAACCGCAGCCAGAAAGGACACCACTGCACAGCTTCTGACGTATAGTATTTATGTCATTCAACTGCGGCCAGGAAAGACAACATCCGACATGTGCCACACCTGACATCTAATTCTACATCACAACTGCAGCCAGGAAGGACAATATTTGACAGGTACAACACTTAATGTCTGTCTAAAACCTTATACATTAATAACTACAACCCGAAGGAAAAGATGATTTGAAAAAATCCAAATAGAGTTGTAAAACGAATACAGTTAGTTACGCTTTTCTCGAGTAATGAGCATCCTTTAGCCTGTTTCCTAAACATTTTTGTCCCGAATGAAAATGTGGTTGGAACAAAAATAAAGAATGGTGGTTACGAGATTTAAGACAGTATTCTGAATGGGTGGAATAGAAAAGTTGTAACTTTTTATGCGTTGGGTTATTTGACATTTAATATCAATGCCAGTATTACATCACATAATTAAAAGAACATTGCAAATGTCTGTCAAAATGCCTCTCGCTCTCATGAATATTTGAAGAATAAATGACAATGAAAATACCCCGAAAGGCAAGAAATGCGGCCGCTGAACCATATTCTGTTGAGTGAAATTAAAACAACAACAACAACAAAACCCAGCAAAATTAATTTCATAGCAGGAAATCGACCAAAGAAAGATTGCTACACACACATTGTGTACGAACTGCAGAAAAGGTCGCACAATGTAGCTAATTACATACTGACTAATAAATCCGTTTAACAAACATGAACTGGTAACGATCAGCTCTTATCTTGTAATTGGTATTATTGTAAGAGGACTGTGGATTTTCCGTTAAGTTATCATTTCCACTGATAGCCCAGAATAAGCCATTGATGTTCTTTTTATGCTGTATGATAGTCATGGTATGTATGTGCTGAATGTTACATCATTTCCACTGACAGCCCAGAATAAGCCATTGATGTTCTTTTTATGCTGTATGATAGTCATGGTATGTATGTGCTGAATGTTACATCATTTCCACTGACAGCCCAGAATAAGCCATTGATGTTCTTTTTTATGCTGTATGATAGTCATGGTATGTATGTGCTGAATGTTACATCATTTCCACTGACAGCCCAGAATAAGCCATTGATGTTCTTTTTATGTTGTATGATAGTCATGGTATGTATGTGCGAATGTTACATCATTTCCACTGACAGCCCAGAATAAGCCATTGATGTTCTTTTTATGCTGTATGATAGTCATGGTATGTATGTGCTGAATGTTACATCATTTCCACTGACAGCCAGAATAAGCCATTGATGTTCTTTTTATGCTGTATGATAGTCATGGTATGTATGTGCTGAATGTTACATCATTTCCACTGACAGCCCAGAATAAGCCATTGATGTTTTTTTTTATGCTGTATGATAGTCATGGTATGTATGTGCTGAATGGTACACATCGTGACATGCGTGACACTAAAATTTTTCAAATTGGATTTTTTTATTTTTATCCACATATCCCTTTGCGAGAAAAGAATCATTTTTGCATGGAATAATTAATAAGACAAAACCGATATGAAAATGTTTCCCATATTCGATCGAAATCATGTCAAAAATAAAGAATCTGCGAATGTTTCAGCTTTTTTTTTATTACAAATGTCCTACTTGGCTGTCTTTACACCTGTTGCTGTTTTTGCTGGTGGTGGTTTTCTTGTCTTTGTGTGACATTCTAACTTTTAAGCTTGTGTGATGTTTTCAGCACCTGGCGAATTTCCTTTCTTGGCCAGTTGGACCAGACAGAATTGAAGGCGCTCACAAGTCATCCGGTTTTCTTCAAGGAATTTCTCAATCAAACAGAAAACGTCCTGATCACTGTGGACTGGTTCCGCTGATTTAGTGAGTGAAGGGATGTTCTGAGACAGACTTTGATCACATCTGGAACAAGGCGAGCAGCTGGTGGATGCCGACTCGCCTTGTTGTTTGGACTGACGCTGCGCACGTGCACTGCGATGCCGCTCAATCAGCATGTGAAGGGTGTACAAGAACGGATTGAGTGCTGATTGAACGGCAGCACAAAATCGCCATGGCAATGTTCACGTCTCCGGAAATTGGAGTGTCAGTTCTGGCCAGCAGTCCCAATAGACCAATGGGGAACCAGCAGAGGAAGTCAGTCATCACAACAGCCAGCAGACGTCGAGCAATGGCCATGTCTTTGGCCTTTTTGCTGGCACTGCTGACAGCCTTGGTTTGGGAACGAATGGACCAGAAGATCAGAAACTGCCCGGCAGCAATCAGAAGGAACAAGAGAAAGTTAAAAACGATCATGATTGCAAACGAATATTCGCTTCCTGGGAACACCTTCCTTGTGATGGGCAAAGGGATACAGATCCCCGTTTGGCTGTAGAATTGCCATGGTGGACAGAAAGGAAAGAAGGGGATAGCAGCAAGCATCAAACCTACCAACCATCCAATCACGCATGCAATTTGAGCTGACTTTGGAGTGAAGCGGAGATTTCGGTGAGGAAAGCGGATGAGAAGAAAGCGTTCGACTGTAATGAAACAGATGAGGAAAGCTGACACCTCGCTTGACAGAAATGACAGGAATCCTGCCATTTGACAGGCTACACTTTCCTTCCACTGGATGGCATTCCACTCATAGTTTCCATAGTAAATCCGATCAGCTATTCCCACAATGGCCAGGTACACACCCATCAAGAAATCAGACACACAGAGGTGAGTGACGAAGATATCAAAGCCAAGCTTGGTGGTCACTCCTTTGCCAAAGACACGATAGACAAAGCTGAAGAAATTTCCACCAGAGCGAAGACAGCGTAGATGATGAGAAACGCTCTGAAGACATCCGCCCTCAGCAGAGCGGCACAAGAAGACACCTCATCCAGGGGAGCATGGCAATTTTCAGGATCCAACCCTGCAGGCAGAAAGGTGGGACAACACATATGGAACTGAGAAGTATGAAGTTCCTTCAGTTGTTGCAGTCCTGTGAACATGCCTCCGTAGAACTCGGTCAGTGGACATCCTGAGATATCCAAAACGCGCAGCTCGGGTAGTGTGTTGAAACCCGGTTCCATCACTTTTTGTAGTTTGCTGCCAGAGAGATTTAGGTGTTCAATGTTGGGGAAAAGCAGAAACGTGGTGTTGGAGATCTCACGTGTGCTGCCACCAGATATATCCAGAAAAGTCAGACCAGGGAAGGTTAGGTCAACAAAATCAATAACGTTCAGAGTTAACAGTTTGTTGAAAGCGAGTGATAGAGAACGCAGGTTTCCCATCCCTCTTAGCTCTGTATCTGAGAAGCTGGTTATGGAGTTGTAACTGAGGTCAAGGATCTGTAGATTGGGCAAGTCTGCAATACCAATTTCCTTTATATTACAGTCTCTCAGGCTGAGATGGATGAGCATACTGTTGTTGGCAAGCTCCTGTAATTTCATGCCTGTAAAGTCTGCATTCAGAAATCTCAACTGTGGATAAAGATGTGCTGAAAACGTGGCAAAGCAGTAAACAGCAAACCCTTGGCATACGCATTCTTCTGGACAAGTCATATTACACATCAGTTCATCATCGTGTCTTGGACACTGGAACTGTCCATCACACAGATGATCAAAGTGAACACAGTTCCGTTGTGTGTGACATCGGTAGAATCCGGGACACGTGTACGAGTCACAGTCCGCCTCATCTTCCCCCTCTGGACAGTCGTTCACGTTGTTACACCTTACAAAGACGGGCAGGCAGTAGCCGCTACTGGGACAGTGAAAGTGGGTTTCTGGGCAGACAGGGTCGCTATGGAAGTTGCTCAGAGCCGTCACGGTGATGCTGCCTGTGCCTGTAAAGTGGACGACAGCAGGGGGCACCACTGTGCTTGACTCGCTGATTTGCATGGTTTCCCAGCACAGTTCCTCGTCGCTTCTGTCTGCACAGTGGTATATTCCATCACAGCGGAACCTCTGCGGAATACACTGAAATGGGACAAGATATGGTAAGGTGTAAACCATTCGACATCATCGATGAACTTGGTGATTCGATCTATCCATCCCAATCATTCAGGTATTACTTAATAAACTGAACGAAGAGAGATATGGATATAAATCATTCACCATCATTAGTAAACTAAATACACAAACTACCCATCTCTATCACACACACACGCACCGCACCGCACCGCACCGCACCGCACCGCACCGCACCGCACCACACCACACCACACCACACCACACCGCGCGCGCGCGCTCTCTCACAGAGAGAGAGAGAGAGAGAGAGAGAGAGAGAGAGAGAGAGAGAGAGAGAGAGAGAGAGAGAGAGAGAGAGAGAGAGAGAGAGAGAGTTCCTCAACGAAATCGTTTATGACGCATCTTTTGTGGGCAAATCATTCATAATGGGAATATCCCATTAAAAACGTTTAATTGAGTAACAACTTACCCAAGAAGGTCCTCTGTCTGTCTGTCTCTCTCATCTCCCCCCCCCCACCCCACCCGAGGCAGATTGGAAGAACAGGGTTTGCCTAAAATCTCGAATAACAGTTTTCTGAGTTCTGAGGTCTCTCTCTCTCTCTCTCTCTCTCTCTCTCTCTCTCTCTCTCTCTCTCTCTCTCTCTCTCTCTCTCTCTCTCCCCCCCCCCTCTCTCTCTGTCCGTCTCTCTTCCTACCCCCTCTCTCTAAGTAATATTCTTCGATTTGTTTGAGCACCTGAGCTTCAGTTTTGCAATAGTCTTTCCTCTTTCTGTATGTGTGATTGAAAAGATAAATTATTGTCAATAAACATATAAAAAGAACTTGCTATGTTGTATACTTACCTCGTTTTCTATTGCTTTAATTTTCCAGCTATTTAAATACGATGACTACCTCATAATTTTCATCCTTACAATTCAGATTTGCAAGGATGTTGTGGCTTTAATTTGCAGGCAGATTCTGTGGTGGTATCTTTGCTCATCTCTAGCCAGCGAATTGTTCTTGCAGATGTGTCATTGTTAAGCAGCTACCTTTGAATTCACTTGCAACCGTATGACTGCGAACCGTCTATGAATAAATTCCACAGGCGAACGCATCACTGTTAGTTAACTGTCAATGAATTCCACTAGCAAACATATCACGGCTTATCCCCTGCAAGCGAATTCCACCTGCATCTGTCTTAGTACAAATCACCTACCTGTGAGTTCCATCTGCAACCATGTCCCTGCAAACCACTGACCACTGAATTCTGAACGAACTGCATCATTGTTCATTGCAAACCAGTGAGTTCCACCAGACACTGTATTACTGGTAACCACTCATGCATAAATTCTACCAGACCTGTCCCTGCTGACCAGCACCAATGAATTCCACTACAGACTGTATCACTACCAACTATCAGCCAATAAATTCCACCAGCAACTGTGCCATTTCTAACCACCTATCCATGATCACCAGATATCATATCATTGTGAACCGCTACAAACAAAGTCCGCTAGTAAATGGAAGACACCAAACTACCCACAAATAAATTCAAAAGGAAAACCTATCAATGCGAACCACCAGTCAAAAAAAAGTTGCACCAGCAACCATGTGATTGGTAACTGCCCACCACTGGCCATTAAGAAATGCATCCTTGCTAGCCACCTATTGATGAACTCTGCCCTATTTTTTTTTTACTAACCACAAACCAACGAGTTCCTACTCTTAACTGTATAATTGCTAACGGCCCACCAATGACCACTAGTTACAGAATCATTAAAAGTACCTAAAAGTAAAATCCACCACCAACTGTATTATTGGTTACCATTAATTCCACCATTATTGGTGTCTTGGTTAACCACCTTCAATTAATTCTACTAGCAACCATATTACGGATAATCATTTGCAATTATTCTCACCAGCAGCAGCATCATTGCTACCAGTTACCAAAGAATTTCACCAGTAAATGCATAAATGCTAAACATTTAGAAATCCTTTTCACCCAAAAGTGTATTATTGCAAAGCACTTACCAAGAAATTCTACTTGCAATGCATCATCGCTAAACATGTAGCAATGAATTTCACCGGCAACGACATCATGGCTAACCACCTTTCAATCAATTCCACACTGAAACGTATCATAGCTAATCATCAGGTAATGAATTCCAACAGCAAACGCAACATCGCTAACCACCTACCTGTTTTGTTTGCCAGCACGGAAAATCTTCTGCTGGACAAGGTGGGAAAACACAGAAGTTCTCATCACTCCCATCATCGCAGTCAGGGTAGTAGTCACACACGAGGGTGTAGTGCACGAGTTGATCTGCCCATATGCACTTGAACATCGTTATTCTCACCACATAATTATGGAATATGTCTAGACATTCTTGCACCCCGCTTTCCCCACCACTGTGACAGCTGCTTGATCTTTCGCACTGCAGAAATGTATACGTTGCATCCTTGTTTGGGCATTCGATGATGTGGGTCAGATTTGAAGCTCTTGTCAAAGGTTCTGGGAGGGTCACTTTCAACTGCTGACTTGACTTGTCTTCATGGTCTGTAGGTGTCTCCATTTCGCACAGGTAGTTAGCTTTTGTAGGTATGTCGCATGGGATGATGGTCAGGTGCTGCTTCTGGCTTTGGAAGACAGTGCAGAAAGGAGGGGAGACAATGCTTCCTGGATTGCTGATGTTGAAGTAGTATGCCACGGACAAGTCAGTCCATAGCCACATGGATGAATATCTGGCATGAAAATAAAGGCTCAAGAGATAATGCAAGACACCACTACTACTATTATTATGGCTGCTGCTGCTGCTGATGATGATGAGGCAATGATGATGATAATGTTAACAACAGCAAAAACAACTACAACAACGACAAGATCAACAACGAGATCAACAGCAACAACAACAATAACAACAACAACAATAATAATAATAATGATAATAATAATGATAATAATAACAACAACAACAATAATGATAATAATAATAATAATATAATAATAATAATAATAATATAATAATAATAATAATAATAATAATAATAATAATAATAATTCAAGAATAAATGGAGCTCGCTGTGCTTCCCTACAACGTAATACAGAAGAAAATAATACAGTCTTATTGTTTCCCCTTGACGTATGATAAAATAACATTTAAATTTTACAGTTCCAACAATTAACAGCACACGGAAATACATAGAAAAGCTCTATGATCCATTCCACGTTCACTCCACACGTTCCACCTGGGAACTGCTGTCACCGACTCCTGTCTTTAGCAACTCACATCCCCACTTACACACTCTCATATACATAGGCATGTGTACACACCAAAAGAAAACAGCAGTTACCAGCAGAGGAAAAATATGCAAGAATCCTAAACATGATTCACACTGAGTGAAAGGGACCGATAGTCAAAAGACGTAATCCTAACTGAAGATATGTAAAGAATTCTAAGGTCAGAAGAAAACCCAAAGATTTCAAGATGTCACACTCTGAATTCAGACACATTTTGTATCCAGTAGAGATCAAGTAGCCAACAGAACCTTAAACAAAGGATGACGTTTTATTATCAGCCTTTAATCTTTGACTTGAAGCACATTTGTGGTATGCAAGATGATTTAATCCAGGTAACTCCAAAGGTACCACCAGTTTCAGATTCAGTAGTGCATCAAGATCTGCTGCTTTAGGACTAACCTCGCTGTGTTGTGGAAACTGACAGCCTAAACCATCCTACCTCCCTCCCCCCCCCCCCCCCCAACCTCCCTCTCTTTCTCTGTCTCACAAACTGCAATAAGGGTTATCAGTCTAGGTCATTTCTAAACGCCTGCGGTCATTTCTAAATGCCTACCTTGACCCCCTCAGCTCCCTCCTCCTCTCACTCTCGCTTCCCTCTGTCTGTCAGTCTGACTTTTGAAACAAGATGACACCAAGAGAGGCGTGCAATGATGAAGACAATGGGTCAGGGAATTTGGACGTAACTGTAGCACGAGTTGCCAGCTCTACTCTTCCCTCTCTGATCATGCGGTGGTCGCTCGCAGTTAGCTCCACTCTTCCCTCTCTGATCATGCGGTGGTCGCTCGCAGTTAGCTCCACTCTTCCCTCTCTGATCATGCGGTGGTCGCTCGCAGTTAGCTCCACTCTTCCCTCTCTGATCATGCGGTGGTCGCTCGCAGTTAGCTCCACTCTTCCCTCTCTGATCATGCGGTGGTCGCTCGCAGTTAGCTCCACTCTTCCCTCTCTGATCATGCGGTGGTCGCTCGCAGTTAGCTCTACTCTTCCCTCTCTGATCATGCGGTGGTCGCTCGCAGTTAGCTCCACTCTTCCCTCTCTGATCATGCGGTGGTCGCTCGCAGTTAGCTCTACTCTTCCCTCTCTGATCATGCGGTGGTCGCTCGCAGCTACGATGAGTATCGCCTTCTGCTCCTTCTCCACTACAAAGAAGCCACCAGCTCCCTCTTTCCCTTTCCCCCCACACTCTCACCAGCTGTAGGCTGCCACGTGATATATGCATGTTGTATACAAAATCCCTTAAAGCAGGCTGGATGTCCATGCCTACACAAGGCTCACAGGTGAAGACATCGTAGTTTCGTTCATCAGCTTAAATGCTGACGAACACCAACATCTGAGAGATTGTTATCCCTGAATCTCAATTGCGTTATCTCACACTTCAGAGCTTGGGAAATACTGTTTCATTCCGGAACTCTAACCCCCCCCCCCTCCGCCCCTTCCTTTTTCTTCCCGTAATGACATGACTGGCTGTTCTGTTCCTCTGAAAGCCTGTCAGTCGGACAGGCATCAAAGACAGGATGAGTAGCTTAACAAGCAGAAAGAGGAGACCAAGCTTCCCCACTCTACTGCTCCACCGAAGGGCGTAAGACTGATCACAGTCACTGTCAAACAGTGGTGTATGCAAGAGAGGGGACACACACACACACACACACGCACACACACACACACACACACACACACACACACATATATATATATATATATGTATATATATATATATATATATATATATATATATATATATATATATATATATATATGACAGCGCAACGCGCTCGAAACAAATTTGTAGATTCTATTTTAAAAAAACCTATTTTAACAAATATATATATATATATATATATATATTATATATATATATATATATATATATATATATATATATATATATATAAAGAATAGAGAGAGAGAATGTATCCCAAAACTATCATTCTTACAATACCAAGTCATACCAGCACACAAGCTTACAAGTCTGGCATCCTGTAGTAGGAGCTGTGCCTCAGGCCGACCATCAGGTTGTCCGCGTCGGTGATGTTGACCCAAAAGCCAGCCACCGTCCTCCACTCAGGCTCCGTGTTCAGGCTGACCAGGTGACCCTTGTTCGATCTGCACAAAGAACTGGCCTCGTTCCAGGTGATTTTACGGTCGGGCTTTATGTACCGGTAGCACTTGTCGTCAATCTGGACAGTGCTGTCTCCACACAGACCCGGCGGAGGACATCCCCCTGCAGTGTCTTCAGCGTTGACACAATAGGTGGATAAACTGCAGATGAAGTGCGGCACCATGATGGGTCCGCGACCTCCCGAGCAGTCCCACCTGCCGGTCCACAGTCGCTTGGGCCGCTCAGCTGGGCTGTGGAAAGAATACAGGAGTTTGAAGCCTCTCTTCTCCACGCTGGCGTCGCTTTTGAAGCGGACAGACATGACGTCCGCTTGGCGAGAGGTGGGAAGGGCTTCTGAAGAGTCGCACATGATCGATTCGGGTTTTCCCGAACAGGAAGGCGTGAAATAGAGTTCCAGAACGTCACAGCTGCAACCTTTGCATGTTTGCAGGTCCAGACTAACGAAGCTGATCATGATGAAGTACGACGGGGGTGCCTTGATGGTGACGCAGGCATCCATGGAAGGTTTGTAGCGCGTGTGGCCATCCAGTTCAACGTTTGGATGTACCCTGCTTGCATGCGCATACACGCACGCACGCGCGCGCGCGCGCACACACCACACACACACACACACACACACACACACACACACACACACACCACATACACACATACACACACGCGCGCGCGCACGCACGGACAGGCGCGCGCGCGCGCACACGCACACACACACACACACACACACACACACACACACACACACACACACACACACACTCTATGTAGTCATCTAGACAGCACAAACAAATACATTAACACTACAACAAGAGGAAATATATTTGCAAAGCATTCAAATTTATTTCTTATCTTATTTAGGGAAAATTCATGGGATATGATAAAAACAATTCCCACGTTTTTCAAAAGTACAGCTTGGGGCATGGAGAAGCCATCGTCAGAGAGATCAATGAAAAAAAAACCCACTACAGATCCATAAAAATTGTACAGTTTACTTGCTGTTTCATCTGTGATGCGCATGTGCAGATAGCTAAAGCCTGATCATTTATCCCCAGAAAGCCAGATTTCATCATAATGTAATATGTCAATTACACATATAGCGCATTCACATGGAGATGCGTAACTAGGCTAGGATAGGGGATAAGGGTGTAGAGACAGACAATGAGTTACTCTATATAACAAACACTGAATCTGAAGTTTAAACAGGCAAAGTTCTCTGCCTTGTCAACTTTCTTCTGATCAATGAAGACATCTGTTGCAGGCTGGTGTTCCTCGCTCAACATGTTCTTGGACTTTTTGGCACTGATGACAAGGCTGATGTCTCCTGTATGTGTGCTGGCGTCGTCCGCTAGATGCTTGAGGTCTCGAGTATTTTGCCAGTGCAGCTATGGTCAGCAAATTCCAAATTAGCTATATTTTTTGCAGTTGCAAAAGGGAGTCTGGATAGAATACACCTTGCCTGACGCCAGTAGAACCTCGACCCAGTCACTATAGCCATCTTCTGTATGGATTGGACACTTGGTGTTGTAGATCTGCTCTATGGCCGATACAAATTTTGGCAGGATGTCGTAGGATTCAGCATAATAACGGTCTGGGGACACTGTTGAATGCTTTTGTGAAGTCTTTGAAGTTGATGGCCGGTAGGATCTGTGGTGTGCCGGTTTTCCTTTATTTCTTTGTCCACTGTTCTTTGGCATTTGCGCTGGTCGATTCCAGCTTATCCACTATCTACCACGTGTCGCTGTTTGACTATCGATGTCAAATAGACAGCAGTTACTTCACAATTCATTAAGCTATTGTTGTTCAACATGTATCTGACCCACCTCCTCCACAGAGGTTTTCAATTCTGTGTAATCTTGCATACCTTTGCTCGCTCAACTGACAAACAAAACAAACAATCTATTTAGTTGGATTGATATTCCAACACCGAAAACTGTCAAACTCATTATTGCTTGACACGTCCTTGTAAAGCATGCAGCATGTACCCGTTCACATTATACATTTTACATAAGACATGAATGCATTTACACATACATACATACATGCGAACATGCACAGAGAGAGAGAAAAGAGAGAGAGAGAGGAGAGAGAGAGAGAGAGAGAAGAGAGAGAGAGAGAGGGGAGGGGAAGGGAGGGAGGGAGGGAGGGAGGGTGGGAGAACCCTCACCCCTAGCCCTCCACTCTCACCCATCCTCCCATGTTTTCATACAAGGTTACCTGGAGTAAAAGAAGGGAAAATTTGTCCCCGTAGTCCCAGGAGCTCACTGAAGTCCTGAAGTGAAAATGCGTTCTCCTCCAGTGGCTTGCTGGCTATACCTTCCAGTTCTGCGGTGTCCGTCAGTCCATACCTATGGCGTAGATGTGGATGCCTTCCTGACGCGCTGCTTCGGCTTCTGGGATAGTGCGGCGTGAGTTGATGTTGGAGACTCCATCAGTTAGGAGGAACACGACATCAGGAACTCCCGGGCGGTCACCATGCTCTGCTGAATACATCTCTGTTCTCATGGTTCGGAGAGCATCAGCTGTGTTGGTAGAGCCATAGCGATACGGGATTTCATCAACGGCATTGAAGACCTCCGCCTTTGTGCTGTAGGAGCTGAGGTGAAACATGACATGATCGTCTGTGCTGTAGATGATGACACCCACTCTCACATGACCGCTGTCGATATCAGCGAACTCCAGCATGTGCTTGACGAAATCCTTAACCCGTACAAAGTTGATCTCTCTAACGCTGGTAGAGGCGTCCAGAATGAAGACCAGATCGACCTCAGACCAGGAAAGACCTGTGATATGACAAATTTTTAAAGAGATTCCTACTTTAAAAAAAAGTCGCTTCATTTTAACATCAGCAGGGTAAGCAGAATTCGAATTCAAGAAACGAAAATTCAAAGTGAAAGTGATGCTGGAACGAATGACACAATGTCTGCACGCTCGGCCTGCAGGTAGAAATGTACCACCCAGCTCTGACACAGATGCTGTTGTTTGTGAACACATTTTTCCTTCTCATCTTTCGTTTCAGCCCAGTGGTATTACACTTACGCTGCCTATTTGCAGGCTTCCCATCCATATCCAAAGCCTGGCACGTCGGTCCAGTGACAGTCCCCGTGAATTTGCCGACAGCGACAACTCTGACAGAATCTCTCCTGTGGCATAAGCGTGGAGAGGACATCGACACTGAAGTCACCATGTGTGCAGGGCATGAAGGGCCACAGAATTCGAGACTTTAAAAAAATCTGATCAATGAGGCAGAGGATGGTGAAGATGATGCTAAAACTTTCCATTCTGGTCTGAGACCGCTGGATAGTGCTGTATTCTATGTTGAGTTCATGATATACCTCAGCGTCAACCAGAACCGAGAGATACAGATGTAAGCATTGTTGGTCAGGGAATCTGAGCAACTCTCAGAGGCGCATCCATGGAGTGGATGAAACTTGACTCTAATAAAACTTTTTTCCCTGTTCAGCCAGACCTGCTCCTTCATTCCAAAATCACTCTTCTTCCAATCTTTAAACTGTCCCAAGCGGCTAGACATATCAATCAAAGCTCATTGCGCTTGAATCTGAAAGGGAGTGATTCTGGATCGGAGTCAGAACAAAGCCCAGCCCTGTTCCAAAACCACTCTTCGGTGTGTGACATGGGGCATGGTCCAGAGACAACCAAAAGAGTGAGTATCGGCACGTGCCCAGTTCCTCCTCCCTGTCACATGTGGCAGGTAAGTTTGGGTTCACGCCTGTCTTCACTCCATGTGGTGTTTCTGGGTTCACGCCTGTCTTCACTCCATGTGGTGTTTCTGGGTTCACGCCTGTCTTCACTCCATGTGATGTTTCTGGGTTCACGCCTGTCTTCACTCCATGTGGTGTTTCTGGGTTCACGCCTGTCTTCACTCCATGTGGTGTTTCTGGGTTCACGCCTGTCTTCACTCCATGTGGTGTTTCTGGGTTCACGCCTGTCTTCACTCCATGTGGTGTTTCTGGGTTCACGCCTGTCTTCACTCCATGTGGTGTTTCTGGGTTCACGCCTGTCTTCACTCCATGTGGTGTTTCTGGGTTCACGCCTGTCTTCACTCCATGTGGTGTTTCTGGGTTCACGCCTGTCTTCCCTCCATGTGGTGTTTCTGGGCAATTCCCCAGATCATTCACTAGAAAGTGGTTCTGGAACTGGGTGGGGAAAAATTCTGACTCATGCCCAGAATCACGCTTCTACCAAATTCAGATGCAATATGCTTTAATTCACTGTTTGTTTTATTCACCTCGAGAATTTCAAAGCAGGCGTGTAATTTTGGAGCGAAGCTGAGAGGAGAGGTTGACGGCTTGGTTTACCAGAGAGAGAAGTGTGGACACATGCTCTTGTCACCTACTGACCAGAGAGAGGAGTGTGGACACATGCTCTTTCTCACCTACTGACCAGAGAGAGGAGTGTGGACACATGCTCTTTCTCACCTACTGACCAGAGAGAGGAGTGTGGACACGTGCTCTTTCTCACCTACTGACCAGAGAGAGGAGTGTGGACACGTGCTCTTTCTCACCTACTGACCAGAGAGAGGAGTGTGGACACATGCTCTTTCTCACCTACTGACCAGAGAGAGGAGTGTGGACACATGCTCTTTCTCACCTACTGACAAGAGAGAGGAGTGTGGACACATGCTCTTTCTCACCTACTGACCAGAGAGAGGAGTGTGGACACATGCTCTTTCTCACCTACTGACCAGAGAGAGGAGTGTGGACACATGCTCTTTCTCACCTACTGACCAGAGAGAGGAGTGTGGACACATGCTCTTTCTCACCTACTGGGGACTGACCATGTCTTTCTGTTGTCGTTTCCCAAATGAAAAGCAGACATGACGAGGCCTCTGAAAAATCCAGAGAAGGCAAGACAGGATTCCAACTCTAAAGGCGACTCGGTGGCAGTGTTGGCTTGTATGTGTGTGTGTGTGTGTGTGTGTGTGTGTGCGTGTGTGTGTGTGTGTGTGTGTGTGGTGTGTGTGTGTGTGTGTGTTGAAGAGAGAGAGAGAGAGAGAGAGAGAGAGAGAGAGAGAGAGAGAGAGAGAGAGAGAAGAGAGAGAGAGAGAGAGAGAGAGCATCGACATCCTGTCCAGTACTTGTGTATTGATGAAGTATTGATGCATGTCTGTTGTTTTCCACTTCACCTATGACCGCTGGATTAAGTGCTGTTTACGGCACAATACGTCTTATACGTCTCAGCTGCCTGTCCCTAACTCCTGCACAAATGTTCCACGGTATCTCCAATAAATGTCCAGTAGTAACCATCATCCAGGGCGACATGCTAGTCGCCCGCTAAACTACTTCGGACCGGAGTAGATCTGGTCTGCAAATTTGCAGCATATGTGTTGACCATACCCCGAAATTCATGAACTAGATTCTAAACAACGTGTCAAAAAGTGCTATAGATGGAGTCGCGCATCATAGAATAGGCAAGACAGAGATTGTTTTTTACTAAGACGTTGAAAGACAAAAGACGTTTTGACAAAGAATTTTAGAAGATGCAATCATTTTCACACACACACACACACACACACACACACACACACACACACACAAAACACACACAAAACACACGCAGCTGACGCAGTCAAACTTGTGTTTTGACAAGCAGTCAAAGAAGGAAATCGACATTTTCAGCAAGGAAGATGGAGCAAAAACAGGTATTGGACAGAGGTATTGAAGGCGACCAGGCATTTTGACAAATAAGTCTATCAGATTAGGCACAAGAAATTTCAGAAGGAAATGAGACATGTTGATAAACAAAACCAAAGAGGATAATACGTATTCTGACATAGACGTAAGAGATGAATATCGGCATTTTGGCAAAGAAACTGAAGGAGAGATTAAGCATTTTGAACAAAGAAGTTGAAAAAGCAGAGGTGTTGTGACAAGAAGCAAAAGATCAGGCATTTTGAACAAAGAAGCTAAAGGCAGAGACTAGACGTTTTGAAAAAGGGAAACTGAGGGAGCAGAATAGATAGTTTAATAATGAGGTGAAGGAGGAAAATAGGTATTTTCATACGGAAGTTGAAGGCAGAGTACAAGTATTTTAATATAGAATACGCAGAAGCAAAACAGGTATTGTAGTAAGAATGATAAAAGAAAGAATATATATTCTGACATGGGAGTTGAAGGAAAGAATAGGTATTTGAATAAGGAAATCAGATAATGTTAACATCCATTTTTTTCTCTCTGTTTTTAGTCTTGTTGTGTGTGAGCACGTGTTCAGCTGAATATGAAAGGAAAGGCGGATATTTTTTCATCGTTTTTTTTTTCTGCCCAGGACGGATCTGCTAAGAAACTTTCATTTATTATGGTTTTATATGTTTGCAAGTGCATATCTTCTGTTTCATATTTATGCTTTCAGAATCGCAATAGACTCTGACCAACATTTCAGATATGTCCCTTCATCAAACTTTTCTTTTGGGGATATCTTGAATCTTTTCTTAGAATGTGCCTTTGTGCATAGATGTTTGAAAAATTTGGATCTGAATATGGCCAAAAATGTCTTCCGTGAAGCAATTATCTTTTTACTTTAATGTCATCCGCTCTGATTTTCGTGTGTGTGTGTGGGTTTTTTTGTTTTGTTTTGTTTTGTTTTTTGATGATTTGGATTTATATTTCAGTAAGTAATATATCCAAAATATTGACAAAATCCATATTACATTTAGGTCTCAGTATGAGTTGAAAAATAACTATTGCCGCTGTAACCCGCCGATTTGTACGCGGCGCCGATTTGTAAGCTCTTACAAATCGGCGCACATTGCATGACTTGTAAAACTGCCGATTTGTAAGCAGCGCCGATTTGTAGAGCACATGACTTGTCCCGACTTGTAAGCGCTTACAAATCGGCGCTGCTTACAAATCGGTGGGTTACAGTGTACGTCCATGAATTGTCAGCGTCTGGCTGACCCGCAAAGTAAAAAAAAAAAAAGATTTGTTCAACTATTTGAAACGAAAATTATAGGAATTATAGATGTTACAGAAAACCCGCTTCAAACAAAATTGTAAATTGTACTAATTGTCATGGACAAAAATAGAAAAAACCGAATTCGTGGTCAGTCGCCAGCCAGTTCAATCGGACATAAGTCCAAACCCAAACATTCTGTCTCCAGGCAGACGACTTCGGTGTCGCGTCAGCCAATTAGGCACAGCGAATAGGCTATTTTTAGTCCTCACGGAGACAGCACTGTCCAGCAGACAGACTAAGTAGCGGACCGACGTCTCGAGAGGTCTGGCCAGACGGGTCTCGGCGCCTGGGTGTCACACTGTCACTCTTGCATACCCGCATTCATGACAGCATTTACTCCATACGCACACGCAATCTTTCCAAACAACCAAAAGGCGCACTAACCGAATGTTTTTCTTCTCCCCCTCTCCTTCAGGGAAAACAATTTACTAAATCATCAACCACTTGTAAACAGAGTTTACAACTGTATCTCTCTCCACACTGAGAGACAAATAAATCTGCACACATGTATCTCTCCTCACCACCGAGAGACAAATCAATCTTCACACATGTATTTCCCTTTACACTGTATCTCTCCTCACACTGAGAGATAAAATAATTTAGTTCCGCTTCTATAAAGCTATGGCCTTCACATTCCTTTATCCAAAAATCCGAACCAGGAGAATACATAACTCCCGTAATCACTGAGGACCTGCCTGCCTCAAGAAAAAGCTCCCCTGCTTCTCAATTCCCTGTCTCTCCGAGACAATATACTGCCCCCTCGAATTCTCCTGTCCTGGAGATACGAGTCTCGACTTCTCTTCCTGGAGTTCTTCTGTCTCTTGAGAAAACGACGAGCTTCAACTCCTCTCCCTGGAGTTGGTACCTGCTGGGGCTGAACTACCATGTGTTCCTCACACCATGGCCATCTTCAACCACCTCACGGGGTGAAAGTGAAGGGTGAAGGGCGAAGGTAAAAGGTGAAGGGCTGAAACACGAATAAGGTTCGTGTAGTTTTAAAACCT
>CM031621.1:37978220-37983220 GCA_018398815.1 Conus ventricosus
ATATCAGTAAAAACGTAAATGTGGAGGGGGAGACACATGAAAGTATGAAACCGGTAGATCGTGAATCGGGAGGATGAGGGGGGAACTTACGTGCAGGTCGAGCGTTGGCTTGACACAATTGTGTCAATGGCAGATGCAGGAAGCCGGTTCACATATGCAATGTTAACGTCAGTAAATACGTAAACGTAACATAGGTAGGTGAATTCAATCTTCAGATTAAATACCAGACCACTGGTATTACTAGTAATGAAAATGACGTGCGCATCAACGACTGCTCTTCAAAAACTTGTTTGTCTGGCGACTTATCTCATAATTTCTCTTCACCTTCCCACCCGACACTGGGCATGATGACTGGACTGCTTTGACATGGCATTCAGTGTTCTCTGGAAGTGAGGGCCCTTTTTGGCAGACTGTCGAACTGCGTGACAGTGTATCTGAAGTCGTCACTGCCTTCCCTGGACGACGGTCTGCGACTGGCTTGAAGCGTTCTCTGGCACCTGACTGGTACCTTCGTCTTTGAAATTGATAAGAGGAACAAGAGGTTTGTAATCCGTGTAGAGTGTGAAACTTTTCAGTCCCTGCAGATGTTTGTCGAAGCGCTCACAGGCCTAAACTGACGTCAAACACTCTTTTTTTTTATCATCTGTGCATATCACTGTTCAGTGGGTGTTAGTGTCTTTGAACATAAAGCGACAGGTCGCAGACCATCCTTGTGTTCATGCAGCAGATCTCCCCCAACAGCAGGCTTTGTGGCAACAAAGCAGGCAAGAGTCGGTCTGTTGTCACCATTTATTTCACCTTGCTGAATGCATCTTTCTGCTGTGAACCCCAGGTCAGATAGACTTATCCTTCATTAGATCATTCAGCAGCCGCAGAACACTTTATAGGTGTGGCAGGTATCTGCCAAGGTATTTGATCATACCTGAATGCCTCCTTAGTTCTAGGACATCTGACGTCTCTTTCAGTTTCTGGATTTCTTCTGGTTTTGATGAATCAGGATGAACACCTTTGTTGCCGATGATGCGCCCAAGGAAATTGTTTCTGCCTCTTCGTTCTCACACTTCCCTTTAATGAGGCGACGGCAAGTTTCCTGAACTAGCCCTTTCCATCTGGTGAGAAGCGTTTTGTGCTCGCTGTCATTCTTTATGTGGAAAAGAATGTCGTTAAAATAACAAAACGACGTCAGAAGTTCCTTCCAAAATTTCCTTTATTGTCCTTTGGAATATTTCTGGAGCACTAGAAATACCAAATGGTAACTGTCTTATAAAAAAATATCTGCCAAAGAGGGTTATGAAAGTAGTGAGTCTTGCAGAACATGGAGTCTAGTGGTAATTGCCAGAATTCAGACTGTGCGTCCAGTTTTGAAAATACGTTTGATCCTTTCAGCTGATGGACTATGTCATCCATTGTAGGGATAACATATCTTTCTCAGCTGCACTATTTTGTTCAGTATCTTCAAATCAACACAGTCATGCGTACATCTCCATTAGACTTTACAACAGGAACAATCTAGAGGTTCGATGATTTCTTCTATAATCCCTTCACTTTTCATTCGTCGAAGTTTTTTTCCCCCTTTCTCTTGCAGTGGAATTGGCACTTGTCTGACAGTTGTATGGTTGACCTACTCCAAACAGCTTGATTGTGACTGGCTAGCATTTTACAGTACTGAAATTGACTGACCACTTTCTTAACAAGATTCAGTAGCGTAGCTGTATCCCCACTGAATAAGCTGTCGACATTGCTGTCAATCACACAGATGTGTACTTGAAGCTGTTCTTCAGTCTGGAATCGCCCCAGCATCTTCTTTGAACCTCCTGAACTATGTAGAGTGACACCTTGACACTGTTACAGTGTTGGTGCTCCAAGTCCTTGCCACTATAATGCCAGGCTGCCTTCCTTGTGATGTTCACAGAAGCACCTGCATCAATTTGAAAATCCACATTTTCTCCTTCAACTAGAAGCTGTGTTCGCCATGAACCGTCAGTAGATGTTACTGATCCAATGAAGAGATGTTCTTCTTTCTCTACTTCGTCCACTGCTTTATTTCTGCTTGTACGTTTATTCTTTGTTTTGCACACACGAATGAAACGTCTTTCCTTTTGCTGGACAGTGTCCCTGTGTGTGAGAGGATCCACACTTGACACATGAAAAAGTGTTAAAGAGACTGTTTCTGACTTGGTCCATGTTTATCCTGACGTCTATATTGTAGCAAATGTTAAAACGTTTATGTAATAAATCCGCCAAACATGAACGAATGAATCACAAGACAAAGCACAACGTGTTTCGACCTCTTATGTCTTCTTCAGGCGTGTTAACACTCACGACGACGAAAATGAAGAAAGAGCAGTCACTTATCTGGTCATATTCGGTGCAAGATGGGCGATGTATTGTAATCCATCAACACCATCCACAGAGGCTCCTCTCTCTGTGTTATTTAACGTCATGTTTCAATTGGTTATGCTGTCCATACATGGTGGTAGCAAATCTCAGAGCTAGATCAACTTGAAGCTGTAATTTTTGTGAAAGTTCTCTGTTCAGCAAAGCCACGACTAATCTATCCCTGATCGTTTCTTCTTTTTCTGGAAAGTTTGCCAGCTCAGCGAGTTCACCTAAACATCGAATGTACTGTTCCACAGCTTCGCCCATCATCCAATCTCTGCTATGGAGTTTTGCCCTTTCCTGATTAGCGTTTCGTCTGGGTACAACATGTTCGTCAAACTTTCGAACTATGACGTCATAATCTTGATTCTCTTCCTCACTTTCGAACTCGAATAGTCCGAAAATGTCTGCGTCCTCCCCCATCGCGTACATGAGAGAATTGATCTGGATTTTGCCATCGTTTTTGCTCAGTTCTGTGGCTAGATGGAAACAACTGAACGTTTCCCTCCATGCTGGGTATGTGGAGGGCTCGAGGAAGTTGAACCCTTGCGGTGGTTTGAAAGCCATGATTGCCGGTCTAGATCTTGATCTAGACTCGTCGATCAGATCACGTTGCGATGCTGACCATCGACTGCTCATACGGTTCACTTATTGAATCAAGAGTGTTCCCGTCGGCTGCATTTGTCAAATTCTGACATCATGTCGCAGCTTCGTGTTGCTAATGCGATCTAGCATCCAACGAGCCTCGAACAGATAATTCAGCAGAAGTTAGATCTAGTTGCAAAGGGAGGCGACTGCAGGCGGAAATCTAAACAAATTTTAAATGTTAGTGATGGCGCACCGTCAAAAAACGTAGACAAACGAACAAGACTAAACACGACACGTTTCGACTTATTAGGCCTTCTTCAGGCGAGATACAAAACACTCAGGACAACGAAAATGAACGAGCAATCACGTATCTTCATTCACTTCAGCGTATGATAGGCGTTGGATGAAAACGAGGCTGTCAGGAAAGAGACAATGGTGAGTCTAGTAATGATAAGGATTATAATACTGATATGAATAAAATAAACAAAGACAGGATTACCACCACTCATCGATCAGCATTCTCCCCCCCCCCCCCCCCCCCCTCCCACCCCCTACCCAGAGTCTCAAATTCTGCCGTCCTTTCATGCCCTGCTTTCATGGTGGCCTCAGTTTCGATGTCCCCCCCGTTTCTGACCTTGGTTTGGTTTCATCGGGGTCACCGGTATCGGCAAATTCATGATGGCCATTGTTGGATGGACGTGTTGGCGCCCTCCGGAGGGAGAGCTCACTCACGCCGGCTCCGCGACTAATCGATTATTGTCGTCAGTAGGGGGCTTAGTAGGTGGTGTCCTGCGCAGGTTGGACCAGAACACGCACCACTGGACATCACCGAAGTGACTAAGCAACAGTGCAGTGCTTCCTCTGGTGGGTTGCCTCTTGATGGCTTGACATTAAATGCCCCCTTGTGGATTGCCGGTGCCGGAGCTGCGGCGGGCCGGGCCAGGCTGCGGCTGTAGGGGAATGGGGATGGGGGTCTGAATAAGCGGCGTGGTTGCAATGTCGCTGAGATGGCACTGACGATGAGACAGAACAAAATGTGCGTGCTGAGCACTGTAAACAAGTTGTTCACGTGTGTTCTTTTCAGTCGGCTATATACATAAGAAGAACGCAAAAGAAAAAAGAAGAAGACTGATTTAATAAATCTTACGCTATTTTTGACCAAAAATATTCCCTCTTGCAATACTAATTAAAACGTATTTGAACAAAACGCTGTCAAGCAAGCCGCATGAAAGCATCACAGATCATGTGAAAGCATATAACACAGTTCATTGAGAAAGTCTCTGAAAAATGCTGATCAGTTTGAAGACTTCCACGAAAAATAGTACGGATGTGCTGCAGGTGATGTACGTATGTGTTCAAACGTGCGTTGGGTGGGGATCTAAATTACTTGAATTTGTTTAACGTCCAAACGGTCTCAAACAGTTGTAGCAGTTGTCTCCGGCCATGTTCTCTTTGCTCAAACCCGAAGTAGCGGAAATAGTATAGAGAAATGGAAATGTTTTTAATCATGAGTGTTTTGCATCAACACATGCCCCCCTCTGGCCTGTGTGAATACAATGCTGTAAAGTTGGGACTTGTTAAAAGTGTTCTTTTTTTCAAACCTTGTGGCTTTTTTATCCTCTATTGCTTGGCTCCATAGGCCATGTCTTTTGAATAATCTCCTTCCAATTTCTGGACAAATTGAAGTCTATCATTCAAATCAAAGTCCTTCCTTTTCCCCTTACTCTGTATTCTTCTGTGCTTTTTTGGAGACATTTTTTTCTATAGTCAGGAGGATCTGTCCAGTTTGAGGAAGCCTCCTTTCTCTTTATATGGAAGCGCTTCTCATCAACGGAGGAAAGAGATTAGCACGCACACCTGCTGGGGACGCCTAGGTGGCAGATGGGTGTAGGGCGGCACCGATTTCCTTCCTCGCACCACGAGTGACGACGGGATTAGCCTAGTCTGTGTCGCCGGGGGAGGACTCTCGACGCGGCGGGACACTTTGGCGACGAGGCGCTGCCACTCTGCGAACTACCCAGTGGCCTGCACGT
>CM031621.1:37990720-38000720 GCA_018398815.1 Conus ventricosus
ACCGTTTTTTAAGAAAACTCTGCGAAAGATGGAAACTGGCGAGAAAAGAAGCCTATCTCGAATTTTGATACGGATCCGTCAAAGCGGATCATGATCAAACGGCAGACTCAGGATCCCGTCACAATTCTGATAAGTTCATTTTCAAACTGTCCACAGAATATGAAGACTTTAAAGAGCGGATTCACGATTCGTTCGACCTCATCGGAAATCTGATTTCTCCCCAGCGCTCTTTGAAGCTTCATCATAGATTTACAGTCCTGCCGACCGTAAGAACCACACAAAAATGTTACCCATGTCAAAATGGATTTCATCTACGCATGTCAAGAGAGAGAGAGAGAGAGGAGAGAGAGAGAGAGAGAGAGAGAGAGAGAGAGAGAGAGAGACAGACAGACAGACAGACAGACAGACAGACAGACAAAGACAGAGAGACAGAGACAGAGAAAGAGAGAGAAAACAAAACAAAACAAAACAAACAAAGCAAAACAAAACAAGAAACAACTAGAGCAAACTAAAAACTGCTTACAATCGGATTTGTTTTCTTCCACAAAGTGTTCGCGTTGAATCAGAAATATTTCCCTGTTCTAGAACTTTTCCCTGTTTCAGAACTGTGGAATCCCACAATTGGTGAACAAGGTGTTTCTTCATGGAGTCTGCTGTAAAATGTCAATGCCTGACGTCATGAGAAGGAGATGAGTCAGAGATTAGATTGTCCAAACTTTGTTGACGTTGTTCACTTCTCTGTCTCTCTCTCTCTGTCTCTGTGTCTGTCTGGCTCTCTGTCTGTGTCTGTTTGTCTGTCTCTTTGTGTGTCTGTCTGTGTGTCTGTCTGTGTGTCTGTGTGTCCGTATCTCTCTCTCTCTCTCTCTCTCTCTCCTCTCTCTCTCTCTCTCTCTCTCTCTCTCTGTCTCTGTCTCTCTGTCTCTCTCTCTCCCTCTCTCTCTGTATATTGATGTTTTCTCTCATCACCGTCTCTGTCTCTGTCTGTCTGTCTCTGTCTGTCTGTCTCTGTCTGTCTATCTCTCTCTCTCTATATATATCTCCTCCCCTCTGTCTGTCTATCTGTCTCTCTTTCTGTATGTCCATTGTTCTCCTCTCTCTCTCTCTCCTCACTCTCTCTCTCTCTCCTCTCTCTCTCTCTCTCCCCCCCCCCCTCCTCTAATACATTACTTGTTTATTTGATTCTCCGATCTGGCCTTCAACGCAGAATTTAGTTGACCTGTTCAGGTAGCCACGACACGTCAGGGCCTCCACTTCACTTGATACCAGTGTCACCACAGAATTCATCTGACCTGTTCAGGTAGCTAACGACACGTCAGGGCCTCCTCTTCACTTGATACCAGTGTCACCACAGAATTCAGTTGACCTGTTCAGGTAGCCACGACACGTCAGGGTCTCCACTTCACTTGATACCAGTGTCACCACAGAGTTCAGTTGACCTGTTCGGGTAGCCACGACACGTCAGGGTCTCCACTTCACTTGATACCATGTCACCACAGAATTCAGTTGACCTGTTCGGGTAGCCACGACACGTCAGGGCTCCCCTTCACTTTATATACAAGTTGTCACCACACAATTCAGTTGACCTGTTCAGGTAGCCACGACACGTCAGGGCAATCCACTTCACTTTATATACCAGTGTCACCACAGAATTCAGTTTGACCTGTTCAGGTAGCCACGACACGTCAGGGTCTCCACTTCACTTGATACCAGTGTCACACAGAATTCAGTTGACCTGTTCAGTAGCCACGACACGTCAGGGTCTCCTTTTCACTTTATATACCAGTGTCACCACAGAATTCAGTTGACCTGTTCAGGTAGCCACGACAAGTCAGGGTCTCCTTTTCACTTATATACCAGTGTCACCACAGAATTCAGTTGACCTGTTCAGGTAGCTACGACACGTCAGGGTCTCCACTTCCCTTGATACCAGTGTCACCACAGAATTCAGTTGACCTGTTCAGGTAGCCACGACACGCCAGGGGCTCCCCTTCACTTTATATACAAGTGTCACCACAGAATTCAGTTGACCTGTTCAGGTAGCCACGACACGTCAGGGCATCCACTTCACTTTATACCAGTGTCACCACAGAATTCAGTTGACCTGTTCGGGTAGCCACGACACGTCAGGGGCTCCCCTTCGCTTTATACCAGTGTCATCAAAAATAATAGGAAGCGGCGACCGCATCATACTGCTTCCATTCTCTCCCCCCCCACCTCATTTTTTTAAATATTTCACAACAACTCTTCCTGTCTGATCCTTAAACCTCTTGCACTGAAAAGAAGGTATTAGGTTTTTATTTCCTCAGCGTTTTTCACTTTTCTTTCTGCCCCCCCCCCCCCTCCCCTCCCCTCCTTCACTTTTTAATCTTTCTATACAGAACACCTAAAAAACAAGAAAGCTTAGAGCTGATAGTTTGCCGTCCATCAATACATTGTGAAACAGCTTGTGAACGCCATGGCAAGAACAACCAACAAAGGCGTTTTTTGACGATGACAATTAATACATCTTAAAATTATGTGAAGAATGCAGGTGTCAAGAAAGGGTGGGTAGAGGGGCAGGTGATGGATGGATGATGCAGTAAAAAAAAAAAGAATATACTTGTGCGAGACAAACAGAGAAATATCGTTATCGATCTTATCACTTACCCAACACAAAACACAATTTGAAGGTGAATGGAAGTGTGGTAACATTCTCGGATTTATTTTCACTTGATCAACCAAATAGCGGTACCTACATCAGAAATACAAATATGTTAACAATTTTATCAGTTGGTGTCCATCTGCAAAAAAACTGCTTCTGGCTTAAAAAAGAAAGAAAGAAAACTGATAATAAATGTAAGTAAAAAGATACTAAATACTTCTTCTTTTTTTCTTTTTCTTTTTTTTTTTTTTTTGGGGGGGGGGGGGGGAGGATGTTGGGGCTGTCTTTTTCTTTTTTTTCTGATGTATTGGAAAGAGTTATATCGTTTCTACATAAACATTTAGCTCTTTAAAACACGAGCAAAAAAAAAAAAAAAAAAAGAAGAAAGAAAATGACAGAGAGAGAGAGAGAGAGAGAGAGAGAGAGAGAGAGAGAGAGATTCGGCTCTCAAACGCCGCCAGAAATTTGAGAAATGTACTGCTGGAGATGGGAGACGAGCGAGCTGGGGGGAGGGGACATAACTACTTGGAGCATTTATGTCCCTTGTCAGAATGGAGCGCGTGCCGGCGCTGGAAGTCAACACTACGCAGGCTTCCAGGGGATTGGCGCAGGGTTGCTCCTGCCTAGATTGGTCGGCGGTAGAGGAACACTACTTCCAGGGGATGGCGCAGGGTTGCTCCTGCCTAGATTGGTCGGCGTAAGGAACACTACTTCCAGGGGAGGCGAGGGTTGTCCTCCCTAGTTTGGTCGGGGGTAGAGGAACCCTACTTCCAGGGGATGGCGCGGGGGTTTGCCCCGCCTAGTTGGGGTCGGCGGTAGGGAACCACTTCCAGGGGATGGCGCAGGGTTGTCCTCCTAGTTTGGGTCGGCGGTAGAGGAACATACTTCCGGGGGGTGGCGCAGGGTTGCCCCCCTGATTGGTCGGGGGGTAGGGGAAACCTATTTCTCTTCAAAAAGGTTTTTTTTTTTTTTTTAAAAATTTTTTTTTTTAAAGTGACTATGTGCTTCAAAGGTGGTGCAGGATGGTCCCAGCGCTTTGTTCGGCGTTAGGACAGTGCTTCTCTGGGCCCTACCCGCCCCTTCGGCTGTATGTTTTTCTTGTCATCATCAGGGGCTGGGGGATTAAAAATTGGTGCGGCTTCGCATTTGCTTTGACGCTGGCAGGTCTTTTATTCACCTTACAGACCCCCCCCTGCCCCTCCCCCCCCCCCCCCCCCCCCCCCCCCCCCCAAACCGTGTTTTAGTGGAAACTAAAAGACGGAGGGGCGTGGGAGGGGAGGGGGGGAAACGTTGGAAATAAAGGAGGACTATAGTGTAAGTGGGGAGAGGCTGGCTTCTTATTTGCTTTGGGGCGATTGGGATGGGCATTTAGCCCGAATTCCCCTAACGGTGAGTGGTTTGACGCCGGGATGGTTTGCGGGGGGGCCCTCCCAAACAGCGATGGACGTGCCTCTTGCCCCCCCGGACTGGCGTTCCATCCGAAATTGCCCGGGGATAGGTGAGATTTACGTTATTTGGGTCAGACCCCTTTGGCAGGGTATACCCGCAGACAGAGGGCGCATATTCGGGGGCAGCGTTCCTGGCGTAGTGGGGAGTTCCGATCGGGCCGTCGTCTGTCGTTTCTGCGGTCTGGTTCCTTTGAATTTAGTTCAAATGCGGGGGTTGCGGCCCACGATGGTCGTCGGGGGTAGCCACGATGGTCGTCGGTTTTAGCCCCCATGGTGTCGGTGATTGTTAAAAAAAAATTTTAAAAAATCCCCCCTCAGCCTCTTAGCTTTCTGAATTTTCGAAGTTTGAGTTTTTTTTTCCCAGTACACTGAAAAGAAGATGGTTTTGCATTCCCAGATGTTATTTTTTCTTTTTTTCTTCTGGGGTATTGCGTGAGCGTGCGTGCGTGCGTGCGTGCGTGCGTGCATGGTGTGTGTGTGTGTGTGTGGTGTGTGTGTGTGTGTGTGGGGGGGTGTGTGTGTGTTGTGTGTGGTGCGCGCGGCGTGCGTGCGTGCGTGCGTGCTGCGTGCGTTGTGGTGTTGTGGTGTGTGTGTGTTTGTGTGTGTGTTGGTGTGGTGGGTGTGAAAAAGCGCATTGTGTGTGTATGTTTTTTTTTGCGACAAAAAAAAAAAATATTTTCTAAAAACTCTGTCCCCATTTTATCTAATAGGCTCACTTTAATTTACTCCTTTACAAAAAAAAAGAAGAAAGTTCTCTAATACAGTTATGTACATGATTATCTAGTATCGTAACTTTTAAAACGCACACACACACACACACACACACACAACACACACACACACACACACACACACACACACACACACTGGTGTATACATTATTCAGCATAGCATTGATTCTACAACGATCCACGATGGTTACAATAATTACGCACTCCACCACTTGATAACATCACGCTAATTGAACACGGCCTTCAAGACCAACGCCATTGAAAACACTGATCGTTCATCACCACCCACGTGACGTGGACTACTCATTGTGGATAAGGGGGAAAATATTTGCCACTCAAAAAAAAGAAAAGATGCCTATCTAACTTGTTGCATGTCAAAGGCATAGTATTCCTATCTGGATCATATGGAAGAGGAAGAGGATTCGGAACGAACAGTTAAGTCAAGACAATAAATATTCAGAAGTTTCGTTTTAAATTGCCGTCTTTCACATTTATATATATCCATACACACACACACACGCCATGATGATATTATTATCATTATCATTGTCATCATTACTATAATTATTATTGCTATTACCATTTTTAGTACCATAATGATGATAATAATCATAATCATCATAATCATCATTATCATTCTAATTGTATTACATTATTATTATTATTGTTATTATTATTATTATTATTATTTTTTATTATCATTACGTGTCGCGCCAAGTGCTCGCCGAATTTTGTAAAGTTTCCAGCGATTGGCATCTGGTCCTCCAAGCCCAGTGAGCGTGACTGTGGCTGGCGGTGATTGTCCATGGCCTCAAAGACCTGATGCCTTAATACATCGTTAAGAGATCGCCCAGAGAGAGAGAGAGAGAGAGAAGAGAGAGAACGATGACTACAATACAGTGTGACGGGTGGTCCATACTTTCTACCCCCACTCTTCGTTCAGGTTTGGCAACCACATCCTTATCACTATTATGATATGATTATGGTTACCATCATCATCATCATTATTATCATTATTATTGATATTACTATTGTTGTTGTTGTTGTTGTTGCTGTTATTATTATCACCATCACCATTATCATTATTATCATTATTATTATTAAATATTTTTCATCATCATCATCATCATCATCATCATCATCATCATCATTATCATAATATTATTACTATTACTATTATTATCATAATCATTTTTATCATGATGATGATGATGATGATGATGATGATGAATGATGATTAATTGCAATATTTTCATTATCATCATCAGTATCATTTTGTTACAACTTCACAACTGTTACAACTATTATATTTGTGCATTAATCTTTTTCTTGCATATTTTGAACATGATTATTATTGTTATTATAACTAATGTTATATAAGCTTAATGTAAGTTTACTTATCAGAGATTCTATCTTTCCCCATAATCTGTACCCTCCTCCTCCTCTTCGTTCTTCCTGTCCCCCCCCCCCTTCACGATCCTTCTTTTTCCTTCCCTCTTTATCGTTAGTATTATCATCATCATCAATTATTATTATTATCATCATCATCATCATCATCATCATCATCAACATCATCATCACATCACATCATCATTATCATTATTATTATTGTTTATAATTAATCATCATCATCATCACATCATCATCATCAATTATTATCATCATCATCATTATTATTATTATTATTATTATTATTATTATATATTATATTGCTAATATTGTTTTAACTACCATCACTATTATCCTTATTATTATCATTATTGTTATTGTTACAATTTCTATTATTGCTGTTCTATTATCATTGTTATGATCAGTATCAATTACTATCATAATTACTATTACTATTACTATCATCATCATCATCATCATCATCATCATCATCATCATCATCATCATCATCATCTCATCATTACCAGTATCATCACCATCATCATCGCCATTTACACTGTTGCCACTACAGCTATGCCTCACGACAGTCATCTTACTCCCCTCCGTTCTTCCCCTTCCGTCCGTATAGCCACTAACAGTACACAACTACTGTCGTTATATATTATAATATATAATATAATATATATATATATATAATATATAATAATATATAATATATATATATATAATATATATACAACAAACTAATAAATTCCAAGATAAGTACCGAGCACCGTTCCAGCAACTTACAGAGCAGCTTGGTGTTGCAATGACTGCAAGAAATATTAATTATAAAACAAAGCTTGCTCTTTTGTCTTAGATTGAAGAAATAGGGGAGATACGCATTCATATCTGCAGTGGTAGATGATTCTGCCTAACTAACAGTATGTGCTTGAGTGGGTGAATGGGGAAAAATATAATAAATGCTTCTCAAAATGAGCCTTCAGCAAGCTTATATTCTCCAAGGGGGAGACATCCTCCAATAGCACTTGTGTCTTAGAGGATATCTCTTTATATTTTTTTACTTTTCATAAGAAAATGTAGCTTGTTTTGCTCTTTCATGATTTTCTTTTCCTTCTTAGATGGCACCTTTGGTTGGTTTTTTGAAAACTCAACAAACATACTACGGTATTGCACACCAGCCTTTTCTGGGATTGCATTCTTCTCAAAACTGAAAAGGCAGAGGAGTCAAATTACCACTTTCCGCGGTCACTGAGGAGAAACAACCAAGTTTCGAAATATCGGTATATGACCAGGAGTTATATGTTATGATGTTTCCCTCCCTATTGGAGGATGTCTCCCCCTTGGAGAATATAAGCTTGCTGAAGGCTCATTTTGAGAAGCATTTATTTTATTTTTCCCCATTCACCCACTCAAGCACATACTGTTAGTTAGGCAGAATCATCTACCACTGCAGATATGAATGCGTATCTCCCCCTATTTCTTCAATCTAAGACATAAGAGCAAGCTTTGTTTATAATTCTCTCTCTCTCTCTCTCTCTCTCTCTCTCTCTATATATATATATATATATATATATATATATACATATATTACAACTACTGTTGTGATATCAGGTGTATTACAAAAAGTGGCTGTAATATTTCTATCATCATCATCACTGTTATGATCACTATCATTATTACTGCCATTATTATCATTGTCCACATTATTATTTGAACTCACATTGTCTCTTTCCCAGCAGCCTCGTTTTCATTCCACATCTATTCTGCGCCCAGGTGGAGGACACAAGTGAGTGGAGGACACAAGTGATTGCTCGTTCTTCGTTGTCGCTGTCCTGAGTGTTGTTTGTCTTACCTGAAGAAGACCAAAGAGGTCGAAACGCGTCGTGTCTTGTCTTGTTGTTGTTTGTCCCTGTCGTCCAGCGACCAGTATTTTTTTTTTTTTAAGTTTGTTTCAAATTTTCACCTGCAGTCACATCACTTCGAAACTAATTTTGGCAACCACATGAAGACTATGACCATGTCTCATCAAACATGAGCACCCAAGTGCTTGATTAACGTGTTCGTGCAGTACTAAAACGTTGTCGTGTGTTCTTTATTGAAAGCTGCTATTAACAGCTTGCCGCTAAGACAACCGAGCGGTCCAAAGAATGGCGATTCCGCGAAGCTCCGGACAGGCTGCACACCAAAAATGAATGCGCCAAGGCCTTGCTTAAGTAGTCGAGTATTTATAGACTGGCGAAATGGGATTATGTTGAGAGTTTTTATTGTCTAAAAGTTGATTCTCCTCATTTTCTTTCACATGGCCATCAGTGTACAAACCCGGTGGTTCCAAGCAGACAGTTTGAAATATTTATAAAAAAAAAAAAGAAAAGGGATTATTTTGGGCTCTTGGAGTTGGCGCAAAGATAGGCTCACGGATGATGCAAAGGTCTGAAATGTGTGTCAACTAGGGGAAGATTTTGAAGATTGTTTGTGATTTCATCAGTGAAGATCCTCCAAAACGAGGGAAATGATTGGTGGAGAGTTGTTCTTTCGATCAATTATCAGTTTAATATTAAATGCTGGCTCAAATTCATGGCAATCCTCGAAATGCTTACATGGATTTTTCAGTGTTTTAGAGCAAAATCGGAATTATGGCGTGTGGCCACAACGAGCGATCCAAAGTATGGCGCTAGCCGCGAAGCTGCTGACAGCGCTTTCAAAACGAGGCTCAATGCATGCTTCCTACTAAAGCAAAATGCGGCTGTCTTATCGCAGACTTCTATTCCAAGATAGGTTGGTTCATCTTCAAGACTGAGGCCTACGTTCATGATAGACACCAAACAAATAATTGAAATCATGCAGGAAGGTCCTGGTTTGGATTTAGGTCCAAACTCATTTCGCGAGTGATTTTGCTGAGAGAGAGAGAGAGAGAGAGAGAGAGAGAGAGAGAGAGAGAGAGAGAGAGAGAGATCAGGCTTCTTGTGAACAGAGAATATGATTTTATCATTATTATCAGCTGATGTTCCTGTTATTTGTAACTTCAGATTGTTATTTTGATAATGACTGTCGCAGTCGTTGTTGTGCCTAGTTTGTTTGTTTGTTTTTTTCGTCCGGATTCGCTGGATGTGGATAGACGTTAAACTGAAAAAAAAAAAAAACAGCACGCATATTGCTAAAATGTAACTGTCGTGCAAGAAGGCAGTCATGCAGTCGGCTGTCGGCTGTCGCTCTATAGACGTTGCATGTGAGCTCTTGCGATCTCCCTCCCTCCATTCCTCTCTCTCTCTCTCTCTCTCCTCTCTCTCCTCTCATCTCTTCTCTCTCTCTCTCTCTCTCTCTCTCTCTCTCTGTCTGTCTGTCTGTCTGTCTCATGCATGTGCTATGCGCACGAAAGCAAGCACACTCGCTAAAGCGCGCGCGCGCACTCTTGAGTGAGCATGTGTGTGTGTGTGTGTGTGTGTGTGTGTGTGAGAGGAGAGAGAGAGAGAGAGAGAGAGAGAGAGAGAGAGAGAGAGAGAGAGAAAAGAGAGAGAGAAAGAGAGAGAGAAGTGTGAGCGCGCACACGCGTACGCCCAACTCATTTATTCGCGTTAAACTGAAATTGTCTTGTTCGCACGTGAAAACAACTGTGTTGGCGTCATCGTCATCGTTCCGAAATCGTGATGAGGACACGAACCTCACGCGAGAACACGTGTCTCACGATCACGGTTATCTTCATGGAAGTCAATGGCGCCATGCTAATTGCGGTAAACTGCAAACTGTTCAACCACGACGCTCGCATGTCACCTCCCTCCTCTCTCACATTA
>CM031621.1:38005720-38010720 GCA_018398815.1 Conus ventricosus
GGTTGGACAGACCGTCTCTGTGGAGGATGAGGATTAGCCTCCCCCTTTGCTTAATTGCCTGGATCCGAACCATGGGGCCGTCCGCCTGACGCCCAGAATATTTGCGTTAGAGCTTAAGTCCAACTGGGCTGGTGGCGATTGACCACGAATTTGGTTGAGTTTATTTTTGACCGTGACAATTTCCCCTTGCAAAAGACTATGCACCGCATTGTCTCAAAACAACGGTACAAAAAAGACAACAACCGAATTTGCTGACACACAGCTACACGCGCAAAGTTTGAAAAATACTTTACAACCAACGGTTTATAAATTATAAAATATACCATTAGTGAATACCACTCCAATGAGTTATCATTGACGTGCGCTCTTGCGTTATTTCAACTCATTTTAGAACGACCTCTGTGCGCACTTATGCAATTCCCCTACCTGCGGATTTGCCATCTCTCCTTTTCACAATTCTTATGCAAAGCACAATATAATATGATCACGATCCATGACACTTCACTGAGGAATCTCCATCCTCACTTATTGCAAATAATGCATCACTACACGAGCGACTGTATGCTCCAAGCATAACTACATTTACATGAACAAATCTCACACAAAAATATGAACAAGTCTCACACAGAAAATATGAACCATAGCCAACTGGGAATGAACCCATATCACTCAACATAACTGTAATCAACACATATTATCAACAAAGCACCCCAGATATGACTGACTTCCTCTGAGTTGCAGCTTGCTAGACTACACGACTTAAATAGTCAGCTCCGACATTCTGTCGACCTGGAATGTACTGCACTCAGTACCTGTAGGGCTGCAATGCCATTGCCCAACGCAGCACTCTGCTGTTTTTCAAACTGCGCCTCCTGCAGGAATTTGAGTGGTTGATGATCTGTCTCTATCACGAACTCTTTCCCATACAAGTATTTGTGGAACTTCTGCACGGCCCACACGACGGCTAAACACTCCTTCTCCACCGTTGCGTACCCTTCTTCACACTTTGTCAACTTCCTGCTAGCATGCCTCACAGGAAACTCGACCCCTTCATGCTCCTGCAACAATACTGCACCTATCCCACCGCCTGATGCATCTGTCCGCAACAAAAATGGTTTGGACATATCTGGTAGCTTCAAGATGGGACGGGAACCTAGTCTTTCCAACACCGTCTGCAGTGCTTGCTCTGCAGCGTCTGACCACTCGACCACTGCCGGTTTCCCTGCCTTGACCAAATCACTGAGAGGACTCGTGATTGCTGCGAAATTTGAACAAACTCCCTATAGAAACCAATAAAACCTAGCAGACTCCTGACTTCTGTTTTGGTCTTTGGTCTCTCTGAATTCATCATCTTCTCCACCTTTCCTCTTTCCGGCTGCTTTGTGTCGCCTCCGACAACAAAACCTAGGAACTCCTACTGTCTAGCCCTTCATACAGTGACACATCCCTGTATGACTCTTCTGGAACCTTAGGCAACAAAATCTCCCTTCTTCTGCTGGGTCTCTTTCACCTCATCAATGATTGCTGCTGCGCCTATGTGCTGAGTCTCACGCTGAATATATCTGCGGAGAAAATTCGCATGGAAAAGTTTTAGTTTCCCATTCACATCAATTCGGTAATCCCGACCGACCTTTTCAGTGATGGTGAATGGTCCTTTCCAATGCCTCAGCAGCTTGTTGTGACCCGTGGGAAGCAGTACCAGGACTTGATCTCCCACCTTGAGGGATTGCTTCCTCACCTTCCTGTCATATTGCTTCTTCTGAACGACCCTAGCCTCCTGCAAACTTTCCCTTGCAACCTTACATGTCTCATACCTGTGCCCACCTTTGGAACAGGGCGAGATTGGGCCAGTCAGATCAATAGCCACCCTCCTGAATGGTGTGTCAATTAAAGGGGGCTGTTTAAGAGGCGCCTTTCTCTTCACCCCTCTTGTGGCTGACCTTTGACACACGTCACATGACATGCAGAAACGCTTGATGTCTGCCATTGCCCCTGGCCAATGAAAATCATCGAAGATTCGGTCAGCTGTTTTGCTGGTGCCGAGATGACCCGCCATGATCGACTCGTGACCCACTGACATGACAGTGTCACGATAACCTGCTGGTACCTCTAACTGAGTGGTCACCTTACCTGTCTTCCCCTTGGTGAACACTCGGTACAACAGCCCGCCTTTCACAAGAAATTCTGTCTCACCTCCTCTAACCACCTGTTTCTCTCCACCTCTTGCCAACTCCCAAGACTTCACGAGCGAAGGGTCTTGTTCCTGCGCTGCCCTAAACTCATCAGGCGACACATCTATGCCTGACTTCCTTGCTGGAACGACTAACGGTTTATCAACCTTTCCCTCCTTCTTGCTCCGTGTTTGAACTGCTGCCCCTGTAGCAGTCAACAACTCAGGATCCCCTGGATCCCTTGCACCCGGAATATTTCCGATGATCAAATCATGAAGGGGTTTCTCCATCACCAACACAGACAACTCGCCTGAGAAGTAAGGGGTACGTACTTCTATCTTGGCAACTGGAAACTCCCTCACAGTGCCATCGATTAGAGTACGGGTCTGGATTTGCCCTGTCAAATCCCTTTCTCGACCAGCGTTGTTCGCACTACACCGCATGAACAACCAGTGTCTCGTAACACTTTCACCCTCTGCTGGCCAATCCACCCTTCTTCCACTGGTAACGAACCACTCAGCCTAGTGCCCTCCATCCTGACACTGACTGCTGTCCAGTGCTAGCCATAGGCTGCACTCCACCCTCTTCAGACTGAATCCCTTTTGGTTCCACTGCAGGTCGTTTCCCTTGACGACCCTTATCCACCTCTTGCAAGGCTGCTGCCTTCTGGAACCTCATGCGACAATCCCTCGCCACATGTCCCTTCTTGTGACAAATGAAACACCTAATGTCCCTTTGCCCTTCTTTCTGCCCCACCACTGGGTTTGCAGACTTTGCAGAAAATCCCCTGGTCTCCTTGCACTCTTCTCACCTGTGCCTGGCACCTGTTTCTCCTGCACCTTAGTGCCCAAACGTGCCTCTCTATACACCTCTGCGAACTTCAGCAACTCTCCTGCTGTCTCTGGCTGTCTCTCTTTCAAATGTATGGTTAACTCAGGGCCGCAACCTGACAAAATCTGTTCCTTCATAACTAGCTCTTTCAACTCAGCGAACTCCTTCTTCGTACCACTCAACTCTAACCACTTCTCAAAATAGTGATCTAAACGTGCACCAAACTGAGTGTACGTCTCACCTGCTTGTAATTTAGCTGAACGAAATTTCTTCCTGAATCCTTCCTCTGTGAGGTCAAATCCCTTCATTAAAGACTCCTTCACAGCACCAAAATCAGACTGTTGTTCTGCTGGTAACGCAGTAAAAATCTGTAATGCCTTACCCGTCAGTAACGCTGACAAAATGACTGCCCACTCTTCTGAAGGCCAACCCTGACTGGTCGCAAACGTTTCGAAACGACTGATGTATGCATCAATCGAATCGGTTCCTTCGGAGAATTTGGGCAACTTTGGTCGGGGGGCGTAACTGCGCACAGAGTCACTGGAAAGTGAACTACCATCCTCGGTGGTCTCCCTTTGCATTCTCACTTTCTCTAACTCTAATTGAACCTTTAATCTTTCCGTTTCCTGCGCTTCCTTTAGTCTTTCTGTTTCCTGCGCTTCCCTTAGTCTTTCTGTTTCCTGCTTCATTCTTTCTGTTTCCTGCGTAACCTGATTATCATTAGCCTGAATCCTTAATCTTTCTGTTTCCTGCTCTGCGCTAGCTTTTTCACGGCGACGCGTCGTCTTTTCCGCTCGTTCGTCTCTTTCCATCTTTTGTTGGTTTTCAACGAATGCACGCAACTCATCTCCTGAGTAACCTAGATCACGAGCGACGCTCACAAGTTGTTCAATAGGGGTGTTCTTTTCTTCCGCCATTATATCTTTTTTTTTTTTTTTTTTTTTTTTGAACAAGATTTTATAACTACGACAGCCAAACTGGTGGTTACCGACACGAGTGACGTAATAGCACAATCCTATGAATGATAATATTAGCTTGGGACAACGTAGTTAGTTTTTATAAGACGCCCAGCGCCTGACCCAACTATGAGAGCGAATTATAGGCAATCTGTGCGAAATAAGTACTCTGGGGCTGAAATGCCAAGCCTAGTATTAACTATCTTGGAAGCAATGCCAAGCCTAGTATTAACTATCTTGGGAACATACAGTAAGACAACCCCTTGTCTTAGGATTACAATACTTGAATCCCACCCAGCTTCCTCTCTGAGAAGTTGAACAATTATAATAAATGGGCCAGAATATCCTGGCAGGCTCGCCAATAAATTGTCAACCTCGGGTGATGTCGATGGAGGAAGGACTAGCGCACAGCCCAAACACACTCACAGCTTGCTTACGATCTCATTCATATATCATGCATTCGTCACATCAAACACATAGTAAAGTCTATAACTTTACTACACATGGTCATAGAACGAAACATCAATGCATATGGAATCAAACAAAATAAAACATTCTCTCTTTCCTGAACTTCACAAAATCATTTATCTAAAACATCATTAACTAACCCGGGTATAAATAGATTTCTACTTTACCTGGCCAGGTGATCTTAACTATTCACGAATCACTGTCTTTTCTTCTTTTTTTTTTCTTTCTTTTCACTGTCACTTTCACAAGCACGACACAACTGCTGGCACTGGTCTTGGTCTGCTGGCGCCTGGTCAGGTTAGACTGTTGGCACTGGCGTTGGTCTGTCGATGAAAGTGGCGCTGGCCAAGTATGAGGTCGAACCCCAGTGAGGATAGAACAGTGACTATCAACATCGATCTGTTCTCCTTTCTTTCTTCCTGCATTAACGCATTGCACTCTCTCTCTCTCTCTTCTAGTCTGCTCTTATCAAATGGACATGGTTGCTTTTCTTTTCCTTTTTCTTTTCTTTCTTTTCTTCTTCATTAGTTAGCAACTCTCTCTCTCTCCACATCTCTCCTCAGTCCTTCCTCTG
>CM031621.1:38015720-38033220 GCA_018398815.1 Conus ventricosus
CCTTTCATCACCCCTTCATGCCGACGTCATTCAGCGTTCTGTGACATCATGACTGTGGCAAGGCCATGATGTCAGCATGCGTGTTCGACAGTGATTGAAGTTTATAGGTGTCACGGTTTTGTGACAGGGAAGGTGTGTTTGTTGAAAGGAGATGCTGCCTGTTTGTTGGAGTGGGAGACACTCTCCTAACTGTAATAGGGCTCCTGCGCTGGACGTGTGTGCAGATGGTGTCTCGGTGGGATTTTTTTGTGTCGTGCGCTCGAGTGTTTTAGTTTGAAGTCGTGTGACGGTTGTGATAGGTCAATGAGTCTTTTGCAGTCAAGTTCTCTCTTCTCTCTCTCTCTCTCTCTCTCTCTCCTCTCTCTCTCTCTCTCTCTCTCTGTCTCTCTCTTTCTGTCCCAGTCTTTCTCTCCAACTCTCTCTCTCTCCCTCTCTCTTTTTCTCTGTTTCTCTCTCTGTCTTCCTCCCTCCTCCCCTCCCCCCTTCTCTGTCAGTCTGTCCGTCTGCCTGTCTGTCTCTGTCTGTCTCTCTGTCTGTCCGTCTGCCTGTCTGTCTCTGTCTGTCTGTTTCTCTCTCTCCCTCTGTCAGTCGGTCGGTCTGTCTGCCCCCCCCTCTCTCTCTCTCTCTCTCTCTCTCTCTCTCTCTCTCTCTCTCTCTCTCTCTCTCTCTCTCTCTCTCTCTCTCTTTGTCAAAGGAAACGTGAATACACAGATGTAGGGGGGTAAGTGGAGAAGAGGAGGGAAGAGGAGTGGACACATCATATTCCCCATCAACACCAGCTCGTTGGTTTCCTATTTTATTTCAAATCATAGTTGGACCATCGAAACCAGTTTGGACCGAACCAACCTCACTGACCTCAGGGCAGTGCATGCTACACGCCACGGTTCCTCACGTTTCACCAGTGACACACCATCCTGAAAGGGCGCGGCTACTGCTTTTCAGCCCTTGACATTCACGAACACTTGAACAACGGAATCAGTGTCACAGCCTTCAACACACACTGCTCAGTGAGGACATGACCTTAGAACCAGGACGCTGGCCGTATAGAGGCCTCCCAGCCCAGGACGCTGGCCGTATAGAGGCCTCCCAGCCCAGGACGCTGGCCGTATAGAGGCCTCCCAGCCCAGGACGCTGGCCGTATAGAGGCCTCCCAGCCCAGGACCCTGGCCGTATAGAGGCCTCCCAGCCCAGGACCCTGGCCGTATAGAGGCCTCCCAGCCCAGGACGCTGGCCGTATAGAGGCCTCCCAGCCTCTTTCAACGAGATCTTCGCAGAAACTCCTTTTGTGGCCATCGCCCCGCCTGGGTCACGATGGAACCATTAGAAGCGTCTAATGAGGTCAGATCGGGCTTCGCCGGGCTGGTCTTGAACTGACATTCTATCCCACACGGCCCGACAAACTACGTCATGTAAGTAGCTGGATCTGGAGAAGCGCAAAGGGACATACAGATAGGTCCTTTAGACTCCGTATGTAGGGCAAAATCCGGCCTGTGTCAACTCCGTCGACAACGACTTCCACCTGTGGAGATCTACCTCTCTAAAGGTTCAAGCCCTCCTCAGCAAAGACAACATCAGTTACGGCGTCACGGACTCCCAGTGCTGTCTCTGCCCGGCCAGCCGTAGCCAAAATGTTCTGCCGAGTGACCACAGTCTCCTGACCTCTTAACTGACATTCCAAACTACCAGCTAAGTTACCCCTCACTACGATCCCATCCATTAGACGAAGCTGTGTTTTGGTCAACTCCCTCGCTGATGGTTCCCCTATTTGTATGTTCAGTTTCAAACGGGTCCCATACTAAGTTTGAGGGATTAAACTCCCTGCAAATTTTCTGCTTTCAAAAGTTGGGCAGAATCATGCCATTTACACATAGATTCATAAATTTGGAATTCACTTCCTTCATAGTAAAAAAAAAAAAAAAAAAAAAAAAAAAAAAAGAGAGAAAGAAAAAGAAAAGCACACATTTTTAACGTTCTGAAAGATTTTTTTAGTCATGGCAAAGGAATCAGGAATTTTGGTGACACGTCATCGATCAGGTCTAATTTCAGCGCATCAAAAACACATTACATCAATTAAAAAAACCGCTAATAGGTAAAAGCCCAAAGCAGCTGATTCCCTTGAACAACTGACTGCCACAGCAGTACTGTCTCTTCACTGCAGGGAGAACACCACAGAGAACATATGAACAGCAGCACTGTTTCTTCACTGCAGGGAGAACACCACAGAGAACATATGAACAGCAGCACTGTTTCTTCACTGCAGGGAAACACCACAGAGAACATATGAACAGCAGCACTGTCTCTTCACTGCAGGTACAACACCACAGAGAACATATGAACAGCAGCACTGCAGGGAGAACACCACAGAAAACATATGAACAGCAGCACTGTCTCTTCATTGCAGGGAGAACACCACAGAGAACATATGAACAGCAGCACTGTTTCTTCATTGCAGGGAGAACACCACAGAGAACATATGGACAGCAGCACTGTCTCTTCACTGCAGGGTCAACACCACAGAGAACATATGGACAGCAGTACTGTCTCTTCACTGCAGGGAGACAACCACAGAGAACATATGAACAGCAGCACTGTTTCTTCACTGCAGGGAGACAACCACAGAGAACATATGAACAGCAGCACTGCAGGGAGAACACCACAGAGAACATATGAACAGCAGCACTGCAGGGAGAACACCACAGAGAACATATGAACAGCAGCACTGCAGGGAGAACACCACAGAGAACATATGAACAGCAGCACTGCAGGGAGAACACCACAGAGAACATATGAACAGCAGCACTGCAGGGAGAACACCACAGAGAACATACGAACAGCAGCACTGCAGGGAGAACACCACAGAGAACATATGAACGTTCGCAGGGAAAGGTCGTCCTCTTCATGGCACCGTCTGAACCTAGCGGTCATCGTTAGGCCATCAGGGGAGTGGTGTGCAGCCTGGTCACAAGACAGACGGTCAGTTTGTCATCGATTCCAGACTGGGGTGGCATGGAAGTAAAGTAAACACAGCGAACAGTTTCAATACAATATCAGCGGGGTAACTAAGAACTGCTCATGCCCATACCTCTGCATCCTTACCCAATCTTCGTCACATCCTGATCTCGCAGGTTTCAAACAAGCTTGTTACTTTTTTGTTTGTTTTAATTTTCGTTTATGCTTTAACGTATTTTTTTAAAATCCAAACAGAACAACCATGCAATCGTGAGTAACATACTACATTGAGAAGTATTTCACGGACACAGAGCACGCTGACACATTTCAGCGTGCATTGGTCACATGAACAAGCACAGAAAACACACTTGCACGCACTTGCATCCACTCGTGCTTGCATTCATCTTTCTCTTTGTAAATGCAATTTGTGTACGTCAGTCATTTTAGTGTGTGCGTGTATGTTCGCTTGTGCGTGTGTCGGTGAGTAATTGATTTGGAAATGTTCACATGTCTGCAGATGAATAAGCGTGAGTTCGTGCTTGTATATATGCATTAACGGATGCGCACATGGTGTGTGTGTGTGTGTGTGTGTGTGTGTGTGTGTGTGTGTGTGAGAGAGAGAGAGAGAGAGAGTGAGTGCGTGCGTGCGTGCGCTCGTGCGTGCGTGCGTGCGCTCGTGCGTGCGTGCATGCGTGTGTGTGTGTGTGTGTGTGCGCGCACGCGCGCGCGCGTGTGTGTGTTTAACGTGTGTAGGTGCACGTGTACATGGACTGTTGATGTCTGTGGTCACTACATGCCTCCCATGCCAAATCTGAGTACGAAACGTAATTCTGCAGCCACTAGAACTTTCGGTTCTGCTCTGTAGGTCTTTGGACTCGTTCTGTGAACGGAGATCAGGAGACAGAATGTTAGGACACAGCATATGGAATAATAGTAACAAGAAAAAAAAAAAAAAGATGCAAAGCATATAAACGCACTCCCAGTTTATCTTGAATACGTGTATACGTGTGTGTGTGTGGGGGAGCTGAAAAACGTCACAAAAATCGTCGCAATCAAACATGCGTCATAATGTATTTCGTCACTGAGATATTCCATAAAGAAGAAAAACCGTTTTGGGCCGTTATAGCCGTTAGTAACGGCTATTCTGGTAAAATAAAAACATCGGGCATCATCCGTGACCCATAATGAACATACCTACAAATTTTCAGAAAGATCGGCCCAGAAGTTTTGTCTGGAGCGAGTGGAAACCATTTTGACCGCGGACAGACAGACACACAGACAGACAGACAGACTTACAGAACACACACACACACACACACACACACACACACACACACACACACACACACACAGCATTTCCTTGTTCCCATTCTATAAGAACTGGGAGTACAAAAAGGATTCGGGAATGTAAGCGATTGGGTTTAAGTCACCTGATTAACATCATGTGCTCCCTTGACCAAGACCGATGGACTGTTGCGGGCAGTGCAATGGATGGATGACAGTGTCTCCCTGACCCTGGCTTCTTCCCGGACAGCTAAGAAAGACAACGCCCCCCCCCCCCCCCCTCCACTCCCTCCCACCCTCCTGCGCAGGCTGTACTGAACACCTAGTGACTTTCAGAGAACAGAGACATAGTGTTGACCCTAACTTAACTATTGAAAGACAGTTTCAAAACGGAGTGACTGAGGGCGGAAAATAAAGCCAAATGTAGAAAGAGAGGGGGTTAGTTACCACCAAGGACATAGACAAAATGTATTTCGACCTCTTGGGTCTTCTTCAAGCAAAAACAAATAACGTTTAGGACAGTGAAAACGAAAAACGAGAAACCACTTATCTTCTCATATTCGTCGCATGATCAAAATGGCCGCCGGACGGAAACCATAGATTGCTTGTGCAGCCTATCTATTGAACAGGAAGGATTTTAGAGTTTTGTGCCTGTGCTGTGGAATTTTTCCTGTTAAAATGACCATAGTTAACCCCTGATAGCCACCCTGGCCCGCTCGTGTCAGGTTAAGACGATCCAGCCGTCTGCATATCCTTAATTTGGGCGTGGACGTTAAACAAAACTCAGAAAAACAAACTGCAAACATAGAGTGAAGAAACCCTTTAAAATATTAATCAAATTGGGAACCTTGATTATCATGTCAAGTAAAATTTGAAACTAAATTAGGCTTTCACCTTTAATGATTGCAGGATCATCAGCAATATCAAGCTGTCCCATCGAATTTAGCAGATGGTGAAGTGCAGATGCAGTCTCCAGCTCATGTTGATGGTGAAGTACAAAAGCCCACTCCAAGTTGGAAAATATTCACAGATGCTGGAGTACAGAGTTCTGCCAACCATGTTCATGTTTTACACCACCATGGAGTGATGGCAAATTTCCGTCAACACGAATGCAGCAAAGGTAAATTGACTAAAGGTACCTGGTAATGTGATAACGCTTTCTAATCCACATTTACACCCGTACAAAGCAACACATGCAATATATCGTTCATTCACTTGGAAAGCAGCCTCACAAAAAAAAAAAAAAACACAACATGGATACACTAAAACGAAAGTAGGATTTCCAACAAATTTTATACTTATTCATGTTTGATTTTTATCCACTCGTGATTTTAGAGTAAATTAATTTTCAAAATTGTGTTGTTTCGTAACCATCCGAACGACAAAATTCCAATTTGGAGGAGTAAGAGTGCTGAAAAGTTGTGCTTCAAAAACGTGATTTAGATCGATGTTCACCACAATGATTGAATGAACTTACCAGTCCCTGTTGCCAGCTCGAACTGCCTGGAAAGAAACAAAAGCGTCTGATGGCGAGGGAGGTGGTACTGTACAAGGAGCTGTAGGTTCAAACTGGTATGGCTGAACTCCATACACTCCAGTGAACATTTCACGTTCAATGTCCTCTTCGTTGGAACTCGACTCGTAGCTGGGAGCATCTGCCATTATCGCCTCGAGGTGTTGGCATTTATACGTCACTTGCGGAACCCCCGACTCTCGTCTCTTTCCGTGCTGTGCTCGGCAATCTCCGTGGCGAGTCACGATTTGGCTACTTGCACGACCCGAAACACGGATAGAAGTAAGTTCCAGAAAAAAAGTAACACGTACATCGAAACACGCTCGGTCATGCTTTTGAACAACCCAAGCATGCTATTTATGGGTGAGGACCCCTTTAAATGTGGACTTTTGACGCAAAATAATTTGAAACACGAGTATAGATGAGGGAGAGGGTCGGGAAGTGGGGGGTGGGGTGATGTGGAGAAAAAACAGGTTAGACTGGAAAGAGAGAGAGAGAGAGAGAGAGAGAGGGGGGGGGGCGGGGGGCAGGGTGAGAGAGGGGAAGAGAGGGAGAGAGAGAGAGGGAGGGAGGGAGGAGGAGAGGGGAGAGAGGGAAAGAGAGAGGGGGGATGAGGGAGAGAGACAGGGGGAGAAAGAGAGGGAGGGAGAGAGAGAGCTGGGGGGGGTGGGAGGGGGAGGGAGAATGAAAGGGGAGAAAAACGGGAGGAGAGAGGGGGTGGGGGGTGGGAAGAGAGAGAGAGAGAGAAAGAAAGAAAGACAGACAGACAGACAGACGGAGGGAGAGAGAGGGAAAGAGGAGAGGCGAGATGGGAACGGAGGGGAGGAGCAACGCATGCGGTGGGTGGGGTTAAGAACGGAAGGGAGGGTGGGGGAGGGGGGGGGGGGGGGGGATGTGGCGGAGGGAGAGAGTGAGAGTAAGGTGGGACGGGAGGTTGGCGGTGTTGGAGTGTGTGGTGAAGCGGAGTTTTGAAAACCGGAGTGGCACTGGTAGGAGGGAAGGAATAGCAAGTAGACTCCGTTCGGCATTGGCAGCTTTAAGATGACGGAACCAAAGTATTATCTGAGTGCGCTTCAAAATGAGGTGACTGTGAGCGAAAATGGAATCAAACTTCAAAGAAGACATAACTACCCCGCCGAGCGAAAGAGACATGAAAAACAAAGAACGAACAGAAATAAATACGTGATCGTTCGTTCTTGGTTTTCATTATTTCCAATGTTGTTTGTCTTGCCTGAAGAAGACCAAAGAGGTCGAAACGCGTCGTGTTTTGTCTTGTAGTCTGCTTTTCTCTTTCCTTCGGCGGAACAGTAAAATCTTCTTTGAAGTTTGTATTGTAGAGGCCCGCAACCAACGAGATGATTTATAATTGAGACCCGTATTTCAAACAGTTGGCACCGTTTGAGTTATTAGAATCGCTTTGGCCTGTCTACACTTTGTTTCATGGCGAGGTGACTGCATGGGGAAAATTAGAAGAAAAAAAAATGAAAAAAATGATTTCCTGTTCCGGCGAACGAAAGAGACCAGCAAAGCACAAGACAATATACGACGCGTTTCGACCTCTTTGGTCTTCTTCAGACAAGACACACAACATTCCAGACAATGAAAACGAAAGAATTCCACATCCATTTGGCGCCCAATATGAGGAGACAACTGAGTGTTCGTTCTTCGCTCTCATTATCTTGAATGTTGTTTGTCTCGCCTGAACAAGACCAAAGAGGTCGAAACGCATCGTGTTTTGTCTTGTAATTTGTGTATTTCGTTCGGCGGAACAGGAAATCTTCTTTGAAGTAACTCTCCACTTGTCAGTTGGGAAAGCACCAACACTCCAGCTGACCGCGAGATTGACCCCTGAAAGTGCCGCATGGCAGGCTTAGGGCGGCGTTGAAATCAGCAGCTCTTTGATTCATCCTAGATGGCAGCACCAAATGCACGCCATGCATGCTGTTGCGTTGCTTCTGTGCTTGCCGGTGACCGTTTCTAGGCGACATGCCCATGCAAAATTTGCGGATGCGAAAGATGGTGTGTGTGTGTGTGTGTTTTTTTTTTTTTTTTTTTTTTTTTAGTATCTTTTCTATGACTTAGTCCGCCTGAACTTGAACCAGCAGTTTTGTTTTGTCTTTGCTTTAGGTGACAGCCATTAGCAGCAGCACATGACTGATGGACGAAACGGGGGAAAAAACAACAACCGGCCGTTGATCGCGGAAAAGTAAATTCTAGGCGAACTGACGTTGTTTCATTATATGGGTGCACATTCACTGGGCAGAGACAATAAACGACTGAGCTGTGGGAAAGAACTGACCAGCTGCCAGCTGTGGGAAAGAACTGACCAGCTGCCAGCTGTGGGAAAGAACTGACCAGCTGCCAGCTGTGGGAAAGAACTAACCAGCTGCCAGTACAGCAAGACATCCGGAAAAGAACACAGTCGTGGATAGGTCACATCCACAGAAAGCCCCCCCCCCCCCTCTCCCCCGGACAGCACCACCAGAACCCGGAATCCTAAAGTCAAGAGGAAGCGAGGAAGACAAGAAAACACATGGGGCGGACCTGAGGCGGACACCGGGCAGATGGGTCACAGCTGGGGATAAATAGAGAAGATTGCCCAGGACCGTGGTCTTTCGTGGGCAGCTGTTGATGGCCTATGCTCTGGCAAGAGTTATGGCTTAAATAAGTAAGTAAGTCATTACACGGGGCTGTTAAGATAAAAGTCGTTGGCTGTGGGAAATTCATTACACGGGGCTGTTAAGATAAAAGTCGTTGGCTGTGGGAAATCATTACACGGGGCTGTTAAGATAAAAGTCGTTGGCTGTGGGAAATTCATTACACGGGGCTGTTAAGATAAAAGTCGTTGGCTGTGGGAAAGTCATTACACGGGGCTGTTAAGATAAAGTCGTTGGCTGTGGGAAATTCATTACACGGGGCTGTTAAGATAAAGTCGTTGGCTGTGGGAAATTCATTACACGGGGCTGTTAAGATAAAAGTCGTTGGCTGTGGAAATTCATTACACGGGGCTGTTAAGATAAAAGTCGTTGGCTGTGGGAAATTCATTACACGGGGCTGTTAAATAAAAGTCGTTGGCTGTGGGAAATTCATTACACGGGGCTGTTAAGATAAAAGTCGTTGGCTGTGGGAAATTCAAATCCAGGCAAATTTCTCGCAGCACTGCCCCGCTAGAACACAGAACGATGCAGATCACATGGCCAGACTCCAACAAACCGTTTGGTGCTGAACGGTTTCCAATCGTTATGGGCTGGGACCACCTCGCCATCTGATCTGAAGCGTTCTGTAGTCTACCTGGGCAGTCAGTGCCGCGATGTCTGAAACTGGTCTGGAATTTACTTTCCCACGGCCAACGGCTGCTCTTTTCTTTTCTTCCTTTTTTTTCCTTTTTTTTTCTTTTTTTCCCTTTTCTTGAAACGGACCTATATAATGCAACAACAGCGAAAGGATGGTGTATATTTGGCATGCAATATTTTCCTAATTGCTGACTTTATTTTGCTCGCATTCCACACGCACTTCTTCCACGGGGTCAAATTCGCGCTCAAAGGAATGCCCACAGCTCTCCTGTCTATCCAGTGTATATTGGCCAGAATGGTTGCGAACGTTTCTAACATTTAAAGCAGTTCCAAACGTTTCGAATAGGCGTTTAAATGTAAATCGTCATGTAGTGTAGAGTTCGAATCGGTTACGAACGGTTCTGCGTAAACTGGTTTGTAGATACATGCATGAACACTTTTCAGGATCTCCAGACCCGTTCAGTTTTGCCCGTGTATACACAGCCTCACCTGGACAGAGACGTGTGTGACTGAGATGCTGAAAAGAGACAAAAGAATACCTTTTGAAAGCGAAGGCCTCGCTTCTCCTCGCGCCGAACGACTTACTAGAACGGAACCAGGCCAAAGAGGACAAACTACCACAGACTGAAGCAGGCAGGGAGACAACTGTGTGAGCGCCCAGGGAGAAGGGTTCTGTGCGCCTAAAGATGGCATGGAGAGTGGGACGCAGCGTGGAGGACGTGTTGGCGTCTCTGGGAACACTCCATCTGACAACAGCTGATGGTGGCACCGTTACAGCCAATACAGGTGAGAAACATTTGACAATTATTGACTTTATTCCTGCAATTGTAGCAACATGTGAAGAGGGAATAAGTCTGGGCATTGACAGTACCCTGAAGCTAGGAACACGTGCACATACAATATGCACACAAATGCGTATTGTTCAGATCTTACAAACATGCCAACCGCCGTAGTGTTGTGGTTAGCGTCGCGGACTCCTGGCTGGGAGGTCGTTGGTTCAATTCCCCTCACAGCCATTTATTTGTGGGATTTTGTCAGCCCCGACCGGCTCCTACCAGAGATGAGTTTGCTTCGGGCTCACTTGCAAAGTCTGGAACCAAGCAGTCGGGTTACGTCCACATCATGGGTGTGTCTCTTAGAGAGTCGTTCATATTTCATGATCAACACTGCAAGTGTATGTATCTCTCGGGCCTGGTTGACGCTGGAATATGTTAAAAGACAAGACAAGAATTTATTTTCAAGAAACCCCCGTAACGGTTACATGAAAATGGTACAATCAGTGTCATTTCATCAAAGCATAATGACTGTATGATATATTCCATCGCCATATTTTTTTTTTTATAAAGACTTGTTGGAAAAAGACAACATCAAAACAGTGACACTATTTTAAAGGCCCAGTTTTGAATAATTTATTGTTTATAGTTTTGAAACATTTATGAAAGTAAGCGTGGAGTACAGCCATGTGATGCAGTCTCAACCCAAAATGGAAATCCGTATCATCTTCATCATTCTTATCTTCATCGATCGTCATGAAAAAAAAGTCTCAGATTCCATGGCCCATCATGTCCTGCTCCCATGGTGACCTCACCTTTGATTCCTGTCGACGTCCGTGCCTTTGGGGAGGCTCTGTCGGGGTCACCGATATCCGCAAATTCATGGCGACTGTCGTTGGACGATCATGGTGGCGCGCCTCTGGAGGAAACCGTTATACACATCATCTGCCAGTAATGCTGTAATAAGCAAGGCGATGATTAATGACAGAAAAAAAAGCAGACAAAAACAACAAGAGAGAGAGAGAGAGAGAGAGAGAGAGAGAGAGAGAGAGAGAGAGAGAGAGAGAGAGAGAGAGAGCGACAGACAGACAGACAGACGGATGGACAGACACAGAGACAGACAGAGACAGACAGACACAAACAGAGAGAGATAGAGACAGACAGACAGACAAATAGACAGAGAGATAAAGAGAGACATACAGAAGAGAGAGAGAGAGAGAGAGAGAGAGAGAGAGAGAGAGAGAGAGAGAGAAGAGAGAGAGAGAGAGAGAGAGAGAGAGAAGACAGACAGACAGACAGACAGACAGACAGACAGAGAGAGGCAAGACAAGATAAGACAAAATTCTTCATTTACGAGGATGATAGATAAGCACTGACGCGCTTTTTTACATCCAGTCCTCGCCCTGAGTAGGGACTACAACATGCAGTGAAATGAAATAATGTAAGAAAGCAAACAAGCGACAAACAAGGCGGTCATCCAATCATAGTGAAACATCATTTGAAAATAGAAGAGAAATGAAAAAACAAACAAACAAAAAAATAAAATAAAAATAATGATAATGAAGGGAAAGAAGAGAGGGGTGGGGGGGGGGGGGGGGGGGGGGGGGCGGGGGACCAAATGGAAATGTACTACAACGTACAACAATTATTAGTATGTATAAAAACAGACAGTAAAATGAATATGACAAAATATGTGCAGAATTTGGAACACACTCATACATGCACGCACGTACACACGCACACACACACACACACACACACACACACACACACACACACACACACACACACACACACACACAGAGAGAGAGAGAGAGAGAGAGAGAGAGAGAGAGAGAGAGAGAGAGAAGAGAGAGAGAGAGAGAGAGAGAATAAACATGTATGGGATAACAGGAAGTCACACGCCCTCGCGCGTCTGCGCACACTCGCCTACACACACACACACACACACACACACACACACACACACACACACACACACACACACACACGCATATGCAGAGAGAGAAACAGAAAGTGTGAAGGGGATGTAAGGGAGCGGTGAACATGAAAAATGGGAAGAAGAATCAAAGCACAATGAATAATCATTTTTGATGAGAAAAGGGAAAAAGTGACAAGGCACAACATATATAATCATTTTTCATATGGTATGAAAATACGTAGAAGGTACGTAGCATAGTGACATGCAATTGGTAAAAAAAAAAAAAAAAAAAAAAAAGATAAAGAGAGAGAGAGAGAGAGAGAGAGAGAGGAGAGAGAGAGAGAGAGAGAGAGAGAGAGAAGGGAGACGGTGAACATCAGAAATGGAACATTAGAAATGGAAAGAAGTAATAAAGCACGAGAGAGAGAGAGAGAGAGAGAGAGAGAGAGAGAGAGAGAGAGAGAGAGAGAGAGAGACAGACAGACAGACAAACAGACAGAGAGACAGAGACAGAAACAGGCAACACGGCTTTGAAAAACTCAATCCAGGAAATGAAGAGACTTCGTGAAAAGAAAGGAGAAAAGGCTGGGGAGGTTGGGGGTGGGGGGTGGGGGGTGGGGGGGGGGGGGGAGGGGGGATGAGGCTAAGAGATGGGCGGGGAGACAGAGAGAATGCAGAAGGTGGGTTTTGTTTTTACTGGGTGGAGGAGGGGCAATTAGGAGAGATGCAGACGGGAATCACTGATGTATAATATAGTTGAAGTGATCTCATGTACAATCACTAAATATTACTTGACGAACCTTGTAAAAGGCTAATCGTCAAATTTCCCCAGGGAAACAACTGAAAACGAATGTAAACAGTCAAACACAATACTCCTGGTGTGTGTGTGTGTGTGTGTGTGCGTGTGTGCGTGTGTGTGTGTGTGTGTGTGTGTGTGTGTGTGTGTGTGTGTGTGTGTGTGTGTGTGTGTGTGTTTAGGCGGCATACGGTGAAAAAATGAAAACTATTCGTGTTTATGATATTCCTGAAGATCAGAGTGAAACTGTTGACGACTGCATTTAGAATATATATTTAAAAAAAAAAGAAAAAAAAGAAAAAAAAAAAAGAGTGTTAGTGCGTCTAAAGAAGCTGATGAGATGAGATCGCTTATAGTGCAGGTAAGATAGAGAGAGAGAGAGAGAGAGAAGAGAGAGAGAGAGAGAGAGAGAGAGAGAGAGAGAGGGGGGAGGGGGCGGGGGGGGGGGGGGGTCAATACCCCAGTGCCTATTTTACTACGTTTTTCTGTCCGGAAGTTAGAGAAAAGAGGTGCTGGAAGCAAGACAAATCAAATCATGTTGCTTTAAGCCCCGCGGACCACAAAAACCATTTCAGGACGGAAACACTGGGGGAAAAAAAAGAAAAAAAAAGTGAGAGAATTAAAACGCAAAAGTGTAAACTCAATACCAGTTATTTCTTATGTCAAAAGACCCGCAAAAAAAAAAAAAAAAAAAGTCTGTCACAGTCGAGTTCAAATCAAATCTTAAAAGCATCGATTTCTTAAAAAAAAACAAAAGAAAAAAAAAAAAAAACAACAACAACAAAAAATGAAATCCGGGGGCAACATCCTGGAACAAGGTCTTCATTGTATCAGCTTGCCGTCAAGTGTTTAGGTCTGGCATTATGTCTGGCATTATGTCTGGCATCATGTCGCTCCCTAAATTCAGTTACAATGTGTCTAGTGTTGAGACGTTCATCGCATGGGACGCAACGTGGGGCTTCTTCACTCTTTTAGAAGATACGAATGAGCGAAAAAGATCGGCTAGTGTGCAGCTGGCATGGCAGCATGGCGCGAACTAGATGTTCCAGACATTTTCATCGGTGAGGATCCTGCGCAGGCCAACTTCATTAGATTAACCTATGAACAACATTGATGATTTGCCGAAAATTTATATATATTTTTTCAGATGACAGTTCTTGTATGCCATGCACAGTCACAGACAGGATTATGGTCACATTATTCTATAGTTTCATTTTCATTGTGATTTATGGAGCGCATTGTTATGTTTTTGAAGTACATTGGTTACAGTATGACTACACACACACACACACACACACCACACACACACACCACGCGCGCGCGCGCGCTCGCACACACGCATACACACAAACACACACACACAACTTGCACCCCCCCCCCCCCCCTTTTTTTCCCCCTTGTTGATTACATCACATATTATGATGTCAGAACTTGCGTAATATATTTATGACGTCAATTCTTTGCACTGACCAGTTGCCAAAGATGGACATCACGTAGTTGCATTTTTTTTTCTCTTGAAAAAGGTCACGTGGCCGAAAATTAGAAGAGTGGCATTGTGATTTTCTATAACCAGTGAGTTAGTCGATGCTGTTTTAGGCGACTTTCCATTCCACGGTCCGTTTCTCTGGACAGTGTTATAATCCTTGTCGTCTGTATACCTAGCCCTCATTTGCGGTTGTCAAATTTATTTTGAATGTGTTACTGTTTGTCATTATTTTGTCATCATACGTTAATTCTTTGCATATTCTTCACGTGGATTTGATATATTTTCATGCCATGCTCATAATGGGTTGGATAGGGTGGTTTTTGTTGTTGTTTTTTTCCCCCCTCCATTACACTTTGTGTTTTGGGATTGAGCACAACGGACTGCTGCATCCGACTCAATTATTGTTCCCATTTTTCCTGAATCCAATCCAGAATGGGTAGCAAAAGATCTGATTTCTTTGTCAGCTGCCAGGGCCTGAACCTTGCAAAGAGAAGATGTGGTGCTTTTCATTGTTTGAGAAGTTAAAAAAAAAAAGCTCTGCTTTCTTCTCGCAATACACATATTTTCATTTTTAAAAAGGTGGAGAAATAGTTGAGTGGGGATACTAGGTTTATTTCTCTAGCTACAGATCAAATGACAGAGAGGGTGCAGTAATGCTCAATAGCAGTTTTGAATTTAATGTAAAACGAATCATCAGAAATCACTTGTGAACATATCTGATGTTAAGAAAACAGATTTTTGACCGCAGATCTTCTGTGAATAATGCAAAATGTCTTTGAGGATTCTCAGAAGATTTTGAAATAGGAAAAAAAAAGAATCTACAACGTTTCGGTCATAGACCGTCTTCGGGACTTGTGCGCACTCACTCACTCACACACACACACACACACAGACACAGACACACACACACACACACACACACACACACACACACACACACACACACGCGCGCGCACGCACGCACGCACACCTTTAAGCACATAATCGTCCGTTTACGTGTATGTTTTCATACGTCATTGCCTATACGTATTTATTTGTTTTTCTTTTTATGTCACAAGTCCTGGAGATGGTCTGTGACCTAAACGCTGTAGATTTTTTGTTTTGTTTTTGTACTCCCAGTTCTTATAGAACAGGGAGTACTGTAGAATGGAAACGAAGACATGCTGTCTCTGTGTGTGTGTGTCTGTGTGTCCGTGGTCAAAATGTGTTCCACTCGCTCCAGACAAAACTACTGGGCCTATTTTTCTGAAAATTTGTAGGTATGTTCATTATGGGCCACGGATGATGCCCGATGTTTTAGTTTACCGCTATTGCCGTTACTAACGGCTGTAACGGCCTGTAACGGTTTTCCTTCTTTATGGAATATCTCAGAAAGTACTTGGCCAATTTATAAGCGGTTTGGATGATCTTGTGACAAATCGGATCCTCTGTCCATATGTAAGTGATGTAATGCTGAAAATGGATTAAACAACCATTAAAAACCGTTATTCTGCCGTTATTTCTTAAATATAGGTGGATTTTAATGAAATTTGGTATATAGAAAGGTTATCACACACAAATGGCACTTCTATATAGTGTTTCAAAATTTGACCGTTAAAAACCGTTATTCTTGACATATTGTCCGATTTGGATGAAATTTGATATGTACACAGGCTTTAGCCCAGTGAGGACTAAAATACCGGTTTCAAAAGTGTATAATCGGTTATATAACCGTTAAAGCGTTATTTTGCCGTTATTTTTTTTATATATTGGTGGGGTTTAATGAAATTTTGTATATAGAAAGGTTATCACACACAAATGGCACTTCCGTGTAGTGTTTCAAAATCTGACCGTTAAAAACCGTTATTCTTGACATATTGTCCGTTTTGGATGAAATTTGGTATGTACACAGGCTTTAGCCCAGTGAGGACTAAAATACCAGTTTCAAAAGTGTACATCGATCAAATAACCGTTAAAACCGTTATTTTGCCTTTATTTCTTATCTCACAAAGCACTTGGCCGATTTATAAGCGGTTTGGAAAACTGGGAGTACGTTTATATGCTTCGCATCTTGTTTGATTTAAAAATCTTCTGAGAATCCTCCAGCCTAAGACATTTCGCCTATTTCATGTTACTTTTTAAAATGTATAAATATAAATTCCAGTTTGAGAACATGACATGTAGACCAAACGGAGATGACCGGATTTTTCATGATAATATCAGTGATAACATTTCTACATTTCTGGAGTGAAAGTGGCAAACATTATAGTAGCGGGGAGATTTTAATCTGTTAGTTAAAAAAAAAAAAACCACGAGAGACCATTTAGAAATGAACGACATTGGGTGAAATTCAAATTCGCTTTACATAGAGAAGAAAGAACCCAGTAACAGGCTAGACTAGATTCTACTTTTATCACTAACACAGTCTGTTTCCATCATAGATGATCACTTGTATTGAAGACAAGGATACGAGAGAGAGAGAGAGAGAGAGAGAGAGAGAGAGAGAGAGAGAGAGAGAGAGAGAGAGAGAGAGAGAGAGAAGAGAGAAGAGAGAGAGAGAGAGAGAGAGAGAGAGAGAGAGAGAGAGAGAGAGAGAGAGAGAGAGAGAGAGAGAGAGGTTTGTAAAGCAGACTGGTTGATGGTTGGTTTTCTGGTTTGATAGTTCTATTTAATTTAGCTTTGAAGCGTGTCCGGGGTTTTGTTGTTGTTGTTGTTGTTGTATGTTTGCTTCTTCTTGTTTGTTTGTGTGTTTGTTTCTTTTCTTTTTTTTTCCAATGTCAATGACACAGACAAAACTAAATTCATTGCGTCTTTCACTCCATGTCCCGCATTGTATTGTTAAGTGGTAGAATCGAGCTAGTCCCCTTCCGTGACCCGCAATTTGCTGATGGAAGTATTTGGAAACCTTCCTTACCCCCTTCATCCACCCGCTCATCCCCTCTTCCCCCCTCCCCTCCCTCCTCCCCTTCCTTCACCCCCTCCTCCCCACCTCCTTCTCGGGAAGGGAAAGTCACTAAAAAAAAAAAGAAGAGTTTTCTTCATCAAATAAGCCTGTATTTGTTATCCTCCATAGCGAAAAAGACGATCTCTGTCAGGAAAAAAAAATGCTCTGTCTGTCTGTCTGTCTGTCTGTCTGTCTGTCTCTCTCTCTCTCTCTGTCTCTCTCTCTCTCTCTCTCTCTCTCTCTCTCTCTCTCTCTCTCTCTCTCTCTCATACAGACACGCATGCGCGCACACACACAGCAAGAACAATAATAGCACCAGCCGCCGTGGCGAAGTGGTTAGCGTCGCGGACTCCCGGCTGGGAGGTCGTGGGTTCGAATCCCATCAGAGTCATGTGGGTTTTTTCTGCCCCGACCGGCTCCTACCCAGAGTTGAGTTTGCTGCGGACTCAGTTGGGAAGACTGGGACCACACAGTCGAGTTTCATCCACTTAATGGATGCGTTTCTGAGAGTGTTGCTCAAATTTCATGACCAACACTGCAGGTGCCTGTATCTCTCGGGCCT
>CM031621.1:38035720-38048220 GCA_018398815.1 Conus ventricosus
GTCCCAACACTCTAAAAAGAATATATTTCACTGTGAGTGGTACATGACATGGAATACACCACGGAGCTTCCAAAGCGACGTGCTTCACAATGTATCATCGCAAAAAGGAACGTTGATGACGAAAATTGATAAACAGTATTGAATACGGTTTGAAACGATGGTCCTGTCACGTCAAGAGGCGGTATTTTTTCATACAATAATAACAGTTCTATAATCATTGACCCACTCCTGTGATACTGATCCGAGACAGTCTCTGAATGGCTCAAGTTCAGTTATGAAGGTACTATGGAAGTTGTACCTTTTCCATGCAAGTTCTTCAACAAGATCTGCTGTAATGTGTGTAACAATGATTTCCGTCTGCACCCCGATGAACTGCTTGATGAACAATATCAAGCTCTTTCCTAATATCCAAGTTGTGCCCGGTTATCAACGTCCGATTTATGTTACGTTGGAATTGGTTGGGTATTTTCAAGCGTTCCATGTTCATGCACCATTTCACAAAAATATCATCACTTTGCTTATTACTTCGAGACTTACATAACAGAGTTATATCAATGAGTGTTCATCCACGTCACTTTGGCTTGTGTGTGTGTGTGTGTGTGTGTGTGTGTGTGTGTGTGTGTTGTGGTGTGAGAGGAGAGAGAGAGAGAGAGAGAGAGAGAGAGAGAGAGAGGAGGTGTCGTGGAGAGAGAGAGAGAGAGAGGAGAGAGAGAGAGAGAGAGAGAGAGAGAGAGAGAGAGAGTGAGAGAGGAGGTGTCAGAGGAGAGAGAGAGAGAGAGAGAGAGGAGAGAGAGAGAGAGAGAGAGAGAGAGAGAGAGAGGCACACACAAAATTAGAAATAGAAAGAGTAAGAAGCACACAGAGAAGCAGAGACAAAAACCAGTTGTGGACACACACACAAACAGAGACGAACGGAACAAAGAGAGACATTGGGACTGAACGAAACAAAAACATGGGAGAGCCAGAGACTGAAAGAGACAGAGACAATCACAAAGTATGAAACAGCGAGTGAAAGAAAGCAAAAGGAACGGAGACAGAGACAGAAACTGGCCGGAATGAAAACTTTATTGAATGTCCGTGATGGAAATAACCATGCTAACGGCCAAACAAAAAGGATCCCATATATTAAACCAACAGGGGGGGGGGGGCTAATCTTTATGGGTGGGTGTGGGTGAGGAGGGGGGGGGGGGGGGGGGGGGGCTGGATCCGGGGTCGGGATGAGAAGGGGGGGGGGGAGGGAGGAGGAGGTAGTAGGGAAGGATGGGGGAGGGAGGGAGGGGGGAGTTTGTGGTTGTGGTGGTGGTTGTGGTGGTGGTGGTGGTGGTGGTGGTGGTGGTGGTGGTGTGTGTGTGTGTGTGTGTGTGTGTGTGTGTGTGTGTGTGTGTGTGTGTGTGTGTGTGCGTGCGTGTATGTGTGTGTGTGCGTTGTGTGTGTGTGTGTGTGTGTGTGTGTGTGTGTGTGGTGTGTGTGTGTGTGTGTGCCTACCTGCGTGCCTCCGCGGCACGTGTGTGTGTGTGTGTGTGTGTGGTGTGTGTGTGTGTGTGTGAGTGTGTGTGTGTGTGTGTCTGTTTGTGTGTGTGTGTGTGTGTGTGTGTGTGTGTGTGTGTGTGAGTGTGTGTGTGTGTGTGTGTGTGTGTGGTGTTTGAAAAGGAAAGTTAGTCCAAGTTCCCACAGCCTCCTGGCCATTGGGGCAGTGAACTCTCTGAGGATCGCTGTGTCGGGGGCACAGCATGAGAGCAGGCGGAGCCCATCCCCATCGTTCCACCACCTTTAACTTTCCCTGAACCGAATCACGTGCCTGCTTATAGCTGGGTGGACAGCGAGGGTTTTCGAGGCGTAATGATTAGACCGGCCACGAACGGTTCGATCTCACGACCGTCAGCTTCGCAAGCTAACGTTCTATCCTTTCGACTTCATGCCTCTGTTCATTTGTTTATTTATTTATTCATTTATTTATGTATTTATGTGTTTATTCATTTATTTATGTATTTATGTGTTTATTCATTTAATTATCTGTTTGTTTGTTTATCTGTTTACTCACTTATTTCGTTTATTTATCTGTTCCTTTATTTATTTATTCGGTCATGTGTTTGTTTGCTTGTTTGTTTATCATTTTCCTGTTTTCTTCATTTTGGGGGGATTCTTGAGTGGTCTATGCTTCCATTAATCGTGAAAACAGAGTATCAGATATCCTTCTCTTCGTCTCACCACTGTTCTAATTATACTTCATGGTTTTATCGTTCCAGGAACAGTGTGATGGTAACGCCTGCGGGCATCGATCGACTGACCGCTTCGCATCACGGACACACCTGCTGACCATTTTCGGCCACCGTGATTGGCTTGGTTATAAACAACATGACCTGGTCATATTGTAGCATTGTATTAATATTATACCATTGTGCTTCTGTTCTCTTCATGTGAAAAGAAAATGAGACGAGTTGGGAGGGAGGGAGCGAGGGAGGGGGATCGGGCTGGGGACGGGGGAGGATAGGGGGCCGGGGAGGGGTAGGGGTGGAGGTGCGGGGGTGGGGGCGGGGTGGGGGGGGGGGGGGGGAGGGGAGGAGACGTGTATAAATGAATTTTCGTGAAATTTCATGACGGATAACATGAGTTGATCTTTGTCTGTCCACAAAAACTGAAGAACGTACAATCCTACCCCCTTACCACCACCACCCCCCCCCCCCACACACACACACACACCACCCCCCACATTCTTTTACTACACAACCAAAAACTGGAAAGTAAGAAGTAGCGCCTTATGTCTGAGAAACATGAAAGCGTACCAGAATTCCGAGGCAGAATCTTTCTTTGTGTATTTGTTTGTTTCTCTAGGCGAACCTGATATGATGCCAGAGACTAAACGAGACAGAAAGTGTGCATACGAAGAGCTAGAATTATTTCTTGCAGGAAAATATTGACACTGTGTGTGTGTTCTTGCTATATCCACCTGCGCCACTGAGCGGTGGACGGGATTGAGAATACAGAGTTTGACAAATGTGTTCCACCGACGTTCACTTTCACACGCCTGACAGATCTGATGCGGCGAATTTGGTGTTCATTCAGAACGAGCTTATAACTTTATTCAAACCGGACATGCTTTAAAAGAATTAGAATTAGAATAATGATGATAATAATAATAACAATAAGATAATAGATAGTAATGATGATGATGATGATGATGTGATGATAATGATGTGATGATGATGATAATAATAATAATAATAATAGTGATAATGATAATGATAATAATAATAATTATTATTATAATAATAACGATGATAACAACAGTAATAATATAATGATAATAATAATAGATAATGATAATGATGACGATGATAACAACAATGATAATAATAATGATAATAATAATAATAATAATAATAATAATACACAGTATAAGTGCAGCCCAAGTAATGCTGACGGTGATACTCATTGGCGCTTTCGTGCGCTTTACGTTGTCTTCCACAAGTGACAACTAAAATGACAGCACAACATATCATGAATGCACCACAAGTGACAACTAAAATGACAGCACAACATATCATGTATATACCACAAGTGACAACTAAAATGACAGCACAACATGTCATGCATACACCACAAGTGACAACTAAAATAGCAGCACAACATATGCATACACCACACCGGAGACAGTACGGTTTTCAAATGTTCGCTCGAAGATGTAGGTTTTTTTTTTCTTTCTTTTTTTTTCCCCGGTTTTTCTTCTTCTCTTTTTTTTTTTTTTGCCAGCAAGGTGTGCAGGTTTGGCAAAGTGGGGTGATCGATAATTTTCAGAGTGCCGGGGCGGATTAGATGAAGACATGCTGACCAGATGGTTTGAGGGTTCACTTGGCCGTTCGTCGAGGGGGGGGGGGGGGGGGGGGTTTCCATCGAATGCTGAGAGAGCACGTGATGTGGTATGTGCTGGAGAGCAGTAGACAAAGCCTTCCACAAGTCGGACAGCAAGAACAGCGAGCTCGTACTGCCTCCTTCTTCTTTTTTATTTTTCGTCTTCATCTTCTTGTATCTTCTTCTTCTTCACCATCTTCTTGTTCTTTTTTGTTTTTCTTGTCTTGTACTTGTTCTTGTTCATCTTCTCGCTCTTCTTGTTGTTCTTGTGCTTGTTCTTGTTCTTGTTCTTTTTCTGGTTATTGTTCTTCTTCTATGTGACTCGCTGCGTCAGATCGTCTGTCCAGCAGCCACGACGAATTCCACCGTCTTCTTCTCCAGGTCGGAACTGACACACACACACACACGCTGCATCTGCAGCTCTTCTCCAGGTCGGAACTGACACACACACACACGCTGCATCTGCAGCTCTTCTCCAAGTCGGAACTGACACACACACACCGCGCTGCATCTGCAGCTCTTCTCCAAGTCGGAACTGACACACACACACACGCTGCATCTGCAGCTCTTCTCCAGGTCGGAACTGACACACACACGCGCTGCATCTGCAGCTCTTCTCCAAGTCGAAACTGACACACACACACACACGCTGCATCTGCAGCTCTTCTCCAGGTCGGAACTGACACACACACACGCTGCATCTGCAGCTCTTCTCCAGGTCGGAACTGACACACACACACGCTGCATCTGCAGCTCTTCTCCAGGTCGGAACTGACACACACACACACGCTGCATCTGCAGCTCTTCTCCAGGTCGGAACTGACACACACACACGCTGCATCTGCAGCTCTTCTCCAGGTCGGAACTGACACACACACACACGCTGCATCTGCAGCTCTTCTCCAGGTCGGAACTGACACACACACACGCTGCATCTGCAGCTCTTCACCAGGTCGGAACTGACACACACACACGCTGCATCTGCAGCTCTTCTACAGGTCGGAACTGACACACACACACGCTGCATCTGCAGCTCTTCTCCAGGTCGGAACTGACACACGCTGCATCTGCCGCTCTTCTCCAGGTCGGAACTGACACACACACACGCTGCATCTGCAGCTCTTCTCCAGGTCGGAACTGACACACGCTGCATCTGCCGCTCTTCTTCAGGTCGGAACTGACACACACACACGCTGCATCTGCAGCTCTTCTCCAGGTCGGAACTGACACACGCTGCATCTGTAGCTCTTCTCCAGGTCGGAACTGACACACACACACGCTGCATCTTCAGCTCTTCTCCAGGTCGGAACTGACACACACACGCGCTGCATCTGCAGCTCTTCTCAGGTCGGAACTGACACAGCTGCATCTGCAGCTCTTCTCCAGGTCGGAACTGATACCCGCACGCTGCATCTGCAGCTCTGTGCTCGCTGGCCAGCCACCTTTGACCTGTGCAGAAACTCTTGAAGCTGTAACAGTCCTGAAGGGGGTCGCTCTGGAATGAAGTTCCGCATGGACGGTCCAGTCCGCCAGCGTGGGCAGTGTGGAGTCGCTTGAGGTGGCGCAGTAGCAGAGAGGAGAGAGAGAAGAGAGAGAGAGAGAGAGAGAGAGAGAGAGAGGAGAGAGAGAGAGAGAGAGGGAGAGAGAGAGAGAGAGACAGAGAGACAGAGACAGAGACAGAGAGACGGGGGGGGGGGGGGGGGGGGAATGCCAGCTCAATCAGCAGAATGATCAGCCGAGTTTGTGCGTAATGAAAAGCTATATGCCATTTTAAGTCGTGTCAGCTCTGCATATTCGGTCCACAGTTCCTGTTGATTGTCTGAATCGCTGTGGTCACAGCACGACTGACCAGTAAGTCCTGAACTGTTGTCAGGCCGCCACAGCAGTGGCCAGTAACCTCAGGTTTAGTGTCACGTGTCTTCTTTCAGGAACTCATGGAAAGAGGCTCGCTTCCGTATCACACATACCTCAACCCTTTGCATCGAAGAGTTGACCAGATCTTGGAGGGTTGACCATGAAGGTCTCTTGCCTTTCCAGTTCAGTGTGTATGTCTTGATGGTGCTGCTGAAGTTAGCTGTTTCTCCACCACGGTCAGCCAAGTCAAGCCAACACAGCAGAATTAGGTGACCCGTTTGCGTCGTGATAGTTGACTGTATCGTGGAGGGCTGAACACTGAAGGTCTTTGTCTTTCCAGTGTAGTGTGTATGTCTTGATGATGCTGCTGAAATTACCTCTTACTCCACGATCAGCCAAGTCAAGCTAAAGAAATAGAATTAAGAGGGTGTTTACTTCCAGCTTCTTGCAGAACTGCAAGCAAACCGTTTGTACACAGCTTGCATTCTGTGGCTGTGACGTGACTCATCTCTTGATCATACGTGGGAATATCTCTGTGCATATTCAGCAAGACTTTCAGAGGCACTGGTATTGACAGTCTGTGGATTTTTTGTTGTTTCAGCCGTTGAAAGTCACGCTCTTTGACGAAATCTGATACACTGTTGTAATAAATCTTTTTTTTTTTTTTTTTTTTTTTTACTTCATTCCACAATCTATGGCTACATCCTGAATGACCGCAGCAGTCAGCTGGGCAGTAAATCACACATGTTTCTGTACCAAACAGCACACCAGGGAGACGTGGCTTCACTTTGAGTGCACGTGTGATCTTTGGGAATGTCTTGAAAAAGCTGATTGTTCAGTTTTACATGTATCTCGATGTTTTGACATCAAAACAATTGAGAATGCTTCCATTGCTCGATTTGACATACATCTCAATGTTTTTGCATCGAACTATTTGAGAATACCTCAATTGCTCAATTTTACATGTCTCTCCATGGTTTTCCATCGAAATAATTGAGAATACCTTGACTGCTCGATATTACAAGAACCTTAATGTTTTTGCATCGAAATAGTTGAGAAAACCTTGGAAGATTCTACACACCTCTATCAGAGGGGCCAGTCTCTCCCTTTTTAGTGCGCAAGCTCTTGATGAGGCTACAGTGAAGTCTACGGCAACGTGGGGAAAATGAAGAAAAAGCGTACACGCTTCTACATTCTTCGTTGGGTACATTGCTGAAACTGGCGGACTGTCACGCCATATTCGCAACAAAAAAAACAACAACACAAAATGTCGTTCAGTTGTTGTTTTAGGTCCAGCTCTTGCAGAAATGCAACCAAGTTGTTATCCACTGCCAGAATTCTGTTGCTGTGGTTGTGACTCATCTCTAAGTAATGCCCAAAGAAAAATAGTGGGAAAACTCTTTGAGCATAGTCCGGAGAGTTCCAGAGACCTTACGTTTGAAGCTCCGACTCTGGTTTTGCTTGCTTTCTTCTCAAATGTGTGGTGCAGGCCTTGAGATGGCTTCACACATGTACACATGCAACGAACACGCACACGCGCGCCACACACACACACACACACACACACACACACACCACACACACACACACACACACACACACACACACACACACACACACACACACACACACATGCGCACGCTCGCATGCCCACATGCACGCATGCATGCACACACACACATGCATCCCCCCCCCCTCCTACACATACAAAAACATCTCTCTCTCTCTATTATATATATATCTGTCCGACTGTCGGTCCACTGTGGCTGCGTGTGCCTGTTGATTGTCTGACTCGCTGTGGTCACCGCCTGACTGACCAGTAAGTCCTGAACTGTTGTCAGGCTGCAACAGCAGTGGCCAGAAACCTCAGATTTAGTGCCACGTGTCTTCTTTCAGGAACTCATGGAAAGAGGCTCGCTTCCGTATCACACATACCTCAATCGTTTGCATCGTAAGAGTTGACCAGACCTTGGAGGGTTGAACATGAAGGTTTCTTGTCTTTCCAGATGAGCGTGTATGTCTTGATGGTGCTATTGAAGTTAACTGTTTCTCCACCACGGTCAGCCAAGTCAAGCCAACAGAGCAGAATTAGGTGACCCGTTGGCGTCGTGATAGTTGACTGTATCGTGGAGGGTTGAACACTTAGGTCTTTGTCTTTCCAGTGTAGTGTGTATGTCTTGATGATGCTGCTGAAGTTATCTCTTGCTCCACAATCAGCCAAGTCAAACTAAAGAAATAGAATTAAGAGGGTGTTTACTTCCAGTTTCTCGCAGAACTGCAAGAAAACCGTTTGTACACAGCTTGGATTCTGTGGCTGTGGACGTGACTCATCTCTTGATCATACATGGGAATATATTTGTGCATATTCAGCAAGACTTTCAGAGGCACTGGTATTGACAGTCTGTGGATTTTTTTGTCTTGTTTCAGCCGTTGAAAGTCACGCTCTTTGACGAAATCTGATACACGGTTGTAATAAAAAAAAAGTTCTACTTCATTCCACAATTTATCGCTGCATCCCTGAAATGACCGCAGCAGTCAGCTGGGCAGTAAATCACACATGTTTCTGTACCAAACAGCACACCAGGGAGACGTGGCTTCACTTTGAGTGCACGTGTGATCTTTGGGAATGTCATGAAAGAAGCTAATTGCTCAATTGTACATGCATCTTAATGTTTTGACATCAAAACAATTGGGAATACCTCCATTGCTCGATTTTACATGGATCTCAATGCTTTTGCATCAAAACAATTCAGAATACTTCCATTGTTCGACTTTACATGTCTCTCCATGTTCTTGCTTCGAAATAACTGAGAATACATCGATTGCTCATTTTTTCATGCATCTTAATGTTTTCGCATCGAAATAGTTGAGAATACCTCGACTGCATAATTTTTCACGAATCTTAATGTTTTTGCATCGAAATAGTTGAGAAAACCTTGGAAGATTCTACACACCTCCATTAGAGGGGCTAGTCCCTCCCTTTTTAGTGTGCTAAATGTCTTGATGATGCTACAGTGAAGTCTACGGAAACGTGGGAAAACGAAAAAGAAAACGTACACGTTTCTTCATTCTTCCTTGGGTACATTGCTGAAACTGGCGGACAGTGCCACCATATTCGCCAGATAGACCCCACAAAATGTCGTTCAGGTGTCGTTTTTAGGTCCAGCTCTTGCAGAAATGCAACCAAGTCGTTATCCACTGCCAGAATTCTGTTGCTGTGGTTGTGACTCATCTCTAAGTGATGCCCAAAGAAAAATAGTGGGACAACTCTTTGAGCATAGTCCGGAGAGTTCCAGAGACCTTACGTTTGATGCTCCGACTCTGGTTTTGCTTGCTTCCTTCTCAAATCTGTGGTGCAGGCCTTGAGATGGCTTCAGCAGTCAGCACGGCCTTAAAGCCCCGATTGTAATACACACACATGTATACATGCAACGACAAAACACACACACACACACACACCACACACACACACACACACACACACACACACACACACACACATACATACACGCGCGCACGCACGCATGCGCACACGAACACATGTATCCCTGCTCCACACCTATATATACAAAAAACATCTATCTATCTGTTAACTATCAATCAATCTATTCATCTATCTATCCATGGGGAAGAGAGAGAGAGAGAGAGAGAGAGAGAGAGAGAGAGAGAGAGAGAGAGAGAGAGAGAGAGAGAGAGAGAGATGATAGACATCATAAACATAGCATAGATTTAAGTTCATTTTTGAAAACTTTAGCGCTCTGCACACTTGGTACGCTGAGACAGCGAGTACATCTTCTTCGTCTTGATTAATCACTATGTTCACAGCCTGACTGACCACAGAGTCTCAATGGCTGACCAGCTGTCTGGCTAAACAACCTCTCCAATTAGGAATGATTCCAGCTCGAGGGTACAAGTGGTCTTAGGTAATTTATTGAAAGAGGCTGCTTGATTTGTTCTGCTTCATGTACACCTCCATCTTTTGCATTCGAGTTGACAATGTTTTAGATAATTGTGCAGATGTTTACTCGTTTTACACCCATTTTTGTACTCCCAATCTCTTATAGAACAGGGAGTACTTTAGAATGGGAACGAAGAAATGCTGTGTGTGTGTGTGTGTGTGTGTGTGTGTGTGTGTGTGTGTGTGTGTGTGTGTGTGTGTGTGAGTACAACACTATGTTAATCTGACAGTAAGTGGTTTCAGTCAGTCAGTACAGTGTGTCCGTGGTCAAAATGTGTTCCACTCGCTCCAGACAAAACTACTGGGTCGATCTTTCTGAAAATTTGTAGGTATGTTCACTATGGGTCAAGGATAATGCCCGACGTTTTAGTTTACCGTTACAGCCGTTAGTAACGGCTGTAACGGCCTGTAACGCTTTTTCTTCTTTATGGAATATCTCCGAAAGTACTTGGCCGATCTTTGTGAAAATTAGTAGGTATGTTCATTATGAGTCACGGATGATGCCCGATGTTTTAGTTTACCCGTTACAGCCGTTACTAACGGCTGTAACAGCTTGTAACGGTTTTTCATCTTTTTAGAAAATATTAAAAAGTACTTGGCGGATCTTCCTGAAAATTTGTAGAAATGTTCATTATGGGTCACAGATGATGCTCAATAATTTAGTTTACTCCGTTACAGCCGTAACTAACGGCTGTAACAGCCTGTAACGGTTTTTCTTCTTTATAGAATATCTCAGAAAGTACTTGGCCGATCTTTCAGAAAATTTGTAGGTATGTTCATTATGGGTCACGAATGATGTTCGATGTTTTAGTTTACCGTTATACTGTTACTAACGGCTGTAACGGCCTGTAACGCTAATTTAGTTTACCGTTATATCCGTTACTAACAGCTGTAACGGCGTGTAACGCTTTTTCTTCTTTATAGAATATCTCAGAAAGCACTTGGCCGATCTTTCTGAAAATGTGTATGTTCATCATAGGTCACAGATGATGCCCGATGTTTTAGTTTACGGTTGCAACCGTTACTAACGGCTGTAACGGCCTGTAACGCTTTTTCTTCTTTTTAGAAAATATTAAAAAGTACTTGGCGGATCTTCCTGAAAATTTGTAGAAATGTTCATTATGGGTCACAGATGATGCCCGATGTTTTTGTTTATCGTTACAGCCGTTACTAACGCCTGTAACGGCCTGTAACGCTTTTTCTTCTTATGGAATATCTCAGAAAGTACTTGGCCGATCTTTGTGAAAATTAGCAGGTATGTTCATTATGGGTCTCGGATGATGCTCAATAATTTAGTTTACCCCGTTACAGCCGTAACTAACGGCTGTAACAGCCTGTAACGGTTTTTCTTCTTTATAGAATATCTCAGAAAGTACTTGGCCGATCTTTCAGAAAATTTGTAGGTATGTTCATTATGGGTCACGAATGATGTCCGATGTTTTAGTTTACCGTTATACTGTTACTAACGGCTGTAACGGCCTGTAACGCTAATTTAGTTTACCGTTATATCCGTTACTAACAGCTGTAACGGCGTGTAACGCTTTTTCTTCTTTATAGAATATCTCAGAAAGCACTTGGCCGATCTTTCTGAAAATGTGTATGTTCATCATAGGTCACAGATGATGCCCGATGTTTTAGTTTACGGTTGCAGCCGTTACTAACGGCTGTAACGGCCTGTAACGCTTTTTTTCTTTATGGAATATCTCAGAAAGTACTTGGCTGATCTTAGTGAAAATTAGCAGGTATGTTCATTATGGGTCATGAATGATGCCCGATTTTTAGTTTACCCCGTTATAGCCGTTACTAACGGCTGTAACGGCCTGTAACAGTTTTTCTTCTTTATAGAATATCTCAGAAAGCACTTGGCCGATCTTTCTGAAAATTTGTACGTATGTTCATTATGGGTCACAAATAATGTCCGATGTTTTAGTTTACCGTTATACTGTTACTAACGGCTGTAACGGCCTGTAACGCCTTTTCTTCTTCATGGAATATCTCAGAAAGTACGTGGCCGATATTTTTGAAAATTTGTAGATATGTTCATTATGGGTCACGGATGATGCCCGATGTTTAAGTATACCGTTAGAGCCGTTACAAACAGCCCATAATGGTTTTCTTCTTTATGGAAAATCTCAGAAAGTCCTTGGCAGATCTTTCTGAAAATTTGTAAGTATGTTCATTTTAGGTCACAGACGATAGCCGATGTTTACCAGAATAGCCATTACTAACGGTTACACCAGCCCAAGACGGTTTTTCCTCTTTATCGAATATCTCACGCGTATTCAGGATAAACTGGGAGTACGTTTATATGCTTTGCATCTTGTTTATCTTTTAAAAGGTGTAGAAGCTCCGTGGTGCAATCTATGTCATGTTCCACTCAGAGTGAAACATATTCTTCTAGGGTGTTGGGACTTCCATGATGTGAGACATAAATATTTTACAGCAGACTCCATGAAAACCTTGTTCAGAGATGTCCCACCTGACGTGATCTTTGAATTTCTGAGAGAGATTAACATTGTGCATCTGATCTAAGATTTTAGGAAGAAAGATTTTTTAACGAAGTTTCTGGTGTGTTTTTAGAAGGTGTATTTTAAAGAGAAGTGTGAATGTTTGTTGTTGTTGTTGTTGTTGACTTGTGAGTTGACTTCAGCGTAATGACCAGCCCTGACAAGGTCCTTTTCGGTCGGCTGGGCTGTAAGCAACATTATCTTACCTTACTTTTGATGTTTACCGGAGGACCAGTCTTCTACTGTTAGTATGCATGTTCTTGGTAACGTTACGATGAAAAACATGGAAGGAACTTAAAAAACAACAACAATAAAAACAGGTGAAAGCGATC
>CM031621.1:38058220-38070720 GCA_018398815.1 Conus ventricosus
AACTCATCACATTACCTTTACTGTGCTTCCTGGGTTTCTCACGACCCAGAAACTCGATCAGCTCGTGATACATTATCTCTTCAACTGTAAAACTCATAACATCCCCTTTACCGTGCTTCCTGGGTCTCTCACGACCCAGAAACTCGATCAACTCGTGATACATTATCTCATCAACTCATAAACTCATAACATTCCTTAACTGTGCTTGCTGGGTCTCTCACGACCCAGACACTCGATTAGATCGTGATGTATTATCTCTTCAACTCATAAACTCGTTATATCTCTTCAACTCCTCATACGTTTCACGTTAAATGTTCAGGTATTTGTCAGATCACAATTAGCTATCCCGTGAGCTCATTTGGGTGTATGGTATCAAGAGGAAGAGAACTCATCTGAACTGTACACGTCTGATGATTCCTCATGTAAAACCCTCACTTCGCACAGGGGTGAGTGGACACGGCAGAGCGTAGAGTATGGGTCGTGGGCGACCCACAAAGTCGCTTAAGGAATTCATTCTTGGAAACATACTCCCTCCCCCCCCCCCCCCAAAAAAAAAAAGGATGTTCCAAGCTTGCATCCCTATATCCGGTACCTGACCCATCTACACAGCAACAACAACCGGAGAAATGAAGAAACAAATCAACAGTTATGGGCAAGCTTGGAACATCCATTTTTGGGGATGTCTCTTTGTTCTGTGTGCTTTGCGTTGTTATTCCCTGCTAGGTGATTCGGTGCTGTTGAGAAGCCTTCGTTTGGAGTTATGGGTGTCTACTTGCTTCATCAAGGGAGCGAGAGTTACCCTACTTGTTGGTGAGTTAGACACCATTAGATTCTTTTCAGAATGTACATTCTCTCTGAATTTTTTTTTCTCCGCCAGCTAATCAAGACGCGTGCCATGTACTTCCAAGCGGATAATTGCAACCAACGAAGCGCGACCATTAATTCTGGGAACCCCCAGCAGTGTGCACAGACACAGTCGCGAGACGAAACATTATACTCTGGAACCTGGCTTCTGGGAGGGGTCGGATCGTGTATTCATAGATTAGGAATGAATCATCGGTGCTGATCCTTCAAAACGAATGAAATGATCGGTTGGCAGGGGCGGATTCAGGTGGTGTCTAGGGTTTCCAGAGACTGCGCCTCTATTCACCCCGTTAGAGAAAACAAATCAAACATAACTGAAGAGGCAAAGAAGTGAAGAAAGAGTTTTCTTTTCACATGAAACTCATGACATGGTTTGTATCTTTCTGAATGACAGTTTAATGAGATGTATCTGGGCATCGTGAATGAAATTGGTCCATATGTCGATCTCCTAACCTCAGTAAAAAGACGCAAACTGAAATGGTATGGACACATCACACGATCAACAGGCCTTGCCAAGACAATCATGCAGGGCACAGTACCAGGACAAAGGCGAAGAGGTCGACAAAGGAAAAATGGGAGGATAACATCACGGAATGGACAGGCCTGCGCTGAGAGACACATTGCGGAGGGCGGAGAACAGAGAGGAATGGAGAAGGATGGTTGTCACTGCTTTCAGGGTGCCCCTACGGACCGACGTCTAAGGGACCAAGTTAAGTCAAGTCAAGTCATCTGGGCTGATATCTTTGGGTCAGGCTACAGTGTTGTTCACGAGTAGTTCTCTGAGAAAGTATAAAATAACGCGTTATAGGACGCCTTCAACGCCCCCTCCCTTACCGCTATGCTCTCCCGCTTTTATAGAAATTTACACACACACACACACACACACACACACACACACACACACACACACACACACACACACACACACACACCACACATACATTCACAAACTTACACACATTCACACACACACGCACACACCACAGACCTCTGGTTTAAAAAGATTCAAAGTTTTTGAAATGAGAGAGAGACAGAGATAGATAGATAGATAGATAGATAGAGAGAGAGAGAGAGAGGAGAGAGAGAGAGAGAGAGAGAGAGAGAGTGTGTGTGTGTGTGTGTGTGTGTGTGTGTGTGTGTGTGTGTGTGTGTATGTGTGTGTGTGTGTGTGTGTGTGTGTGTGGTGTGTGTGTGTGTGTGTGTGTGAGTGAGAGAGAGAGAGAGAGAGAGAGAGAGAGAGAGAGAGAGAGAGACAGACAGACAGACAGACAGACAGACAGAGACGGAGACAGAGACAGAGGTAGAGAGGCAGAGAGAGAAAGATGCACACACACACACACACACACACACACACACACACACACACACACACACACACACCACACACACACGAACGAGAGAGAGAAGAGAGGAGAGAGAGAGGAGAGAGAGAGAGAGAGAGAGAGAGAGAGAGAGACAGACAGACAGACAGACAGACAGATAGACAAACAGACAGACAGACAGTGAGACAGAGAGACGTAGAGACAGATCGACAGACCGACAGACATACCTACCTGTCCCTGACTGCCAATAAGATTTGACGTATCCTTGGACGCCGCTGACAGTGTCGTCAGCATAGAAGATGAACGGTAGTTGCTCTGGTGACCTTGCTCCCAGGGACAGTATAAACTGGCGCGATCCCCTACCACCAGCCAACCTCTGTCAGAAGGCACCCTCCGTAGTTGTTGTTGATGAAAAACCGTCTCGCGTATCTCCCATCGCTGCTCACGTAATAACATAGCATTGATAAAGCGCCTTGCCAAATCTCTAGGCGCTGGCAATCCACTCTCGTGTTCGTAACGGGCTACCTACCTGAGTAGTGCTGACTGAAAACTGCCTGCCGGCGCTTCATTCAGTCGTTGCCCGTGTCATCCAGTCAACATCATTCGTTCAATTTCCTTGCTTCCTTCATTCTTTCCATTCTCACGCAGGGTGCATGTCATCCATACCAACGGCCAAACTGGCTTTCTCTTCCGAAAGTTGGTGATGGCATTTTGAGAGGAGCAGGGAGAATATTGAGCAGGAGACTATGAGAGGAGGGGAAGGGGAAATATTGAGCAGGGAGACTAGGGGGATATTGAGCAGGGAGACTATTGAGAGGAGGGAAGGGAAGTATTGAGCAGGGAAGACTATGGGGGTAATATTGAGCAGGGAGACTATGGGGTAATTGAGCAGGGAGACTATGAAAGGAGGGAAGGGGAAGTATTGAGCAGGGAGACTATGGGGTAATATTGAGCAGGAGACTATTTGAGAGGAGGGGAAGGGGAAGTATTGAGCAGGGAGACTATGGGGTAATATTGAGCAGGGAGACTATTGAGAGGAGGGGAAGGGGAAAGTATTGAGCAGGGAGACTATGGGGTAATATTGAGCAGGGAGACTATTGAGAGGAGGGAAGGGGAAGTATTGAGCAGGGAGACTATGGGGGTAATATTGAGCAGGGAGACTATTGAGAGGAGGAAGGGAAGTATTGAGCAGGGAGACTATGGGGTAATATTGAGCAGGGAGACTATTGAGGGGGGAAGGGGAAATATTGTGCAGGGAGATACAGGGGAAATTTTGAGCAGGAAGAATATTGAGCAGGGACAATATTGAGCAGGGAGATTATTGAGAGGAGGGAAGGGAAATATTGAGCAGGGAGACTATGGGGGTAATATTGAGCTGGGAGACTATTGAGAAGAGGGGGAAGGGAAGTATTGAGCAGGGAGACTATGAGAGGAGGGAAGGGGAAATATTGAGCAGGGAGACTAGGGGGAGGGGGTATTGAGCGGGGAGAATATTGAGCAGGGGAGACTAGGGGGAGGGGGTATTGAGCGGGGAGAATATTGAGCAGGGAGACTAGGGGGGAGGGGGTATTGAGCGGGGAGAATATTGAGCAGGAGACTAGGGGGGAGGGGGGTAATTGAGCGGGGAGAATATTGAGCAGGGAGACTAGGGGGGAGGGGGGTATTGAGCGGGAGAATATGAGCAGGGGACTAGGGGGGAGGGGGTATTGAGCGGGAGAATATTGAGCAGGAGACTAGGGGGAGGGGTATTGAGCGGGGAGAATATTGAGCAGGGAGACTAGGGGGGAGGGGGGTATTGAGCGGGGAGAATATTGAGCAGGGAGACTAGGGGGAGGGGGATGAGCGGGGAGAATATTGAGCAGGGAGACTAGGGGGGAGGGGGTATTGAGCGGGGAGAATATTGAGCAGGGAGACTAGGGGGGAGGGGGGTATTGAGCGGGGAGAATATTGAGCAGGAGACTAGGGGGGAGGGGGTATTGAGCGGGGAGAATATTGAGCAGGGAGACTAGGGGGGAGGGGGGTATTGAGCGGGGAGAATATTGAGCAGGGAGACTAGGGGGGGGGGGTATTGAGCGGGGAGAATATTGAGCAGGGAGACTAGGGGGGAGGGGGTATTGAGCGGGGAGAATATTGAGCAGGGAGACTAGGGGGGAGGGGGGGTATTGAGCGGGAGAATATTGAGCAGGAGACTAGGGGGGAGGGGGTATTAGACGGGAGAAATATGAGCAGGGAGAACTAGGGGGAGGGGTATTGACGGGGGAATATTGAGCAGGAGACTAGGGGGGAGGGGGGTACTGAGCGGGGAGAATATTGAGCAGGAGACCATTGAGCAGGGAGAATAGTGAGAGGAGGCGAAGAGGGGAACATTGAGCAGAGAGAATATTGAGCGGGGAGCATATTGAGCAGGGAGATTATTGAGAGGACGGGAAGGGGGAATATTGAGCAGGGACAGTATAGGGGAAATGTTGAGCAGGGAACATTAAGCGGGAAGAATATTGAGCGGGGAGACTATTGAGAGGAGGGGAAGGGGAGAGTTTGAGCAGGAAGAATATTGAGAGGGAGGGAAGTGGGAAATATTGACCAGGGAGACTATTGAGAGGAGGGGAAGGGAGAGTGTTGAGCAGGAAGAATATTGAGAGGGAGGGAAGTGGGAAATATTGACCAGGGAGACTATTGAGAGGAGGGAAGGGAGAGTGTTGAGCAGGAAGAATATTGAGAGGGGGAAGTGGGAATATTGACCAGGAGACTATTGAAGGAGGGGAAAGGAGAGTGTTGACAGGGAGAATATTGAGAGAAGGGGGGTGGAGGGAGGTGGGAATATAGAGCAGAAACGTACCGCGAGACGTGAGAATGGAGCAGGGGGAATAAGCAACATCCTTACCCAGCTGACTCACTTGTTTGCAAGTCTGAGTCCAAATAACCCTTGCGTTACTTATGGAGACTGGGACCTCAGTTCCGAATTACAGTATCGATCGTTGAAGAAGGTTATCAGAGAATTGGAAAACCCTTCAGTGACTTTGGCATGGTACGATGCTTTTCGTTTTGGTTTTGTACTTGGTCACACACACACACACACACACACACACACACACACACACACACACCGCACACGCACACGCACACACGCAAGCCATACACGCACGCACGCACACACACACTTTAAAAAAAGACTAACATTTTTTTCATACTGTTTTCTTAAATGCCAGTACAACTATGAGTTAATCTGACATAAGTTTATTTCAGCCAGTCAGTGTGTGTGTGCCTTAAACTTCCGACAGTCTGACCCTGTTTGTTGTGAACTGTGGTAAACAGCCAGCCAGCCAGAAGGAGTCAGACACAGTCAATGAAATCAAACAGGAAGAGGTCAATGCCTTCAATTTGCGCAATGAAACTCCAGCTCACGAACGGCACAAGATACTGATCATGTGTCCACGACATCTTTGGTTTAACGTTAGGGCTAGTTATCTGCCTTTTGGGGGTGTTGCTGTGATTGCTCTATCGTTCTGAGGAGAGCTAGAATTTAGGGAGAAGATGATTTAAGGTCTCACCCAGTTATCGAGACGAAGTTGGGACCAGGATTCTTGGGTCCGAAAGATGACAGATCATTGTACTGGTCTTGCCGAAGCCTGGTTGTGGAAGAAGGACAAGGGTCACTGTGCTGCCATCAAACACGAAAGTCCGCTTCTCCACCCCTGCCTTGTACAGGCTGACCTTCACCTGCCACATCACAGACTCAGTCTCCGAGAAAGTACTGGGGAAAACCTACGGTGGAAACTCAAAGGAAGAGAAGGGAGAACCCTGGCAACAGTTCTGACCAGCAGAGAAGGGAAGGTTCTGAAGATAGCGAGAAGGCAGGAAAAGATCGAGCTAAGTCAAAACACCAAACCACACCAAACTAAACCAAAACCAAGGGAAAGGAGACTGTAGAAAGGAACCAAAAAAATAAAAGAAAACAGAAAAAAGGGGGAACTGATAAAGAAACCTGAAACAGCGACACGTCACAGGAAAACAAGAACACAAGAGAAAGGTTGGAAGAGGACAGTGATTGGTACGAAAACGTCCAGAACCCAGCCAGAGTACAGGTCAGAAGATGAAATATGGAATGGATTCACAGCACTTCTACTGTTGGACTGTCACCCTTCAATATAGAAAAGCACACTTTGTCAGTTCAAACACGTGGTCAGACACAAGGTCTAATCCTAAACACAGACTACGATGAAACGAGGGAAGGAAGAGGAGAGTGAGGAATGGGGGAAAAGTTTACTGACCATTCTCACTCCCCCACCCCCTCAACTCCCTTGTCCATCCTTTTCCTTCCCCTCTGCCTCCCCCCCCTCCCCTCCCCCCTTCCACATTTGCTCTCTCACCACTTTCCCCATCATCCTCTTCCCCTGTCCTCCCCTCCCTCTCTCCCCCAACCCTTCTTTTCCTTTCCTGCTCCCCCCCCCCCCCCAACTCCATCCTCCCATGCTACGTCCTCCAGCCCATCTCTACCCCCCCCCCCCTCTCCTCGCCCCGCTTCTCACTCAACGTCCCCTGTTTCACCCCACCTCCACTCTCCTTTCCTCCCCGTCGTTCCAACTAACACGGCCCCCTTCCTCTTCCGCACATTCCCCCTGCTCTCCTCCCCAACCTACACACCCAATTCTTGCCTTAAAATAACCTTAAAAATTTTTTTTTTTTAAACGGAGAACCATGGAAATGTTAGATTGTCAGAGCAAAGCTCTCCCGACTGAGCTCCTCAGGCTGACAGAAAGCACAAGGCTTTAATAATCTCGATGATCGCCAGCCTCGTGGCGTGTTTGACCCGCTTCAAATTTCAACGTCTCTTCGCTTCGCCTTAGGGTGGCATTGAAGGCAGAGTTAATGCGCCTTTTCAGCACGAAAGTGATTCGTTCTTGATCTGCCCACTGTGCCAATGAGAAACTAAGAAGAATTCAGAGAAGATCAGATGAAAATTGTGGATTTGCATAGGGAGCAACAGCCGGAACACAGACAGACAAAAAAAAAACGTGCTTCATGCCGAGATAGATAGATAGATAGATAGATAGATAGATAGATAGATAGAGAGATAGAGAGATAGATAGACAGACAGACAGACAGACAGACATAAAGGTAGGTGTATAGGTAGTTAGAATTAAAATCAGATAGTTTCCTAAGAGAGCACAACAAAGAAATTCTCTGACAACATTAGATTTATCAATCTGTCTGTCTTTCTTTCTCTATCTCTCTCTCCTCTCCTTCTCTTCTCTCTCTCTCTCTCTCTCTCACACACACCACACACACACACACACACACACACACACACACACACACACACACACACACACGCACGCACGCACGCGCACACACACACACACACACACACACACACACACACACACACACACACACACACACACACACACACACACTACAACACACACACACTACAACCACACACACACACACACACACACACACACACACACACACACACACACACACACACACAACACACTACACTACACTACACTACACTACACTACACTACACTGCACTACACACACACACACACACACACACACACACACACACACACACACACACACACACACAACACAAACACACATATACACTACACGCACACATATACACCCACACACACACTAACACACTAACACACACACACTCATTCTTATGAGGTTACTTTTAAGTGAGTTAATCGTTTACTGTTACTAAATCTACATAAAACATACGAAAGACCATCTTCATCCGTCCCCTACCTCTCACTGTTCTCTTCCATATCAAAACCATTTGTAATTTTCTAGGTTTTACATGAGGGTTTGGTTTGTTTGTTTATTTATTTATTGTTTTGATGTTGAGGTTTTTTTTCCCGTCTAATATCACCTAGAGTGGATAGACATAAAATTTGAACACACACACACACACACACACCACACACACACACACACACACACACACACACTACACACCACACACACACACACACACACACACACACACACAACCACACACACCACACACCACACACACCACACACACACACACCACACACACACACACACACACACACACACACACACACACACACACACACAACGAGCATTCACCTTCTCCACAGGAAGGTGAGGCCAGCGATCCATGAGCAAGCTGCGGTAATGCCGGTCACAGTACAAACTGCCGTTGGTGCTTTTACACCCGCAAGGCACTTTGTGATGCATCAGATCACTCTCGTCATCGTTTGTAGCCGGCTTGGACGTACTTGTCGTAGGCGGACTTCTTGATGCCAGCCGTCAGGCGGAATGCCAGGTAGTAGCCCTCACTGTCACGGACCAGCTTGTCGTCGATCAATGGCGGCAGCTGGGATGCTGGATAGAGGGGGTGGTGGGAGGCAGGGGAGAGGGGTAAGGGTGAATTGGCAACATGTCGATGTTTTATACAGTGCAGGAGTCCCGTGTAAGAATAGAATCAAAGGTCAATTTTCTGTTTGCTTGTTTGTTTTGTTTGTTTGTTTGTTTGCTTGTTTGTTTGTTTCCATGTCTGGTATCATAATTATAAAGTGCGTAACGATATGACATGAACGTCATAGAACAACAGATGTAAAACAGGAGCAGCAACGACGACGGCAACAACAGCAACAACAACAGCAACAAACACACGCACGCACGCACGCACGCACGCACGAGCGCGCGCATTCAGACACGAACATACACGCATACACACAGACATGGATGCACGCACGGACGTCTGCACACGCGCGCACACACTTACACACACACACAAACGCGCGCATACTTACACGCATTCACAGAGAGAGAGAGAGAGAGAGAGAGAGAGAGAGAGAGAGAGAGAGAGAGAGAGAGAGAGGAGAGAGAGAGAGAGAGAGTGTTTGGAAATGACACAGTGGTTGTTTGCAACGCATATCATGGGTTTTAAAACATTCTTTACTGTTTTTATTGGGTATCAAGCTTTTTTTTAATCGTGTAAGCAGCCTTGATGGTTGCGTTCAAAAGAAAAATATAACCTGCAAAACAAGAAAGCGTTCGTCAAACAATCTGTTTCTGTAAACAGCTTTAATACGGCTGTCATCTGGATACAGTCTGTTATATGTTTTTATTGTTTTTCGAGCCATATATTCTTTGGTTCTGTATCTATGCTTCAGCTTATTAAAGAGTACTAGTAACGTTGAGGGCACATTCATTTCGTCTGTTCATTCTGCACTAATACAAATACTGTGTAAGCCCTAGCGGAAACTAGTTTGACATAAAAGGCAAGATCGATATGTACATTTCTATCAGATCCAGTTAAAACTAATGGTTCAGTTATCAGAAGATTAAATGCATTCAAACATGTTCTTTTTTGTTAATTAAGTCCATCAGTGTTTTATATAAAAAGTGTTGTTAAGATACTAAAATCGCTTTTTCCCCCGTTATTCTCAATTTTCATTATTACAGAAATTTTCGTCAAATATGATCGTCGATAAAGTTTATCTCGCTTTTCGAGCATAAAGCTGAGTACAGCTCGCATGTAGTCTCCCCGAAACGGAAAACCGTACACATCTTAACATCCTCATTCTCATCGTCACCTAAAAAAAAGTCTCAAATTCTGGGGCCCCTTCTCCCCGCTCTCAGGGTGACCTCAATTTCGTGTCCCCCACGTCTGGACTTGTTTGGTTCCGCGGGCCCCGGTAGGGCTCCGGGGGGGCTGTCTTTGGGACGGACGTGGTGGGGCCCTCCGGAGGAGAGCTACCAGCCGGCCCCGACTAAGAAATTATTGTCGCAGTGGGGGGCTTAGTAGGGGTGTCCTGCGTTTTTAGATCAGAACACGCGCCACGACACCCCCGAAGTATCGGCAGCAGTGCAGTGTCTCCCCCGGGGGGTTTGCCTCTTGACGACTTGCTTTTGACTGCTTCCTGTGGATTCCCGGTCCCGGGGGTGCGGGGGGGCCGCCCGAGCTTGGCTGGGGCGGGTGTTTAATGACGGCGGGGTCACTGCCTCTGGGGTGGCGCAGAGAGGGACAAAAAAAAAAAAAAAAAAAAAAAAAAAAAAAAAAAATGCATTTTCAAACATCTATTTTTACAGCTGCTTCTTTACGTACACATTGATTTGCTATTTTAACCCAAAAAGGCAAATACACTATTTTAATTTTGGCTTAAATTTTTTAAAAAGAACTGAACTGGGGCATAAGAAGTAAAGGACCATTTCAAGTAGAAATGAACTACACCATGTACTCCTTTATTTTAAAAGTGCTCGACTTAAAACAGCTTTTTTTTTTCCCCCGATATACATGTAAAACATGATTCAGCAAGGATGGGAAAAATCGTCAGTTTACCTCTAAAAGAAATGTTTATTTCAGTAACTTCGAACAAAGAAATCATCACCCGTCCAATGTTTTAATATCGTTTAAACATGATAAAAAGAACGCTGTGGGTTTTTCCCTTTACGATTGTTTTTTCTGCAAAATTCCAAACCCTTCATTTTAATATAAAGTAAAAGTTTTTCAGTTCTGGATTTAAAAGTACCGCTTTTAATATTTTTTTCACATTTTTTCTATTTATTTCGTCTGTTTTTTTTTTTAATTCAATAAATCCTTTCTAAAGTTACTAGGTAAAAACTGAAAGAAAGTATCTGGTGGATTAGATAATAGACTTCGATAAAATAACTTATTTCAAAATCAGCACTCTGCCAAAGAAGTTAGCTGTCTTTTCACTGAATACCAACAATTGTTTGACATCTGCCGTTGTTTCAAAAGTGTTTATCACGTACATGTATTGTTTTCCTTTCATCCAGCTACATTCATACGAAACAGAGAGACAGACAGACAGACAGACAGACAGAGACAGACAGACAGAAAAGACAGAGTCAGAGACAGATATGGGTGGGTGGGACGAGAAAAAAAGGGAGGGGGACGAGCAAGAGAAAGAGGCAAGGAAAAACGGTACCTTTGCACTCAGTGCGATGTCGTTTTGAATGTCGGTCAGTGCCTTCTGCACCTTCTTCTTTGGGTGGAGAAAACGTCACCGACGTCGCCAGTTTATCCCCCACGTCTTCTATTTGGTGGACTTCACTCTGAGTTCCGTCATGTTTTCTAGAAGCCTGTCGAGTCTTTCAGCACAGCATTTGGGTCCCCGCCCTCCCTTCTGACCAGAGGCCGAGTCACAGGTCCAACGGCCAGCAGCAGCAAAGGCAGCGAACATTTGGCGCCACATTTCTGTAACCACAGACACCCTGAATTCTAGGTGTCTGTGTCTGGAACACAAAAAAACCCTTTAAAGCAAGATCCATGGAAACATCCGTCGATCCCCAATCAAACGATCAGTCCATCCATCCATCATCCATCCGTTCGTCCATCCATCCCTTCCCCAAAATCAATCGTTTGATCAATCAATCAATCAAGTAATCAATAACCTATCAGTCAGTCCATCGATCGATCAATCAGTTAATTAACCTGTCGATCAATGAATCATTCAATCAATAGGTTAATCACGTCATTACCCTGCAAACAGTCAAAATTCGACCGAGCAGGGTTTTAAAAAATGTTACTGCCTGTGCGTTTGTGTGCTTGTTTGTCTGTTTGTCTTGTCTGTCTGTCTGTCTGTCTGTGTGACCACAGATCAGCTTCTCTGGCAACAATTAGCTGTACAGTTTCTAGATGTCTCCCTCGACTGCCACGTCCACCCAAGTCTCTGTGAGTGTCTCTGATGTTAAAACATGGATATCAATGCAGCTAAATAGTAACAATTAGCTGTACAGTTCTAGATGTCTCCCTCGACTGCCAACGTCCACCCAAGTCTCTGTGAGTGTCTCTGATTTTAAAACATGGATATCAATGCAGTCAATAGTAACAATTAGCTGTACAGTTCTAGATGTCTCCCTCGCTGCCAACGTCCACCCAAGTCTCTGTGAGGGGTCTCTGATGTTAAAACATGGATATCAATGCAGCTCAATAGTAACAATTAGCTGTACAGTTCTAGATGTCTCCCTCGACTGCCAACGTCCACCCAAGTCTCTGTGAGTGTCTCTGATGTTAAAAACATGGATATCAATGCAGCTCAATAGTAACAATTAGCTGTACAGTTCTAGATGTCTCCCTCGACTGCCAACGTCCACCCAAGTCTCTGTGAGTGTCTCTGATGTTAAAACATGGATATCAACGCAGCTCAATAGAGGTAACACTGAAACAGTGCATGGTCTGCCGAGAAGTTCTGAAAATACCGCCCGTCCCAATTCCTCGCCATCTCTCAATGATTGGGACATTACACTTTCCACTCCAGAACGCCATCATGGCTTCACTCTTGTCCACACTCTTTCA
>CM031621.1:38078220-38080720 GCA_018398815.1 Conus ventricosus
AAGAGAAGAGGCGAGCAGAGAAGACCTCTTCAGAGAGACATACCTGTTCATCTGAAAACTTTTTTTATGAAACACTCTTGGTGCCAAAGAAACTGAAGAGAGTCTCAGGAAAAAAAATTCCGAGCTGTAGAGGAGGGCGCTACTTGAAATCCAGGGTTTGGTATGACCTGCATTGCCGAGGTGAACGTTCAATGACACGCCATCAGCACCGAATGAAGTAAAGAAAGTGGCTGGGAAACCCAGAGCCAAATTGGCGCCTGGACCTCAGGGAGAATCCTACCTTCTGTATTAGAAATGTCCGGATATCCTTGAGGAGATCCACAAATTGAAATCAGCTTGGAGGTGCTTGATCATCTGTAGCAAATGGATTATAAATGTCCAAAACACCAGAACCCGATTGGAATCAACTGGTTGGACTAATATCACCTGTCACTGCTGAGAGGAATTTTTTTTTTGTCATGGCATCGAGTCTAACTACATACCTAACCCAAAATAAGTTCTTGGAAGATACCAGTCCTGATAAATGCACCCTGTGAATGTCTGCCTATGTAGAGCGTGCCACGATGATTTGGGAGGCATTCCAAAGAGCTAAGGCAGAAAAAGGACCTCGGTGTAGTGTAGCTAGCTTGATGTGACAAATGCAAATAGAGATCAGCCCTATTCAAGATGTTCCAACAGACCCTTGAAACGTGTTAAACGTGTTATGTCCCAGGGATCATCCATGAAACTCTGAGGAAGAAACGGCTTGGTGTCCCTCCAAGTTTCACTGACGTAACGCTCCACCACCAAAATGATTTTCCAACGAGGCTCTCCACAAAGATTTAGATGACAGATACAGCAACAGGCTGTGAAGTTTCTCCAGCTTTGTTGTGTTTGGCAATGGAGGTCACATGGAAAGCAGCAAAAAGCAGTGTTGGTCTACAGTAGTTTGGAAATGAAAACCAAATTTTTAATCTAAAAGCCCTCACGGGTAAAGCAATGACCTGTCTAAGGAAGATGAAACACACAAAGTGCTGAAGTACTCCGTCGCCACAGTCGTCTCCCTCGTGATGATTTAAAAAACATCACAGAGCTTGTCACTGTAGAAGGAAAGAAAAAAGCTGCAGCAGTTACCTTCACTGATGCCAATCACACCATTCCAACAACAACAGAAGAACCAGCCAAGAACCTTTTGAAGATGACATAATGATTTTCTGAAAAACACTAACTGGGGAAACGCAACAAAGCAGACGGCAGAGGAGAGCGTGCAGATACTAGACCAGCGTGGCCTCCCTGGCTGCAGGTACTAGATCAGTGTGGCCTCCCTGGCTACAGGTACTAGACCAGCGTGGCCTCCCTGGCTGACGCAAAGTCAGGTGCCTGAAGTCCAGGCCGTTCCTAAAGGTCCTGTGGTCTCTACTAAAGTAAAACTTCGGCACGAGTACATTGCAGTCTATGGCAACTACAGTCAACAGACACACCAGGAAATGGTTTGGCGCCCCTCCCAGTTTCGCTGAAGTAACACTCCTCTGGTGCCAAACAAAGAGGACACTACCCGTGAAATCCATCGTCAGAGAGCAATAAGAAAACCGGGACTGCTTACCTCAAAAAATCAGACGACAGGGCTGTGAGGTCAGTCCAGCACAAACTGAAGACTGGCTGGACATGGGAGGATCGGGAGGCAATGGACATAGCAAAGGAGATCCCCAAGTTCAAACAAAGGGCAAATAAATACAAATCAACGAGCAGGGACTTGAGTAGGACCCCCCACCCCCCACCCCCTAAAAAAAAAAAAAGAAAAGAAAAGAAAATGGTCAAAGGCAAGAGATACGGATACGGATACGGATGGTTTATTCAATAATAGGCCATTGCCCCTATTGAAGGGGGTGCAACAAAAATCGTTCCAAAAGAAATATAAAGGCAAGAGAGAGGTAAGGTAAGGTAACGTTGCGTACAGCCCAGCCGACTACAAAGGGACACATCAGGGCTGTCACCGCATTAAAATGAACTCAGAAGTCATTAAGAAAAAAAACATTCACACATTTCTTTAAAATACACCTTCTGAAAACACACTTCGTTAAAAAAAATCTTTCTTCTGTAAAATCTTAGATCAGATGAAAAATGTTAATCTCTTTTAGAAGGTCAAAGATCACGTCAGGTGGGAAATCTCTGAACAAAGTTTCAATGGAGTCTGCTGTAAAGTGCTTTTGGGGGCAGAGAGAGAGAGAGAGAGAGAGAGAGAGAGAGAGGAGAGAGAGAGGAGAGAAGAGAGAGAGAGAAGAGAAGAGAGAGAGAGAGAAGAGCAATCCACTTTCGTCAAGAGTTCTTTAGTCAAAGAAAAAGAAAGAAAGGAAAAAGAGGAATCAACAGAAAACGAATTGGTGAGAATGTCTCTAAAGACAACTCCGCTGGAATGAAAATATGACACGTCAGGATCATGTTCATCTCACTTCCCTATGACTTCCGGACCTTGGAAGCAAACGTCGTAAGTGTAGGCAGTCAGATGACCAACTCATTAAAG
>CM031621.1:38085720-38107970 GCA_018398815.1 Conus ventricosus
CCATTCCTTTGTGAAGCATTCTCCAGCCAGGAAAATTCTTAAGAACAGTTCCCTATCCAGTGGTACAGAGATTCGCTGGCTGAAGTTTTAAAGCAGAACTCTCGGTTTGACGGCCGCCAACAAGAGATTGTTTATTCCGCAGGGTAGTGTGGAGGACTTTTGCGGGAAGGGTTTAGGTGGTGTAAGAGAAGAAGAACCCCTAGCGTTTTATTGTAAAGCATTTTTGAAGACATCAGGTCGAAGAATGCCTCAGCTTTTTTTCTGAATGATTGTTGCCAGACATTATTATAACCTGTATGATTTGCTGTATGATGAGCGACTCGTGATAGCAGTGTTTGGCGTTCTTTTCAATTTGATGTTTTGTTTTTGTTTTTTGCCACTTCTTGGTGCCTTCTTCTTTCCATTCTTCTTTGTGAAAGTGTGCATGCGCGTGAGTGCGCGAGTGCGGGTGTTGTGTGTGTGTGTGTGTGTGTGTGTGTGTGTGTGTGTGTGGTGTGTGTGTGTGTTGTATGTGTGTGTGTGTGTGTGTGCGTGTGTCTGAGAGAGAGAGAGAGAGAGAGAGAGAGAGAGAGAGAGAGAGAGAAGAGAGAGAGAGAGAGAGAGAAACTGGGCACACGCGCATGTGTTACATCAATATGTGGTAGATTTTTATCCAGTTAATCCGGGTGCAGGCACAGGTGCGCAATACATATAATGGGCGTAGGCGTAACAGGCATAGGTGTGCGATGCATGTGCCCACTAACAAATGTTTTCTTTCGTTTCCCGTCCATCCTGAATTTGAGTTGGTAATCAGTTACAATCTTTCTGTTTTCTTCGTTTTGAATGATTTGATTTTTGACACCATTTGCTTATTTCTCAGTTTAGTTGATTCCTTCATTCTTGCAAAAGTCTCCTCTCTTTTTTTTTTTTTTCCGGTGCTGCAAATATGAAATTGCAACACCTTGACCTAAAAATGTGTAGGTTAACGTAAAAGAAAAACTCTAAAATCTCTGTACTCTCTCTCTCTCTCTCTCTGAGGTTCACTTTATACTGGTACAGTGTTGGCCCTGATTTTCAGGGGCAAAGACTTCTGAGATGAAGTTTTGCTGAGCTGAGCCTCGGCTTCAGCCAGACAGAGTGCCTGGTCTTCCTCAGGCTGTCACTTTTACTCCGTCTTTTTGCGCCACCTGTGGAGAAATTGTGCCAGCGTTGCAAAACACTCTGGCGGCGAGGGAGGGGCAAGGGATGGCCAGGAGTTCGCTGAATTATCTCGGGGCTCTCTCGCCCGCGAGGGGAAAAAAATAGTCGATGGTTGTTATGTCCTGTGACTCGTGCACGAAAAGCGGTAACGTTCTCTCATTGGTATATAAAACAATTCAAACGCTGACCCTTCAATAAGATGAAGAACTTGAAGATGTTGCTTCATTTGTAAATTGGTATTTTTGTCTTGCACCCGTCGTAAGCATAAGTATGGCTTCCTCGCGAGTTCTCGCGTTTACAAAACTCGTCTCCGGACTTGGACTGAGCTGGAAAGCGGACACGTTTTGCCTTCCTCTTTTGAAGAGCGCTGGTGGGTTGTGTTTTCCTATGGTCTGTGTCAAACTGTACGAGTGTCTTGGTCAAGTGCACTGGCATTTCAACACCCAGTTGGTGTGACCACCAAGAAAAGGAAGCGCAAAAGCAAATGAATTGTCGCCCCGTTTGGGGAGGTTGAGTTTGTTCCATCAACTTTTCAGGCGAGACACTTGCACAACGAAGATTATCACACCACGAAGGTTATCAGCCAATCAGAGCAAAGGTGAAGGTCGCTTGTCCCATTGATAAACCCACCATCTCCTTTGGACACAGTCTTTCTGTTTTCTTTTCTTTTTTTCAGTTGTTTTTCTTTACCAATATCGAGATTTCGTCCTCACTTTCAGATTGTGTGTCAAATACAATACTACCTGTAATTTGTACTCTCCACTGAAAAAGCAGTCAGAGCGCCTAAACCTGAATTGGAGAAAGAACATGGAGTGAGCCACCCAAGTAAAGAAGGAGTGCCCCATCTGGATCACGTGACCAGTCGGTGTGCCCACTGCCTCAGTGCGAACTCGCCAAGAGTAACTATAAAATGGCGAAAGGAGGAAAAGACCAAGCACGAGAACAAACTCTTTTTCTTGCACTTTAGCAAGGGGCTGTCCTGGTGTGACGAAGGCCTGACGACAGATAATGAACCCTGAAGAACCACACGACGAACGTACGCAGCCAGTTCGCCAAAATGAAGGCGGACACCCGACAAGTTACGTCTCGTCTACTGGAAGCATTAACTGGCCTAGAGGAGAAAGTTATACATTTAAAACGAGAAAGCCGGATTTCCAAAGATCAGAACGAAAATTTACATGGTTAGAACATCTGGAAATTAAAACTGACGATCGTTAAGGGGAATTCTAAAAGAAGAGGTAGTGTCATATGTCACACGGCACTCCCTGACATGCAAATGAAACAAAGGAACAGAGTCTAGTTGCAAACCTGTTCACAGACAGGCTGGAACTGACATAAGTCATTCCCTTTGGCGGAGTCCACAGACTCGACAGAAAACAGGGTTCTCCTCACTGCTCGTTGCATTGTTGTGGAGACGTGAAGCAGAACCCTAAACTTGCACTCGGTGGGGAAAAGGGGCAAGTTTCGCTACACCGCTTGAAGAATACCGGTGACAGTTCTGCCTAAAGCCTCTCTCTCTCTCTCTCTTTTGTAAGCCTCTGTAATAAAAAGGTGGTCTCGCTCAAGTGCACTCATACACATTTTAAAATCTGACAGATGTGCCAAAAAGATAGATGGGGTAGAGGGAGAGGGGGTTGGGCGGCGAAGGCAAAAACTAATCCTAATTGAGGAGTTTCATACGCTCAAGTGTTCAGGCGAGACATTTGACTGCAGAGGTGATCATCCAAGCAGAGAAAAGGTGAAGGTCGCGTGCTAGACAACCCACTATCTCCTCTTAACATGGTTCTTCTGTTGTTGTTTTTGTTGTTGCTGTTGTTTGTTTTTGTTGTTGTTGTTGTTTTGTTATTCTTATTTAGAATCGAGAATTCGTTCTCGTTTTCAGATTGTGCCAAATGTTATTCTACCAGCAGTTTCGTATCTTTCTCTGAAATGGCGAAGCCAGAACACCCCAACTTGCATTGAAGAAACAACATGGAGTTCAGCGACGAAGATAAGGAATGAGCTCTGCATCTGAATCACGTGATCAGTCGATCTGCGTACTGCTCTTCCTCCTCTTTCTTCTTCTTCTTCTTCTTCTTGTCATCAAACCTTTCCCTGGCAGGATGCAGGATCCATTGAATTGAGCCACGTGGACAGACCAGCTGCAGGGTCTCACTGGAGTCAATCTAGGTGTACTTCCCCGGAGTCAGACTCATCGGGAATCCTGCCTTTGGCGTGACAGTCCCCAAGGGTGCACAGCAGACACGGCTGTTGATAACACAGTGATGTTCTCCCCACTAAGGGACCAAGTCGACATCCAAAGGCTTTCAAAGGTGACCAGCGAGGACGAACAAGGATGTTAAGACTTCATCAGACATATAAATAAACAAATAAATAAATAAACACATAGATGGATAAACAAATAAATAGATAAACAAATGAATCAGTGAAGTAACCAATAAGCATGTAGATGCAATACACAAATCGATAAGTCAATGCGTGCATATATAGACAAATAAATAAAATCATCAATTAAAAGAAAAAAGAGAAGAAAAAAAAAACAGTATTCGAGTCTTAAGCTTGAGTATCAAAACCTGACAACAAGGGAGGTAAACATATGTCCACAGCAAGAGTGGTTAGTCTTGATATCTGGTAACCCGGTCAGGCCCGGTCAGAGAAGGAAGTCTGAGATGAGACGGAGAGACGCCAGTAGTACAGCACAAACAAGAAAGACGACTTTAGCTCTCGTGATAACACAATAGCATGCTCGCAACTTGGAAAGAATGCTGCCTACAGTGGCGCAAATGCACCTTGCGCAAAAATGAAGAAATTATACAAAATTCAGCGAAAACAGTGGTTATGAATAGGATAAACTGACCTGTACCCGGATCCTTGCTAAGATGCAAGACCCCACTGGTTGGTCAAATAATTACACACACACACACACACACACACACACACACACACACACACACCACACACACACACCAATAACATATTACTGTAGAAAAATAAGAGCAGGTAAACAATTCTTCTGTCTGTATGAAAATAACTGATAAACGATCCCAAACAAATGGGAAGGCTTGAGGTGACAAAAAGATATTTTCTTCTTCTTTTCATTTTTCATTTATTCTTTTTTTTCACAAATGTTAGTCTAAAGCCTTCTTTAACATTGAATGGGACCCATTCAGTTTGTAGTACGTGCATGGCTTATGTCGATTTTCGCCTCTTGGGCGAGGCTTGTCAGTAAATAGACGAGGTTTTTTGAAGTGACGGCAGACATCTCCGGAAATCAAGAAATGGAAAATGGGATACTTCATATTCTTCATTTTCTTTACTAGACTAGCCAATGAAAAAAATGATTGAAAGTGTCAGCTTTTTCTTTCTTTGTGTGCTATAAGACAATGTTATGCAAGAGAGGTGGAATTTCGTTAGTCAAATTATCAGTCAAATATTGTCCAGCCCTTCTATCATAAACATTGCTACTATTATCGCACAATCTAAAATTGCCAAATTGCTTTGATGCGTGTTTATTTTTACCACTAATTCAAAAAGTTATTGTTGTTATTTTTTATGGTTGAGGTTAAGCTTTGTTAGTTAGAGATGACGTTTTAAATCATTTGTCGTCTAATATCATCAATGGTGAACAGACGTTAAATTTAAGTGACTTTTGTACACCTGATGTTAAACAAGGCGATGATTGCGGCTCAGTTTTATTTTCCTTGTTTATAAACGAATTGATACCAACGTTATAGACACATGCACACAAGGTATGAATTTTTTCCAAAATGATCCTTTAAAAATCTGCATTGTCAGTATTATGGCGGACGAAATTACGTTGATGCCAGAAACAACTAATAGGTCATGGATTTAGCTGAACAGAATGCAACGAGCAGCCACCTCATTTCATTTTCATGTAAACGTGGAGAAAAGCAGCATGATAGTGTTCATGGCTGGCAGTGCATTTAGCCACAAGAAGTGAACAGTGGATACACAGTAGAATGGTGATTTTTATGGTAAGTGCGTATATGTATTTTCAGCATATTCGCGTTTCACTTTTGCATGGAAGCACCTTAAAAAATTGCCAGCCAGAAGAGATAGGCTGGATGCAGATGGTAATACATTTAATTCCCAGAGAATATTCATCATCATCATCATCGTCGTCGCGTCGTCGTCGTCGTCGTCACCTTCTTCTTCTTCTTCTCCTCCTCCTCCTTCTCCTCCTCCTTCTTCTTCTTCGTCGTCGTCGTCGTCATCATCATTATCATCATCATGGTCTTTTCTCTAGAAGATGCATAGTAGCATCTCACTTGAAATATCTGGATTCTTCTCAGTAGATCTTGCTGTTAGGGTGCACGTTTCGCAGGCTTAGATTGATATCACTGGTACTGGCATCGTTCTCACTGTAGAACTGAGAGATATGTTTGTTTTATTCCGAACGGTTTTGAGTTTTGAGAGCAACGTCAATGCTCAGGCCTTTCTTAAGACGACTTCTGGTTTGGACGCTCCAACTCTCTTGCGACAGATGAAGCCTGAATATTCCATAAGCCTGCTAACAATAATTCTTATCATTTATCAGTGCATGTTGATCATCATTTAAAGCGAACCAGGCGAACGTTTACATTTGGCGTTTCTGGCGTGCTTGTTCATCCATATCGTTACAGATAGTCATACAAATGTAGGCATGATTATGTGACCAGTATGTCAAGACTCAAGATGTAGTCCATTTTGTAAAGAGCGATCACTTTGATATTTTTGAACGCTTGATGGAAGCTGTGTTAGAGACTAAACAATATTGAGAGAGAGAGAGAGAGAGAGAGAGAGAGAGAGAGAGAGAGAGAAGAGAGAGAGAGAGAGAGCGAGGAGAGAGAGAGAGAGAGAGAGAGAGAGGAGAGAGAGAGAGAGAGAGAGAACTCTGGAAAGCCTACAATTAACGCATAAATAAGTAATGCCCCTTGCCGCTTGATGACAGGCGGGACTCGCGGACAATACGAAACAGAGTAGGCTTGATATTCGACAAGTACTAGTCACATCCATTATTAATTTGTTTATTTGATTCATTATTTATTTGTTTATTTATTTATTTACTTACTTATTTGTAAGCGGAAAACTACACTCTCCAGACCACAGTCAGGCTGAAAATGACACTGTCTGAAAGAGGAGTGGAAAAGTACTGAGAATCAGTTCAACAACAGAGCAGGGGAAGCGAAGACAGGAAGACAGAGAGTGAAGGAGGCAGAGGGGAGGAAGAAGTCAGCTGGATTTCATACACCAACACGTGTGTGTGTGTGTGTGTGTGTGTGTGTGTGTGTGTGTGTGTGTGTGTGTGTGTGTGTGAGAGAGAGAGAGAGAGAGAGAGAGAGAGAGAGAGAGAGAGAGACGTGTGTGTGTGTGTGTGTGTGTGTGTGTGTGTGTGTGTGTGTGTCTGTGTGTATGTGTGTGTGTGTGTGTGTGTGTGTGTGTGTGTGTGTGGTGCGCGAGCGCGCGCGCGTGAGTGCGTGCGTATGTGTGTGTAAGAGAGAGAGAGAGAGAGAGAAGAGAGAGAGAGAGAGAGAGAGAGAGAGAGAGAGAGAGAGAGAGAGAGAGAGGACAAGACAAAATTCTTTATTTACGATAATAGATAAGCACTGGATGTGCTTTTTTGCATCCAGTCCTCGCCCTGAGTAGGGTCAACAATATAAAATAAAAGGTAACAAAGGAAGCATGCAAAAGTGACTAGAACTACAATACAAAACGGGATTAAAATTTAAAGAGAGAGAGAGAGAGAGAGAGAGAGAGAGAGAGAGAGAGAGAGAGAGAGAGAGAGAGAGAGAGAGAGAGACGCAGGAGCGAAGGGAGTGCGGGGTAAGTCTGCAGAGAGAGAGAGAGAGAGAGAGAGAGAGAGAGAGAGAGAGAGAGAGAGAGAGAGAGAGAGAGAGAGGGTGGGGGAGAAAGAGGCGAGAGTGGGTGCGATAAGAGAGCATGTTTAGAACAATCTGACAATCAAAAAATTCCAAAGAGATACAAGACAATCGATTTTGAAGCACCGGGGAGGGGGGGGGGGGGGGGGGGGATAGAAATAAAGCACAAATGGAGGTGGGAAATGCATAATGATAGCCCAGTCGCCACGGGTAGGAGGGGATGTCATATGGATAATAAATCAAGTCATTCCAGCAGAACCGTGAGAGAGAGAGAAGAGAGAGAGAGAGAGAGAGAGAGAGAGAGAGAGAGAGAGAGAGAGAGAGAGAGAGAGAGAGAGAGAGAGAGAGAGAGAGAGAGACACTTTGACACTTTGATATTTTATTGTCATTACCAAACAGGTCTTTTGACAAGGGGGGAGAGGTAACAGAACAATAACATTTCCCTCTTCCTTTCCTGCAAACAAATAGAACACATTCATTCCTAGTGTGCACCAAATCAAAGGTTAAAAACAAATAAATTCATAACATTTACTTATGTCCTCACGCACAGGAGTAATGCAATTAGGAAAAAAAAAAAGAAAAAAAAAAAAGAGACTAACTCGACCATCCACTCGTTCAAATGATGACAATGTATCTTACTGATCTCTTCCACTTGCGATGAATGATAATATTCATTCAGATATCTCTTATAAAGCATTATTTTAAATTTCACTATCCTCCATCTGTCTAATTTTCAATGCTTCTGCGATGAATTTCGCAACTGATTTAATTACAAGCTCATCATCTGATGACAACACGACTGCAACATTTTGTCTTTTCGCTATATCTAACTGGAAAAGTGAACAATTTGTCCGCACTTCATTATAAGCAGTACAGTGGAACAGAAAGTGTTCTTCGTCATCAATAATGTGTCTACATGCAGGACAAGGAGATTCTGTGGATGTTTCACATTCAAACCATCTTTTGTTCGCATTAAAACCTAAAGTTCTCAACCTAAATCTTGCGTAATTTATTCTGTGCCATCTATCTGTTATGACATTGAGAAACTTTTCAGAATGAAACACATTCTTAAATGAGAAAAACCAGCGATATTTTTCTTTACTTTCCATATCTGAGTGCCAATTCTGTTTAAAAGAACAAATAAGCCTGTCTTTAAATTCCGCAATAAACTGATGCTCATTCCCTACTTCCTGGGCCATCCACACTATTCCAAAACCCTGTTCTGGAAGGACTTTCTTTACTTTATGAGCCCAGTTTTCTTTACCTTTTTCCATTTCTAAAAGCATCATATCATAGGCTTGCCTGCTAAAACGGGACTGGGGTAGCTTCAAGATCTTCAACCAGTACTTAATACATTTCACAAATGTACTTATGTACAAAGGGTATCTGCCCATCTCTCCATATAAAACGGTGTTGGATGAATGAATAGGTACTTGAAGGAAACGCTTCATAGCATACGTATGTACTTTTCCATCATCGAATTTTCATGTAAGCCCCAAATTTCAGCTGCATATGTAAGAAGAGGTTTTATCTGTGTATCAAACATTTTCCAAAATATACTACAGTCTGTACAATTTAGTTTTCTCAGGGATTTCAGAATTTCAATAGTACCTTTTTTCCCTTTTCTTAGAGATTCTTCCCATGCGTAGCGGAAAGTTAATTTTGTTGAAAATGTCATTCCAAGATATTTATATGAATTAACTACTTGAAGGTCTGCATTTCCATAAGACCATTTTTCACACACTGATAGGTGGCCACCCATTCTAAAGACCACTATATTTGTCTTATCCAAGTTAACTGATAAACCTAAGCGATCTGCTTCTTCTTTCAATACATTTAGTTGGCTTTGCAAACCTACAACTGTTCCGGACAGAAGAACAACATCATCAGCATACAGTAATACAACTAATTCAACTGCTCCAGGTATTATCTGGATACCATGTCCTGTTGACAGTGGGAAAGACTACAACTTTGGATTCTCTCTTGAGGGCACATAAGACCGTATGGCGAAAGCTTGGCTGTGTCTGGAGTGGCACTGTCTTCATCTGTCCGTGGGCAGGGGTGGTTGGGTCTGTGGGGTGTGCTCGGCAGCTGGAGGGTGGTGTTTTTCGCCGGTGGGCTCTGCAGTCATGAAATACGGGCTGGTACACCCATGGGGATGCTACTTTAAGGCTGTTATGAGCTGCATCCTGTAGTCTGATTTACCTCTGTTCAGGAGCAGTTATGTCCCTTGATATCTTAATGGAGTGTCCTGCGCGTGCCTGTACCCATCGTCAACACAGCGCAGGCCTCCAAGGGTGGTACAGGACTGCTCTAAAGGCAGGTGAAGACAGTGCTTCTCTGGGTCCTCCCCAGCACCTTCGGGTGCTTCTTTTTCTTCTTTGCCTTAACTAGGCTTACCCTGGAGAAAGGTCCAGTGACGGTGAGGAAAGACCCACTGACCACAGGGAAAGTCTGTTGACAGTGGAAAGACTACAACTTTGGATTCTTTCTTGAGGGCACATACGACCGTATGGCGAAAGCTTGGCTGTGTCTGGAGTGGCACTGTCTTCATCTGTCCGTGGGCAGGGGTGGTTGGGTCTGTGGGGTGTGCTCGGCAGCTGGAGGGTGGTGTTTTTCGCCGGTGGGCTCTGCAGTCATGAAATACGGGCTGGTACACCCATGGGGATGCTACTTTAAGGCTGTTATGAGCTGCATCCTGTAGTCTGATTTACCTCTGTTCAGGAGCAGTTATGTTCCCTTGATATCTTAATGGAGTGTCCTGCGCGTGCCTGTACCCATCGTCAACACAGCGCAGGCCTCCAAGGTTGGTACAGGACTGCTCTAAAGGCAGGTGAAGACAGTGCTTCTCTGGGTCCTCCCCAGCACCTTCGGGTGTTTCTTTTTCTTCTTTGCCTTAACTAGGCTGACCCTGGAGAAAGGTCCAGTGACGGTGAGGAAAGACCCACTGACCACAGGGAAAGTCCTGTTGACAGTGGAAAGACTACAACTTTGGATTCTCTCTTGAGGGCACATACGACCGTATGGCGAAAGCTTGGCTGTGTCTGGAGTGGCACTGTCTTCATCTGTCCGTGGGCAGGGGGTGGTTGGGTCTGTGGGGGTGTGCTCGGCAGCTGGAGGGTGGTGTTTTTCGCCGGTGGGCTCTGCAGTCATGAAATATCGGGCTGGTACACCCATGGGATGCTACTTTAAGGCTGTTATGAGCTGCATCCTGTATCTGATTTACCTCTGTTCAGGAGCAGTTATGTCCTTGAATATCTTAATGGAGTGTCCTGCGCGTGCCTGTACCCATCGTCAACACAGCGCAGGCCTCCAAGGTTGGTACAGGACTGCTCTAAAGGCAGGTGAAGACAGTGCTTCTCTGGGTCCTCCCCAGCACCTTCGGTGTTTCTTTTTCTTCTTTGCCTTAACTAGGCTGACCCTGGAGAAAGGTCCAGTGACGGTGAGGAAAGACCCACTGACCACAGGGAAAGTCCTGTTGACAGTGGGAAAGACTACAACTTTGGATTCTCTCTTGAGGGCACATAAGACCGTATGGCGAAAGCTTGGCTGTGTCTGGAGTGGCACTGTCTTCATCTGTCCGTGGGCAGGGGTGGTTGGGTCTGTGGGGTGTGCTCGCAGCTGGAGGGTGGTGTTTTTCGCCGGTGGGCTCTGCAGTCATGAAATACGGGCTGGTACACCCATGGGATGCTACTTTAAGGCTGTTATGAGCTGCATCCTGTAGTCTGATTTACCTCTGTTCAGGAGCAGTTATGTTCCTTGATAATCTTAATGGAGTGTCCTGCGCGTGCCTGTACCCATCGTCAACACAGCGCAGGCCTCCAAGGTTGGTACAGGACTGCTCTAAAGGCAGGTGAAGACAGTGCTTCTCTGGGTCCTCCCCAGCACCTCGGGTGTTTCTTTTTCTTCTTTGCCTTAACTAGCTGACCCTGGAGAAAGGTCCATGACGGTGAGGAAAGACCACTGACCACAGGGAAAGTCCGTTGACAGTGGAAAGACTACAACTTTGGATTCTCTCTTGAGGGCACATAAGCCGTATGGCGAAAGCTTGGCTGTGTCTGGAGTGGCACTGTCTTCATCTGTGCGTGGGCAGGGGTGGTTGGGTCTGTGGGGTGTGCTCGGCAGCTGGAGGGTGGTGTTTTTCGCCGGTGGGCTCTGCAGTCATGAAATACGGGCTGGTACACTCATGGGGATGCTACTTTAAGGCTGTTATGAGCTGCATCCTGTAGTCTGATTACCTCTGTTCAGGAGCAGTTATGTTCCTTGATATCTTAATGGAGTGTCCTGCGCGTGCCTGTACCCATCGTCAACACAGCGCAGGCCTCCAAGGGTGGTACAGGACTGCTCTAAGGCAGGTGAAGACAGTGCTTCTCTGGGTCCTCCCCAGCACCTTCGGGTGTTTCTTTTTCTTCAACTGCTCCAGGTATTATCTGGATACCATGTCTGCCTTTGCGGGACAATTCCACAGCCAATTCGTTTATGAAAAAGAAAACAATTGTGGACTCAACAAGCATCCTTGTTTTACTCCATTTGGACAATCAAAATAATCTGAATACTCACTCTTCACACGCACACATGCCAGCACTGAGTTGTAGAACCCTCTAATGGCCATGTACATTTACTATTAACACCACTTTTACGGAGTACATTCCACAGAGTGTTTCGATTTACCGAGTCAAAGGCCTTCTTGAAATCTACAAATGCAATGTAGAGCTTCGACTTGCAGAATAGATGCTTTTGAATCAAAGAATATAGTGTAAATATATGGTCTATGGTGCTGTAACTGGTTCTAAAACCTGCTTGTTCTTCCAACATTTTTTCTTCAGTTTCAGCCCATTCATTTAATCTGTATTTAGTATGTGAGTGTAGATTTTACTTAAAATGCTGGTAAGTGATACTCCACGATAGTTGTCGGGATTGTTCACGTCTCCTTTTTTATGAATTGGTACAATAATTGATTTAGCCCACTCTGATGGAAAGATGCCATTATCAAAAAGTTGGGCAAATAAATGAACAAGGAAATCGATTACAGTTGTGTTTGCATTCTTCAACATTTCTGCTACAATTCTATCTGGTCCTGCACTCTTTCCTAATTTTAAATGTTTAATACCAGCAACGACTTCTTCACTGGAAATAGGCTGATTAAAATAATGGCTCAGTTTCATTCTCTTCTACCACACCTGTCTCTTCTTCCATACTTTTATTATCAAAACTATGAAAAACGCCCCCAAAATGGTCATGCCACTGTTTGAACTGAGATTTCGTTATACACAAAACTCTTTTTATTTACAGATCTTATCACTGACCAGAACATTTTAGAATCACTGACTGAATTTTTTAGTTTCTTTAACCTACTTTCTTTAAACTCCAGTTCCTTCGTTTTCCTTAGTGTAACATACTCTTTACGTGATACAGCGTATTCTCCTCTTTTCTTACTTTTATCCTTGGCTGTTTTGCACCTCTGAAATCTTTTTAATAACCTTTTAACTTCCTGTTTCTTTCGTTCGCACTCATTATCAAACCAGTCATTGTATGTTCTGCTGCCTCTGCGAATAACTCGAACCATACAAGCTGCGGCTCCGCACAAGGCACTGACAAATTTATCTAGACTCTCATTCACATTAATTTGCAGTAACTGACGCGCTTTTTGCATGCTGTCTAGAAATTCATCACATTCAAGTTCATTTCTGAATATACCAGCATATTCATCAGCCCAGACAATTTTTTCTTCACATTGTTCTGGGGTTCTCTAATTTACAACAATTACTTCTCCATATAGCTTCAGTTGGTAAGTGCCATGAATAAATGCAATCACCAATGTGTAAATCAAAGTTTGACAACAAGCCATTGTGAACCAGTACGTAATCGATCACACTACATCCGTTTGGAGACACAAAAGTATACTCGCCCTCACTATCACCATCACAAAAACGATTTAAAATGCTCAAGTCGAACATGATACAGAAATCCAACAATGTTTTGCCAAAATTGTGATAACTGTGTCTTTAGAGCAACGTATGCAATTGTCGTCATCCACATTAACATTCTCCATACAGCTCACATAGTTTGTCATAATTTCATTTTCAGCTTGTTTGCAACCTGTTCTGGCATTCAAATCTCCCATAACCATAAAATAAAGTGTATCCATTTCTTTTTCAAACTTTTGAAGTAAGGCATCTTCCATTATTAGAACACCATCTTTGATCAATTTATCGTTGTATATCGGGCCTCCTTCTGGGACCACATAGCAAGCAACCAAGACTACATCTTTTATCAGTGTTAAATATACTTTTATCTAGTTTTTACTGCAATAGCATTGTCACAACTAAGCTTTGTTTCTTTAACCTTGTTATGTAAACTCTTCCTTATTAACAGCAACACACCTCCTGACTTCCTTCCATGAACTGATAGTTTTTTGGCTGGTACAGGAAACTTCAGATAATCAGTGAATTACTGCTATAGTCAAATGACAAGTCGAGGAAGGTTTCAGTGAGAGAAACAAAATCAAATGTATTAACATAATTCATGAAAAAAGCATCCTGTAATTTACTATATAAGTTCTCGACATTGTAATTAAGAAACTTCCACTGAGTTGGATGGTCGGACCTGTCCTATTCATTTTTTGATGCGCTTGAACGCAGATTCCTGTCGTTCACACCACCGCATGTCCCTTTGCCTCGACCCGAACCTGTGAACCTGCTTGATTTCTTTCCTACAGGCGTGTGCATGCCTGCCTGTCTGCCTGGCACGTTTCGACCGCGTGGTGTACGTGCGTCGCTATCCGATGTGCATCAATGACAGGATACGGAGAACCCCGGTTGGCCCTGGCTGACTCGTGTCGCTCACCCCCTGTTCCACTGCGAGGGGCGTGTCCACCGCTGGTACCACCGTCACGCTGTTGTTGATCCTGGATGGGCCGGGTACCGTGACGTGAAGAGGGGGATGAACACCCGCTCACACCGCCCTGCTCGTTCTGCATCGAGGTCTTGTTTAGACGGGACTCGATCTGCTGCTTGTTTGAAACAGACACACCCTGCTGATTCACATTTGTGGTGCTTTGCACACGTGCCATCCCATGACTACTCGTTGGACTTGTGAGAGCACTGCATGCATCCTCTCTTCCCACCACCTGAGCATATGACCGGGGTTCTGGGAGTTGGGGGCTAATAACCAACCGACCTTTTTTGAAGAAGGCTCTCTTCCCTTCCCTCCTGGCTTCTGCAACGATCTGGGCCTGTGCTCTAGTAAGGTCGTTTGCCACTCGAACTCCTTTGTCTAGAAGTTGCTGCCGAGTGTCTCTGTTCGCAATTAAGGACATTTTGTCTTTCCACCTTCTAAATTTGACAATCATTGGTCTAGTTTGACCTTCATGTGCGTAGCCTGTCCGGTGTGCTCGTTCAATGTCATCTACTGTCCAGCGCCTATGATCGTCTGTATTGTTTTAGAACATCGACTACTGCTTTGGTACATGTGTCAAACGTTTCACTGGGCTGCTTTTGGGGAATCCGAAAAAGCGCAGATTATCTCGTCTAGAAAAAGACTCTAATCTGTCGGTCTGTCTGTTTTTAGTTTCTCAACCTTTTCTTTCACCTCCTTTATCATTTCAGTTAATTATGTACGTCTTCCTTTCCGTTATGTGTCGCGGCAAACAGGTGTTGTATGTCAGTTGTTACGTCAGTCACTGTCTCTTTAATTGCCTGTGTTCAGTTTCCAGTTTGTCACATCTTTTGTTTATCTCTTCACATTGTACTTTTACATGGCCTAGTTCCTCTTTAATTTCTCCAAGATCATTTCTTATTAGTGAAGTTTGTTGCTGAAGTTGTTGTTTTATGGCCTGCATAAGTCTGTTAAAGATGGCTTCATGTTCTGTCGTCAAAGTGGTCGCTGCCGTCCCATCTACTGACGACATTTCTTGTCGGTCATGGTTGGGGCCAGGGTTTGTCTCAATGTCACCGCTAAGTTGGAGTCTGCTGAGTGAGAACACAGAATGCACGATACAAAAAGTAATAACAATGATCTGTACGTGCATGTCGGCCTGACACAAACCAGTGTTGTTACACATCAAAGCTGTGTGAAACTCAGTTCCTTTCACATTCACATAGGCCTATTCCAACAACAAAACCCATCCATGGACATCACCTTGGCTACATTTCTCATGAAACTGTGAATCAACGCTATAATGATATAACATAGCACAAATATAGATGATAACATCAATCAAAGTTGCTTGGGATTTGTATGCGTCAGTGCTATCCAGATCAAAAGTCTCCACCTTATTTCGAATGGCCTTTGACCTACCGTTCCGTCTGCCATCGAAAATGCCTACAGCGGCCCTCCATGTTAGCAGGTCCACCATTGCTGCTTCTCCAGTAACTTGACTACTTATTGAACCAATTCATATATTATAGGAAAAACTGCAATAATCTATGATTCTGTCTTGACTGTAGACTAGGGAATCCATAAGCTGATTAAGCATGTCGAGAAAAAGAAAGCCCACACGTGGACACACTCGGGTTTTGTTGACTAAGTGACGTAATTTTCTGTCATATGTAAAGAGAACAAAAAAGACGTCATAAACAAGACGCCCGATTTAGAACTGCAAACAAAGCCACAGTACGCAATAACAAACCACAAGGTCCCTCTGCACAAGGTGCAGCCCAGTCAGCAGGGGCCACGAGATGGTGCAGTCTCTGCAACGGCGGAAGGGGATGAGGGACAATCTTCCATCGGCCAGACGGGCGGTGCTACCACGGCAACACGACGCCTGTCCAGCCACCCCCGTAGAAAACAAACGTCTTTGACCTGTCTCGACTCAGAGGATTGTTCTAATCAGAGGATTGTTCTAATCGTTCTTGAACTGCAGCCCGTTTCGCTGCCCGACAACCGTGTGTGTCATCCGAGACTCCGCAGAACACACTACAGAGCCGAAGCAACATCAGACGACGACCGCAAACAAGATGAGAACAACTGGTGTCAGCACAGATCCCGCCCTGTCCGTTGACACACGAAAGACCAATTCCGCCTCTCCAGAAGCCAAGTCAATCACCCCCCTCAGTCTCCATCACTCCATGCACCATGAGACACCTCACAATCGCACTCCTCTGGCCAACGAAAGAAGCTAAGGCTGGAAACCACCACTGAAGACGGAGCACCACACAGAAGCTGTTGGCACGCCGCCATCTTGTTACTCCCCCCGAGAGAGAGGAGAGAGAGAGAGAGTCACATAAGAATACAAGCATATCGACAGAATGACAAGAGGCAGGAGGCAGTAGGAAACACACACACACACACACACACACACACACACACACACACACAGTACTCAATAAGACATACTTACTAAACAAAATAAGATACATGTGCATTTCAAGTACAAAAACACTTTCTAAATAGTCAGGTACATACATAAGGCAAAGAGGGTGGTGGTGATTGGTGGTGGATTTTTGGCGGAGTATGCAAGTACTGGCAGATAAGATGGTTGAAATAAGGTGTTTGAAGGTTGATATGCATTGGCGTTGTTTGGTTGATTCAGGGAGCGAGTTCCATTGACAGGAACCTGAATATGTTAAACTGGATTTGAATAAGTCAATTCTAGGAACAGGGACATGAAGTTTGGGTAGAGTCCTTGAGGAATTTATTGAGAATCTGTGAACTAATGTTGAGGGTGCCTTCCCAGACACAATCTTGTGCATTATGATCCCTTTGTTGTATTCTAATCTTAGACTTTAGGGAGAACTTGAATCTTTTTATAGTCCGAGTCCAGAAGACTATTGCTTTTTAGGAGGACTAATTTGAGTGCTCGCTTGTGTAGGCTTAACAATGGTTTGAGAGTGTTAGCGCTAGCACAATCCCATAGAGTAGATCCATAGTCTATGTATGATTGAACATGAGACTGGAAAAAGAGCTTGCGTGAATGCAGGTCGAGGAAGCGTTTGATTTTGGAGAGTTGATAAACTTTCTGTGAAACTTTTTTGCATAGTGAGGTTATGTGAGCTTGCCAACTCATATTGTTATCAATTGTTATTCCTAGCACTTTGAGGAATTTAACCTGTTCAACGGGTTCATTTTTAAGATGTACAGGAGGAAACTTAAGAGTGAGATTTTGTCTTTTTTGCCTGGTTGTGATAAGCATGGATTTAGTTTTTTTGAGGGTGAAACGACAGGTGATTTAGAGAGAGAGAGAGAGAGAGAGAGAGAGAGAGAGAGGAGAGAGAGAGAGGGGAGAATTAAGGTTGTTCTGACTTTGAGAAACGTCCCAAGCCATTAAATTTTGTCATAACATTAACTCTCACGTGAAGTGAAGGGTATAGAAAGTTGTTCCGCACACACTTCATTTCTAGCACCTTTTTTCGCACATCTGTCAGCGAGTTTATTGCCCAAGATTCCATGTTGTGGACGGAATCCAAAAGAAAGTTAGCCTCAGTTCCGGGAGCCGGAATAGCTCGTTGGTAGAGCGCCTGACTCGTAATCTTGGTGATCCTGGGGTTGCGGGTTCGAACCTCCGCCGGGGCGTTTCGGTACAGGGGGTTTTTCCCTAGGAGTTAACACTGGTTCTGACGCCATTTCCCATACAGTCCTTCGAATGAGACTATAAACCGAGGTTCCGTGTGTGAACGCACGCATAACATCTTGCACACACGTAAAATCCCATCACCAACTTTCGGAAGAGTAGGCCAGTTTGGCCGTTGGTATGGATGACACGTTACACATAGCATGCACCCTGCGTGAGAAATGGAAAGAATGAAGGAAGTAAGGAAAATGAGTGTTCGATATTGAACGATACTCACTGGATGACACGGGAAACGACTGAATGAAGCGCCGGCTGGCAGCTCTTCAGTCGGCACTACCCAGGTAGGCAGCCCGTTGTGTAAAACGAGTGTTGATTGTAAAGCGCTTAGAGCTTGGCCTCTAGCCGAGAATAGGCGCTATATAAGTATTCATTATTATTATTATTATTATTATTATTATTATTATATCAAATTATGAGTTAGATGACAAATTTCCTTTAAAACAAAATTATCATCATTCGATTTGCAAATCTTAAGGGATTGCAATACTGGCATCGAATCTCCGCAGAACAGCACTTGAAAAATTGACAATGGTAAGTCAAATTTTAAAAGCAGACTAATTATTATGGATCTAGTTGCAAAGTGAGACGACTGCAGGCGGAAATCTAAACAAATCTTAAACAAAATGTTAGCGAACCGCCAAGAGAAACGTGAACAAACGAGTCACAAGACAAGACACGACGCGTTTCGATCTCTTAGGTCTTCTTCAGGCAAGACACAAACAAATAGTACAAAGAAAATGAACGAATTTGTCACTTAGCTTTCTTCAGCGCAAGGTAGGCGTTGAATGAAAACGAGGCTGTAAGAAGATAATGTGTGAGTCAAGGTTGTAATGATGATAATTACATTACTGATAGGAATACTAATAAAGGTCAAAATATTGAAAAATAAATTAAGACAGGATTACTGTTACTTTTGGTGATAATAAGGCGATAGCAGTTGTAGTATGGAGAAAGGAGAGTGGGTTAGAGGATTCTTAAGCACCATGGTTGCCGTGGTGATGGCGATGGGGATGCCAATACTAACAATAGTGTTACTGATGATACTGCTAACAACTATTGTGAAGGTAAAAGTAATAAAAGCACGACACAGAAATATACTTAGAAAATACATTTTTATAATAATCATAATAAATAAATTCAAGATATGAAATAAATAAATGAAACAAAACAAAAAAATTGTAAAAGAAAGAAAAAAAAGAAAAAGAACAAATATTTGTAAATGAATAAACAAATAAATAGATAACAAAACCAAATAAAATAGAAATAGAAAAATACAAAATAATAATAATAATAACAATGATAATAATAATAATAATAATAATAATAATAATAATAATAATAATAATAAATAGATAAATAATTGAAAAATAATAAGATAATAGTATGGATGAATAGAAATAATAATTAAAAAAATCAACAATTTTAATAATAGTAATGATACTAAAGGTATTAATACTAATACTAAGGGGATTAAACACACACACACACACACACACACACACACACACACGCACGCACGCACGCACGCACGCACGCACCCCACACACACACACACACACACACACACACACGCACCAACGTCTACCTTGCGCTGAAGAGATCAAGCTAAGTGACAAACTCGTTCATTTTCATTGTCGTATTTGTTTGTGTCATCCCTGAAGAAGACCTAAGAAGTCGAAACGCGTCGTGTTTTGTCTTGTGACTCGTTTGTCCACACTTTTCCAGGCGGTTCGCTAACATTTATTTAAGATTTGTTTAGATTTCCGCCTGCAGTCGTCTCGCTTTGAAACCAAACAATTTTGATTAAACAGTGGCAATTTAATGATGATATTTTGACGACTGGGGTGATTTCAACGGTCGAAAAGTTCCCTGGCTATTTTTAAACAACAAAAAGGTTCCCCCGGGGGGGGACTTTCCAGGTAATACATCCACGAGCTGGCACGCTACACCGTACACTCCGTATGCGCATGCGCGACTGACCGGAATCTGTGGTTATTTTCAACATGGCAGATTATGACAACCGAGGGTATGCAAAGGAACGTTATACATATAGGGATAGTTATGATGGGTATGATAATGATTTGTTTTAGCATGCAGACTTGTGTTCGAGAATGCACTTGTGATTTGTATGCATCTTACCTTTCTTTCGTATTTTCACATATTTTTAAGCTAGGTCGAATGCGTGCACAGTGAGTGCGACTGCAGCCAGTGCAGGCCGCAAAGCGACTGAGGGGACTGTCCTGATGTTTTGGTAAATTTGTATTGTATCGGCACTGACACAGCACAGCCTAACTCGGTGACAGACCGTCCAGTACATAAGTAGCAGATCGATCAGTGATTTAGTGACCGGTTGTGTCTTTCCGATGAACTGTGCAGTTTTTGTCTGCCTTCTAAATTAAAGTCTGCGCACAAGTACTCGGACACACCGAAGGTTTCTTGTTGCTAATCATATTGTTTTGAAAGTGAACCCCTCAGCACGTCACCAACTCTCCCCTCCCACTGTTGTGTGTCACTGTGTGTGTGTGCGTGTGCGTGAGTGCGCGCGCGCGTGCGCACGCTTGTGTATGTGTCAATTATTGAGTGGTACCATTAGTAGTTGTTTGGGGATCGTTAAGGGAGACTTCGGGTGGGTGAGGAACCATGTGACATTGAAGAATGGTTCAGTGTGTTGTCATGACAATCATGAGCATTGCTGATGATGCACACTTTGTGTGCATTTCATGCTTTGAACTCTGAATTTACTTGTTCAGTTTTTCAGTGCGCAGACGTTCGCCATTAGTAATCTCTTGATGGAGCTTCATCCATTTAGACTAAATTTCAAGTGGTTCATTTCATTCTCTTCCTTTTATTTGGAGAAAAATGAAGAGTAAGAACAAAAGGATGAAATAGTACAACCTTTAATGTAATGTGATGTGTGTTTGATCACTGTTAAAGAATGATGATGAATGCTTAAACTTACCTTTAAGCTACAGAGAGTGGTGAAGTCATAGGCCTATCAGATTTTCTGTGACTCTACATGATTGGAGCAACTGTAAACAATGATGCCAAGTAAAGGCATAGTAGCTTTTCTGTTTGCAAGGCTTTTGTGTGCAGCATTTAAACAGTATATGCAGTCTGCAAAATTTTTGCCAATAAATAGCCTTAACATTACACACAGCCATCAGCTCTTTGAGTTTTAGACTTAAGTATCAGACTCTAAATTAGTAGGCTCCTGGCATCTGACCTTCATACACCTTTCCCTGTTTATCCCCTCTGCATGTAAAATGTTATCCATCATCAGTGGACGACGACATTGGTGATTTTCTGCCAAATATACATTTTCTCTGTAGAATACAGAGAATATTCCATTCTTGGAATCACTGCAGATATACAGGGGGCATACTGAACGCTATACAGACACCACTAGAGCTATGATACATCTAGGAAAGCAGGGAAGCTGTCTGCTTTTATGTTGAGCATCTGCATGATTTAAACCTGGAACGTCTGTGAACTTGGTGCACTGCCACTGACTTAGCCAGCCACATGCTATAGCTGTAGTGACTCCAGGATTTCTTCAAGTTGGCAAGTGAGATACAGAATGTTGCTGCGCTGAAGTAAGTGATGACCATTTCCATCCAGGTGCAACTTTTGTATCAGTCAATGTATGGTGAAGAACATGGAAAATTACATTCAGAAAAGAAATCTTAAATGAGGCAGGGGGATAACGAACGCCAAATAACCAAGAAATGACTCTTAGTGAGGTAACTCTTGTTCCCATAATGGGAGCAAAAGTTACCCTTCTGGTTAGTTATTTGGAAAATTAGATCCAGAAAGTCATAGTACTCACTCTGGCTGTGTGACAAAGCAAGAAAGAGTTGTCATTAGTAGAAGGCTCAGTAGGTGGTGTCGCTGTCTGCGGGTTTGCTGGATCAGATCCAGCACCGCTAGTAACTGAATCCCACTGAAGTGATTCAGCAGCTGTACAGTGTCCCTTCCGCTAGGTTGCTGCATGATGGCCTGTGATTGATTGCTCCCCATGGACAGCCGGTGCCAGCCTTGTGACCTGACAGACCTTACTGTGGCTGCCTCAGTGTATGGCGAAGCCACAGTGAGCAGCGCAAGTGTGATGGCTCTTACACTAAGAGCATGGAAGATAAACAGCGCAAAAACAAAACAAAACGAAAAAGTCATGAAAGCAGGGTTTGGTGAATGTTCTGGTACCTTTTAGCACTGCCAAGAAGGTTATGTTTTTACCTGCCTCTGTTGATTGGTTGGTACGGTTTGTCTGTTAACAGGGTTACATGAAAACTTCTGAATCTTTCAGTTTCATGATCAAAGTTTGTATTTGAAGAAAGGCTGTAGCCTAGGCAAGAACCCAAAGAGGCAAATCCATGATGCAGATCCGGATCAGACAGTGGATCCACATAGTTACCATTTCTGTGTTGTACCGAAGACTTGAAAGTTGCAGTGAGATTGAATACGTAGCATTTACAGTTCCTTTCTTTGTTTTTTAGAGGACTGTTCTACTTAGCTGAGATCTGCATCATCTCAAGTGCTCTTTTAGTATTGCATTTTGCTTTTAAACTGTAATTATGCAGTGCTCATTCCCATTTATGTCATGAATGAATTATTGAAACATGATA
>CM031621.1:38108970-38172431 GCA_018398815.1 Conus ventricosus
GGAAAAGTGAACAATTTGCCCGCACTTCATTAAAACGTACGGGGAAACAGAAAGTGTTTTGTCATAAATAATGTGTCTACATGCAGGACAAGGGATTCTGTGGATGTTTCAATTCAAAACCATCTTTTGTTCGCATTAAAACTAAAGTTCTCAACCTAAATCTTGCGTAATTTATTCTGTGCCATCTATCTGTTATGACATGAGAAACTTTTCAGAATGAAAACCATTCTAAATGAGAAAAACCAGCGATATTTTTCTTTACTTCCATATCTGAGTGCCAATTCTGTTTAAAAGAACAAATAAGCTGTCTTTAAATTCCGCAATAAACTGATGCTCATTCCCTACTTCCTGGGCATCCACACTATTCCAAAACCCTGTTCTGGAAGGACTTTCTTTACTTTATGAGCCCAGTTTTCTTTACCTTTTCCATTTCTAAAGCATATATCATAGGTTGCCTGCTAAAACGGGACTGGGGTAGCTTCAAGATCTTCAACCAGTACTTAATACATTTCACAAATGTACTTATGTACAAGGGTATCTGCCCATCTCTCCATATAAAACGGTGTTGGATGAATGAATAGGTACTGAAGGAAACGCTTCATAGCATACGTATGTACTTTTCCATCATCGAATTTTCATGTAAGCCCCAAATTTTCAGCTGCATATGTAAGAAGAGGTTTATCTGTGTATCAAACATTTCCAAAATATACTACAGTCTGTACAATTTAGTTTTCTCAGGGATTTCAGAATTTCAATAGTACCTTTTTTCCCTTTTCTTAGAGATTCTTCCCATGCGTAGCGGAAAGTTAATTTTGTTGAAAATGTCATTCCAAGATATTTATATGAATTAACTACTTGAAGGTCTGCATTTCCATAAGACCATTTTTCACACACTGATAGGTGGCCACCCATTCTAAAGACCACTATATTTGTCTTATCCAAGTTAACTGATAAACCTAAGCGATCTGCTTCTTCTTTCAATACATTTAGTTGGCTTTGCAAACCTACAACTGTTCCGGACAGAAGAACAACATCATCAGCATACAGTAATACAACTAATTCAACTGCTCCAGGTATTATCTGGATACCATGTCCTGTGACAGTGGGAAAGACTACAATTTGGATTCTCTCTTGAGGGCACATAAGACCGTATGGCGAAGCTTGGCTGTGTCTGGAGTGGCACTGTCTTCATCTGTCCGTGGGCAGGGGTGGTTGGGTCTGTGGGGTGTGCTCGGCAGCTGGAGGGTGGTGTTTTTCGCCGTGGCTCTGCAGTCATGAATACGGGCTGGTACACCCATGGGGATGCTACTTTAAGGCTGTTATGAGCTGCATCCTGTAGTCTGATTTACCTCTGTTCAGGAGCAGTTATGTCCCTTGATATCTTAATGGAGTGTCCCTGCGCGTGCCTGTACCCATCGTCAACACTGCGCAGGCCTCCAAGGGTGGTACAGGACTGCTCTAAAGGCAGGTGAAGACAGTGCTTCTCTGGGTCCCCCCAGCACCTTCGGGTGCTTCTTTTTCTTCTTTGCCTTAACTAGGCTTACCCTGGAGAAAGGTCCAGTGACGGTGAGGAAAGACCCACTGACCACGGGAAAGTCCTGTTGACAGTGGGAAAGACTACAACTTTGGATTCTTTCTTGAGGGCACATACGACCGTATGGCGAAAGCTTGGCTGTGTCTGGAGTGGCACGTCTTCATCTGTCCGTGGGCAGGGGTGGTTGGGTCTGTGGGGTGTGCTCGCGCAGCTGGAGGGTGTGTTTTTCGCCGTGGGCTCTGCACATGATACGGGTGTACTCCCATGGGGATCACTTTAAGGTTAAGAGCTGCACGTAATTGTTTACTCTGTTCACGCTGAACGTCTTTGTCTAAGGTGGGGCGTTCTTTCCCTGTTAACACACTGCAGCCCAGGTAGGTACAGGAGCCTAAGGCAGGTGAAAAGGCTTCTTCCCCGGCACTTCTTTCTTTTCTTTTTTTGCCTTTAAAAGGGCCCTGGAGAAAGGTCCAGTGACTCATGGCCCAGACGAGGGGAGGGTTTCTTGACAGGGGAAATTCAACTTTGGATTCTCCTTGGGGCCAGTAAGACGTATGGCGAAAGCATGGTCTGGTGGCACTGTGTATGGGTGGCGGTTGGTTGTTGTGGGTTTGCTCGGCAGCTTGAAGGTGTTTTTTCGCCGGTGGCTCTCGTCATGAAACGGGGTCCAACCTGGGACCACTTTAAGGCTGTTTTGATGCTTCTTGGTTCCTCTGTTCGGAGGTTCTATGCCTTGTCTTAATGGGTCCTGCGAAGTGCCTGTACCTGATCAACACAACGAGGCCTCCAGGAAGGCCTTTAGTAAAGGCACGTTGAAATCTTCTTGGGTCCCCCCCAGCTTTCGGGTATCTTTTTTCTTGCTTAAACAGGCTCCTGGAGAAAGGAGTGGGGGAGGGAAGCCCCCAGGAAAAGTCGTTGCGTGGAAAGATAAATTTGGATTCTCTTGAGGTAACCGTAGGCGAAGCTTGGCTGTGTCTGGGTGGCTTTCATCTGTCCGTGGGCAGGGGTGGTTGGGTCTGTGGGGTGTGCTCGGCAGCTGGAGGGTGGTGTTTTCGCCGGTGGGGCTCTGCAGTCATGAAATACGGGCTGGTACACTCATGGGGATGCTACTTTAAGGCTGTTATGAGCTGCATCCTGTAGTCTGATTTACCTCTGTTCAGGAGCAGTTATGTTCCTTGATATCTTAATGGAGTGTCCTGCGCGTGCCTGTACCCATCGTCAACACAGCGCAGGCCTCCAAGGTGGTACAGGACTGCTCTAAGGCAGGTGAAGACAGTGCTTCTCTGGGTCCTCCCAGCACCTTCGGGTGTTTCTTTTTCTTCACTGCTCCAGGTATTATCTGGATACCATGTCTGCCTTTGCGGACAATTCCACAGCCAATTCGTTTATGAAAAAAGAAAACAATTGTGGACTCAACAAGCATCCTTGTTTTACTCCATTTGGACAATCAAATAATCTGAATACTCACTCTTCACACGCACACATGCCAGCACTGAGTTGTAGACCCCTCTAATGGCCATGTACAATTTACTATTAACAACCACTTTTACGGAGTACATTCCACAGAGTGTTTCGATTTACCGAGTCAAAGGCCTTCTTGAAATCTACAAATGCAATGTAGAGCTTCGACTTGCAGAATAGATGCTTTTGAATCAAAGAATATAGTGTAAATATTGGTCTATGGTGCTGTAACTGGTTCTAAAACCTGCTTGTTCTTCCAACATTTTTTCTTCAGTTTCAGCCCATTCATTAATCTTGTATTTAGTATGTGAGTGTAGATTTTACTTAAATGCTGGTAAGTGATACTCCACGATAGTTGTCGGGATTGTTCACGTCTCCTTTTTTATGAATTGGTACAATATTGATTTAGCCCACTCTGATGGAAAGATGCCATTATCAAAAAGTTGGGCAATAAATGAACAAGGAAATCGATTACAGTTGTGTTTGCATTCTTCAACATTTCTGCTACAATTCTATCTGGTCCTGCACTCTTTCCTAATTTTAAATGTTTAATACCAGCAACGACTTCTTCACTGGAATAGGCTGATTAAATAATGGCTCAGTTTCATTCTCTTCTCCACACCTGTCTCTTCTTCCATACTTTTATTATCAAAACTATGAAAAACGCCCCAAAATGGTCATGCCACTGTGATCTGAGATTTCGTTATACACAAAACTCTTTTTATTTACAGATCTTATCACTGACCAGAACATTTTAGAATCACTGACTGATTTTTTAGTTTCTTTAACCTACTTTCTTTAAACTCCAGTTCCTTCGTTTTCCTTAGTGTAACATACTCTTTACGTGATACAGCGTATTCTCCTCTTTTCTTACTTTTATCCTTGGCTGTTTTGCACCTCTGAAATCTTTTTAATAACCTTTTAACTTCCTGTTCTTTCGTTCGCACTCATTATCAAACCAGTCATTGTATGTTCTGCTGCCTCTGCGAATAACTCGAACCATACAAGCTGCGGCTCCGCACAAGGCACTGACAAATTTATCTAGACTCTCATTCACATTAATTTGCAGTAACTGACGCGCTTTTTGCATGCTGTCTAGAAATTCATCACATTCAAGTCATTTCTGAATATACCAGCATATTCATCAGCCCAGACAATTTTTTCTTCACATTGTTCTGGGGTTCTCTAATTTACAACAATTACTTCTCCATATAGCTTCAGTTGGTAAGTGCCATGAATAAATGCAATCACCAATGTGTAAATCAAAGTTTGACAACAAGCCATTGTGAACCAGTACGTAATCGATCACACTACATCCGTTTGGAGACACAAAAGTATACTCGCCCTCACTATCACCATCACAAAAAACGATTTAAATGCTCAAGTCGAACATGATACAGAAATCCAACAATGTTTTGGCCAAAATTGTTGTTAAACTGTGTCTTTAGAGCAACGTATGCAATTGTCGTCATCCACATTAACATTCTCCATACAGCTCACATAGTTGTCATAATTTCATTTTCAGCTTGTTTGCACCTGTTCTGGCATTCAAATCTCCCATAACCATAAAATAAAGTGTATCCATTTCTTTTTCAAACTTTTGAAGTAAGGCATCTTCCATTATTAGAACACCATCTTTGATCAATTTATCGTTGTATATCGGCCCTCCTTCTGGGACCACATAGCAAGCAACCAAGACTACATCTTATCAGTGTTAAATATACTTTTATCTAGTTTTACTGCAATAGCATTGTCACAACTAAGCTTTGTTTCTTTAACCTTGTTATGTAAACTCTTCCTTATTAACAGCAACACACCTCCTGACTTCCTTCCATGAACTGATAGTTTTTTGGCTGGTACAGGAAACTTCAGATAATCAGTGAATTACTGCTATAGTCAAATGACAAGTCGAGGAAGGTTTCAGTGAGAGAAACAAAATCAAATGTATTAACATAATTCATGAAAAAAGCATCCTGTAATTACTATATAAGTTCTCGACATTGTAATTAAGAAACTTCCACTGAGTTGGATGGTCGGACCTGTCCTATTCATTTTTTGATGCGCTTGAACGCAGATTCCTGTCGTTCACACCACCGCATGTCCCTTTGCCTCGACCCGAACCTGTGAACCTGCTTGATTTCTTTCCTACAGGCGTGTGCATGCCTGCCTGTCTGCCTGGCACGTTTCGACCGCGTGGTGTACGTGCGTCGCTATCCCGATGTGCATCAATGACAGGATACGGAGAACCCCGGTTGGCCCTGGCTGACTCGTGTCGCTCACCCCCTGTTCCACTGCGAGGGGCGTGTCCACCGCTGGTACCACCGTCACGCTGTTGTTGATCCTGGATGGGCCGGGTACCGTGACGTGAAGAGGGGGATGAACACCCGCTCACACCACCCTGCTCGTTCTGCATCGAGGTCTTGTTTAGACGGGACTCGATCTGCTGCTTGTTTGAAACAGACACACCCTGTGATTCACATTTGTGGTGCTTTGCACACGTGCCATCCCATGACTACTCGTTGGACTTGTGAGAGCACTGCATGCATCCTCTCTTCCCACCACACTGAGCATATGACCGGGGTTCGGGAGTTGGGGCTAATAACCAACCGACCTTTTTTTGAAGAAGGCTCTCTCCCTTCCCTCCTGGCTTCTGCAACGATCTGGGCCTGTGCTCTAGTAAGGTCGTTTGCCACTCGAACTCCTTTGTCTAGAAGTTGCTGGCCGAGTGTCTCTGTTCGCAATTAAGGACATTTTGTCTTTCCACCTTCTAAATTTGACAATCATTGGTCTAGTTTGACCTTCATGTGCGTAGCCTGTCCGGTGTGCTCGTTCAATGTCATCTACTGTCCAGCGCCTATGATCGTCTGTATTGTTTAGAACATCGACTACTGCTTGGTACATGTGTCAAACGTTTCACTGGGCTGCTTTTGGGAATCCCGAAAAAGCGCAGATTATCTCGTCTAGAAAAAGACTCTAATCTGTCGGTGTCTGTTTTTAGTTTCTCAACCTTTTCTTCACCTCCTTTATCATTTCAGTTAATTTATGTACGTCTTCCTTTCCGTATGTGTCGCGACAAACAGGTGTTGTATGTCAGTTGTTACGTCAGTCACTGTCTCTTTTAAATTGCCTGTGTTCAGTTTCCAGTTTGTCACATCTTTTGTTTATCTCTTCACATTGTACTTTTACATGGCCTAGTTCCTCTTTAATTTCTCCAAGATCATTTTTATTAGTGAAGTTTGTTGCTGAAGTTGTTGTTTTATGGCCTGCATAAGTCTGTTAAAGATGGCTTCATGTTCTGTCGTCAAAGTGGTCGCTGCCGTCCCATCTACTGACGACATTTCTGTCGGTCATGGTTGGGGCCAGGGTTTGTCTCAATGTCACCGCTAAGTTGGAGTCTGCTGAGTGAGAACACAGAATGCACGATACAAAAGTATAACAATGATCTGACGTGCATGTCGGCCTGACACAAACCAGTGTTGTTACACATCAAAGCTGTGTGAAACTCAGTTCCTTTCACATTCACATAGGCCTATTCCAACAACAAAACCCCATCCATGGACATCACCTTGGCTACATTTCTCATGAAACTGTGATCAACGCTATAATGATATAACATAGCACAAATATGATGATAACATCAATCAAAGTTGCTTGGATTTGTATGCGTCAGTGTATCCAGATCAAAAGTCTCCACCTTATTTCGAATGGCCTTTGACCTACCGTTCCGTCTGCCATCGAAAATGCCTACAGCGGCCCTCCATGTTAGCAGGTCCACCATTGCTGCTTCTCCAGTACTTGACTACTTATTGAACCAATTCATTATTATAGGAAAAAACTGCAATAATCTATGATTCTGTCTTGACTGTAGACTAGGAATCCATAAGTTGATTAAGCATGTCGAGAAAAGAAAGCCCACACGTGGGACACACTCGGGTTTTGTTGACTAAGTGACGTAATTTTCTGTCATATGTAAGAGAACAAAAAAGCGTCATAAACAAGACGCCCGATTTAGAACTGCAAACAAAGCCACAGTACGCAATAACAAACCACAAGGTCCCTCTTGCACAAGGTGCAGCCCAGTCAGCAGGGGCCACGAGATGGTGCAGTCTCTGCAACGGCGGAAGTGGATGAGGGACAATCTTCCATCGGCCAGACGGGCGGTGCTACCACGGCAACACGACGCCTGTCCAGCCACCCCCGTAGAAAACAAACGTCTTTGACCTGTCTCGACTCAGAGGATTGTTCTAATCAGAGGATTGTTCTAATCGTTCTTGAACTGCAGCCCGTTTCGCTGCCCGACAACCGTGTGTGTCATCCGAGACTCCGCAGAACACACTACAGAGCCGAAGCAACATCAGACGACGACCGCAAACAAGATGAGAACAACTGGTGTCAGCACAGATCCCGCCCTGTCCGTTGACACACGAAAGACCAATTCCGCCTCTCCAGAAGCCCAAGTCAATCACCCCCCCAGTCTCCATCACTCCATGCACCATGAGACACCTCACAATCGCACTCCCTCTGGCCAACGAAAGAAGCTAAGGCTGGAAACCACCACTGAAGACGGAGCACCACACAGAAGCTGTTGGCACGCCGCCATCTTGTTACTCCCCCCGAGAGAAGAGAGAGAGAGAGAGTCACATAAGATACAAGCATATCGACAGAATGACAAGAGGGCAGGAGGCAGTAGGAAACACACACACACAAAACACACACACACACAACACACGTACTCAAATAAGACATACTTACTAAACAAAATAGATACATGTGCATTTCAAGTACAAAAACACTTTCTAAATAGTCAGGTACATACATAAGGCAAAGAGGGTGGTGGTGATTGGTGGTGGATTTTTGGCGGAGTATGCAAGTACTGGCAGATAAGATGGTTGAAATAATGGTGTTTGAAGGTTGATATGCATTGGCGTTGTTTGGTTGATTCAGGGAGCGAGTTCCATTGACAGGAACCTGAATATGTTAACTGGATTTGAATAAGTCAATTCTAGGAACAGGGACATGAAGTTTGGGTAGAGTCCTTGAGGAATTTATTGAGAATCTGTGAACTAATGTTGAGGGTGCCTTCCCAGACACAATCTTGTGCATTATGATCCCTTTGTTGTATTCTAATCTTAGACTTAGGGGAGAACTTGAATCTTTTTATAGTCCGAGTCCAGAAGACTATTGCTTTTTAGGAGGACTAATTTGAGTGCTCGCTTGTGTAGGCTTAACAATGGTTTGAGAGTGTTTAGCGCTAGCACAATCCCATAGAGTAGATCCATAGTCTATGTATGATTGAACATGAGACTGGAAAAAGAGCTTGCGTGAATGCAGGTCGAGGAAGCGTTTGATTTTGGAGAGTTGATAAACTTTCTGTGAAACTTTTTTGCATAGTGAGGTTATGTGAGCTTGCCAACTCATATTGTTATCAATTGTTATTCCTAGCACTTTGAGGAATTTAACCTGTTCAACGGGTTCATTTTTAAGATGTACAGGAGGAAACTTAAGAGTGAGATTTTGTCTTTTTTGCCTGGTTGTGATAAGCATGGATTTAGTTTTTTTGAGGGTGAAACGACAGGTGATTTAGAGAGAGAGAGAGAGAGAGAGAGAGAGAGAGAGAGAGAGAGAGAGAGAGAGAGAGAGAATTAAGGTTGTTCTGACTTTGAGAAACGTCCCAAGCCATTAAATTTTGTCATAACATTAACTCTCACGTGAAGTGAAGGGTATAGAAAGTTGTTCCGCACACACTTCATTTCTAGCACCTTTTTTCGCACATCTGTCAGCGAGTTTATTGCCCAAGATTCCATGTTGTGACGGAATCCAAAAGAAAGTTAGCCTCAGTTCCGGGAGCCGGAATAGCTCGTTGGTAGAGCGCCTGACTCGTAATCTTGGTGATCCTGGGGTTGCGGGTTCGAACCTCCGCCGGGGCGTTTCGGTACAGGGGGTTTTTCCCTAGGAGTTAACACTGGTTCTGACGCCATTTCCCATACAGTCCTTCGAATGAGACTATAAACCGAGGTTCCGTGTGTGAACGCACGCATAACATCTTGCACACACGTAAAATCCCATCACCAACTTTCGGAAGAGTAGGCCAGTTTGGCCGTTGGTATGGATGACACGTTACACATAGCATGCACCCTGCGTGAGAAATGGAAAGAATGAAGAAGTAAGGAAAATGAGTGTTCGATATTGAACGATACTCACTGGATGACACGGAAACGACTGAATGAAGCGCCGGCTGGCAGCTCTTCAGTCGGCACTACCCAGGTAGGCAGCCCGTTGTGTAAACGAGTGTTGATTGTAAAGCGCTTAGAGCTTGGCCTCTAGCCGAGAATAGGCGCTATATAAGTATTCATTATTATTATTATTTTATTATTATTATTATTATATCAAATTATGAGTTAGATGACAAATTTCCTTTAAAACAAAATTATCATCATTCGATTTGCAATCTTAAGGATTGCAATACTGGCATCGAATCTCCGCAGAACAGCACTTGAAAAATTGACAATGGTAAGTCAAATTTTAAAAGCAGACTAATTATTATGGATCTAGTTGCAAAGTGAGACGACTGCAGGCGGAAATCTAAACAAATCTTAACAAAATGTTAGCGAACCGCCAAGAGAAACGTGAACAAACGAGTCACAAGACAAGACACGACGCGTTTCGATCTCTTAGGTCTTCTTCAGGCAAGACACAAACAAATAGTACAAAGAAAATGAACGAATTTGTCACTTAGCTTTCTTCAGCGCAAGGTAGGCGTTGAATGAAAACGAGGCTGTAAGAAGATAATGTGTGAGTCAAGGTTGTAATGATGATAATTACATTACTGATAGGAATACTAATAAAGGTCAAAATATTGAAATAATAAATTAAGACAGGATTACTGTTACTTTTGGTGATAATAAGGCGATAGCAGTTGTAGTATGGGAGAAAGGAGAGTGGGTTAGAGGATTCTTAAGCACCATGGTTGCCGTGGTGATGGCGATGGGGATGCCAATACTAACAATAGTGTTACTGATGATACTGCTAACAACTATTGTGAAGGTAAAAGTAATAAAAGCACGACACAGAAATATACTTAGAAAATGCATTTTTATAATAATTCATAATAAATAAATTCAAGATATGAAATAAATAAATGAAACAAAACAAAAAAATTGTAAAAAGAAAGAAAAAAAAGAAAAAGAACAAATATTTGTAAATGAATAAACAAATAAATAGATAACAAAACCAAATAAAATAGAAATAGAAAAATACAAAATAATAATAATAATAACAATGATAATAATAATAATAATAATAATAATAATAATAATAATAATAATAATAATAATAAATAGATAAATAATTGAAAAATAATAAGATAATAGTATGGATGAATAGAAATAAAAATTAAAAAAATCAACAATTTTAATAATAGTAATGATACTAAAGGTATTAATACTAATACTAAGGGATTAAACACACACACACACACACACACACACACACCCACACACACACACACGCACGCACGCACGCACGCACGCACGCACACACACACACACCACACACACACACACCACACACACACACACACACACACGCACCAACGTCTACCTTGCGCTGAAGAGATCAAGCTAAGTGACAAACTCGTTCATTTTCATTGTCCTATTTGTTTGTGTCATGCCTGAAGAAGACCTAAGAAGTCGAAACGCGTCGTGTTTTGTCTTGTGACTCGTTTGTCCACACTTTTCCAGGCGGTTCGCTAACATTTATTTAAGATTTGTTTAGATTTCCGCCTGCAGTCGTCTCGCTTTGAAACCAAACAATTTTGATTAAACAGTGGCAATTTAATGATGATATTTTGACGACTGGGGTGATTTCAACGGTCGAAAAGTTCCCTGGCTATTTTTAACAACAAAAAGGTTCCCCGGGGGGGGGGGACTTTCCAGGTAATACATCCACGAGCTGGCACGCTACACCGTACACTCCGTATGCGCATGCGCGACTGACCGGAATCTGTGGTTATTTTCAACATGGCAGATTATGACAACCGAGGGTATGCAAAGGAACGTTATACATATAGGGATAGTTATGATAGGTATGATAATGATTTGTTTTAGCATGCAGACTTGTGTTCGAGAATGCACTTGTGATTTGTATGCATCTTACCTTTCTTTCGTATTTTCACATATTTTTAAGCTAGGTCGAATGCGTGCACAGTGAGTGCGACTGCAGCCAGTGCAGGCCGCAAAGCGACTGAGCGACTGTCCTGATGTTTTGGTAAATTTGTATTGTATCGGCACTGACACAGCACAGCCTAACTCGGTGACAGACCGTCCAGTACATAAGTAGCAGATCGATCAGTGATTTAGTGACCGGTTGTGTCTTTCCGATGAACTGTGCAGTTTTTGTCTGCCTTCTAAATTAAAGTCTGCGCACAAGTACTCGGACACACCGAAGGTTTCTTGTTGCTAATCATATTGTTTTGAAAGTGAACCCCTCAGCACGTCACCAACTCTCCCCTCCCACTGTTGTGTGTCACTGTGTGTGTGTGCGTGTGCGTGAGTGCGCGCGCGCGTGCGCACGCTTGTGTAGGCTATGTGTCAATTATTGAGTGGTACCATTAGTAGTTGTTTGGGGATCGTTAAGGGAGACTTCGGGTGGGTGAGGAACCATGTGACATTGAAGAATGGTTCAGTGTGTTGTCATGACAATCATGAGCATTGCTGATGATGCACACTTTGTGTGCATTTCATGCTTTGAACTCTGAATTTACTTGTTCAGTTTTTCAGTGCGCAGACGTTCGCCATTAGTATCTCTTGATGGAGCTTCATCCATTTAGACTAAATTTCAAGTGGTTCATTTCATTCTCTTCCTTTTATTTGGAGAAAAATGAAGAGTAAGAACAAAAGGATGAAATAGTACAACCTTTAATGTAATGTGATGTGTGTTTGATCACTGTTAAAGAATGATGATGAATGCTTAAACTTTTTTTTTTTTTTTTTTTTTTTTTTTTTTTTTGACACTGAGCTTTTTTTTTTTTTTTTTTTTTTTATTTCTTTCCTCATTCTCTCTTCCATTCCACAGTTCCTTCTTTCTCTCTTTTCCATTCTTTCGTCACCATGATCTTTCTTTTTGCTGTACATTTCAGGTGCAAATTACCACATATTTGTGTGTTATTAATCATATTTGTACATGTTTGACATATTGTAGTAAATAATCAGTGAAACATATTAGAATGAGTTATCTTTTTTCGGTTTGAATGGATTTGAGTGTGAGTTCTATGTATGCCGAGGAAAGGTTGTTTTCTTTTTGTTGGATATACAAACACATACACAAACAAACAAAAATCACTAAGCACAATCCTCTGTGTTCTTACAAGCTACAAGCACATAATGGCAAACAAACACACCCGCTCACTCCACTTACACCCCCTCCCCTCCCCACCCACCCCCACCCCCTCTCTCTCTCCTTTGTTGATTTAATGATTACACATACATATGCATATGTTAAATCCAGGTATCTTACGATTTTGTTTATTCATTTTCAAATAATACTTCATAATTAATCCAGTTAGTGTTAAATTTTAGCAGATTCATTTGTACAGTTGCTATGGTATTTTTCAAGATTATATCTTCTCTTTAGTATTTTTAGAAATACTGTTAAACGAAGGCTTACATTTGTTTATTTTACAGCTAAAAATGTAGTGTTTGGCTATCAGAATTATAAGATCGAATGTTGTATCAGTTGTGGAATTGTCATCTGCTCCAAATAGTATTGTGTTTTCAGTCAGAGACAGATTATTCGCTGTTAAACACTTTCCTTTTATTAATTCTTGCAATGATTTCCAGAATTCATTAACATGTATGCATCTCCAGAACACATGTTCGATGCTGTCTTTTTCCTCTTCACAGAAACTACAGTTATAACTTTCTACTATTCCCATTTCTTTCAGAACTACATTCGTTGCAATTATTCGATGCACTATTCTTATTTGCATCCATTTTAGTTTAATATCCTTAATTTGATGCATTTTTCTAAAGCATTTCTTCCAAGGTATCTGTCTATTTAGCTTCTCCGTCCATTTTGCACAACAGTTTGGTTCCCAGTTATCTTTACTATAACTCTGTAATACGTTTTGGAACCTTTAACTACAGAATATATTTTCTTTAGTGCTGTGTTGACTTCTGCTTCAATGTTATCTTTTATCTCATTCTCAAACCCTTGTTCTCTGATGTATTTTTTAATGGATAATATGCATCCACCATAAGATAAGAAATCTATTTCAATGTTATACTTTGTTCTGAATTCCTCATGGGATAGTGAATCTCCATTGCTTTGAAAAAATCAGATACCTAAATACATTTCTGTTGTTCCAGTTTTTGTGTTTTATCAGTTTATTTCCTATTTTGATATGTTCATTGTAAAGAATTGGTTCTGCAAGTAGTTCTCGAGCATTTTCTGGTTTTATTTTATAGTAGAACTGCTTATACGACATGAATACATGTTTCCAGAAAACATTGTCTTGAGTGGTGATGCACAGATGATTTGGGGAGTAATTCTCAATGTTCTGAATAATTGGGTATGAAAAAATCACATGTCTCTCCACTGTGTGTTGTTTGTCTCATCTTTTTATCCATGTTAATTTTAATGCAGTGATGAGAGCATGTATGTCAGGTAGATTCAACCCACCATCCTGTACATCTTTAATAACCGTTTTTCGACTAATTCTATCTTGTTTTTTATTCCATATAAACCAGTAACATAAGTCTTGTAATTCTTTAACAAATGTGTCAGGTGGATTTGGAAGCATCAACCACAGGTAAGTTAGTTTTGACAGAATTAATGATTTTAAGACAGCAATTCTTCCTAAAGGGGTAATGATTCTCTTAAGCCAAATTTTTAAGTAGTGCCTTCACTTCTATCATTCTATCTTTGTAGTTTCTTTTTTCCATGTGTGGGTTAAGTCCTGAGTAAACCAAATTCCTAATATTTTGAATCTTTTGGATTCCAGATCATCTTTAAATGTTCCATATATCTTATTTCACTATGCTTTTGTCTTCCAAGCCCAAATTACTTGTGTTTTCTCTTTGTTTAAGAATAAACCCGATGCTTTCCCAAACCTATCAAGAATCTCGATAGATTTTTCGAATGATTTCTTATTCCCTGTGTTCATCAGTTGAGTGTCATCGGCAAATTGTGATATCTTGTGTTCTTTCTCCCCGATTTGTATACCTTCAATACTATTTTCTTCTTTGATCATTACGGATAATATTTCTGCACACAAAACGAAGATATATGGCGAGACTGGATCTCCCTTTCCTACAACCCCTTTCTATTGCGAACCATGATGATGTTTGGCCATTTACGATAACAGTAGACTTAATGTTTTTGTAGAATACTTCTATCCATTTACATATGTCTTTACCTAAGCTACAGCCTCTAGCACTTTGTGCATGAAATCCCAATCTAACGAGTCGAACGCCTTTTCGAAGTCTAAATTAATTAGCATCCCTGGGATATTGTTTATGTTGAGATGGTGTATTATGTCATAAATTAACCTATGTTACTACCTATATATCTGTTTGGGGCAAATCCTGTCTGGTCTTCACTAATCAGTGATGGAAGAACTTTTTTAATCCTATTAGCAATACAAGATGAGCCAATTTTGTATATAAGGTTTAAAAGTGAAATAGGTCTCCAGTTTTTTACATATTCTTTTGGTTTTCCTTCTTTGGTATACAAATTATAATACCTTCTTTCTGGGGGGTTTGATAGTTCGCCTTCTCTGAAGCTTTCATTTAGAGCTCGGGTTACATACACACCAATTTGTTTCCAAAAACATTTGAAAAACTCAGCTCCAAACCCATCCGACCAGGGCTTTTTCCGTTCTTCATATTTTTCAATGCAATCCCCGCTTCTTCTATTGTTATTTCACCTTGTAATGATTTAGTCTGTTCTTCTGTTGTTTCGGATCTTATTCACCAAATCTTCAACATTGCATTTCACAGTTGGTCTTTTTCGGTATAGATCTTCATAAAAGTGTTTTACTGTAACTTTTATGTCTTTGGTTTGTCCTGTGTATTACCTTGTCCATCCAGTAGTTTTACAATTTGTTTGCTAATGAGTTTACGCTTTTCTAAACTGCAGAAATATTTACTAACCTTTTCCCCATCTGCAACCCACCTTGCTTTTGATCTTAGTAGTACACCATTCATAACCTTTTCTCTTAGTAATATTAATTCTCTATTACTCTCTTCAATTGTCTTCAAATCCTCCTCTGATTAAGTTCTTTACTCTCAATATCTTTGATAGTTTGCATAAGGCTGTTTTCTTTACATTGTGATTCTCTTTTTTTAATTGTGGCATACTGGATGGATTTTACTCTTATCTTCATTAGTAAGAAGTCAAGAAAGACCCGATCAGACACTGTTAGTTTAGGGTCTGAGCTTTTCGACTGGGTTTTTATCTTGGCTATTGTCAGCATTAATATCATTCCCCTCATCTTTATCTGTGTATTCCTCTGTTATTTCTTTATTAGATTGTTTATTCCGTCTACATATTCTTTATCTTTTAGTAGAGATGAATTAAATTTCCAAAGAGTTTTGTGTTTAATCTCCTTTCCGAATTGAAGTTTTAGTGTAATTAATGAATGATCAGATCTATAGCCTGGTAAAATGTCAGTATCTTCAAAATACCAGATTAAATATTCTGACAGAAGGAAGAAGTCTAGCCTACTTTGTTGTAAGGGGGTAGGTCTACGCCAAGTGTATCTCCTACAATCCGGGTTGTTTTCTCTCCATATATCTGCTAATGACAAATCTTGTATCATACCCTCAACTGCTTTTTTAGCTTTTGGGTTATTTATATGTTTATAATTGTAACAATCAATTTCCTGTTCTAGTACCATATAAAATCCCCCACCACAATAACGTTATCATTTTTGTACTTTTAATCGTATTTGTGAGTTCGTCATAGAATGTTGGGTCGTCTTTGTTTGGTCCATATACACTTACTAGCAACAGTTCCTTTTCATTTGTTGTAAATAATATGATGATAAAGTTACCCTGCATGTCCGTTTCCACCTTATTACTTTGAATTCGAAATTATTATTAAATAATATTGCTACTCCTCGAGCATTAGATCTGTATGAGGAGAAAAAGCAGTCATACCCCCATTCCGCTCTTATACACGTTTTTGTGTCTTTTTCAAAATGAGTATCTTGTAGGCAATATTATAGAGTATTGTTTTTTTCTTAAATAGTGGAATACATCTCTTCTTTTCTGATAATTCCCTAGACCTTGGGCAGTTTAATGATGAAATTGTTAACATGTTTGCCTTGTTACCTACTGAATCCATGGTGTTTTCCTTATAGTCAAAAACATTACATAATGAATGCTTAAACTTACCTTTAAGCTACAGAGAGTGGTGAAGTCATAGGCCTATCAGATTTTCTGTGACTCTACATGATTGGAGCAACTGTAAACAATGATGCCAAGTAAAGGCATAGTAGCTTTTCTGTTTGCAAGGCTTTTGTGTGCAGCATTTAAACAGTATATGCAGTCTGCAAAATTTTTGCCAATAAATAGCCTTAACATTACACACAGCCATCAGCTCTTTGAGTTTTAGACTTAGTATCAACTCTAAATTAGTAGGCTCCTGGCATCTGACCTTCCTACACCTTTCCCTGTTATCCCCTCTGCATGTAAAATGTTATCCATCATCAGTGGACGACATTGGTGATTTTCTGCCAAATATACATTTTCTCTGTAGAATACAGAGAATATTCCATTCTTGGAATCACTGCAGATATACAGGGGGCATACTGAACGCTATACAGACACCACTAGAGCTATGATACATCTAGGAAGCAGGGAAGCTGTCTGCTTTTAAATGTTGAGCATCTGCATGATTTAAACCTGGAACGTCTGTGAACTTGGTGCACTGCCACTGACTTAGCCAGCCGCATGCTATAGCTGTAGTGACTCCAGGATTTCTTCAAGTTGGCAAGTGAGATACAGAATGTTGCTGCGCTGAAGTAAGTGATGACCATTTCCATCCAGGTGCAACTTTTGTATCAGTCAGTGTATGGTGAAGAACATGGAAAAATTACATTCAGAAAAGAAATCTTAAATGAGGCAGGGGGATAACGAACGCCAAATAACCAAGAAATGACTCTTAGTGAGGTAACTCTTGTTCCCATAATGGGAGCAAAAGTTACCCTACTGGTTAGTTATTTGGAAAATTAGATCCAGAAAGTCATAGTACTCACTCTGGCTGTGTGACAAAGCAAGAAAGAGTTGTCATTAGTAGAAGGCTCAGTAGGTGGTGTCGCTGTCTGCGGGTTTTGCTGGATCAGATCCAGCACCGCTAGTAACTGAATCCCACTGAAGTGATTCAGCAGCTGTACAGATGTCCCTTCCGCTAGGTTGCTGCATGATGGCCTGTGATTGATTGCTCCCCATGGACAGCCGGTGCCAGCCTTGTGACCTGACAGACCTTACTGTGGCTGCCTCAGTGTATGGCGAAGCCACAGTGAGCAGCGCAAGTGTGATGGCTCTTACACTAAGAGCATGGAAGATAAACAGCGCAAAAAAAAAAACAAAACGAAAAAGTCATGAAAGCAGGGTTTGGTGAATGTTCTGGTACCTTTTAGCACTGCCAAGAAGGTTATGTTTTTTACTGCCTCTGTTGATTGGTTGGTACGGTTTGTCTGTTAACAGGGTTACATGAAAACTTCTGAATCTTTCAGTTTCATGATCAAAGTTTGTATTTGAAGAAAGGCTGTAGCCTAGGCAAGAACCCCAAAAAGGCAAATCCATGATGCAGATCCGGATCAGACAGTGGATCCACATAGTTACCATTTCTGTGTTGTACCGAAGACTTGAAAGTTGCAGTGAGATTGAATACGTAGCATTTACAATTCCTTTCTTTGTTTTTTAGAGGACTGTTCTACTTAGGCTGAGATCTGCATCATCTCAAGTGCTCTTTTAGTATTGCATTTTGCTTTTAAACTGTAATGTATGCAGTGCTCATTCCCATGATGATAGTCATGAATGAATATATTGAAACATGATAGTTGATACCCACATTTTGATACATGACTGTGTTGTGGTGTATTGAAAACGATTTCACAATTCATTGCATTCTTTTTTGTTTCAACTGTCTCCTTCCCTCATCCCCACCACCAGTCCACCCATATCTCTTCCATTTCCCCATCCAAGCCCTTTCACACACACACACACCACACACACACACACACACACACACACACACACACACACACATGGTGAAAACAGAAAAGAGGATTTTTTTTCTTGTCTTTTTCTTTCTTTTCTTTTTTCCCCCTTTTTTGAGCTTTGACTGTGAATATGACAAGAAATATTTACAGGAATTTTTGTGGTTGGACTTCCATCGTACAGTCTGCTTTCTTCCTTTACTTTTTGTCTGTAGACAGGTTTCCTCCCTTTGCCTGTGTGTTTGTGTGTGTGTGTGTGTGTGTGTGTGTGTGTGTGTGTGTGCCATGAAATTATGCTGTGTCCACAAGTTCATTCATTGTAGTGAAATGTACTTGTTAGTCTCCCCTTAACATAGGGAAGAGTGAGGGAGGGATCGATGAATTTCTATGATAGGTTTTTGTAAAGCAGCTGTTTTGTTGTTGCAAAGGGCATGTTGTGGTCTTAGTTGTTAGTTAGGGTTTGTTTGTGTTTATTGGCTTGCGAACGTACAATGTCATTCTTCATCAACTTTGGCATGGAAATATGTTGTAGCTGTGTCAGTTTCCTCAAATAAATGGAACAGATTAACATATATAGTCTTACTTGTGATGATGATAGCAATAATAGTAGTAATAAAGGTGATTATGATTGATATGCTTTGTGCCTAAAAAAATAGGCTTATGCATGCATATACACTAACAGGAGAAAGTATCGTAAAGATGAAAATAATTACACCAGCATGCAACACATCCAGACGCTTGATGATGAGAGGATTTTGAAATTTTTATAGCAAAATATGCCAGGGAATGGAATGTAAACTGTGTAAGGTCTAGAGGAAACGCACACAGAAAGAAATCTGTTGATCTACACATGCTTCCATTTTAAATTAAGAGTGACTTGGAATATATGTGTGCACGCACACAAATGCTCAAAAACGCACGTACGCACACATGTAACACACACACACAGTACAACACGCACATGCATGCACACACGCATGCATGCACGCGCGCACACACACACACACACACACACACACACACCCACACACACACACACACACACACACACACACACACAAAACACACACACACACAACACAACACACACAAAACACACACCACCACAACACACACACCACAGCACACACACACACCATGCTTTACTTGGATGATGACAACGGCACACAAATATATTCACAAATATATTCACAGTATGAGCCTTTTTGGCTGTTATTGAGTGTTCTTTGATTATTCAGGATTGTTTGGGAAAAAAAAAGTTTTTTGAAAAAGGAGACGAGGGAAAGGCAGAGTGGATGAAGCAAGCAGAGGGTGTAGCAGGTTAACTGACACGGTGAGTGGAATAGAGGTGGTTATGGAAAATATGTTATCAACGTTAATCAGTCAAGGGTTGATAGTGTTAGAAGGAAGAAATGCATGATGCGTACTTGAAGACACTTGATACTAACACATAGAAACAATACCAATCCCAATAGACTCTCTGGAGATTACCAACCTCAGCTAAGTCAGAAGGATCCAGTGTGGGCTGTTTGATTGACATTTGTGCCAAAGTATGTTTATGTTGCCTGATGAAGACCTAAGACTAAGAGGTTGAAACACATCATGTTTTATATTGTAACTTGTTTGTCCTTGTTTTGGGTAGACTCACAAAGAATTATATTGAAAACTTGTTTCAGTTTCCATCTGCCATTACTTTACTTTGAAACTAACAAAATATGAAGTCATTCCCTGGCAACATTAAAAATTTTTACCAAAGTTTCTTTGAAATCCATTTAAAAGTTTTTGCATAACTTCACTGACTGACCAACAGACCAACCAACAGATACAGATGAAAACGTTATAACCTTGTCGAAGTTGAAACCCCTGACATTTACTTAGTGTTCATGACGCTCATGTTTTCACCTTGGGTCACTTCCGCAGAGACTACGATGACAGGGGATACAGATCGTACGATGGAGGAAGGGGAGGAAGTGGCTATGGAGGAGGTGGTGGTGGAGGCTATGGCGGTGGTGGTGGTGGTGGCTATGGGGGTGGAAACCGATCAGGAGGTGGTGGGGGCCGTGGAGGAGGAGGGGGGAGATCTGTGCCATCGGATGGGCCCTACCAGTTTATGTGGGCAATCTGCCACAAGGCCTAGTGCAGGAGACTTGGAGCTCATCTTCAAGGATCTCAAGGTGAGAAGTATGTATAGCTTTCCTCGCTGCCATCTCTCTCTCTCTCTCTCTCTCTCTCATCTCCTCTCTCTCTCTCTCTCTGTATGTCTCTTTGTCTGTCTCTCTCTCTGTCTGTCTCTCTCTCTCTGTGTCTCTCTCTCTCTCTCTCTCCTCTCTCTCTCTCTCTCTCTCTCTCTCTCTCTCTCCCCTCTCCTCTCTCTCTCAGTTTTATCTGTAGGTGCTGCTTTTGTTTTTCATTTCAAGTGTGCATGTGTGTGTGTGTGTTGTGTGTGTGTGTGTGTGTGTGTGTGTGTGTGTGTGTGTGTGTGTGTGTGTGTGGTGTTTTAAATGTTCAGCTTCTCTCTCTCTCTCTCTCTCTCTCCCTCTCTCTCTCTCTCTGTCTCTGTCTCTCTGTCTGTGTCTCTCTCTGTTGTAGGTGCTGCTCTTGTTTGTTTTTACTTTGTGTGTTTCAAAATTGTGAGCACAAAGTTGCTTACTCACATGTTATGCTTTAAATGTATATGATGTGTGCCTATCGGTGAGGGGTTTATTGTTTTGGGGGGTTTGTCCTGTCTCTTTGGTTGGGTTGGCTGGCTACAGCAAGTTTTACGGTTGATCGGATGATAGAGTATATGCAGTGGCAGACCTGTAGACCTTTTAACTTCACTTGTAGTTTGTTCGCTGGATTACATAAAATGCATGAAATCGCCAGTTCATCTCCAAATGAATAGAATGTCACAGTTAAAACCATTGGTGCCTGTGGGTATGCTGAGCTGGAAGGAAGGCTTTAATTTAAAAAAAAAAAATTTTCTTTATAACAATATAAGCAGCACCAGCTGCTGGAGTGAAATGTGCAGCAATTTTTTTTTCTTCTTGCAGTAATGCACACACATACATGTATACACACATTGACGAGCGTGCATAGGCATGCACACATTCACACATGCATGCACACACGCACATACAACCTTTCACTGAGGTCAGCAAATTGCTGTCATTACGCCATTGAAAACAATTCTCACGCTTTTGCTTGTGAGTTTCTGAAATTTCAACTTAAACTTCAGAAAGGAGGCATAATCACAACAGATGGAGCCAAACACACAGAGACTTATCTGGCTTGATAATAGACACACAGTTGAAAGTGTCTTCCAGATGGCAGGGGGGGGGGGGGGGGGGTGGGGGTGGGGGGTTAGCATTTCTAGCAGTGCCCAGAGCTACAGGATGCCAGATGACTGTGTGACATGATCCATGATCAAAGGTGAGGAAATGGAATCGCCTTCTGGGGCATCCTGAAGTCAGAACTAATACAGGGTCCGAGTCCACGGTTACAGTTTAGGCCCAAAACGCTGTATTTCTCTGTTACACTCAAAGCTGCACCTCGCTTTTCTCAGAAGATCGGCCCTCACCAAAACAATATTCATTGCACAGTCCAGCCCTTGACCCATACCATACCTGACTGTGAGGCAGATATCATTTTCATTCTTTTTTTTATGCAAGCATGATCCACATGACCCTTCGTTTTCCTGTTGTCTTCTAGACTTTTCATTCAGAATCCTAGTGCCCTATCAGTGGTGTAGAAACACAAGGAGTCCACGTCATACATCATTGTGATTTTTGCTGACATACTGCATTGGACTAGTTTACTGACCCCAAATTCCAAGATCAAATCATCTTTTTCATATTCACAATATTTTTTTTCTCACAGATCAAGGCGATTTTCATCTGTTCAAACGGTTGGTGTTTTTTTACCTTTGCTGTAACCCGGAACTCTGACCAAAGGTTCAAGAGAGAGGTGGGCTGGTTGTACTGGGTACCTCCCTTTTCAAGGGGTACAACCTGCCAACTTTGAAGACTACGAAATGAACTCATTTTAGATTTTGATCGGTAAAGGAGGTAGAGGAGGAAAGCGAACTGAGAATCACACCTGAGGGGGGTGGGTGACAGATTCTAGAATTGGATTTTTTTTTCTTGATGATTGTTGAGGATGTGATAATGACTAGATGGTACTGTGAAATTTCATTGTGGTCTGAATTACGTGAAGGGGCTGCATTCTGCCCTTCTGTTCACAATGCATTTTCACCGCCAGACATTCTGTTTTGCATAAATTCCCATTGCCAGCCATTTTTCAAAAAATCTCTTTTTTCATCACGCAATGTGTGAAATGCAGATATCTCTGGAACTAAGCAACCAATTCTCATGCTGTTTTTTATGAAATGGAGAAAATAAACTGTACTTTTGTTAAGTTATAGAATGTAGTAATTGTTAGTCAATAACAATTCAAATTTTTGGTATTTCAGGTGCAAAAAATGCAAAACAAAAAAATTGAATGTTATCTTTAGTCTGAACATAATAAAGAAGAAAGTATGCCATCAAACTCTGAACAAGGAAGGAAAAATACTCCACTCAACAAGTGAAGACCAGAAAGTATGTAATATCCAACAGAAAAATGATAAAAACAACTATAAATTACATACTCCCAACAGCAGAAGAAGAGCTGGAAGGAGTCCACGGTTGAATATTTATCCTTGTTCACCAGCACTCCTGAAACAACAGTCAGAGGAATACGTATTGATATACCTAATGAGGTGATGAAGAAAGCAATTACACACACACACACACACACACACACCACACACACACACACACACACACACACACACACACACACTGGCTTAGCCTACTACTTGGCACACGTCCAACACAGTCAGTCTCTGTTTGTGGATCATTTGGTCAAGCTCTCCCTATCACATAATGTTTCCTGGTCACTATCTGGGTTTTCTTCATCTGAATCAGGATCAACTGACTGTCTCTTCAATATTTCCGCACTGATCTGTGGTAAATGTACGGTGAGGCTGAGTACCTAAAGTGCTTGTTTGTGACGTCATAGTGAATCAATAAGCAATTAGTATAAAAAAATTTTAAAAACACTTAACTGAACAGCGCTCTGATGAGGCAAATGGCTGTGAGTACAGGTCAGAGAATCGCCCAACTATGACATTTATTGCTGGCTTTTTATCTCATCAAGTTGGAGAGTGAGAGTATCGGGAGTTGGGTAACCTAGTTGGTCACATTCGGCGACGTCGGCGGTGAGCCACGTGATTGCAGAAATGCGACGTCGGAGGCGTAAGGGCTAATCAGTCCTGAGATACGAAATGCAGTTTATGCACGGTAGGGCAGGGAATCTGAGCAGCACTCACAGACATTCACTTTTAGATTGATGACACTCAACTGGATAGTTCCCTGGAGTCTTTCCATTGACTCAGTTGAAGGCACACTTAACAACTCTAGCTAGAAATGTATATATGCCTTTCAGAAGATGGGATTTAAACCCACAATCTTTAAGGCCAGAATGGAGACCATTGTTCCAGTGTGACTACTCTGATTTTGATCGGATGGACAGAGTGGTGGTGGGTAGGAGGGGGACCAGGTGAAAGGGATGCCACCAGAGGCATCACGTTGGTTTCTTCTGGAAAGTACTTAGGTTGAGGACATCTCTTGGCTTGTTCAGCATCAACCCTGCGCCTGAGCAGTGCTCGGGCACTGATGAACAGCACCAAGAACCTGCGCCGGAGCAATGCTTAGGCAGCAGACCAGATGTAGTCAAGCTGGTATTACTCAAAGGCTTTTGCAAGTTACAGTGTAACACAACTAAAGATAAAAGTGTTGTATATAATACATTAAAGTTTTGAAGTCTTTGGGTCGAAAATGAGTCTCCTGCTAACATTCAAACATAGAATTATATCAAAGGTAGAACAAAAACAATGTTTGTAAATGAATGGGATATCCAGAGAGACATAATATGATAGGGACTTTTGTTATATTGCCAAGCAATGAAGAGAGTTGGGTTTTTCACTTCTTGTTAGAATAGTTTTCAAGATATTTAGAGTTGAAATAAAGTACCCTTTCTGTTCATGTAACGATAAAACAATGTTTTTGTTTATCAAAGCATCTAAAGTCAGAAAGCACATCACATTGCATGAAATTGTAATGTCTTTGTACAGTCACTTTGCAATAACCATGCAACTTTTTTTTTTTTACTTTTTGGCATAATAGGTTTTGAGATAATAGATTTTAAATGAAGTATGTCTTTGTGTCAAGAAGATCACCCAACTGGCCAGGCAAGTGACACTGCCCAAGCTGTAAACTTGGAAAGTTTGAAAGGGTCAAAGGGAAATATGTTGATCTCTGGCCATTATCCCAGTGAAAAATGAACCGACCATTCAGCTGGTAATGTGACTGCAGCATAAAGGATTAGTAAATAAAATGAGTGAATGAGACTTTATTTGAAAATCAAAATTGCTCATGAATGCAAAAAAAAAAAAGAAAAAAAGGTTTCTGACCTGTGCACACATACTTCTGTATATTTTTTGAAAGGCTGCAATCTGTTATTTACAATGGCGCTTAGGAGACCCACAAAAAATCCTTTATTTGGTCACTGAGATGATGAAAAGGCATTAAGGAGACCCACGAAAAATCCTTCATTTGGTCACTGAGATGATGAAAAGGCATTAAGGAGACCCATGAAAAATCCTTCATTTGGTCACTGAGATGATGAACAAAGTAGGCGTTAGCATTGCTTGCTTTCCATTGATGTAAAATCCTCTGTTGTCGCTATTTCATGGTTTGTTTATTTTTGTTTATTTCTTTAGACTATTTTCTCTTTCTTATGTGTGTTGTGGATTTGTTTTTGATGTATCGGTATGGAGTCGTATGCTTTCAGGTCAAGAACTGCGATTGGTGCGTGACAAAGAAACAGATAAGTTTAAAGGTAAGAGCTGTGTCATTATTGTTGTCACTGTTGATATACCTGCGGTTTGGGGTTCGTTTTATTTTTGTTTCTTTCTCTTGCTTTTCTGACCAGCCATCACCATGCTGCCAGTTTGACCTTTTGGTGCTTTTGTAATCAAAGGTCCTCACGAGTCTGAAAACAGGAAAAGTAAGTATAGAATGTACCGGAACTTTTTCCAGTCATGAAAAATGGTACAAAGTGATGTTCTGGATTGTAGTTGGAAGGACAGGTTCAAGGAATTAACTTTTCTGCTGAACCCGAACAACAACATGCTGACAAAGCGCACACAAATCTGCCAGGTCACAGCATGACTGGAAATGGCTCGATTTCAGTAATCACAATGTTGAAAACCAAGACCATATTTCACAACAGAGAAATAAGGTGTAGGAAACGTGAAATTTGACAGCCCAGAATGCGCCCAGTGTGGTCAGCAGGACTGTAGTGATCCTGAAATGAAACTGCGTCCACTTCTCAGACGCACGTTCTTAAAGAGTTACCAGCTATCACCATGGAGTGGTTTAGTGTTGGGGTTGGGAGTTTGTAGGTTAGAGTTCCGTAAGAAGCGTATGAATAATTTTTTCCCCACTTACTCTTATCCAGAATTGTGAGTGTGACAACTGACATGGGCTAAATGGGTGACACTTCAACATGTGGTTCCAAAATTTCATGAATGGCTGTGTCTGTCAAACATGCTTGGCGCTGCAACACCTTGTGGGTGGAACAGTCAATTGGGGTCCTGTCAAGTTGTCTCCGCCCAGAGTGGAGCTCCATAGGGCGGCATTGATCATCAGGAAAAAAAATAGAGAATGACTTTCAGTTTCTGTGGCCCATCATGTCGTGCTTGTCTGGTGTCCTCAGTTTTGATCCTTTCCACATCCATGCTCAAGCTGAATTCTCATCAAATTCTTCAGTTCATGGGCACCACTAATGTATGTAATGGTGGTGCTCGATGGAGACGGATGTCCACTCACGCTGGCTCCTCTTGCGAAGCTGTTCCTGTCATCAGCAGAGATCGGGGTTTGGAAGGGGGGAGGGGGGAGAAGGTTCGGGGAGGGAGGGTGCTTAATAGAGGTATTTTGTGTGTGTTGGGAACAGGCATTACTGTACACCACCAGACCGACGCAGCGGTGGTGCATAATCTCCCCTTGAGGATTGTGTCATGACGACCAATATCATTAATAGTTCACTTTGGGCTGCTGGTGCTGAGGACAGTGAAGGGACGGCAGTGCATGGGGGAGTTGGAACGAGCAGCACACAGGTCATAGAGATGATTTAACCCTACCCCCACCCACCCCCACTCCCTAAAAATCAAAGAAAACAAAAGCAGTTTTGTTAGATAATTTATGGGACAAATAAATTAGATTTGTGATTTGTTGATTTCTAGGTACAAAACATATGGAGAGCCAATTCAGAGTCTGTTCATTGCTGTGTAAGTTTATGGATGTCACCAGCCACCGTGGCGAAGTGGTTAGCATCGCGGACTCCCGGCTGGGAGGTCGTGGGTTCGAATCCCATCAGAGTCATGTGGTTTTTCTGCCCCGACCGGCTCCTACCCAGAGTTGAGTTTGCTGCGGACTCAGTTGGGAAGACTGGGACCACAACAGTCGAGTTTCATCCACGTAATGGATGTGTTTCTGAGAGTGTTGCTCAGATTTTCTGACCAACACTGCAGGTGCCTGTATCTCTTGGCCTGGTTGAGCGCCGGGATATATTATGAAAGGAAGCGTAGAGTACAGCACTGTCATGTAGTCCTCAGACCGAAATGGAAATCCGTAGCATCATCTTAATCATCCTCATTCTCATCAATCAGCATAAAAAAAAGTGTCTCAGATTCTGTGGCCCTTCATGCCCTGCTGTCATGGTGACCTCAGTTTCGATGTCCTCTCCACGTCTGTGGCCTTGGTTTGGTTCCGTCGGGTCACCGGTATCGGTGAGTCCATGGGGCTGTCGTTGGACGGACTTGGGGGCACCCTCCGGAGGGAGAGCTCACTCACGCCGGCTCCGCGACTAAGCAATTATTGTCGTCAGTAGGGGGCTTAGTAGGTGGTGTCCTGCGTATGTTAGATCAGAACAGGCGCCACTGAACACCACCGAAGTGACTCGGCAGCAGTGCAGTGTCTCCTCCGTGGGTTGCCTCTTGGCGACTTGACATTGACTGCTCCCTGTGGATTGCCGGGGCTGCGGCGGGGCCGACCGGACTGTGGCTGTGGATGGGTGTCGGAATGAGCTGCGTGAGTGCACTGCCTCTGAGGTGGCGCAGAAGTTGGGACAGGAAAAAAAAAGAAGTTTATGGATGTCAGAAAAGGTAGTAGTACGCACACTTTTTGCTTTTGACTCTAGGTGACAGTTTTGTTTGTGTTTCTGATATTCGGTTTTACATTTTTGTGGTGGTTTGTTTTTTATCAAAAGGAAGATACAGTTATATTTTCAAGTATTGCTTGTTCTTTTGTCGCTGTGAAACCAGATTCCCAAATCAAATGACATTTCAGAATTTTTGTTGTTGTTGCAGGGTTTGCCTACGTTGAATTTGAAGACTTGGATTCGTTACAAGAAGCATTGACATACCATGGAGCGGTAAGCATACAGCGTTTTGTGTCTGTAGAGATGTAGTGTTGGTTGTTTTTTTTTTGGGCTTGTTTTTCCCTCAGATCATTGGGTTTTTTTTTTTTTTGGGGGGGGGGGGGGTTCTTTTTAAAGTTGTGTCTGTATTTGTGTTCCTCTTTTGCCTCATCTCCAGAGATGCTGAACCTGCTTTCGAGAAAGGGCCGTTGGCCCCTTCCCCCACCTTTCCCTCTCTCCCCTCCCTCCCCCTCTCTCCCCCTCTCTCCCCAAAAAGGAAAAAAAGGGAAGGAAGAAAGCAACCAGTAGTAAAGAAGAAGATGCAATAAACACACTCAGCCTATACAACCAACACGTACCTATCAGCAGCAGCAGCAAGTAGACAGCAAGGAAGGACTAGTCCTGATCGTCAACAGGTGTGAGGGCAGATGATAATGATTTAAGTCTGTGGTCCATCGTTCTTGGTGTGTTGTTGAAGAGATGTAAGTTTTCATGTCTTCTCCATCCATGCTTCTAAGGCTGCAGCCGTGCTGCAAGTAGTGAGATGACGCTGTAGCTCTGTCATTGATAAGGATGACATTAGCGATTTATCACTGCAGGTGCTGCCACATCATGTGCAAAGGCTCTGTCAGTGCTGCTAGCCTTGAGCTGCGGTACTCTTTCAGTAATTTTTTTTTAATGCTTCCTCTAGCACTGCCAGCATGGGTTTAAAAAGAAAATTATTTTAAGAAAAGCATCTTTATTCAAGAAAGTTCTTACAGTACAATGTTATGGAAAATAAAGAAGGAACAAATGGTGGAAATGATTATAAGCAGACATGTTAAATATAATGATAATACCAGTTTAACATTTGAAGGCAAAAGATTATTAGTGGTAAAAGAGAGAGAGGAGAGAGAGCATATGAGGCAAGCCGTGTGTATTATGAAAGTTTACATATTTTTGTTTTTAAAGGTCCGTGTAATTTCCAGTGGGGCTGTTTGGGGGGACGTAACATCTCTAGGGAGCTATAATCATATGGATACTAATATAATGTACAAGGTCAGGGTCATTCATAATTCAGTCTCTGCCAGCGTGGTTATGGCGGTGGGGGTCGCTTCCTTTGCAATAATTGATGAAATCCTTCTCACTCCATGCTGTTAGCTTTGGCTATGATGGTTTTTGGTGTGACCACCCACCTTGCACAACTCAGGGCTTTGCCTTCTGCTAGCCTGCACTTCAGCTCTTAGAACAGTTCCATGTTGTCGCTGTCGTTAATGGTGTTGTCAATGTCTGCATGTGTCTGCAAACTCCACATGGACTGGAGCCGCCGGTTTGGGGTAACATTCTACGATTTCCTAGACAGTGCTACACTGTAGTGGTACACGTTGTGACAAAATGTTGTGCCACAAAATGAAAATAGTAGAAAAAAAGAAAATGCTCCATAGACCAAGAGGCAGCTTGAATGGAACCAGGTTAGTGTCAGTCTTTAGACTGTAGACTGTAGACCTATTTCATTGAAAAAAAAAAAGAAAAAAGAAAAAATTGCTAAGTTCTGATAAAGAAAACAGTGCCTCTGTGCAAAATAAGAATCTATCGAGAAATGATGGAACATGTGCGAATAGTTTTTGGAACAATGCAAAGCGGCAGGAAGCATTCTTCTTTCTTTTATTTTTTTCCGTTGGAATATAAATCATTTGATGGTTCTGAAAATGTATGGAAAAATGAAAAATCATTTCCAAGGCTGGAAAAGACTTGAAGATGTGTAGGATTTGGGGGCATGGGTGGAAAAGTATTGGAAGTGGTGTAAAAGGGCAACTTTTTCATGAGTCGAATTTGGGACTTAAATTCTTTACACAAAACATGAAATAGATCAAACAAATACGACGTGACGCGTTTAGATTTTCCGCCAAGGATTTAGAGAAATTTTTTTCTCATACCCCTTTAAGAAAACGGTTGATGTATTTTGCTTAACTTAGTATGGAGGGTGGCGAGTTAAGCATGAATGGTGTTTGGCCTAGCCTGGCGGCAATACAAAATCGAAAGGATTGCTCCTGCTTTGATTGGTAGTGTGGGCAAAAAAGACATCGACACGGAACATGTGCAAGCTCTCTAAACACGCGGCGCACTCTTCTTCTCTAAACTCGCTCTCATTTTATGCGAGTGAAACTGGGTTTCCACAATTTGAATAGACAGAAGACTGCATAGGGATTGGGGGTGTAAGAGGGGAAGTGGGGGAGGGCACAGGGTTTTGTCAAATTTGGGACTTGAAACACTCCACAGACAAACGACTCAGACTCAAACAATGACTGTGACTGGGTTTTTTTCGGCCTAAGGATTGTGAAAAGTGATTCTTTCATTGAAGAAACGGGTTTATTTTTTTTTACTCAGTATGGGATGCGGATGGGATCATGCATTAATGGGGGAGGTGGGGGTAAAAGAAAATCAAAGGGCCCAAGGGCGATACGCAAGCCTATTTTTAGACACATAACATACACACACACACACACTGTCTCTAACGCTTTTCTCTCTGTCTCTGTCTCTCTCTCCTCTCTCTCTCTTATCAAAAAATTTCAAAATTTAAATACGAAATTGAATAGAGAGCACATTGGCTTGTAAGTACTCAGCCATGTTGAACATCCAAAATTAAAATGAAAGGACAGTTGAGAGAGAGATGAAAGTTTTGGTAAGTATTGAATGCCTGCTATCATTAAATCAGTTCTTTTCTGATGTGTTAGCATGGTAATCACATACAGAGGTGCATGCACACACACATTCTGGGGTCTGGAAAAATTATGAAAAGCCTTGAAAAGTCTGGAAAAAGTATGGAATTTTGTTTGGTCACATCTGTGGGAACCCTGATTTTATAAACGTGTGCTGCCGCTTTTTATATAGTCAGATCATCATCTTTGACCATCATGTATGAAATCCCAAGCTTTGGTTTGTCTCTGGTTATGGTATTAGTGATTGCCTCTAGATATAGTTGAAAGCCATTCCCCAAAGTTTTGTTCACCCATTTGTGTGTGTTTGATTTTTTTTCTTTTAGTTATGAATTGGAAGTTTGTATGTTTATATTTGGTTGCTTGCATCACAGTTTTGTGTGTGTGTGTGTTTTCAGTGGAGAAGATAAGGAGAGCGAGCAGTACAATAGAACAAAAGGTCTGTTATGTAATTGTTCAGCTAGACCATTTACCAACCTTTCTTGAGGGGATGGTGTTCAGAGGGGGGAAGGAAGGAGTGAAAGGGGAGGAGGGGAGGGATCCACGCCAAGATCTCAGGAACTCTTGATACTGACGTTATCAAAAAATGTTACTGTATGATTTGAAAAACAAGAATGGCCAATTATTTCATTGACAGAGCATTGAAATGCATGGTTGAAAGATCCTCTAAACTTGTTAAGCATACAGATTTAATATGGTCAAACAGATTTAGTCTTTCTTAGAACCATGCAGAAGCATTGCATTTGCTTCCAACCAAGGCCACAGCAATTCCTGGACTGTTTTTCGTTGCATTCCACATTGTACATGCTGTACGAAGAGCCATAGAATTTGAGATTTTTTTTAAAAAGATGAACCAAGATGATGGTGGTCAGGATATCCTTTCAGTCCTGGAATGTGATCGCAGAAGGTTACACAGCACTTTTGTTCATAACATCCCCCGGTGTCAACAACACTTCCTTACCGTTTGTTCGTATCAGCAGGGCAGAGGATGTCTCCGACATTCGTAGTATTGGTCTGGGAGTTTGGACAATTCTTGGTTAGACACATGTGTGAGTGTGTGGGTCCCTTCATTCCTCCTATTCAGCGCTCACTTGGATACCTGGTGCCTATCGGGGTAGAAGTATCCCACAATGATAATTAAGTATCAGTCTTTCTCAGATGGGCATTGAACCTGTTACATCCTGTCATCAGTCTGTGACATGTATGCTTTCACCATGGCAGCTGGTCACACTCTGCTTCTCCTTGCAGCTGTTCGAGGACAGAAACCTGCGGGTGGATATTGCTGAGGGGCGCAAAAATGACCGGGGCCGGGGAAAGGGAGGTGACCGAGGTAAGATTTCCCAGCTTGGATGTCCCTTCATGGTTGGCTAGGCTGTTCATGAACATGAGGTGAAAACTTTCTTGATGCTTAGCTTCTGTGTTATATGAGAGTGACAACCTTACCTACAGTATGTGATGCACAATAGAACCTAGAGGACTTGGATGGGTGATAGTCTGTGGAACCTCTGTCAGAGATCTAGGTTATTTGGATGAATAGCAGACAGTCTACAAACCTCTGCCAAAGAGAATGTCAGTTAACATAGAGTTCTGTCAGAAAGGATGCTATGTAAAAATAGTCTGATGAATAGTTTTCAAAAGGTAGTTTAAAAGGAAAACACCTATCAGAGACGCATTGTTTGATAGCTCACAAATTTCTAACAGAAAAATAAATCATCAAACAGACTGCAAACTTCTGTCAGATGATAGATCATCAGACAGCCTTAAAATTTCTGCAAGAAAGTTAATTTGTCAGTGGGCCTACAAATTTCTATCAAACAGTTATATTGTTAGACAGCTTAAAAACTTCTGGCGGAGGTTTACTTGGTCAGGCAGCCTACAAACTTTTTTTCAGAGATAGATTGTCGGACAATCTACAGACTTCTGTCAGAGAGTACAAACTTTTTTCAGAGATGTAGATTGTCAGACAGCCTACAAACTTCTGTCAGAGATTTAGAATATCAGACAGCCTACAAACTTCTGTCAGAGATTTAGAATATCAGACAGTCTCCAAACTTCTGTCAGAGATTTAGAATTCAGACAGCCTACAAACTTCTGTTTGAGATTTAGAATGTCAGACAGCGTACAAACTTATGTCAGAGAGTGAAAATATCAGACAGCCTACAAACTTCTGTCAGAGAATTAAAGTGTCTGACAGTCTACAAACTTCTGTCAGAGAGTTAGAATATCAGACAGCCTACAAACTTCTGTCAGAGAGTTAGATTGTCAGTCTACAAACTTCTGTCAGAGAGTTAGATTGTCGGTGTACAAACTTCTGTCAGAGAGATTGTCAGTCTACAAACTTCTGTCAGAGAGTTAGAATATCAGACAGCCTACGTACTTCTGTCAGAGAGTTAGATTGTTGGACAGTCTACAAACTTCTGTCAGAGAATTGGTATATGTGACAGCCTACAAACATTTGTCAGAGAATTAGAATATCGGACAGCCTACAAATGTTTGTCAGAGAGTTGGAATGTCAGACAGCCTACAAACATCTGTAAGAGAGTGAGAAAACTCAAACAGGCTACAAACTTTGTCACTGAGATTGATTGCCAGATAGGCTAGAACATCTGTCAGAGTTAGACTGTTAAACAACCTACAGACATCTGTCAGAAACTGTCAGACAGCCTACAAACTTATGTCAGAAAGTTAGATTGTCAGAGAGCCTATAAATCTCTGTCTGAAGGATTGTCAGTCAACCTACAAACTTCTGTCAGAAAGATTGCAAATGATTTTCTTCTTTGACATTCCATCTTATTTACACCTAGAATGGTCAACAGGAAATCAGTTTTAGGTATTGCAGCTTTGAGCGCTGGCTCACTTTGGAGCATCTAGTACAACCATTTCCTCTCCCTCCCTCCCCCCCCCCCCCCCCCCCCCCCCCCCCCCGAAAAAAAAAAACCAGTTAATTAACGAGATTACCCTTAAAATATACTTAATACAATTGTATTGCGTTTCCAGTTAATGTGCTATGCAGTTTCAGTTTTTTTTTTAACTTGCATTTCAAGTTTAGTTTTGTATTTCAAGAGCAAAGGCCAACAGATTTCAACATTTTTATACTGTTGCATGCTGTCCTGTTTTAAAACTGTCATACTCCAGCAGTTATTTTAGACATGTTCAAATGTAAACCATCTGCTGATTAGAATTCTTCAGCCTTCACTGGGAAAAAAGATTTGTCCAGACCAAAGGAGTTGATAAGATGCACCATTTTTTAGGAAATGGTCTCATAGATGAGAACTAACTTAGCAAATCCCGAGCACATAGATGTGGTTCAGGCACTTCAGACAACCACAGAACATCCTGAGGAAGACCCACTCAGTTATTTTTAGGTTATCTTGTGGACAGACAGACACAGAAGATATTGCAGACTGTTGTTTTGGTTTGATTAACAGGGTTGGGACATCCTCAGACTCACAGATTGTAACAGAACCAGATTCTTATCCCCTTGCTTCCTTCATTTCTTCTGCCGGAAAAAAACCCAACAAGATTCAACAACATGTGTGTGAAAAGTGGTTTTAAAAGCAAATGATTCCATCTGCAAACAGTGTACTACTCATATCGACATGTCAACACTTTGGGAGATGTGGTGATGAGGTCATTGTCAGGTGTTGGGGGGTGCGGGGGCACTTCTGGAGAAAGAGAATGAAAAATCTTTGGACATGGATTAAACAGAGAACGTTGAAAGAAAAGAGACCATCAGTTGTTTCTTAGATTAAAAAAAAAAAGTTCAAACTCAGGACCTGGCTTAGAGCTTTCTCTGTTGCTGGGAACTAAACTACTCGACCAGAGGAAAAGCTGAACTAGCTTGAAGGTTGCTTCTCTCAGTCTTTTTGTATGTACATTTTTGACTGTGTTGCATGAATGTAAATGTACGACAACATGAACCAAAGACAGAGTGAAGTGGAAGTTCATGAATTGTAGTAAGAATAATTAATGCCTCAGAATGCTAGAATAATTAATGCCTCAGAATGCTGCAGACTGCATAGTTTTCAATACAGTAAGTACACATTTTATCGAGGAGAATGCCCCTGATCTCCCAGCTTTTCTTTTGTTCAGCTGGTTCAGCTCCATCCCTAAGTTTCAATCTTATAACTCATTCAACAGCAACAACAGAATAAAAGCCCAACAATCTGCATATGCTCAAGGTAGACATGGCCTCATGCTGGATGAGAGGAGAGGGAGGGGGATGAAAGCGCGCAATTCTCGTTGAGCAGGACCTCCAGGTGGACGAGCAGGTGGTGGAAGAGGAGGCGGCTGGGGAGGACAGGGGGATGACTACCGCGGAGGGGACAGACGAGGTGGAGGGGGGCCTGGTGACTACGGCCACTTCAATGACCGTGCTCCGCGGAGCGGTATGAGCAGAGGCTACAGAGGTGGTGGAGATCGAGACCGAGGCTACGACAGTGCGGGAGCCAGCAGTTACGGAGGGCGCGGCGGTGGTGGTGGTGGTTATGACCGTCGTCAGAGGCGAGACAGCGGTGGTCCTTCACAAGAGTTTAGAGAACCTTCACCAGGTAATGTGGGTGTCAGTGTAGTAGTGTGTGTGTGTGTGTGTGTGTGTGTGTGTGTGTGTGTGTGTGTGTGTGTGTATGATTGTTTGTGTGTGTGTGTGTGTGTGTGTGAGAGAGAGAAACAAAAGTTGTGTAAAGTCTCTCTCTCTCGCGCACACACACACACACACACACACATACACACGCACACGCACACACACACACAAAACATAATAGCTGTTCTAGCGAGCAATGATCAATAATAACATAATATACAAGGTCAGCATGCATTCATAACATAGTCCGGATCTGCAAACATTGGTTTATGTAGGAACCATTTAGTAAAAAAAATCTTCATAATAATACAAAGTTGTTTTTTTTTAGCAATGTCAGAATAATGAAAACTTGTGTCATGAATACTGACTAGGTTACAATATGCAATGGATGAACTGATCTCGGCTTGTCTTTATTCAGTGGTTGATGGGAGGTATGACTGGTCCATTTCTAGTGTAACAACATCTCAACATAACTGGTGCCAGAGACTGGTGTGTCTCTATGCAGAGTCAGCATCCAGAAGACCACGGTTGAAGCTGTTGCCCCGCACCGTGGACAAACCCCTCAATGCCAGCAGCGAGACAACGCGAGACAGCAAAATATTTGGCACGGGCCGTCCCCGGGATGAAACAAAGGTGGAGGCCAACCGAAGCCGGACCACCAGTGAAAGTAGTCACTAATCTTCATCATCGTGTTTTCTTTTTTAAAAATTCTTGTGTCATGGTAAGTTTGCGTGCTTGTTTGCTGTCCTTGAGAAACTGCATGATGTGGTATGTTTTAGAATTTGACAAACAGCACATTTTTCTTTCTTTCTTTTCTTTCTGCGTACGCAGGCTGATACTCCTGCGGACACTCCCTGTATAGCCAGGCAGTGGAGTTTTGTGTGTATGACCCTTTTTTATCCCGCCATTAAGGCAGCCATACTCCATCTTCGGGGAAGGTGCATGCTATGTGTAACGTGTCATCCATACCAACGGCCAAACTGGCCTTCTCTTCCGAAAGTTGGTGATGGGATTTTACGTGTGTGCAAGATGTTATGCGTGCGTTCACACACGGAACCTCGGTTTATAGTCTCATTCGAAGGACTATATGGGGAATGGAGTCAGAACCAATGTTAACTCCGAGGGAAAAATCCCCCTATACCGAAATTCGAACCCGCAACCCCAGGATCACGAGTCCGGCGCTCTACCAACTGAGCTATTCCGGCCCCCAAACAGCACATTTAAATGTATAGAACTTTGGTAAGGTCCATTGTGGTTGTCTCCCTCCGAAGGGGGTTGCTGAGCAACCAAGTATTGATCAGCAGGAGGGAAGCTTAGTAAGAGTTGTCTTACCATTGAACACAGTCATCTGCAAAGACTGGACAGTAGCGCAGTTTCTCCTCTTGTGGGTTTCATCTTGATGACTTGTTATTAATGGCTCCTGACAGCTTGAACCAGTGCAAAACAAAGAAAGGGCAACCATGTTTGTAAGGTCAAGAATTTTGGAATGTATGTTGCTGTGGATATTGCTTGGTTTGTTGTTCACAGGGGGCAAAGGTGGAGGGGGAGGGGAGTGTTGGGGGGGGGGGCGTTGCTTCACTGTACACCATTACCTCGCTGTCAAGGCAAATCTGTTACGATTTTCTTTGAACAGTCAGTTTTCCATGTTTTGTATAGATCTGAATATTGACTGTTTGGAAACTGAACAGGATTTTTTTTTTATGGCAATGGTTAATGTGCTTGTAAGCTACACTCAAGGGCTCTTTTTTTCTTATAAGTTCTTTTAAAAAAGAAATAGAGAATTATCGGGATCACTAGAATGGCTTAATTCAGTTTCAGTTGAGGATGGCCACAGTTTAGTTTCAGGGCCTGGGACTCTTCCCCTCGTCAGTGAATTGTACAAGAGATGAATAGGTAAAGATTTTCTGAAACAAAGACAGGTGAATGGTTCCTGAATTCAAGAGTGACAGTGAAGCCAAGAGGAAAGTGAAATCGGTGCAGTCAGAGAGAGAATGACAGAGAACAAGCACAAGATTTCAAGAGAGGATGAAATTCGGTTTATACTGAGGGGTGAAATATCCTCCCCCCCACACATCACCCCCAAAGGGATCCTGCCTTGTTGTACTCTTGTTGGGCACAGATCCTGGTGGTGTTCATATGTGCAGATGGTTTTCTGAACCCGACAGTGTTCCGTAACAGATCCACATACCCAGCTAAGCACTGCTGGTGGGTGCTTGATTGATGGAGACAGATTTTTAGGTTTACTAATTTTACCCAAGTTAAATGAGTTAAACAGTATGTGAAATCAAGTTTAGCAGCCTCTTTTTTGTGTGTGTGTGTGTGAAGATTTGTTCTATTTATTGCAAGAAGTATTATGAATCTGAATATAAGGACCATAGCGAGTGAATTATGTTCTTAGGAATCAAGAGTGCGGATTTAGGTAATTCAATCATGGGTGTGGCATACCTCAGTGGTAGAGCACAGGACTCGTAATCATGGTGATCCTGGGGTCATGGGTTCAAATCTCCGCCAGGCCTTTCGGTAAAGGGATTTTTCCCTCGGAGTTAACATTGGTTCTGACTCAAATTCCCATACAGTCCTTTGAATGAGACTATAAACTGAGGTTCTGTGTGTGAACGCACACATCACATCTTGCACACACGTAAAATCCCATCACCAACTTTCGGAATGGGCCAGTTTGGCCGTTGGTATGGATGTCACGTTACACATAGCATGCACCTTCCCAGAAGTTGGGGTATGGCTGCCTTAATGTTGGGATAAGGAACGGTCACACACAAAACTTCACTCCCTTTGCTGGGTGGATGGGATTAATCTTTGCCTGTCTATACAGGGAGTGTATGCAGGAGTATCAGTCTGCGTACACAGAAAAAAAAAAATCTTAAGAGCTCTCGTATGATTATATTTTTTTTGTGCTGGTTCATACAGTACCCTGAACATGTAGAGCTATCTTTTTACCTGGGGTTAGCAGAGTTTCGTGCAACTCGGTTATCTTGCATCATGAACTGAAAATCAGGCAGCTAGGATGAAGTGCATGGGTTTGCCATGAAAGGTTCGTCTTGTTAAGAGAGCAGTCTTCACAGACGTTGGATTTGTTTTTGTTTTCCCCATTGTTGCAGTGTCAGAGAGAACGCAGCTGATCCTGAGGCATATTTTCTGTGGCCTCCTTCTCTTGGATGTGACTTGACATTTAGCCTGATCCTGAAAAAAAAAAAATGACCTTGACCTGTGCGTACATCTTCGAATTGGCTTGCTTACCCTCCACGCTGCTCCAAGGAGCATCGTTTTCCGAGCTACGCGGAGTGACGCCGTTGCATTGGATGCCCACTGAGAATGTCAGGATGAAGCTGTACCTGTATAGCGGTGGCCAATTTCTTCAGTGTTGTGCTGGTATCAGAGTAATGTACATTCACGAACCTTTTACTGTGCGGGTGTGGCGCGACTGTGAAATGGCAGAGTGTGAGAGTTTTTTTAGGTGGCTTTCTTTCCCCGCAGCAGATGCACGTGCTGCGACCGATACTCTGAATCCGAGACGTTTTGTAGCCAAACCTTTTTATCAGGACTGTTGTGTGGTTGATAAGCAGGTGTTGTATGACGCTTATCATCAAGCATTACCTTGTGTATTGTGCACATGTTCTGGCCGAGGCCGATCTGTGTCCTCCCTTTCCCTGCTGTGAAAGGTGCGTGTGTCCACCGCTGCGAGAGTGTCTATTGTCATGTCTTCAGTGATGGAATAATTTGGTAACGGGGTCACCCATTACTGTTGGTAGATAGAGTTGCCATCTGAGCCGCCTGACGGTTGGAGGAACAGAATGAAGTCTTGTTTTTTTTCTCCTCGCGCAAGTGTTTATTGAATTCTGTCTTTCATGTTCATTCGAGGTCAACAGGCTGCTTGCATGAATTATAGGGAGATGTTATCCGTCTTTGAACTCTGTTACACTTTGGACAAAATAATGAAATCATCCTGTAGAAACATTTGAATCAGTGATATATGTTGTCTTGAATTTGTTTTGTCTGTTCTCAGTTGTAAAAGCAATAGCGATCAGATAATGGATCTTGTTTGTGTCCATCATTCAAATGTGTTGTCCAAGTTTTTTTCAAAGTGTAATGTGAACAAGTAGTACCGGAGGCAAGATTGAAATTTGTATATAGTTTGTTTCTGTCATAGGAATAGGATAAAATGAACAAGCAGTACTGGCGGCTAGATTAACATTTTGTACACGTGAAAGGAAAAATGAATTTTAGTCGTCGGCATGGTATCAGCATCTGCTGAAACATGCAGCGTATGTCGCTTTATCTGTTGAGAAAGTTTTTGTCTCAAATTTTGCCATTGAAAACACTGTTCTAGAGTAGCCAGACATATGAGAGAAAGAAAACTTTCACAGTCCCCCATTGTCCCTCCTCCACACTCTTCCCCATCCCTCCACTCCATACCCGCTTCCTTCCTCGAAAACGACTGGAATGGTGAGAGGGGTAACGAGAAAGGCTGCCATATTGATTTTGTCATCCACTCATAAGCTGTGAACAGTATGGAGTCATTATGAAGTATTTCTTTGTTGTTGCGTTTTCTTTCTTTTTTTGTTTGATGATGCTTGCATACCATTAGGACATCTTCATTCGTTGTCCTGCTCTCCTTTTGTGCTTGTGTGGGGCAAGATGGCAACTCTAACTCAGGGATCTTCTAGGTAGAGAACAGCTGCTTAAGTTTTACAAATTCCAAACAGGATAAGTTTGGTTTTTTTTCTATTAGTATATTACTAATTTTGGTCAGGATAAAAGAAGGTGCAGGAAAAAAACGACAACCAGCATTGTTCGTTTCCAGTCCACATGTTCCAACATGAATGGAATGTTACTGGTGCATGAACATGAAGGTTTCTTGTAACTACCAAATCATTTTGAGCACAGATTACCAAACCTGGGGGGGGGGGGGGGGTGTGTCTGAAGTGTGAGGCAAACAAGTTTTTTGTTTTTAAAAAGCAAACCAAAAACAAGAAAAGCAACCCTCCAAAACCTTTCTAAGTCAGAATCGCACCAAAATTGATTTAAAAATTCTAGTCGTGTATTGTAGATTTGATGTGTACGAGTGTATATCGCTGGTATTCGGGACTGCCCATCGTGGTCATGTACCTGAACTGTGGCTCATCCCTGTGTACTCACCACATTCAGGCCAAGTCTGTATTTACTTCAGTCATATTCATGTGCTTCACAATGTCCCTCAGTCATTACCATCACCCTCAAGCAGAGCTTCGGCTGCTAACCCGTCTACCGTCATGCCAAACGTGGTGTCACCCTCACCGTCATTTATTGTCATCGGTCACATGATACGTTTCTTGGGCTAGGTTCAGAGGAGATGAAAAATAGTGGAAATGTTGCCATAATGCTCAACTCTTCCCAAATATCCGGGATGATAAGAGGAGAGTGAAAAAAAAATTGTAGAAATGTTGCCTTAATGCTCAACTCTTCCCAAATATCCAGGATGATAAGAGAGAGAAGCCCGATCCCTTGTGGACAGGTGGTAACTGGCGAGCGGTGGCATTGAAGAGGGCAGATCCATGGAGAAAGTGTCAAAGGGAAGGGTTTTATGTTTGTTCACACGTTTTTTTTCGTCTTTCTTTTGCCGTCTCATCTTCAGTGGCATTACCTCCACATCACTACTCGCTACAGCTGCCCGTCCATAGTCGCCCCGTTGCGTGTCTTGGTAACACACTGATGACCATCACTGCGATTTCAAGAGGAAAGTACTCTCTGCACCCCCCCCCCCCCCAATCTGTTCCCCCAGTCATAGGGGATTTCTTAGTTCCCCGAGTCTGGCAGCTACGATTGTATTCATCGTCCGTCAAAAGGGAATAAAAAAACAATGTAGGTTGCTTTGGTTTTTCAGGAAGGGCTCCTTAATAAAGTGTTGGATGAGAAGTCCTTAGTATGCTTACTCTCCACTTTATGCTTTCCCCCTCCATTCATTATAGTTTACATTTTGTAAAATTGTACAGTTAGCGCTTGTGTCCACAGACCCCGCACAGACCGTACAGAAAAAGTGCGGTTGCGTTCAACACTATATTTTACTACTAGACTTGTCCACAGCAGCCAGTCCGCTACGGCCAGACTTTTACCTGTTCCGCACAATCTGGGTGGCGTCAAGCATGCCAGACATTTTCTGGTCTGTACGGGCAGAAAAGGTCGTGATTTGCGTGCTCCCCGATCTTTACAAATTGGGTGCACCCAAAAACGTCGTTTGGATGCTAGAGATCTTCTTTTGTACCACCACCGGAGCAGAAAAATCTTGCGCTTCCTTGTCACCGCCATCTTGCAAAGCGGGCAGAACTATGCGGACCCTGTGGAGACGGGTAACCGCACCTTTCTGTCCATACCTTTTCTGGCCCGCAAAAAGTATGGTCTGTGCGGGGTCTGTGGACACAAAGCCTTAAAGACCATTTAATTGGTAGACAGTGCTACCTTTTTCAAAACAGAAACTGGCTTTTGATTCCATTTAATTGGTAGACAGTGCTGCCTTTTTCAAAACAGAAATGGGCTTTTGATTCCATTTAATTGGTAGACAGTGCTGCCTTTTTCAAAACAGAAAGGGGCTTTTGATTATTGGGAGTTTTTTTTCTTTCCTTCTTTATCCATGTATTCCGAGTGAAATGAACATGATCTTGCAAGGCTCCCACTTAGTGAATTTGTGGATTTCAGCATAAGAAAAGAGGGAAAAAAAGAGTGGGGGAAAAAGATTTCAGCGTAAAATACATCTGGGGAAAAAAAAAGAAGAAATGGAATGTTAAAAGCCCTGGTTCCGTTTCCGATATGCTAGCAGACGACACTGATGTCCCAAACTTTCATGTTAACACCTTCTTGAGGGCAGGCCGTCTCCATTTTATCTGGGTGGCTGAAGACTGTTGGCAAACAAACGTCACGATCTGAGGTCCTGCATCAGCAACATGCTGCAGAGAGGCTGCCAGTGACAACAAAAAGAAAAAAGCTCCACGAATTGAGGGTCCACAATGTGGTTGGACCAAAAAAGAAAAGACAAGACGGTAGGCCACTTGATGCTCATAGTTCTGTTGTGGTCGGAACGAAAACTGGAAGATATACCCGTTGATGCCCACATTTATGTCAGACTGCACAATTTTGAAATATTTCCTCGATGAGGATGGGTGGGGAGCATGGCTGCTGGATCCCTGCAGAATTTCAGGGATTTTGCATTTCCTCAGTGGTAATTTCGTGTACAAAGCATATAATGTTTGAATAGTGGGATAGGGAAAAAAGTGCATTACTGTAAGTCACCTTGCCGACAGACATTTTTCAAACTCATTGCATCTCATAAGAAGGGACGATTGCTTTTGCCCATACTTTATAAAGCTTGTAATTTATATATCGCTCATCATGGCTCACGTTACGATTAATGTTGAATTGCTTCTGGGAAAGTACCGATTCCACAAGCTCATTCTAAACCTTACACGACTATTTTTTTGTGTACACAAGATGTTCTAATTTGGTCTTTTTTTTTAAGCTGTACAAAACACAAAAAGCAGGTGTACAGTTGTGATAAAATTTGATGGTGTAACGACTAGCCTTTCTCCCCTTCAAGATCCCAACAGTAATGGGTGGCCCCACCGAAACACGATATCCGAAACGGCCGATTCCCCTACCCCTCTTCTCTCTTGTAAGTATTGTTGATGTTGAATATGGCAGTGCATCAAATGTACATAACTGATGTAGTTTTTATTGTGGTTCTTTTTGTTTTGTTTTCGTGTTGTTATCCTGTTGATATTTGAAAACCTAGCAAGAAAGATCTTTGTATATAAAACCGACATCCGTAACCTGTGCTGGCTAAAGAATGAGGGTTGTGCATGCGTGTGCCTGTAATTTAATAAAATAAGCAAAACGCTTGTGATGCAAAACTTGTACTTTGTCCATTTTAATACCAGCTGTGGTATTCTTTCAGACGAAGCTTCAGAGGATCTCGGTGGCTTTTCTAGAAAGATTGCTGTAGTAAGATAGTCTTAATCAAGAAAAATTTACAAATGCCTGTGATCAAAGACAAACGCTACGCTGAACACATGTTCTAACAGGTTTAAATGAAGAAAAAAAAAAAGGAAAATGAACGATCAAAAACTTACAGGATATAGCCAGTAAATTTTAAGGACTGTAAATGTGCTATGGACATACCTCACTCTGATACTGTCAGAGTATGCAATGGTAGATGCTAAAGTTTTTTAAAAATGCAGCACTTTCAATAACGTTTGTGGACTTAAAATTGGATTTATTTCCCCACTCTGCGCAGCATGCTTGGAATTTTGAGCCATGTGTAGAGGGAGATAGCCATTCTTTGTAGTCTTTGATTCATAGCCAAAGATCATTGAACATGTAGTAGTAGTAATACATTTGACTTTCCCCATCTGAAAGTGCATTTGGCTTTCGCCACCCACGCAGAGAGTGAAACGTCTTTCCTGCATTTCCTGGAAAACCGAGGTGCACTTTAGACATATGTAATCAGAAATTAGTCGAGTGGCAAGCAAGCAGTACAATGTCTCCCGTCACAATTTTTTGGACTGTCGGTAACGAGCATAGTGTTTTAATTTTATTACACACTTCAGATCTTTGATGACTCGAAAGGAAACCTTTGGTAGACGACTTTTAAAAAAAAAAATCTAGGACTTTGCCTGGATAATCTTTTTTTTTTTCCCTGTGCCGTTTTTCCCAGTCCTTTTAATCCCTTGAAAAGGCACTTTCATTTTCCAAGGACTTTTCGAACTTTCTGGGATCTGTACGAACTCTGTTAAATGATATGCATGTATGTATGCAAACATATTTATTATGCATACAAACATAGTCAAGCCCCAGCGTCCCTCCTCCCCTCCCTCTTCATATCCTTACACACAATAGAAAAAAAAATCATTCCAATATAACCCCCCCCCCCCCCCCCCCACCTCTGACTGATATAGATCTACAAACTGGAAAATGTTTATAACAATTTGAGCAAGCAGACAAATCAAAAAAAGAAAAAGGTTTCTGAAATCAATGTCAATTATTATACTTCACTGAAACTTGAAAATGGCCAAACTTGATAAAAATGGCAGAGAAAAAGATCTAGCCGACATCAGATATTACCAGCACTTGAAGTTACACACAAATCTCACACTCGCACGCACACTTAAATGGTAACCAGGCTCAAGGAGAAAAGTTCACATCATGATAAGTGGTCACGGACTTAAATCCCACAAGACTTGAATGCTTGCCGCTGACAAAGATGCTGCTGTCGGAAGCTGACATGAAAGGCCCCAGCAGGACATTTCTCCTCGATATGATAGGTCCTGCAAGTGTTGTGTCCTCTCTCCTCGATATGATAGGTCCTGCAAGTGTTGTGTCCTCTCTCCTCGATATGATAGGTCCTGCAAGTGTTGTCCTCTCTCCTCGATATAGGTCCTGCAAGTGGTGTGTCCTCTCTCCTCGATATGATAGGTCCTGCAAGTGTTGTGTCCTCTCTCCTCGATATGATAGGTCCTGCAAGTGTTGTGTCCTCTCTCCTCGATATGATAGGTCCTGCAAGTGTTGTGTCCTCTCTCCTCGATATGATAGGTCCTGCAAGTGTTGTGTCCTCTCTCCTCGATATGATAGGTCCTGCAAGTGTTGTGTCCTCTCTCCTCGATATGATAGGTCCTGCAAGTGTTGTGTCCTCTCTGCGTCAAATTCAGACTGGCCATGTCAGCACGACTGGTCATGGTGGGAACCTGAACCATCAAATTTCAGGTCAAGTGGCATAATTTACGATAATGATAAGCTATGACTTGCCCATTGTGGGTTTCACTTGTCTGTTGACGTTGTAGTTGCCCCAGGGTTTTTCAAGCCTTCCTCCCTTAAGTCGTGTGCCACAGGGCAGAGGTGTTGTAACCAGTTCGTTCCTTTGGCTTGTCCATCTGGGTACTTCCACACAACCAGCCTACACGTTTGTACACAACTTTATGACAGTAATTCAAAAAGGAAGTTTTAATCAAAATGGCAATTTCAAACAGTATAATACACATTAGTTATGTTCACATTTTGATTCAAAGAAAAATAAACAGTTCCTCCAAAACAGACCCGACTTTAAATAAAAAAAAATACTTGCCCTGTCAAGGCGCAAACTTGAACAATACGTTGTATAACTCTCATGGGAAATACACATGCACACTTAAGTACACATACACGCATCAGTGGATGGCGAGTTATGTTTGCAATCTGCATTCCAGGGAGCAGGTTGAAAGCTTCCATTACAGGTTTAAAGCTTCCATTACACTGCAGGTTTAAAGCTTCCATTACACTGTACGTGAAAATTTGGCAAAGTACGTCTCGTCACATTCTCTTTCTCTCTTGCTCTTTGTTTTTTCTTTCTTGTTTTTCTTTGAGTTTTCAATTTGGAACCACTGCCATCACACCAGCAACTGAGTTTGTTTCCTCTCTTGTCCACTGTAAGTGCACTTACCAAAGTTAATGCAATTTTCTTTAAACACCCCCCCCCCCCAAACAAACAAAAATGGATTGGTCAAGCTGGAAATGCAAGTGCCGAGGGACCTGACCGAAGTATCTGTGTGTATGCGAGTGTATTGAATCCATTGTTTTCTGACCTTGCGTGGTAGTCTTGAGTGCTTGCCTTTCAGATTAGACAATATACTGAGGTTCCATCGGCAGGAAGTACCCTACCTTCAAAAAACAACAACAAAACTAGAGTAACAGCAGCAAGGGAGTTAACCATGACAAAAAGTTGTAATAAAGAGTGACTTTGGTAAACAGAAGAAAAACTTCCACATCGGTTACACCTGCTGTGATAATGAAGTTATACAGTAGTACGAAAATAGTTGCCCCTATGCACGTGAACACATCTGTCGTCATCCCAACCTTCAAACCAAAAGTAGGCTTTTTAATTGAACGGAAGAAAGAATAACTGAAATTTGTTTTAAATTGTTCTTTTTTTATATTTAATTGGGGGGAGGGAAGGAGTGTTGTGGGGGGAGCAATATAGGATGTGGATCGTTTACAATGACATACTGAAGCCTGGTTGAGCAAATCACACAAAAGAGATTTTCATCAAATGCAAAACTGTGCTATTGATGGACCAAACTACACAACGACACATACCAAAGTACCATGAGCTTATGTTAATAGTAAGTCTCTGCATTTTTACATTCTGAAATAAAAAAAGTTAAATGCGTTTTCTACTGAGGAGAAAACTATCAATGCCTAGTATAATGTATGGAGTGTGTGGGTGTGTAGAGGAAAGGGGAGGGGGTGGTTTGAGAGAAACTGCCAAAGATTGGTCTTCTTGTCTCCCCCACCCCATAACATTTAAATGCTTTGTAACAGAAATTTTGACTTGCACCAGTTTTCTACAAAGCCAAATTGGAGATGACATAACAAACCAGATGCTATGTGTACGAGGCAAAATAAAAAAGAAAATAAAAAGGGGCGTTTAAACCCCTGATATGTTGAATAAGAGTCCTGTATAAAGTATATTCTCATTTTGCTTAAAAGATCTGCCAGGGCTTGGTAAAAACAATACCAACATTATGACCTTTTTAAGAGAGAGAGAGAAAAAAAAGACAAAAAACACCACTTTAAGTCCATCCAGATGTACGTTTTCATACAAGCAATGTCTCTGCAGGTACCAAACCACGACTACAAACAAGCAATGTCTCTGCAGTACCAAACCACGACTACAAACAAGCAGTGTCTCTGCAGGTACCAAACCACGACTACAAACAAGCAATGTCTCTGCAGGTACCAAACCACGACTACAAACAAGCAATGTCTCTGCAGGTACCAAACCACGACTACAAACAAGCAATGTCTCTGCAGGTACCAAACCACGACCACAAACTAAAGAAAGGGACATAACCTTTATCAGAGAGTGAAAGAGAGAAGAAAAAAACACCACCACTTGAAGTACATCCAGGTGTACACTTTCATACAAGGAATGTCTCTGCCAGTATCAAATCAAGACTGCAAACCGTTTAGGTAGATAAAGAAACGAATAAACGCAAGAAAAATTCTTGAAGGAAGATAGCTTGAGAAAGGGACGCAACTCCTTTGCTCCAAGTTAAACCATGCATAACCCACCACAAAATGAACTTGCTTCCCATATCAACCACTTGTGGTCCTTCATGGACAATGGAATTTCAGGCCAGCATTCATGACTTCATACAGACTTCAGTCTAGAAACATCTTGTTCTTTTCAAATACTTCAGCTAAGAGGTCCTAACATCCACCACTGCAGCCTTCTTACCATCTACTGCAATCTTACCAGCCACAGCAGCCTTTAATCTTACCACCTACTGCAGCCTTTAATCTCACCATCTACTGCAGCCTTTAATCTCACCATCTACTGCGGCCTTTAATCTTGCCATCTACTGCAATCTTACCATCTACTCTGGCCTTTAATCTTACCATCTACTGCATTCTTACCATATACTGCAGCCTTTAATCTTACCATCTACTGCAGCCTTTAATCTTACCACCTACTGCAGCCTTTAATCTTACCATCTACTGCAGCCTTTAATCTTACCATCCACTGCAGCCTTTAATCTTACCATCCACTGCAGCCTTTAATCTTACCATCTACCGCAATCTTACCATCCACTGCAGCCTTTAATCTTACCATATACTGCGGCCTTTAATCTTACCATCTACTGCAGCCTTTAATCTTACCATCAACTGCGGCCTTTAAATCTTACCATCTACTACAGCCTTTAACCTTTTCGCGACATACCGTGCGACAGTGATGGCAACTCGGCGGCTGACCCGTCCACGACAAGCCGTGCCCTGGTGACGGCAGCACTGCTGTACTGCCTGGACACGCACGCACACACACACACACACACACACACACACACGCACATGCCGATGCACAAAGATGCGCACACACATGTCGAGACGAAACCATTTAACCACGCTTGATCTTGGCTGGCTCCCTGTACACAGAACTGAAACAGGCGTCCAGGAGACCAAGGACAGGGCACAAGAAGTAAGGTGAGTAAATGGTGCACAGAGTCAGCCGCTCTTGCATCGTCCTCGGGGCCGGGTACGGCGACTGCGAGAAGTCGTAGGTCAGGTTGTGGAAGAAAATGGTGATCAGCGTGGTGGCCACGTGGGAAGAGTAGACGATCATGGGTATGCGGATCCATCGTGCCCTGGCCGCACCTGGCAGAACCAACGACACGGAAGTGATTCATGGGTGCGTCGCCTTTCCATCAATCTCGGTGAACACCATTCCCACTCTTCGATACTATACTGGATTCAGTCTGATCAAAATATGCTTTAAAACAAATAATAGAGAAAAATTCAGGAGAAATTCATTCTTGTGTCGGATCTGCTCATGCATACGTTTCCATTGTACACTGTACACCATTTTACACACACACACACACACACACACACACACAGAAATATATTCTTCATTAGAAACGGTTGAAAACAAAATTCTGGGTGTACAAGTCTGCCCCTTCAAGGCTCACACACATGAACACTAAAGATCGCAGGTTTTCAGAATTCAGTAACAAATGTTTTGCTGTATTAGAAGTTGAAAAGCATTGCTCATTACTTAAGAGAGTGAGAGATGGCGAATGAGAGAGAGACAGACAGAGAAAGAAACAGAGACGGAGAGAGAGACAAAAACAGTGAAAGAGACAGAGAGAGAGAGAGAGAGAGAGATAAAGAAAGGGAGAGAATATTTCATCATTTCAGTGGTTTGTATGGTTGAAAATGATTAATGTGTTGGTGCAATCAAAATATGACTATTTTGTTTCCAACCACTCTTCTCATAGAAAAAAGGAGGTACGAAAAGTACATTTCTTCACCTTTATCTTATTTAATGATACCTGAAAATAACAACTCAGATCAAATTTGCCCATAATTTAAAAAAAAAAAAAAGAATAGAAAACTGTGCTCATTTTGCAATACAACATACGTTTGCTTACATTTCTGGGAAGGGGGGGCGGGGGTGGTGGTAAATTTTGATTCCGCCGAAATATTGTCTATCATCTTCAACAATAACAAAATCTCGTTGTGGTTGCAATCAGTGGCCGTTACAGAGCACACTAAATGAAAACGTTGACAAAAACACAACCATAACTCAACTTTCATGTTTTTTAAATCAGACTTGTTATAGTCTCCAAAAGGCAATTCTGAGAAAACGGGGATTTGAAAGTTTCATGTTTTTGCACCCACATATGTTGTGAGATCTGTCACTGTTGACAGAATCTACATCTGCAATGGTCCAGCAAAGATACCCTGCCCCCTCTAGGTCATCTGCAAGAATTCCAGTATTTAAAAAACAAAAACAAAAAACAACAACAAAAAACCTAGCATGGAAAGCCAAACACTTTTTGAAGAAAACTTGGATCAAATGCTTGAGCCACCCGTCATCTTAAGATCCAAAGGGTGATGGAGATTTTGTACTCGTGAATCATGAGGGAAACCATACAGCCATGTTTTTTTAAACACAGTCCTGGCTCAAATAAGGTTGGCAAAGTGATTACAGCCAGGTGTTAAGCTCACAGACTGACAACACAGTTGTATCATAACAAAATGGTAGTGGTACCTTCTCCCTCCCTCTCCCCGCTCACCTCCTTACCCAATGCAGCTTAATAATAACAACATTGGCATCCAAACGACACACACACGCATGCACACACACACACACGCATGCGCGCATACACACACACACACACACACACACCTGCACGCTCACAAAAGGGATACCCGAATGTGTGGGCGAGTACACGCACGCACGCGCATACACACACACACACACATACACACTGACTGACTGAGTGAAACCATTTACTGTCAGATTAACATAGTGTTGTACTGACAACACACACACACACACACACACACACACACACACACACACACACACTGAGTGATTTCTCTGTCTTGATAGTCGTACAGTTTACTGTCATGGCATTACAATAAGAAATTGTGAAGAAAATTCTTTGGGTGAGACACAGTCGGCATAAGCATGTGCTGCTGCAAAGAGCTGAAATGACTTTAAAAAATTCAATCCGTCAACGTTTTTCGGACATGGAGGAAAAACATTAACAAATAATTCCTCTCATCAATAAGATCCAAACCTAAAATACCTGTCAATCATCCTCACTTACGATTTGATTTCATACTGCATGAAGAAAGGAACAAAACATTATACTTTCTTCTCACCTTTATAAATTTGCCTAAGGTGAATGGTTTATTGTAAATCCAATTACATAATTCAAATACTTTGCATAAAGAAAAGAACAAATTATCATACTAACTTTCCCATCTTTATAATTTTTTTTTGGTCCCATCTTCTGTGCCACCTCAGTTGCCATGCACCCACATCTTTATAAATTTACCTAAGCTTAAATATTTCAGTGTGTGTAATTACTTGATACAAACATTTGGTGATTACCTACAGAAAGGAATAGATCATCACACTATCTTTCTCCTCTTTACAATGTCAAGTAACGTCGTTTTCCTTGTCATGCCCAGCTGTGAGAAGGTCACAAACATTTTAAACTGACTTTGGTTTCAAGACCCACGCCACTCAACAAGACAGAAAAACAAAGCATCTATCGTTGCAAAGGGACGGACACCATGCGCCCTCTGTAGCTTAGCTGGCTTTGTTGCTAGAACTATAAACACATCCAGATGCTGCACAATTTGTTAATTCTCATGGCATAAACAAATAATCAAAAAGATACAACATATGTAGCAGGATACCACAAACAAGTAAATACATGAATTAATAAATAAACAGGTACATGATGAACAAATTTAACATAGGATCATATAAGTTAATCGCTTGGACCGCATGATTAGACAGATAAACAAAAAGGTCTGTACAGAAGGATCACACATACAAAAGAATAAGAGAACAGATACAAGGCAACTACATACACAAACAAGCAAATGAATAGCTCTGTACATTTAGATCACCGACACTTGACACTGAAGCATTTCTATTGGCATTAGCCGTTCACAGCCCTAGTGCCACAGGGAACAGTAACAAACTAGCAGCGAACTATCTGCAACAAGGGAGAAATACTCGACGCACTTCAACACACACACACACACGTGCGCCAGCAAGCATGCACACCAACTTACACAACTACTTCAACCATGACCAATTTCTATTTAAAGATTCCACATCCATGCATACACAAATAATAATAAGACGAAGAAATTCCATACTCGACCATCCATACATTAAGATCACAATAATGAGTAAAGAGATACATAAAATGAATACACAAACATCAAGCATCTTCTGAATAAAGTCAGAACCCAAGAAAACACCAACCACACAGCACGACCAATCAAAGTGTTTCACCAGATGAGCTAGTCCCTGAAGACATACATCATACCTACCTTTGAAGAAAGCGTACGTGGCGACAAAGAAGAAGGAAACTGAAGCAGCATTTCACAGATGCAGAAAGAACGAAACCACGGAGGAGGGTCCATCATCATGGGGTCTCGAAACGCCTCACAGTACCAGTTTTTCAGGTCCACCAGCTGGAAAGATAGAATTACAGAATTTTATTTTTTCAGTGCCACAAACTCAAAATGGCAATAACTTTTTTTTCAGGTTCACAAATCGAAATGCCAAGAGAATGGAAGAATTGAGGTGAAAAAAATATGAAAGGATAAGTGAACGTAAAAGATTTGGGTAGTTCATCAACTGACAGGTGAGGTATCTGAGAGCAATACGTTGTTTTCTTAGTCTTCTTTTTCAAGTCCAAAAACTATATATGGATTAGAACATAAGACACATTTTCAGGTCCATGATCTATTTCAAAGGGTGATCTGAGAACATAACCATGTTCTCATCCATGAGCTAAAACGGCAAATTATATCACTTTTATGACTTCATGAAAATCATCATTATCATTTCCTTTCATCTTGTGAATACTATTCACGGAATTTTTTTTAATCACCATTATTATTTCAAGTCATCTTGATGAATGTAATTTACATGATTTTTTTTCTAATCATCATTATCAAATTGATTCATGTGGTTTGATGAACATCATTCATATGAATTTTTTTTAAATCGTCATTATTATTTCAAGTCATGGTGATGAATATAATACATATGAATATGAATATACATATGAATTTTTTTTAATCGACTTATTATTTCAAGTCATCTTGATTAATATTATGTATGCAATTTTTAAAAAAATCATCATTATGATTTAGTCATCTTAATAAATATTTATTTATATGATTTGTTTTTCAATAATCACAAGTCATCTGGATGAATATTACACATACGGTTTTCTTTTTAATCATCATTATAATTTCACGTTATCTTCATAAATATTATTCCCCGGATTTTTGAAAATCAACATCATCATTCTTTCAAGTCATCTTGATGAATGTTTTTCATATTAATTTCTTTTAATCGTTATTATCATTTCATGTTATCTTCATGAATACAAATTTATATGATTTTTCTTAATTATCATTGTCATTTCAAGTCATCTTGATGAATATATTTGTATGATTTTCTTTTAAACTGTTATTATCATTTTGATCATCTTGGACGAATATCATTCTCATGGATTTTTCTTAAATCTTCATTTTTATTCAAGTTTAGACTTGTTCATCCATGAAGGGTTGGGGGGGGAGACTTAAAATTTTTAAGGAAGCGCAACATTTCTTATAATTTTCAAAACACAGGCAACAACAACAAAAGAACAACGACATGAGTACGTAAACATTCCTTTCAATTTATCAAAAATACATTTGAGAAACTGTGGTAAAATGAAAAAATGGTGTATATAAAAAAAAAAGAAAAAAGTAAAACAGTGAAAACAAAAAAAAAGATAATTCTTCTTTCTTCACTTGCCAACAAAAGAAAGAATGTGATACAACTCCAATCACACACAGACAGGCAAACACACACACACACAAAACACATGCACACACACACACACACACACTACACACACACACACACATGCACACACACCACACACACACACACACACACCACACATATCATATATACACACACACAAACACACACCATTCACCCAAAATTTATGCATCATGGGCTGAAAGTCTGCAGAAAACGACTTTCAAAAACTGAGGGTGTAAAACCCAAGTCACTTAAATTTTTACTCTGTTGAAACATCTAAGGGTCAATTTGCAGGGGTAGGGGCGGATATGCTCAGTTGGGTAGAGCGCCGGACTCGTGATCTGGGGTTGCGGATTCGAATTTCGGTTATAGGGGATTTTTTTCCTAGGAGTTAACATTGGTTCTGACTCCATCCCCATAATCTTCAATGGACTATAACCAAGGGTTTCCCTGTGTGAACGCACGCATAACTCTATGGGACACACGTTAAAATCCCATCACCAACTTTCGGAAGAGAAGGGAGTTTGGCCGTTGGTAGATGACACGTGGCACATGCCCTGCACCTTCCCCGAGATGGAGTATGGCTGCCTTAATGCGGGATAAAAAGGGTCATACACACATAACTCCATGCCTTGGTTACAGGTGAGTGTCCGCGGAGTATCACCTGCTTACGCAGAAAGAAAGAAGAAAATTTGCAGGGGGTGAGGGAGTGTGGTTGACCATTGGAGATGGGGAGAATGTGTGATGGAGGGAAGGGAAAGTTTTAAGAGGGATAGCCGTATTTTCTATATCAATTTTTTTTAAGGCCAAAAAAAAAAACCTTTAACACGACCCCATTTGTCATGATTCCAACTTCCCCGTCCCTTCACTCACTCGAATCACGCATAACACAATGGTATCACTGCTCCTCACAGGATTGATACAGATGAACATGCTTTGAATTTGACCACAGTGTACTAAACAGCTACCTGCAACAATCCCCCCCTCCCACCTCCCCCCTCCATCTTCACTCCCCTTCCTGAAGAAAAAAAGTGCATCATTAAGATGTCTTGTTTAATTAAAATGTATGTGATGCTCTAAATCTTTGGGTTTATTCACTGGTGAGTTGATTTTACGTGGCGACAGCCTGATGTGGCCCTTTGAGGTCGCGCTGGGCTATAAGCAACATTATCTTATCTTATCTTATCTTTGGGTTTATTCTTTCATCATTACCAGTTTGTGCTTCACAAGGAACACATGTGAGACTACTTTCTTAATTTTTTTTTCTTTTTTCTTTCCAACCTCTTGCACACATCAGCTCATAGGGAGGGACAATTGCACTTAACCCAACAAGCCTGGATACTAAACTGCACTTTATCTCACTAGACTGTTTACATTACCCAGGAAGACTTAATCTGCATTTTTAACAGCCTGGTTATACCATTACCTCAGAAAGACTAACTGACTTTATTAACAGCCTGTTAACCATTACCCCCAGGGAAGGACTTAAACTGCCTTTTATTAACAGCCGTTACCATTCCAGGGAAGGACTTAATGCACTTTATAACACCCTGTATACAGTCCCCATGGAAGACTTAAACTGCACTTTTATTCAACAGCCTGGTTATACCATCCCCCAGGGAAGGACTTAACTGCACTTTTATTAACAGCCTGGTTATACCATTACCCCCAGGGAAGGACTTGACTGCACTTTTATTAACAGCCTGGTTATACCATTACCCCCAGGGAAGGACTTAACTGCACTTTTATTAACAGCCTGGTTATACCATTACCCCCAGGGAAGGACTTACTGCACTTTTATTAACAGCCTGGTTATACCATTACCCCAGGGAAGGACTTACTGCACTTTTATTAACAGCCTGGTTATACCATTACCCCCAGGAAGGACTAACTGCACTTTTATTAACAGCCTGGTTATACCATTACCCCCAGGGAAGGACTTGACTGCACTTTTATTAACAGCCTGGTTAAATACCATTACCCCCAGGGAAGGACTTGACTGCACTTTTATTAACAGCCTGGTTATACCATTACCCCCAGGGAAGGACTTAACTGCACTTTTATTAACAGCCTGATTATACCATTACCCCCAGGAAAGGCCTAAACTGCACTTTTATCAGTCTTCTGCCCTTCCTGATCTCCTGTATATGTTGAAAGTTAATCATGTTCTGGGTAGCACTGTTACTTCTTCTTTGTTCCTTTTCTTTTTTCTCTTTGGTCTATTTCTTAGAGTAATTCTCATTGGAAGAAAACAGGGAGCAAAATGGTATTTCTCTACATATGTGTTCCCAATCTCTCTCGCTCTCTCCCGCTCCACCCCACCCCCCCCCCCCTCCTCTCTCTCTCTCACACACACACACACACACACACCACAAACATGTCCAGACTCTCTGTCTCTTACACATAACTACACATGCACCCCACGTATGCACAGGGCATACACACACACACACACACGCACTCGCACACGCACACTCCCACAGAAATAACAAGAATGATCCTGACTGACCAAGACAGAGAATGCACCAGTATATATCCTGAGGACAAGTACAGCACTTACTGACAACAAATGAATCAACCTGGTTTCCTACTCACATCAGATAAGCTGAGACAAATTGTTCTTTCTTTATTTCTTCTTCCCAACTGTTATACAAGTCACTTGTGTCCCTCATGTGTGTGTGTGTGTGTGTGTGTGTGTGTGTGTGTGTGTTGCGTGTGTTCGTGTGTGTGTGCTGTGTGTTCTGTGATACGTGTGTGTGTGCTGTGTGTTCTGTGTGTGTGTGTGTGCACATGCATGCCTGTGTGTTGTGTGTGGGTGTTGCCCCAGGGACTGGTTTGTTTTGCTGGGCCCAGAAGTTAATTATGAACAGAGGTTGTATCAGTATGTGACAAAAAAAATCTATTGTGACATTTACTTCCCGGTACCCTGTGTGTCATGGTCAATTTGTGTGTAGTGGCAGCACAGTAGTCAGCCGTCATTCGTTTTTTCATGGCCTCAGATCTGAGTCTGCTACAAGGTGAAAAAATATAACACAAATCAATGTTTCCCACTTCAACCAACCAGTCAAACCAGACCAGGAAAAGGTACAAGGTTCAGATCTCCAGTCAAAAGCCTACACAGGAGCCCAGTTTCTGTGTATCTACACTGTCAATGGTTTTTGTTTCTTTGGGACCGGTTCTGGCACTGGTTGTTGAGTGAAATTGCTGTGTTACCAGTGATGGGACCAGTTTGCAAAATCCTAAGTGCGATCATTGTAAGTACAATTAAAAGGACTTACGAATGCTATATTTTAGTTCACAAAATATTTTGATATTGATATTTGATATATACCAATAATTAAAACAGATCTTAAATGGGTCAGCAACATAGCCATGAACATTTACCTTCATTTTTTTCCCCTTGAATCCTCCTCAGTCCAACTCCAAGATATTAAACACACACCCACAAGTAACAACACCACACCACACACCCATACACACACGCACACACACACACACACACACACACACACACAAACACCCCCCCCCCCCCCCCCCCCCCACCCCAATGTTAACTATTTTCGAGGTGTTTTTAAAATAATTCTGAAATAATTATGGCATATTATTATTCCAATATCTATCCCCTCATACCCCTTCATACCTTCCAACAACAAAACTGACTAAGCACTTGGTTACAATACTATTTCCACAAATACCCTGTGATTGGTAGATCAAAATGTGTGGACTGACAATCAAAACGGCACATCAAAACCTGAACATAGTCGAATACGTGATCACTAAATTTGAACACGAGATAATACATACCTGTTTGGGATAAACCCATGCTGGGAGCAATGCCTGCGAGTCTACGAAAATTGCTATGGGAATATGAGTGAGAAAATAAACGAAAAACAGGTAGTCCGTTACGCGCGCCATGTTGAAACCCAGTTTGGTGGTCGCTCACCTCGTGCAGACGGATAAGCTTGTAGGCCTACTTTCCTCGTGGCGTGATAGCCTACCTCACGCGAACTTTGGGACAGAAAGGGGCGGGTCCTTACGTCTTGTCATGCGGGAAGCGAAACTCCGCCTTCTTCTCGATCTCATTTGCACGCGCTGTGCCGGTTGACTGGTCTGTAACGTTTCGAAACGGAGTGACTGACGGTGGAAAATGAAGCAAAATTTTGAAACAGAGGGGGTTAGTTACCGCCAAGGGTATAGACAAAGAAAGTACAGGACAAGACACAACAGGGCAAGTGTATTGACCTGTACTTGGTCTCATGTCCTTGTGGTAACTAACCCCCTCTCTCAAAATTTTGGTGTGTAGGCCTAATGGGTTTGGGCGCGGAGTACATGTCTAGAAAATTGAGAAGAAAAAAAAAAAGAAAAGAAAGAAGGAAAAGGTACGTCAGAAAAAGGTATTCATTCAGTGAGAGTTGAAACAAAAACAAACAAACAAAACGGACGATAGACAGCCCGGTGAAAAGGGTGGAGAGGAAAGAGGAGAGCGGTGGCGTATGGGAGCATGTGAGCTTCAGAAACCCATAATAGCTGTTCTCCCAGGAAACGGCCACCTTCCTTTGCGAAAATGGTTTTGTTATCTATGAGAATCACGTGGGGACAGCCCTGATGTGGCCCTTTGCGGTCGGGGCTATAAGCAACATTATCTTATCTTATCTCCTTAAACTAACAGCTGTCCCCCCCCCCCCCCCCCCCACCCCCCCAAACTTTCCATACTTTCATAAAGAAAAACAGTCATTGTCGGCGTTATCATTAAGGACTACAACCGTGTTCCCTATTTTGGCGGGAAAACAGTTATCACCCTTTACAGAAAACAACGAAAATAGGAAAAGTTATGATCTTCGGAATCACGACCATTTTTCCCAACTTCAGTTTCCGACCACATTTGCTCTCGTCATGAAAAGAGCGATTACAGCTGTTTCTGTTACCTTATCATGACACCGTCAGTTCCTCTCGAGAATAGCCGTTTTCCTTAGGAAAACGACGATAACAATTATGATCCCAAGGAAAAGATGGAAAACAATTGTGGTTCTCAGGGAAAACAAGGAAAAACAGTTATCAGCCCCAATTAAACAGGAAATAAGTTGTGATCCCTTGGAAAATGGTTGTGGGCCTCCGATAACTGTTCCCCCTCTTATCACCATTTTCCTCGAAGATCAAAGCCGTTTTCTCGAGGACAAGAGTTATTATCGCCTTTAGAAGCTAATATTATCCCATAGTGGCGACGGGAAGATATTTGCGGGGGACAAGAATGGAGAGGCTGTGGGTGCGATTAACATAAATAAATGAATAAATAGATATATGAATAAATACAAACGTATAGAGCTCTTCCACTTAGAAACTCCTGAAGACTCCAGAGCCAAATTTGAAATTGTTTGGTGAAAGGTCCTTCGTTTTTGCTGCCTCAGCTGTTTGGAATTCACTACCTCCCACCCTACGAAACCAGCCCACCCTATCTGTAACTACCTCCCACCCTACGAAACCAGCCCACCCTATCTGTACTACCTCCCACCCTACGAAACCAGCCCACCCTATCTGTAACTACCTCCCACCCTACGAAACCAGCCCACCCTGTCTGTAGCTACCTCCCACCCTACGAAACCAGCCCACCCTGTCTGTAACTACCTCCCACCCTACGAAACCAGCCCACCCTATCTGTAACTACCTCCCACCCTACGAAACCAGCCCACCCTGTCTGTAACTACCTCCCACCCTACGAAACCAGCCCACCCTGTCTGTAACTACCTCCCACCCTACGAAACCAGCCCACCCTGTCTGTAACTAAAAAGCCATCTTTCAGCCAGGCATTTGAACAGTGCTCTTCCCACACTGTGTGCACACAATTTCTATAGTAAGATAAACTGTTAAATGTGAATGAATGAAGGTCTGAATGGTGTATGAAAGTGCAATCAATAGTTTTCATCTAGAATTGCGCTATACAAATATTTCTATTATTATTATCATCATTATTACTATAATTATTATTATCATCATTACTATCTATCTATTATTAATATTGTTATTATTGTCTATTATTGTTATTATTATTATTATTATTATTATTATTATTATATTATTACAGATTATTATTATCATTATAATCATCATCATCATTATTATTGCTGTTGTTATTGTTATCAACATCATCATCATTACTGTTAATTCTCTCGCCTGGTAGTTGTCAGTGACCTGCGCGAGCAAACTAGACTCCAGCAAAGGCGAATAGAGGGAAAAACGAGGCGAAATGCTGACTCTCTTCTCTCTACATCTTTGCTCAGGATATATATTGTATCCAACACATCTGGAACGGGAAGACGTGTGCACTAGTCTTTCAACACATAGAACTGTATGGCATACAGACAACCGTTCCCTGCAAGGACATGATTGGCGCGAGTACTCAAGCGTCCGTGGTATCAATGGTGTGTCTGTCCTCAATGATTATCTATGACCTGACCGTTGAACCTAGAAGCCAGCAGAAAAAAAAAATATACATATATATATATATCTTATCAGCACAAAATTGTGTTATCCGCTCATCTATCTAAGTTGTATGCAGTTGATTCACTGGCGTTTTATCGCAGATTCAGCCAGGCCTTTGCAGTCCCAGCTGTAGGGGCCCATGCACTGTCTGATGTTCTAAGCCACTAGGGAAGTCCAATCACCAGACGGCTGTAGGGGCCCGTGCACTGTCTGATGTTCTAAGCCACTAGGGCAAGGAAGACGGATGTGAGAGGCCAGTGTCAAGCGGCGCAGTGAACCTTCCAGCCGTATGGGTGACGGCGGATCTAGCTTGTGTCGCTGGGGGACAGCTCCTGCTGGAGATGTGGGGTGATCAGCGATGGAGCGCTGCCTGACTGCAATGACCGTGGCCTGGGATACCACGCTTTCGGGCCGGGCATGGGGGTACACCTTCCACCTAGGGTGCGGCGGACAAACTGTGTCCTGGACAGCTCCTGCTGAGATGTGGTACGCGATGGAGCGCTGCCTGATCTTTCAATGACCGTGCCTGGATACCACGCTTTCGGCCGTCATGGGGCACCCCAAGGTGCGAAACATTGCCTCTCGGCGTATTTACTGTGTCGGACTATCTCTGAAACGTACTAGTACTACTATTTCTGAAAACACTACTATAATTTCATAAGATAGTGATACTACAAATATAAATTATAGTAGTGATTTCAGAAGATAGTAGTAATAGTAACGTTTCAGAAGTTAGTAGCTTCGCGTTGCGACTATCTTGTGAAATGATCCCTGTGTGAAATTATGTCCTCTTTCTTAGATTTATTACTATCCAGGGTCACTGATCGATGGTCATTTGGCCTATTAGTGTAGAACGAGTTTATGTGAACAATTAATGACGTTTCTGACCAGTGGTCAATATCATTGACCAGTGGTCATTTTGGCCCAAATTCACTGTTTGACAGCTAGTGAGTGTAGAACGAGTTCAGGTGAACAATTTATGACGTTGCTGACCAATGGTCAGTGTCCTTGACCAGTGGTAATTTTTGCCAAATTTCACTGTTTGACTGCCAGTTAGTGAAGAACGAGTTCATGCGAACAATTTATGACGTTACTGACCAGTGGTCAGTGCCTTGACCGATGGTCATTTTGGCCTCATTTCACAGTTTGGCTGCTAATTAGTGTAGAACGACTTCATGTGAACATAATTGGACGTTGCTGACCAGTGGTCAGCGTCACTGACCAGTGGGCATGACCCAATGTCATATCATATTGGGTATTTATACTATTGACTGTTATTTAGTGTACGAGTTCATGTTAACAATTTACGATGTGGTTGACCAGTGGTCAGTGTCATTGACAAGTGGTCATTTTGGCCCAATTTGACTGTTTGACTGCTAATTAGAGTGATACGAGTGATTCGAGAGCGAGGCTTCGAAGTCGACAGCCGCTTTTTTCTTCGTGTGCTACCGTTCAGCTTTTTTCTGCGATGCTTCTATTGGATGTTTTCTGTGTGATAGTTTTAGGTGATAAAGGTTTGTTGAATTTCTGTGTGTCTTGGCTGGACTGATTTTCGCTATATTTGTGGTATTTTTATTTATTTTCTTTTTCAACATAGAATCTTGTATTTTCAAAATGGCGGACTCTCACGTTGAACCCGTGTTCTTGTTGAAGAGAGACTTACCACTCTCTTTTGAAAATGAACACGAGCGATCTTTTCAAGCGCTCGACATTTGTGGTAGAGAAAGTATGGTGGGTGCTCAAGAAATTTGGGGACTGTGGAGACTTTACCCATCGACGAGGGCTGCACACAGCAAGTTGCTAATTGAGGGTTTGTCACTTGGTGCTGTTGTGCTTCGTTTGTATGACAAAAATCCTTTCGTACTCAGAGGACAGGACGACACTGAACATTCTGCAACAAAGGTGTGGATTTCTAATATCCCTCTCTTGCGACGGGGCGGACATGGAGTCAGCTCTTTTCAGGCTGGGAGCTGTCTTACGCTCTCCCTTGTTTCTGGAGAAAATGAGGAACAGAGAGAACAGGAAAACACGGGGTCAAGCTCACCCGCTCTCAACCGGTCTTAACCGGTTTCGAGCGGCCGACCTTGACCCCGTGTTTTCCTGTTCTCTGACAAGTAAGACTTCAATAACCAAAAAATAACGATTATCTACAAACATACATACTGTGTAGGATTATCCGTTTTTAATACTAATTTACTAAACTTTTCAGATTTTAGTTTTTGCTTAATCCTATGTTTTTCCTGATCATTCTCAATAACATCATTTTCACGCAAACATTCATCAAATGCGTCTCTGTCTTTCATGTGAAATAAAACTACAGTCTTTAACTGTTCTCTAAAGTCTTTTAAAACTGAGTTATATTTCTGACATAAAATCCACACACTTATCCAGCATGTCTTCCGCTAAAGGCTAGTTTTGACAAAGTGTTTCTCTTTTTAACTATGTCTCTTTCTGCTGAACAGTCATCTATAATAAATAGTGTCTGCGTTCCTTCAAACAATATAAAAAAGCGTTCTAGACACTCACTCAGTTTATTGCTAGGATTAACTAAAAATATGTTATCATCAGACCATATAAACCTTCTATCATGATATGCTTTGTTCCATTTAAGTGTTGGGCAGAAAATTACAATATGATCAAAATTATAACGATAAACTGTTTGTAACAGGTTGAGGATAAATATTGTTTTTCCACAACCAGTTTGTCCACAAATTAATGAACAATGAGGGGTTTTTGTCATAAAGTTTAACTGCTCCATAGTTTTATAACAGAATTTAATCTAATCCAGTTATTATTTTTATCATACTCTCCGTCAAAACCTGTTCAGTATAATAAAATCCTATGAGCCTAAATGTGTAACATTAATCCAATTCAGTTCTGTAAAATTGTTTCTATTTAAGTCAACATTGATTTTGTCGCTTGTTGTTACGACCTTAACATCCTCACCATTATGAAGAACGACGATGGTAACTTTAAGATGTTTAACGTCTAAGTTTTGCCAGCTAATATTAATTCCTTTTATAAGGTCATCACTAACGCCCACAACCCCATCCCTCTCTACATCTTTAAAGACAGAAATTTCAAATATCATTGTGAACGCATCTCCTAATTTTCTGCTTGGAAAGAACTGTAATTTTGTAGAAGCTTTCTTTAAAACTGTTTCTCTTCTGTGGAGGATGTACTGTTTTTTCTCATACGGCGATATTTCAATCTCTTTCCGACTATTGTCGTCCGGCATAAGACTTACATGTAAAGGGCCAGAGTTGAATGCTTTTCTGAAACTTTTTTGACGGCTAAAAAATGTAAATGGGCTTATGAATTCAAATTTTATTTCCCATTCTAAATATGGTTCCAAGTGCCATTTGAGGTCAGGTTTTCGAACTATTTTATATTCATACTGGCCAACATTATTTGCTTCTAGATTGCGCAGCTGTTCTAGTTTAGGAAACTTTTTGCTGTCGCCAACCTCTTTACGTTTATAATCACCATCTTTAGTGTACTCAAAACCATACAAAGCGCCTATCTCACCATTCTGTTCAAAGTCTACAACGTCTGCAAGGTCTTTTAATTCTAAAGTTATACACCTCACAGGTGCTAATGTAACTCCGGATTCTTCTGGCCCACGCGACATTTTTTTAGTACAGCTTATTATTTTATTTCCAAAACAATGTGCAGGTTATCACATTTCACGACTTTCCCTGTTTTGTCTGTGATTTTTATATTAAATGATCCGACCCTCCCACAAACTAATCTTTTAAACTGTAAATTAGGGAATTGTATAATTTCATACTCGCAATATGCAGCTTTCCCCGACGGAAGAGCTCTTAAAACAGTTGAGGGCCTTCCATCATATAAGTTTTCATCAGTGCTTAGCTCATCCAAATGAACATAGAGTAATGAATGTAATGCAAGATCGAGCGGATTTTCTCCCTCATAAGTAGTTTTGTTGGTTGTAACTCTAAATCTTTGAGCGTCCGGACTGTCAGTTGCAAAGCCTAACATTTTAGTAGCTCGTTATCAAAAAAGTAATTTGCTTCTTCAGGCTTGAATGTTAACATTGTTTTTAGATTTGCATTGTTAAGTTTGAGAGTAATGTCTAAGTTTACTCATTGCTTCTT
>CM031621.1:38177241-38205489 GCA_018398815.1 Conus ventricosus
GATCCCCTACCACCAGCCAACCTCTGTCAGAAGGGCACCCTCCGTAGTTGTTGTTGATGAAAAACCGTCTCGCATGTTGCTCATAGCTGCTCACATAATAACATAGCATTGATAAAACGCCTTGCCAAAGGCTCTTGGCGCTGGCAATCCACTCTCGTGTTCGTATGGGGCTACCTACCTGAGTAGTGCCGACTAAAAAGCTGCCTGCCGGCGCTTCATTCAGTCGTTGACCGTGTCATCCAGCCAATATCATTCGCTCAATTTCCTCATTTCCTTCTTTCTTTCATTTCTCACGCACGATACATGATATGTGTAGCATGTCATCCATACCAACGGCCAAACTGGCTTTCTCTTCCGAAAGTTGGTGATGGCATTTTGAGAAGAGAAGGGGAGAATATTGCGCAGGAAGAATATTGAGCAGGGAGACTATTGAGAGGAGGGGAAGGGGGGAATATTGAGCAGAGAGAATATTGAGCAGGGAGAACATTGAGCAGGGAGAACATTGAGCAGGCAGACTATTGAGAGGAGGGGAAGGGGGGAATATTGAGCAGGGAGAATATTGAGCAGGGGGGCTATTGAGAGGAGGGGAAGGGGGACTATTGAGAGGAGGGGAAGGGGAAATATGGCGAGGAGGGGGAGGGGAGAATATTGAGCAGGGAGATTATTAAGAGGAGGGGAAGGGGAGAGTATTGAGCAGGGAGACTCTTGAGAGGAGGGGAAGGGGGAATATTGAGCAGGGAGACTATTGAGAGGAGGGGAAGGGGGGAATATTGAGCAGGGAGACTACTGAGAGGAGGAGAAGGGGGGGGGGGGATATTGAGCAGGGAGAATATTGAGAGGAGGAGAAGGGGGAATATTGAGCAGGGAGACTACTGAGAGGAGGAGAAGGGGGGGGGGGGGGGGGGGGGGGATATTGAGCAGGGAGAATATTGAGAGGAGGAGAAGGGGGGGGGGGGGGATATTGAGCAGGGAGAATATTGAGAGGAGGAGAAGGGGGAATATTGAGCAGGGAGACTACTGAGAGGAGGAGAAGGGGGGGGGGGGGGGGATATTGAGCAGGGAGAATATTGAGAGGAGGAGAAGGGGGAATATTGAGCAGGGAGACTACTGAGAGGAGGAGAAGGGGGGGGGGGGATATTGAGCAGGGAGAATATTGAGAGGAGGAGAAGGGGGGGGGGGGGGATATTGAGCAGGGAGAATATTGAGAGGAGGAGAAGGGGGGGTGGGGGGTGGGGGATATTGAGCAGGGAGAATATTGAGAGGAGGAGAAGGGGGGGGGGGGGGGATATTGAGCAGGGAGAATATTGAGAGGAGGAGAAGGGGGGGGGGGGATATTGAGCAGGGAGAATATTGAGAGGAGGAAAAGGGGGAATATTGAGCAGGGAGAACATTGAGAGGAGGGGAAGGGAATATTGAGCAGGGAGAACATTGCGAGGAGGGGAAGAGGGGAATATTGAGCAGGGAGAACATTGAGAGGAGGGGAAAGGGGAATATTGAACAGGAAGACTATTGAGAGGAGGGGAAGAGGGGAATATTGAGCAGGGAGAACATTGAGAGGAGGGGAAAGGGGAATATTGAACAGGAAGACTATTGAGAGGAGGGGAAGAGGGGAATATTGAGCAGGGAGAACATTGAGAGGAGGGGAAAGGGGAATATTGAACAGGAAGACTATTGAGAGGAGGGGAAGAGGGGAATATTGAGCAGGGAGACATTGAGAGGAGAGGGGAAAGGGGAATATTGAACAGGAAGACTATTGAGAGGAGGGGAAGAGGGGAATATTGAGCAGGGAGAGTACTCAGAGGAGAAGATGGGGGAGGGATATTGAGCAGGGAGAATATTGAGAGGAAGGGAAGGAGGGGATATGAGCAGGGAGAATATTGAGAGGAAGGGAAGGAGGGGATATTGAGCAGGGAGAATATTGAGCAGGGAGACTATTGAGATGAGGGAAAGGGGGAATATGGAGCATGGAGACCATATGGGGGGGGGGGGGGGGGATACTGAGCAGAGAGGAGGGGAAGGTGGGGAATATTGAGCAAGGAGAGTATAGGGGGGATTTTGAGCAGGGCGAATGCTGAGCAGGGAGAATATTGAGCGGGAAGACTATTGAGAGGAGGGGAAGGGGGAAATATTGAGCAAGGAGATTATTGGGGGGAATATTGAGTAGGGAGAATGTTGAGCAGGGAGAATATTGAGCAGGGAGAATATTGAGCGGGAAGACTATTGAGAGGAGGGGAAGGGGGAAATATTGAGCAAGGAGATTATTGGGGGGAATATTGAGTAGGGAGAATGTTGAGCAGGGAGAATATTGAGCGGGAAGACTATTGAGAGGAGGGGAAGGGGGAAATATTGAGCAAGGAGATTATTGGGGGGAATACTGAGTAGGGAGAATGTTGAGCAGGGAGAATATTGAGCGGGAAGACTACTGACGGAGGAGAAGGGGAGAGTATTGAGCAGGAAGACTATTGAGCAGGGAGAATATTGAGCAGGGAGAATATTGAGAGGAGGGGAGGGGGGTAACATCGAGCAGAATTAGAGTATCGATCGTTGAAGAAGGTTATCAGAGAATTGGGAAACCTTTCAGTGACTTTGGCATGGTACGATGCTTTTCGTTTTGGTTTTGTACTTGGTCACACACACACACACACACCACACACACACACACACACACACACACACACACACACACACACACACACACACACACGCACACACGCAAGCACGCACGCACACACACACACACACACACACACACACACACACACACACACTTGAAAAAAAGACTAAAATTCTTTTCATACTGTTTTCTTAAACGCCAGTACAACTATGAGTTACTCTGACAATAAGTTTGTTTCAGCCAGTCAGTGTGTGTGCCTTAAACTTCTGACAGTCTGACCTGTTTGTTGTGAACTGTGGTAAACAGCAGCCAGCCCCTAAGCAGGAGGCAGACACAGTCAATGAGATCAAACAGGAAGAGGTCAATGCCTTCAATTTGCGCAATGAAACTCAGCTCACGAAAGGCACAAGATACTGATCATGTGTCACGACATCTTTGGTTTAACGTTATGGCTGGTTATCTGCCTTTTGGGCGTGTTGCTGTGATTGATCTATCGTTCTGAGGGAGAAAGTGAATTTAGGGAGAAAGAGAATTTAGGGAGGAAGAGAATTTAAGGTCTCACCCAGTTATCGAGAAGATGTTGGGATGAGGATTGTTGGGTGCGTAAGATGACAGATCATTGTACTGGTCTTGCCGAAGCCTGGATTGTCGGAAGAAGGACAAGGAGTCGCTGTGTCTGCCATCAAACACGAAAGTCCGCTTCTCCACCCCTGCCTTGTACAGGCTGACCTTCACTGCCACATCACAGACCTCAGTCTCTAGAAAGTACTGGAGAAAACCTACGGTGGAAACTCAAAGGAAGAGTACGGGAGAACACTGACAACAGTTCTGACCAGCAGAGAAGGGAAGGTTCTGAAGACAGCGAGAAGGAAGGAAAGATCGAGCTAAGTCAAAACACCAAACCACACCAAACTAAACCAAAACAAAGGGGAAGGAGTGTGTACAAAGGAATCTGAAGAAAAGGAACTGATTAAAAAGCCTGAAACAGCGACATGTCACCAGAAAACAAAATAAGGATGGAAAAGGACAGTGATTGGTACGAAAAACGTCCAGAAACCCAGCCAGAATACAGGTCAGAAGATGAACTATGGAATGGACTGGCCACACTTGCTTTTTCTACTGTTCGGCTGTTCACCCTTCAATAAAGAAAAGCACACTTTGTCAGGTCAAACACGTGGTCAATCACAAGATCTGTTCCTAAACACAGACTACGATGAAACGAGGGAAGGAAAAGGAGAGTGAGGAATGGGGGAAAGTTATTACTGACCTTTTTAACCCCCCCCCCCAACTCCCTTGTCCATCCTTTCCTTCCCCTCTGTTCCCCTTCCTCACCCCCTTCCACACTTGCTATCTCACCATCTCCCCCACTCCCCCTGTCCTCCCCTCCCTCTCTCCCCAACCTTCTTTCCGTTTCCCTCCTCCCCGCCCATCTCCCATCCTACGTCCTCCAGCCCATCTTCACCTCCTTCTCCCCGCCCCGCTTCTCACCAGCCCCACCCTCCACGTCCCTGTTTCACCCTCCTCCACTCTCCTTTTCTCCCCGTCGTTCAACCTAACATGGCCCCCTTCCTCTTCCACCTCATCCTCCTGCTCCCCTACCCCAACCTTCACACCCACTTCTTGCCTTAAAATAACATTAAAATGAATTAACACAAGATGCAAAGATTATAAACGTACTCCCAGTTTATCTGTGAGATATTCCATAAAGAGGAAAAACCGTCTTGGGCTGGTGTAACCGCTAGTAATGGCTATTCTGGTAAACATCGGACATCATCTTTGACCTACAATGAACATCTTTATAAATTTTCAGAAAGATCGGCCAAGAACTTTCTGAGATTTTCCTAAAGAAGAAAAACGTTATAGGCCGTTACAGCCGTTAGTAACGGCTATAACGGGGTAAACTAAAACATCGGGCATCATCCGTGACCCATAATGAACATACTGCTATTTTTCACAAAGATCGGCCATTTACTTTCTGAGATATTCCATAAAAAAAGAAAAACGTTTACAGGCCGTTACAGCCTTTAGTAACGGCTATAACGGGGTAAACTAAAACATAGGGCATCATCCGTGACCCATAATGAACATACCTACAAATTTTCAGAAAGATCGGCCCAATAGTTTTGTCTGGAGCGAGTGGAACACATTTTGACCACGGACGGACGGACGGACGGACACACACACACACACACACACACACACAACACACACACACACACACACACACACACACACAGCATTTCTTCGTTCCCATTCTAAAGTACTCCTGTTCTATCAGAACTGGGAGTACAAAAACGGAGCACCAAGGAAATGTTAGATTGTCAAAGCAAAGCTCTCCCAACTGAGCTCCTCAGGCTGACAGAAAGCACAATGCTTTAATAATCTCTATGATCCCAACCTCGTGGTGTGTTTGACCCGTTTCAAATTGTGACGTCTCCTCGTTTCGCCTTAAGTGGCATTGAAGACACAGTTGATATGTCTTTTCAGCACAAAAGTCATTCGTTCTTGATCTGCCCACTGTGCCAATGAGAAACCAAGACGAATTCAGAGAAAATCAGATGAAAATTGTGGATTTGCATAGGGAGCAGCAGACGGGACACAGACACAAAAGCAGACAGACAAAAAACAAAACAAAAAAAACGCGCTTCATGTGGAGATAGATCGATCGATAGAAAGGTAAGTAGATAGGTAGATAGAATTAGAATCAGATAGTTTCCTAAGAGAGCACAACAACAAAAAATCTCTGACTACATTAGATCTATCTATCTATCTATCTATCTATCTATCTATCTATCTATCTATCTATCTACCTATCTATCTATCACGCACACACACACACACACACACACACACACACCACACACACACACAACACATACACACACGCACGCACACTACAACCACAGACACACAGACACAGACACAGACACACACACACACACACACACACACACACACACACACACACACACACACACACACAGGCGCGCGCGCGCGCGAGCGCACACACACAAACACACACACCCACGCACGCACAAACACGCGTGTACACACACTCACACACACACAGCACCGCACACACACACACACACACACACACGAACGCACAAACAGCGTGTACACACACTCACACACACGCGCGCGCAAACGCACACACACACAACACACACACACACACACACACACACACACACACACACACACACACACACACACATACTGTACACAAATTTCGGAAACCGGAATCTCTCTTTTATAGGCTTAAAGTTAACGCTCTTCGTACAAAATTCCACAGAAATTTACAATGTGCTTGTGGAGCAGTCGACAGTTTCAATACTCTGCATTTTCTTTTTAACTGTTCCTATTTTAACTCATCTCTCTCCAACTTCCGACAAAAGATTCCCTATGCATTTTCCAGAATCTTTACGCCTTTTTTACATTTATAAATTCGTTGATGTTAAGCCAGTTGGCTCGTTTGTATAAATATGTCCAGTTTTTTTTTTTTTAGTTTTTTTTTTTGTTGTCATTTATCTTTTAAGTTGTTACATTTGGAACAATATTTTCTTTTCAATTGTCAAAGTCGAACACGCACACACACACGCACGCGCGCGCGCACACACACACGCACGCACGCACGCACGCACGCACGCACGCACGCACGCACGCACGCACGCACGCACACACACACACACACACACACACACACACACACACACACATTCGTACGTAGGCCCATACTAGCATTTTGCATACACTATTTCCATTTCTCTCATCCACTCATTTCTGCATTATTTTGTCTAATGTCACTTCAAGTGAACAGACGTTAAATTGAAGAACTAACACACACACACACACACACACACACACACACACACACACACACACACACACACACACACATAACGAGCATTCACCTTCTCCACAGGAAGGTGAGGCCAGTGATCCATGAGCATGCTGCGGTAATGCCGGTCACAGTACAAGTTGCCGTTGGTGCTTTTACACCCGCAAGGCACCATGTAATGCATCAGATCACTCTCGTCATCGTTGTAGCCGGCTTGGACGTACTTGGGTAGGCGGACTTCCTGATGCCAGCCGTCAGGCGGAATGCCAGGTAATAGCCCTCACTGTCACGGACCAGCTTGTCATGGATCAATGGCGGCAGCTGGGGTGCTGGACAGAGGGGGAGAAGAAATAATCACCGGTACATATGATTTAATATCGTTTAATTGATAAAATGAACGTTGTTAGGGTTTACCATTTACGATGTGTTGTCTGCAATTTTTGCAGCCAATGTAATTTTAATGATAAAGTAAACGTTTTCAGTTCTGGTATTCAAAGAGCACCGCCCCTAATATCTTTATTAGCAGCTTTTCTATCTATTTCGTCTGTTTGTTTTTTTTCAATTCAATATATCCTTTCTAACGTTACTAGGTAAAATCTGAAAGAAAGTATCTGGTGGATTTGATAATAACTGCGATACGTGTTTACGTTTCATTTATAAATAACTTTTTTCAAAATCAGCGCTCTGCCCAAAGAAGTTAGCTGTCTTTTCACCCGACTACTAAAAAATGTTTTGACATCTGCTATTGTTTCTCAAGTGGTTATCATGTACACATTTTCCATTTCATCCAGCAACATTCATACGAGAGAGAGAGAGAGAGAGAGGAGAGAGAGAGAGAGAGAGAGAGAGAGAGAGAGAGAGAGAGAGAGAGAGAGAGAGAGAGAGAGAGAGACAGACAGAGAGGTGTGGGTAAAACGAGAAAGAAAGGGAAGGGGACAAGGAAGGGAAAGAGGAGTACCTTGGCGCTTCTGTGACATATCGTCTTGGATCTTATCCAGTGTCCCCTGCTTCTTCGCCAGTATAGCCTCCACGTCTTCCATTTGGCGGAATTCACCTCGAAGTGCCGTCATGTTGTCTGGAAGCGTGTCGAGTCTTTCAGAAATGCTTCGGGATCCCCGCCCTGCCTCCTGACCAGAGGCCGAGTCACAGGTCCACACGGCCAGCAGCAGCAGAAAGGCAGAGAGCAATTGGTGCCACATTTCTGTAACCACACACGTCCTGAATTATAAGTCGTCTGTGTCTGGAACACAAAAAACCTTGACAGTAAGATCCATCGAAACATCCGTCGATCCTTTAATCAATCGATCAGTCCATCCATCCAGCTTTCCATCCATCCATCGATCCATCCTTCCACCAATCAATCAATCCATCCATCGATCAATGAACCAACCAATCAGTCAGTCAATCGATCTATCCATTAACCAGTCAATCAATTAATGAATCTGTCCATCAATCGATCTATCAATCAGTTAATCACGTCACTACCCGCAAACAGGCAAATTCGACCGAGCAGGGTTTTCTTTTTTCTTTTTCCTGCCTCTCTGTGCGTTTGTGTGCTTGTTTGTCTGTCTGTCTGTCTGAACAAAGTTCAGCTTCTCTGGCAACAATCAGCTGTACAGCTCTATATGTCTACCTCGACTGCCAAACTTGACTATGCCCACCCAAACCTCTGCGTGTGTCTCCAATGTTAAAACATGGATGTGAGTTTCAGTTTCAGTTTCATCAAGGAGGTGTCACTGCGTACGGACTAGTCCATAATATACACTACACCACATCCGCTAAGTTTTGAGACCACACTGCGCATGATTTACAGCTGATGGATAAATGAATTAATGACTAAGATGAGAGAATTGAAGAAGAGGGTCTCGTGGCTTCGACTTAGCAGATGTCTGACCTACGCATTAGCCCAACGCGCAGGTCAGACTTTGAGTATCAATGAACAAGCTGCAACTCAACGAGGGTAACACTGAAACAGTGCTTGTTCTGTCACAAAAGTTCTGAAATACCGTCCGTCTCACTTCCTATCCTCAGTATTTCTCAATGATTGAGACATTACACTTTCCACTTCAGGACGCCATCATGGCTTCACTCTTTTCCAGACATTTCTCTTCCTTTCAGCACCTGTCTGGAACCTCTGATGAAGCTGGGTTTTTTTTTTCAAACTTCAAAGAATGAGCTCTGCTCGTCATCTCTTTACCGGAAACTCGACCAAATTCTGATCTGTTCTTTTGTTCTCTCTAGACAGGATTACTGCAATTCTCTTCTTCTGACTGACCAGAATTTCTTCTGGACAAGCCCGTGAAAATGGACAACAAACAAGCAGGGTAACTCTTGCTCCTGCAAGAAAACAAACACACGCCCATAACTCCAAAGGAATGCTGCTTACGATACCGAATCGCCAAACTTGTTTGCACTTATTGTCTACTGTTCCCTGCCTCATTTCATGATCACTTCCGTAAAAAATGGTTCAAAACCACGCAGCTCACCTTTACTTCAAACGGTGCAGATCAGAGCATGTGTCTGCTGTTCTTACTCTTGTCACTGGCTGCCGGTTTATAGGAGAATGAAGTACAAGACTAGCTCTTTGTGCTTCTATTCTCTTGGTTTTTCAGGTCTGTAATATATATCAAATCTTCTCTCACTTTACTCATCCTCTGACTATTGCGCTGTTCCTCTGACACACGAGTTCTCAAGACACATGAATTCTGAGGACGAATAGTGATTAATTAACAGATTGATTAATTGGTTCATTGGTTGATCGATCGATTAATCAACTGACTGATTGATTGGTTGCTTTATTGACCGATGGATGGATGAATGGATGGTGGGTGGATGGATGAGTGGACGGACGAATGGATAGCTGAATGGGTGGGCAGACGGAAGGATGAATAGATGGATGGATGGATGGATGGATTTTCTGTCAGAACAAAAATTACGACCACCGCTCGTTCTTTTTTTCCCAAGGTCTGTCCGTCTGAACCGATCTCCCCGACGTCTTCTGAAAGGTATTCAACTTCGTTGCAGTCTTATGAATGTGATATGAAAACTCATTTATTCACATCTTAACATCCCTTCCACTCCTCCAGGTCTCTTTCATCGCTTTATTCATTAGTGGTATAATGTTAATGTGCTTGCACATGCTTCTCTGTGCGCGTGCATGTGTGCGTGTGTTATTTGTGTGCTTACATGTTGGAGGAAAAGGGGAGGGGAGATGCGAGCATGTGTGTGTGCGCCCGCGCGAGTTTAAGTTTTCTCTCTCTCTCTCTCTTGCTATGTGTGTGTGTGTGTGTGTGTGTGTGTGTGTGTGTGTGTGTGTGTGTGTGTGTGTGTGTGTGTGTGTGTGTGTGTGTGAGTGAGTGATGTGCCTGGGGAAGGGGGACTTGTATTAATCCAACAGGTGGATTACAACGATTATTTTCAGTAACTTTACTACTTTGTTACTTCAGACTTGTTTTTACTGCTAAAACGATGAATGGATTTTTAAAACACCGGTCCTCTGGTACAAAAATTTTGTCACATACTGAATTTCATATTCGTGAAAAAAATAAACGCCTTTAATACATAATGAAATCGTAACCCGCTTCTGCGTCGTGTCATGTTTGACTTTAACTTTCATGAAGTAGTACACCTTGTACGTGATTCATTTTCTGCACAATGTTTCATCACGTAAGACAACCTGTATGATAACTTCATCCCTGCATAGGCATCAGAGAGTGGAAATATCTAAACAGAATGTTCAGATCATCTTTAGGTACAATCGCTTTTAAACAGTCTACCTCTAGAATCCATATAAGAAATTTTGTGTTTGTCACGGACAAAAATAGAAAAACCGAATTCGTGGTCAGTGGCCAGCCAGTTCAATTAGGACATAAGTCCAAACGCAAACATCCTGGTTCCAGGCAGACGACTCCATGTGTCGCGTCAGCCAATTAGGCACAGCGAATAGGCTATTTTTAGTCCTCACGGAGACAGCATCGTCCAGCAGACAGACTAAGTGGCTTGACCGACGTCTCAATAGGTCTGGCCAGACGGGTCTCGGCGCCTGGGTCAGACTGAGACAGCCAATTTGAAACCAGCGCCCACAGTTAAGCCAGACGTCGCCGGTTGAAGTAGGAAGGGGGAAGGTATTGTGTGGTGGGGGTGAAATCAAGCTAATTAATTAAATGACCCATTGACCACCACAGAGAGCAAGGCCCGGTAGATGTGACTTTGACGAGTCGAATGTCCAATGGAATCAGAGGGGAGGTAACCTCAGTACAAGGCGGGAAAAATTCTGACCAATGGTACTCACCCTTTGACACATAGGATGAGAATAAGAAAGTGAGAGAGAGTGAGAGAAGGTGGAGAACGAAAAACGGAGAGAGAGAGAGATTCTGGGAGTGCTCTGCACGAAAGAAAGCAGAGAGATGAGAGGAGGAGGAACGGAACCGAGTTGAAGCATTAGCACTAGATAGAGTCTGCAGGGGAAGGACTAAGGAGAGATGTTGAGAGAGAGAGTTGCTAATGATGAAGAGAAAAAAAAGAAAAGAAAAAGAAAAGAAAAGCAACCATGTCCATTTGATAGAGCAGACTAGAAGAGAGAGAGAGAGAGTGCAATGCGTTAATGCAGGAAGAAAGAAAGGAGAACAGATCGATGTCTGGTAGTCACTGTTCAATCTGAACCGGGGTTCGACCTCATACCTGGCAGGGCCCCTTTCATCAGCAGTCCAACCTGACCAACGCCAGCGGTCTAACCTGACCAGTGCCAGCAGTCTAACCTGACCAGTGCCAGCAGTCCAACCTGACCAGTGCCAGCGGTCCAACCTGACCAGTGCCAGCAGTTGTGTCGTGACTGGTGTTTGTGAAAGTGACAGTGGAAAGAAAAGAAAAAAAAAGAAGAAAAGGAAAGACAGTGATTCGTGAATAGTTTAAGATCACCTGGCCAGGTTAAGTGAAAAATCTATTTATACCGGGGTTAGTTATGATGATATAGATAAATGGTTTTGTGAAGTTCAAGGAAAGAGAGAATGTTTTATTTTGTTTGACTCCATGCGCATTGATGTTTGTTTTCTATGATTATGTGTAGTAAAATTATAGACTTTACTAGTGGTTTGATGTGACGAATGCATGATATATGAATGAGATTGTAAGCAAGCTGTGAGTGTGTTTGGGCTGTGCGCTAGTCCTTCCTCCACTGACATACCCCGAGGTTGACAGTGTTGAATACTGTGATCATTTAGGACCCTAGGATTTTGTGATTTCATTTTTTTTTTTTGCCTCCCAACTTTTTTTTTATTTCATTTACTGTCACCACTTCGAATTGAAGATCTTTAAATCGCGGAGGGTTTTTGTTTGTTTATTTGTTTGTTTGTTTTTTTCGTTTGGGTTCATCTACATTTCTCTAACTGTTATTGCAAGATTCTAAACGTGAGATGAACTGAGAATATTACGATTAAACAGGTGCGCCAGACCATCAAAATGGCAGATCAGATCATTAACATCGTCAGTTAAGAAAGGCAAACTATGCTGGTACGGCCGCTCAGCCAGATCCAGTGGCCTTGCCAGAACAACAATCAGAGCACTGTTGAGGGATGGAGACGAAGGGAAGACAGGAATGGGAACGATGGATGACACCCACATTGCAGAGTGGACGGGGAAAAGGGACAGAGTTCCGGGCCTTGGCATACAACCGACAGACAGCTGGGGGAATCATGTGAACGGTTGTGCCGTGCGCTGTCCAGAGACCCAGTTTGGAGTTTAGAACAAGAAAGACATTTCTGCCATCTGAAAGTCACAAGAAAGACATTTCTGCCATCTGAAAGTCACAAGAAAGACATATCTGCCATCTGAAAGTCACAACAAAGACATATCTGCCATCTGAAAGTCACAACAAGACATCTCTGCCATCTGAAAGTCACAAGAAAGACATTTCTGCCATCTGAAAGTCACAAGAAAGACATATCTGCCATCTGAAAGTCACAACAAAGACATTTCTGCCATCTCAAAGTCACAACAAAGACATCTCTGCCATCTGAAAGTCACAAGAAAGACATTTCTGCCATCTGAAGTCACAAGAAAGACATTTCTGCCATCTGAAAGTCACAAGAAAGACATTTCTGCCATCTGGAAGTCACAACAAAGACATTTCTGCCATCTGAAAGTCACAACAAAGACATTCTCTGCCGTCTGAAAGTCACAACAAAGACATTTCTGCCATCTGAAAGTCACAAGAAAGACATATCTGCCATCTGAAAGTCACAACAAAGACATTTCTGCCATCTTGAAAGTTACAAGAAAGAATATCTGCCATCTGAAAGTCACAAGAAAGACATTTTCTGCCATTTGAAAGTCACAACAAAGACATCTCTGCCATCTGAGTCACAACAAAGACATTTTTGCCACCTTAAAGTCACAAGAAAGACATCTCTGCCATCTGAAAGTCACAACAAAAACATTTTTGCCACCTGGAAGTCACAAGAAAGACATTGTTGCCACCTGAAAGTCACAAGAAAGACATCTGCCATTGAAAGTCACAAAATAGACTTTTTCTCCCATCGGGAAGTCACAAAAAAGACATTTTGCCATTTTTGAAGGTCACAAGAAAGACATTTTGAAATTTCTAAACAGTCACAAAAAGAATTTCTGCCATTAAAAAGTAACGAGCATATTATTAACGCACTTTTTTGTCCGTTGGTTACTCCGGGAAGAGTCCGAATGACCAGGTTTTGCTGCAAAAGCTCGAAGTTTGGGTCCAGTGACCCCCTTTGGATAAAGCTTTGTCCAAATAAAGAGTGAAACACCCAACTTTACCCCCTTGCTTTATTTTCCTTGGTTACATCCGCGAAAAAAAGAAATCTAATGAAAAACGCAAAGGGGTATTGATGAGGAAAGTGTTTCTTAAAACCGATTTTTCCCTCCAAACATTTCCCTCGGGCGTGTGTGTGGTGTTTTGGGTGTGGGGTGTGTGTGTGGGGTGTGTGCGGGGCGTGCGTGGTGCGTGCTTTGGGTGTGTGTGTGTGTGTGGGTGGTGTGTGTGTGTGTGTGTTGTGTGTGTGCGGGGGTGCGCGTGTGCTTGTGTGTTTGTGTGTGGTGAAGGGTGTTTTTGTGTTTTGGTGTGTGTGTGTTGTGTGTGTGTGTGTGTGTGTGTGTGTTGTTGTGAATGGGTGGTGTGTGTGTATGTGTGTTTTGTGTGGTATGCGGGGCCCCAGGGGCTTTGTTTGTTGTGTGTGTGTGTTTTGTGTGTTTTTGGGGGGGGGTGTGTGTGTGGGTGTGTGTGTGTGTGGGGGTGTGTGTGTTTTTCAATTTGGTGCCCTTTCCCAAGGGAATTTGTTTAGACAATAGTGATTTTGTGGGTGAATGGGGTGAGTGAATGGGTCAAAATTTAGGTTAACAAAAAATTAAATTAGTGAGTTTGAGAGTTTTTTAAATTTAAGTGGGTTGTTTTCTTTTTTTGGGGTTAATAAAATTAAATTTGGGGGGTTTTGTGGTGAATAAGTGGAAATGTTGTATACTTGGTTTGAAAAAAAGGGAATTAAAATTTTACCCCTTTGTTACGTATTGTCATTTTCCCCCACCTTGACCCAATTATATAAATAAAACAGAAAAAACTAGAAAACTTTGGAAAATTGAATTACCAAATCAAAAAATTTAAAACAATTTCACAAATAAAAAACCGTGAAATATTGAAAACCTTTAAAAAGGTTTAAAGGGAAAGAATAATTGTTAAGTATGCTGGGTTTAAAAAAAAAGGAGTTGATATAATGAAACCTTCAATACCCAATTTTTAAAAATTTTCTTTTGTTTTGGAAAAATTGTGTCAATATAGATTGCATTTTTAAGGATTCCCCGCAATATTTGCTTTGTTACGGGATTTTTTTTTGTTTTGAGTTTAAACGAAGTCTAAAATTTGGGACTTAAATTTCCCCTTAGAGGGAGCAAATTAAACGCCTTAGGGGTTTTGTTTTTGTTTTCTCGGTCTTGCTGAAAAAAAACCCAATTAGGGGATTTATATGTATGTCTGTATTTAAAAATTTAAGATTTTAGATTTTGTGGATTTTCTATTAATTTGAATAGCTTTCTGTTAAATCAAAGGGAACATTTACGGCACGGGCACAAACTTTTTTGGGGCTGTTTGTTTTGCAGCTCGATTCTTTTTTCCTTTTCCATATATGCCGCATGTAAAAGGCCCCCAGCAAAAAGTCACAGTATTCCTTTGATTGAAGAAGGTGTTTTAAAATGTTTTATTTAAATTTATATATCTTGGGTATGCGTGAATTGGGAGACTTTATCAAAAGAAGGCTGTTTTTGGGAATCAGCACATATTAAAAGTTGACTGTTGTTTAGGGGGAAAAGTTAGTATGAAATCCAAGGATTTTAAATATTGCAAATTTTCTGAATGTTTTAGATAAGTTGTTACCGGATGAAAAAAATTTTAAATTTTTTAAAAGGGATTACAAAAGCTGCTCTGTTTTGAATTATCAAGAAATTTGAACCACCCGTAATTTTTTTTTAAGGGTTTATTGTAATTTTTTTCTAAATGAGGGGCCTAGTGATTTTTTTTAAAAAGATTGGGTGGTAATTTTTTTTTAAATCTGTGTATTTTTTTTAAAGGATTGCTGTTGATTGTTCCCTTTTTTGGCTTTGGGGAGAAAACCCTTGGTTTTTTACCCAAATGTTATTTTTGTTTTTTTATTTTTGTTTTTTCAGAAGATCGCAAAAATTAAGAAGAGATAGATTTTGTTGAAAAAGGGTTTAAATGGTTTTGGCCGTTTTCCAAAAGGCCCTTTTCGGAAATAAGCATCCCGCGGGGAAAAAAAATTTTTTCTGTGAAAAAATTTTCAAAAAAAAAATTTTGAAAAAAGTTTTCGGAATTCTGTGAGGGGTAAAACCCCCTTTACCCTTTGTATGCCCCAAAATTTTGATGTAGGTAAGGGGACAAAAAAGGGAAATTTTTATGGGTTTTGAAATAAAACCTTTGAAGTTTTTTTTAAAAAGTATTGGGGGTGAAATTAAAAAAAAATTTTTGGAGCATAGCAAGTCTTGAACGAAAAAAAGCATTTGCTAAGAGGGTTAAAAGTTTTGATTCTTGAACCCAGGATTGTTTTTTAAATTTTTAAAGGAAAGGGTTTAAAAATTTTTCCTTGCTTTGTTTAGAATGAAACTCTATGTGTGCTTTAACGTAAGTTTGCTATTAAATTATGACCCCTTTAAAAAATTTCAACGTTTTAACTTTTTTTAATAAATTTTACTTTCCCTTTGTAAATTTTGGGTAGCTTTTCTGGATCAAAACCCAGGGGTTGAAGGGGAACATGTGGTTTTTTCGGGTTAAAAGGGAAAGCCCTTTTTAATGTAAAAAATTTGTTTTTTTTATTGGTTTTTGCTGGTTTTTTGGTTTTTGACGTAATTCAGAGATCGTAGAAAAGGGTATGGCGTTTATATTACTTTCCCCCAATAAACTTTATGTCGTTAGAAAAATGAGTTTAATTCTTTTATTTTGAGGGATTTTTGGTGATCAAAAATTCAAAAATTTTTAAAATTAAACTTTGGGGTTGAAATTACAGCCCTTGGGGGTTTGGGCCCCATTGAAAAGGGCCCTTGGGGGATTGAATAAGTATTTCCTTTTTGTGTTTGAATAGACGGCAATGAAGGAACTCTTAAATTTAATTAACATATTCCAAATAATCCCAATATTTTAATTTTTTATACAGCAAGCGCTTTTTGCCAAAATTTTCGTAGGCTTACGAGGGAAAAAAATTGGGGCCCTAAAAATGTTTTGCGACGTGCAAAATTTGTTTTTTTCCCGGGTTTAAAAAAAGGGGTTTTAAAACCAAGTGTTAAATTTTGGGGTTTAAAACCAGTTTGAAACCCGGGGATTGTTGGGAAAATTTTGTTATTTTTATTGCAAGGGTTTGAACTAATTTTTTTAAAATATAATTTTTTCCATTAATTTACATGTGTTTGGGGGAAAAGAAGGGGGCGATAACTACTTATATTTTTCATGGGTTTTCCCCTTTCTTATGAATTGGAAAAACAATAGATTTTTTCCCAGATCTAGGCATTTTTCCATTTCCCCAAAAAATTTCTGAAAAAACGGAGGGGGAAAATTTTAGGGACATTTTGTGGAATTGTTTAAAGGTTTTCATTAATTAGCCTTTAAAAACCCACTGTTGTTTTTAATTTTTAAAATTACCTAAACTTTTTTTTAACTTCTTGAAATTTTTATTTGGAGTATTTAGGTAATGATCTTCAATAGGATTTGGTTTATTTTTAAAAGTCTTTAGTTTCTTCATTTTTTTTCGATAAATTTTTTTTTTAGTTGATAATTTTCTTTGGTATTTTTTTGCAAAAAGTCAGCAAATTTCCAGCTTTATCAAAATTAGAAGGAAAATTTTAGAATTGGTAAAACGAAAAAAGGGAAAATTTTGGGGATTAATTCCCTTTTTTTTTGTTTTTAATTTTGTTTCCAAAAAGTTTTGAATATCTTTAAAGTTTGTACATTATTTTCCAAAAGGAAAGACCCTTTTTGGGCGGTTTTTTTCGAGCAATTTTTCTGTTTTGTAGATTCTTTACTTTTTTTTTCCAAAATTTTTTTTGACTTTTTCTTTTTGATTTTTTTTACGTTTATATTTTTTTCGGGTTTCGCAATTTTTTTTCCCTCTTTTTCCGTTGACAAAATTTTCGTTTCCCCCAGATTTTACCAGATGTTTTTTTGATTTTACAGATTTTACTGTTGGGAGGATTCAAGAGCAGCTGATTTGGGTGGGCTTTTTAAAACTTTCTTTGTGTTTAAACTTTGATTTTTTTGGGTTTTTTCAATGTTGTATTTAATTAAAAAGACAGAAAATTTTTTCCAAATTTTTCCCAAATTTTTTAAAAAATTTTTTGGAACTTTGTTTATGCGTTGGGATCATTTTTTTACATCGATGTTTTTAATGTAAATTTTAAATTTGGGAAAAAGGTCATATTTAATGAGTCATTTAAGGGTTTGCCAGGCGCAAAAAAACTGCTAAATAGGAGATACGATGGCAAATCAAAGGCGTTGGGGGGTTTTTTGGTTGTCTGGGAAAGGGTTTATACAACCTTGTTTTAAAGATAAAGAGAGGGAATTTTTCTTATTTTCATAAAGGATTGTTCGTTTCTTTTTTACACCCCTTTTCCCCGAAAGGGGAAAGGGGATTTAAAATCCCAGTGATAAAATATTTTTGGGAAATTTTCTGACCCTTTCCCTTTTTAATTTTTTTGGGGCCTTGTGGGAAATAAAAAAATATTATTGGGTTTTTTCACTTGAATTTGTTTGTACCCTGGTGCACAGGGGTTCATGGCCCCTGTTCCCCAGGTTCTTTGGGTTTCCCCGTCTCTATATTTTCCCCCGTCCCCGGGTTTCCCCCCAAGAAAAAAACGAAAAATTTAGTCCCTTAAATTCCCCCGTTTCGTTTTTTCCCCCCCTGTGGCGGGTCCCCCTGTTCCCCCTTCCCGCAAATCCCCCGGGCCGGTGTTCCCCAGTCCCCGGTTCCCCCGGCCCCCTGTTCCCCAAAATTTTTTTTGTTGGTTTGGGGTTTTGGGGGGTTTTTTGACCCTTTAAAAGTTGTTTCTGTTGTTTTTTATTGCTATAGGCGTGGGAGGGGGGTGGGGGGATGGGAGGGGAAGGAGGGGGGGGGGGGGGGAAAGGGTCGGGGTATTGGGGGTGGGCGGGGGGGGCCTTGAAGAGGGTTTTTATGCCGGTTTGGGCAAACACTTTGGAAACCGCAGGCGCACTTGCATGAACCCCTAGGTCTGTGTTGACAGTCTAAAAGTTTGAAATGGGCCCCTTTTCGAAAGAAAAAAGGGGTAATAAAACCCAAAATGCATGTGGGTAAAAGGGGTAGGGTTCAAAGCGTAAAAGAAGCACTTTATGTCAAAACCCTTTTCTGGGGGACAAATTCATGTTTCCCCTTTAGAATCATTCGCGATCGGGAAATTTTTTTTTTTCTTACTGATTTGGGCCAAGCAACCCCCAGCGAAATTGGCCCCCCCCCTCCCCCCCTAAACCCTTTGGAAAAGGTGCGGGCCCAAAGGCCCTTGGGGGCCCCGCCAAGTGACACGCTTTGCAGAACAGAAGGGGCGTTGAATTTCCCAAAGTAAACGGTAAAAAGGGAAAACCCGAGTTGAAAGGGGGCCATTTTAAAAACTTAAAAAACTTTTTCCAAAAATTCAATTTTTCAACCAAGAAGAAATAGCAATAAAAAAATAACCAAAAAAAGAAAAGAAAAAAAAGAAATTGAGATTCCCTGTGCAGTGAGTTTAAAGGCTAGAGAAAACGAAGATCAGCCTGAAATCTACAAAAAAAGGAATAATTCAAACACAAAGGCTTAATTGTATTCCCCAACACAGAGTCAATGACTGGGGTTTTATAACGTAGTCAGCAAGAAAAAGATCACATCTACACTTCTAGGAGTGGTGAGTTAATAGTTAAATGAGAACGTGAAATCTGTTGGACCATGGACCACTGGACCACCGTTGTCCTCCCTCAGGGTAAGGGTGGAACCCCTAGGTGTTGTAGGTGGGGGACGTTTCGACGACTTCCGTGGCTGTTTCCAAAACGGGCCCTCTGATATGACGCCCAATGTTGACTGAAAGGGGTCTGGCTCCTCGCTTGAAAGGTGAATCCCATCAGTGAGGTTCCATTTTTTTGGGAGAGAGATTCGCAGGCTGATGAGGGGGGACATCTTTCACATTTTTCCCAGTTTCATTCCAAGTAGGGCATTGAAAAAGTCTACCTTGATGTTCAGTTGTAAATCTTCAACAGGGCCACCTTGCTGACGATGATCTTGCTCACAGGATTTTTCCTTTTTTATGTTCGTGATGGTCTCCACAAACTGATCTGAGCATGCTTCGGGATGCTTTCCTTTAAAAATCGTTTACAACCGCAGTGAACGACGACAGCATCAAAGCATCGTTCATGTTTCGACATAGCGTCTTCAAGGACGTTTGATGTCCTTCGTCGTGTATGTTTTGCGGCAATTCACGAAATCCATATGATTTTCCAAGACGGTTCTTTTCAACTTTGTTAAGAATTGAGTCATTCAAAAAGGTACCCTCGGATTGGACTTTACTTTCGTTCTTTGTAACCCAGAATGGTTTTGACGTAGGTTGTTTCTGACGTCAGAGTTCGATTTTGCGTCATCTTATGCGTTCTGATGCTTGATTTTTTGCCTGTCTTCTACCGTTTGATTCTGGGCCGTTCCGTTTTCGCTAGATCTATTTTTGTTTTTGTTTTTGATCGGCGAATTATTCGGTATTGTTTGTCTAGAAGCTTGGGCAGAGTCAGAACGAGCAACCTCTGCATAGGAACGGGTAGGGGATTGTCCGTTTGTGTTCCGACACTTGTACTTTTAAACCTTCGTTTTCGCCACAATCGATCAATGAATCCAATATCTTGTTTTTGTTTTTCAATTTTTTTTTCGAGGAAAACTATTTTTTCACACAGAAAAGCTAAAATACTGTCTGTGGAGGAAGACTCGCTCTTTTCTGATGACACTGTCGGGCTCTTCGTGCTTCGTCAACAGGGATTTGTTAAAAACCCGGGCTCCGCTGGCCCCTTTTTTTTGATGATCTTAACCGTTGTATCCTTGCCTTTAATGTGACCACACACTCCATTCGACAGAAGGAAAGAAAGCTAAACCCCCACGTCTAATTTTTGTCATTTTTTGATCGGGGTTTCTGCTGACACGATTATAAAACGTCTAGAAGCATGTTTTCAGCTTCTTGTCTGCCCGAAAGCCCTCTTGTGTGTGTGTGTGTGTGTGTGTTTGTGCTTGTGAGTGTGTGTGTGTGTGGTGTGTGTGTGTGGGGTGTGTGTGTGTGTGTGTGTGTGTTGTGTGTGTGTGTTTCGAGCGCGCGCGCGCATGTGCATATGAGGTGTTGGGGGTGTGCGCGCGCGCGCGAGCGTGTACGGGCGTCTGTGAATGTATGTATGTGTGTGTTGGTTTGTGTGGTGTGTGTGTGTGTGTGTTGTGTGTGTGTGTGTTCGTTCTTTAATTTAATGTCTATCATTTACAGTGATTAGACAAAAACAGAGACAAACGAACAGGCATACAAACAAACAAAGACAAAACAGAAAAACACATGTAAATGGGGCTGGTGCGTGTGTGTGTGTGTGTGTGTGTGTGTGTGTGTGTGTGTGTGTGTGTGTGGTGTGTGTGTGTAATGGGGGGGGGGGGGGGGGATCAATGTGTGTGTTCTTTTAAAAATGACATTAAAAGTGTATTGAGACCAGCCGCCGTGGGGAAAGTGGGTTAGCGTCGCGGACTCCCGGCTGGGAGGTTCGTGGGTTCGAATCCCATCAGAGTCATGTGGGTTTTCTGCCCGACCGGCTCCTACCCAGAGTTGAGTTTACTACGGACTCAGTTGGGAAGACTGGGAACCACACAGTCGAGTTTCATCCACTTAATGGATGCGTTTCTGAGAGTGTTGCTCAAATTTCCTTGACCAACACTGCAGGTGCCTGTATCTCTCGGGCCTGGTTGACGCCGGGATATATTATGAAAGGAAGCGTAGAGTACAGCCCTGTCATGTAGTCTCAGACCGAAATGGAAAAACCGTAGCATCATCTTAATCATCTCATTCTCATCGATCAGCATATTAAAAAATTTTCTCAAATTCTGTGGCCCTTCATGCCCTGCTCTCATTGGGGACCTCAGTTTCAATGTCCCTCTCCACATCTGTGGCCTTGGTTTGGTTCTCTCGGGGTCACCGGTACGGCGAGTCCATTTGGGGGGTGTCGTTGGACGGACGTGGTGGCGTCCTCCGGAGGGAGAGCTCACTCACGCCGGCTCCGCGACTAAGCAATTTTGTCGTCAGTAAAGGGGGGTTAGTAGGTGGTGTCCTGCGTATGTTAGATCAGAACAGGCGCCACTGAACACCACCGAAGTGACTCGGCAGCAGTGCAGTGTCTCCTCCGGTGGGTTGCCTCTTGACGACTTGACATTGACTGCTCCCTGTGGTTGCCGGTGCTGGGGGTGCGGGGGGGGCAGACCCTGCTGTAGCTGGGACGGGGTGTCGGAATGAGCGGCGTGGGTGCACGCCTCTGAGGTGGGGCGACGTTGGGACAGCAAAAAAAAAAAAAAAGTGTATTGGTGTGGAGTAGTGTAGTTTTACTAATCTTTGCATGCATAGTCTATTTAATTAATGAGATACCAATAAGTGACCATCACTTATACAAGAGTGAGAGGAGAAATGATATCTGAGATATTCCATTTAATTCATTTTTTGTCTTTACGTAGTTCTTCTATTGACTTTTGTTGGATTCCATCACATTGTGGTTTAGCAGCAAATGAAAGGGTTGATCCGTTAGCCAAAATGGTTGCAGCTAAGGAAAAGAGCTTTACAAAATAAATATTCCTTTATCCTTGCATGAAAATTATAGCCTTTTAGGTAAAGCATCATGAGATTCGGTGATAGGAAGACAAAAAGAGTGTCCAAACATAATAAAGGACAACAAGGGAAAATTCTTTAAGGAGCTTGTAAAATATAAAACGGGACACAATCTCCACCAGGAACGACTTTTGAAGAGTCTGATCTTTAGACTCAGACTTGATGCAAACAAACAAAATATTGTAAAAATGTCACTTGCATTTGTGGCCAAAATATTACACTATTCCATATCATCTTCCTTTGCAGAAATACTAAAAAAATATTTACCTACTTGGTTATTAAGTTTGAACCCATCAATCGCAAATTGTTTTGGACATTTTTGGGAACGAAGCTAAGGCTATAGAGGTTGTTAGGGCAATTGTTAAGAGTTCAGTTGGACATTTACTTTGATTCATAAACACTCGCACACGCTAACTCGCGCACGCACGCACGCACGCACACACACACACACACACACACACACACACACACACACACACACACACACACACACACACACACACACTCATATGTTGTGTGTGTGTGTGTGTGTGTGTGTGTGTGTGTGTGTGTGTGTTGTATGTGTGTGTGTGTGTGTGAGTGTCTATGTGTGTGTGTGTGTGTGTGTGTGTGTGTGTGTGTGTGTGTGTGTGTGTGTGTGTGTGTGTGTGTGTGTGCGCGCGCGCGTGCGCGCGCGCGCGCGCGCGCGCGAGTTAGCGTGTGCGAGTGTGTATGAATGAGTTTGTATGTGTGTGTGTGTGTGAGTGTTTGTGCATGTGTGTGTGTGACTATATGGAGGAAACCAATGACAATATGGAGCAAAGCAATGACAATATGGAGCAAACCGATGATAATATGGAGCAAACGAATGACAATATGGAGCAAACCAATGACAATATGGAGCAAACCAATGACAATGTGGAGCAAACCAATGACAATATGGAGCAAACCAATGACAATATGGAGGAAAACCAATGACAATATGGACCAAATCAATTATAATATGAGGCTAACCAATTGAAATATGGAAGAAACCAATGACAGTATGGAGCAAACCAATTACAAAACGGAGCAAACAACTTACACTATGGAGCAAACCAGGTACAATACGGAGCAAACCAGGTACAATATGAAGCAAAAATTGCGCTATAGAGCAAACAAATTACACTATGGAGCAAACAAAAATACACCAGAGAGCCAACAAATTACCCTATGGAGCAAACAAATTATAATATGGAACATACTAATTGCACTATAGAGCAAAGAAATTACACTATGGAGCAAACAAATTACACTGTGGCGCAAACAAATTACACTATGGAGTAAGCAAAATACATTATGGAGCAAACAAATTCACTCTGGAGCAAATAAATCACACTAGAAGAGCAAATAAAATACACTATGGGGCAAACCAGTTTGAACCTCTGGGTCCTCTACAAGCAAAAACTAAGAAACGTCACACAAACCAGCGGCAAAGACAACAACAAAAACAACTGAAGAACAGAGAATTGACAATGCTGAGAGGGAGAGTTTGTTTTTAGCTGATAAAGAAGAGGTGTGATGAGAGCTATGTTTTCTTGGTTGGGATATTGGGAGCTACGAAACGGAGCCTTTTTAACTGATCCATTACTGAGTGCTTATGACTAGACAAACAAACAAAGAATTGATTAAACAGATAAAAAAGTAAGTAAATAAATAAGATCTAATATTAAATAAACAAACAAATACAAACAGAAAGAACAGTAAATAAACTAATGAATTGAAAATAGATCAGGGAGGGGGAGGGGATGAATTATGAGAAGAACGAGTTAAGCACAAAATAGGGAGGGGGGGGGGGGGGGGTGAATTATGAGAAGAACGAGTTAAGCACAAAGTCTTGAAACAACAAGAAAATAAGTAGTAAATCAAAGAATGAATAAACACACGAAACAATCTTTAAGAAAACAACAACAACAAAAATAGAAATACATAGTTTGACAAGAATGAGAAGCCGTACAGAAGCAAAAGGGATACAGAGTTAGACAAGAATGAGAAGCCATACAAAAGGAAAACAGAGAGGCAGTTATTACATCCTGAAACCAAACACTCAGGTCAGCATCTACACCAGCCTCCGAAAGAGACACCCCAGCAAGGTAACCAGTATATCTATAGCAGCAAAGTGGCACCCCAAAACCAAAGCGTTAGCAGGATATGACAAAGGGCAAGCAATACCGTATGACGGCAATGACTGATGCATAAAAGATGGGGAAATAAAAAGAGAAAAACAGAATACACACAATAACCCCATAGGCAGCGTCCCAAATTGTCCCTTGTTTCATTCTTTGCCAAAAATACTTAGCCACATTCTCTACGAACCACGTTTAATTCCATAGGATAATTAGTCATCCCCCATCCTGCCCTCCCCTCCCCTCACCCACCTCTTCCTCTCTCTATTCCTTCTTCTCCCTCCTCCTGTCTCCCCAGCCCCTTCCTTCCTCCTCCCCTTTCCTTCCTTCCCTCGTCTCTGCTTGCCTCGTCTCCCACTCCCCTTCCCCGCCCCCGTAGAAATTCAGCTTGGAACTGCAAATGAGAAAGAGGCATGGGAGATATCTAAGAAAAAAAATGTACACAAACTTCATGCATTGATGGGAAAGAGAACGCTAAAGCACAGACCGGCTACATACGGGAGACATTGCGCATACATCTTGTAGGAACGGACAGCTGTGAAGTAAAACAAGCTAAACAATTAAGTAGTGGGGGAAAACAAGTGCAGGTTAACAATTCTTCAGTCGTTATAGCAATGACTTGGCAAAGATTTGAAAAAAAAAAATGAAGATGAAGAAAATGGGGGAATATATTATAACTATGAGAAGCCCTTCACTAGCTGCCTGAGGGAACCATCATAATCTCTCTCGAAGGCACATTTTATTTGTATTGCCTGCTCCTAGGCCTTTCGTCCGCTGGATCGGACTCATCAGGGAGACACGGCTGATTGTGTCTGTGCTCTTTGTGTCAAATAGAGACATACCACAGTCCATAATTCTGTGGTGTTCTCACCGCCAAGGGTTCAAAAAAAGAATCCAACAGCACCCCCAAAGCAGCCAGCGAAGGGCAGTAAAATGGAACAAAACAAAGGTGTGGAGAGGAAAAAAGTTGCTGAAAAACTAAAAGCATTATTCAAACAGTATAAAATGTAAGGGATAATCTTTGAGCCTATGCTTGAGGATCCATTCAAGGATGCAAGGGAGGTCAAAAGATATGGAACAGTCTGAGTGGTCAGCTCTGCTGTTCAATAACCCAAGCATTGTGAGTGGCTAAGAATTGTACAGAACAACCTTTACTTGGATCTCTTAAGAGATGCAATCTCCCACTGATTGACCAAACAATAGAATGCTGAACAATTAAGTACTGGGGGAAAACAAGTGCAGGTTAACAATTCTTCAGTCGTTATAGTAATGACTTGGCAAAGATTTGAACAAAAAAAAAAAAAAAAATTGAAGATGAAGAAAATGGGGAATATATTATAACTAGCTAGACTGAAAACAGACACCCAGACACCCCCGAATGCTGAATAACGCACGGAAGAAGAAGAAGAAAAAGAAAACAATGAAGGCTATTTTGAGAAGAAGGGAGAAGGAAAACGTGAAAGCCAGGCACACTGGTCTCAGTAAGGAAGCAGAAATAGCAAGGAGGCACCAGCTGCCGTGGCGAAAGTGGTTAAAGTCGCGGACTCCCGGTTGGACGTCGTGGGTTCGATTCCCATCAGAGTCATGTGGGATTTTTCTTCCCCGAATGGCTCCTATCCAGAGTTGAGTTTGCTACGAGCTCAGTTGGGGAGACTGGGACCATACAGTCGAGTTTCATCCATTTAATGGAAATCCGTAGCATCATCTTCATCGTCCCCATTCTCATCGATCAGCATTAAAAATAGTCTCAAATTCTGTGGCCATTCATGCCCTGCTCTCATAATGACCCCAGCTTCGATGTCCTCTCCACGTCTGTGGCCTGGTTTGATTCCGTTGTGGTCACCGGTATCGGCGAGTCTATGGGGGCTGTCGTTGGACGGACGTGGAGGCGCCCTCCGGAGGGAGAGCTTACTCACGCCGGCTCCGCGACTAAACAATTATTGTCGTCAGTAGGGGGCTTACAAGGTGGTTTCCTGCATATGTTGGATCAGAACAGCGCGCACTGAACACCACCGAAGTGACTCGGCAGCAGTGCAGTGTCTCCTCCGGTGGGATGCCTCTTGACGACTTAATATTGACTGCTCCCTGTGGATTGTCGGTGCCAGGGCTGCGGCGGGACTGATTGGGCTATGGCTGTGGACGGATTGTTGGAATGAGCGAATGGGTGCACTGCCACTGAGGTGGCACAGAAGACGGAACAGCAAAAAAAAAAATGTCATCGCTAAAAAGAAAAAGAAAAAGAAAGCTAGGAGGAGAAAGGCAAGAAGAAAAAGCCTGAAGACTGCTTCTTGAGAGATCCATACCTGTTCGCCTGGAAACTTTTCTTGATATACTCTTGGTGTCAAAGGAACTCTGAAGAGCATCTCAGTTTAAAAAAAAATCCGAGCTTTAGGGGAGGGTGCTACTGAAATCCAGGGTGTGGTATGACCTGCATTGCCGAGTGAACGTACAATGGCACGCCATCAGCACCGAATGAGTAAAAGTGGCTAGGAAACCCAGAGCCAATTGGCGCCTGGACCTCAGGGAAGACCCTACCTTCTGTATTAGAAATGAACGGATATCCTTAAGATCCATAAATTGATATCACGAAGGAGTTGCTTGATCATCTGTAGCAAATGGATTATAAATGTCCAAAACACCAGAACCCGATTGGAATCAACTGGTTGGCGGTGGCTGTTGTAACACACTGACTGAACGAAGAGCTACGTGTCCCCTGATATGTTGTCCTGAATCCACGATTTGTTGTGCGGTTCGACTGTACCACTATTTCCTGCCTTTGGTGAATGAGAAAATAATATGTGAAGCTACGAAGAAAGCTGAACAGATTTGGAGGAAGTTTGTACACCCACACGCATTCCACCATCAACACCGCCATCCCACTCCACCCCTTCCCTCTGTATGTGTGTGTGTGTGTGTGTGTGTGTGTGTGTGTGTGTGTGTGTGTTGTGTGTGTGTGTGTGTGTGTGTGTGTGTGTGAGTGTTGTGCTGTGTTGTGTTGTGTTGTGTTGTGTGTGTGTGAGTGTGTGTGTGTGTTGTGTGTGCGTGCGTGCGTGCGTGCGTGCGTGCGTGTGCGCGCGCGCGCGTGCGTGCGTGCGTGTGTGTGTGTGTGTGTGTGTGTGTGTGTGTGTGTGTGTGTGTTTTTTCTGTTGTGTGTGTGGTGGTGGTGGTGGTGGTGGTGTGTGTGTATGTGTGTGTGTCTTCTGTTGTGTTGTTGTTGTTGTTGTGGTGGTGGTGGTGTGGTGGTGGTGGTGGTGGCGGCGGCGGTGGTGGGTGGTGGTGGTGGTGGTGGTGGTGTGTGTGTGTGTGTGTGTGTGTGTGTGTGTGTGCGTGTGCGTGTGTGTTTTTCTGTTGAGTTTTGTGTGTGCGTGTATGCGCGCGCGTGTGTGTGTGTGTGTGTGTGTGTGTGTGTGTGTGTGTGTGGAGGGGTGGAGGTGGGGGAGGCATCTACTCGGAATGATTTCAGTCGTCCAGAGATCTTTTGTTTTCCATTTCTAGAGAGTTAAACTGAAATGAACATTTACTCTACCGCCAAAAAAAAAAAGTAGAAACAAATTACAAACACAGACAACGCGTTTCGACAGCTTTGGTCTTCTTCAGGCAAACCAAATCCATTTTGCATCCAGTTTGAGATCAATTGTCTGTTCACTCCTCGTTTTCGTAGTCCTGAATGTTGTTTGTCTTGCCAGAAGGAGACCTAAGAGGTCGAAACGCGCAATGATTGTTTTGCCATTTGTTTGTTTGTCTGATTGACGGTACAGTAATTCTTCTTTTGAAATCGCTTCGATTTCCGCTGCATTCACCACACTTCGAACCCATTCTTGAGAGTTGCTACGTATATTACGCAAAACAGGATTTGCAGCGATCAGCGAGTGTCAGTTACTGTTTATCTAGCTATCGGCAATGACGAAAAGAGCTGCCCATGGTTTGCCGCTGTCTGTCTGATCTCTAGCAGGTGTGGGCAACGCTACACGCAAAGCAGCACCTGGTTCAGCTGTACGATCGGCCCGTGCGATTAGCGCGTGAGCAGATGGCGTCACAAGGCTATCGTCTACCTCAGAGCCATCATAGTTTTATTTCTAACTAGCCGGTGTACCCGACTTCGCTCGGGTATATCTGTACAATGATTTTCTGGCCACCCCTCTCTCTCACCACTTAAAAGACAATACAATAAAATTCAGCTTGGGTTTGTTTCGTTTTTCCCATGCTGAACCAATTGCCCCAGCCTCCTCCCATCTACTTCACCAATTCTCGGAACCCCC
>CM031621.1:38205589-38258127 GCA_018398815.1 Conus ventricosus
TTAGTGAGCAAAACCCGTAATAACCATCAGGTATTGTTAACTGGCGAACTTCGTTGCTTCCCCTTTCATATTTTTTAATCTTATTATTCCCCTTGGCTTCAGTTATATTAACCCGTTCAGTGCCTCACAAGAGTACAAACAAAGGTGTTCCAGGTGCCGGGGAAATCTCATGATTTGGGGGTCATAATTAACAAAAAATTCTAGCTCAGAAACTACAAAAGATAGAAAAATGAAATCTATATCATTTTTGAGGAAATTGAATGAAAATTTTGAATCTGGGCTTCTTTTGTTTTAATTTTGATAATACAAAGTATTTAGGCTTGTAGATTTGGATAGATTTTTTTGCACGATCAAAAACATATGTATTTACCACATCCAAACAGAACACACAGCAAAAAAGTTGAAAATAAAGTTTGTATTGTCACACTACACCTGTAAATGAAAGTAAAACAGTTTGGAAGTCTATCAAGACGCTCACACTCGATGCAGACTGACCAGTCCACGACCACGCCCCCCCCCCCTCCCCACCACACCCTTTGCTCAACTTCAACCCTCTCTTTCACTCCTCATCTTCCCCTACCTTTTCGTCTGCACCGTGTCACGCCGCGAGCAGGCCACGATCCCCTCTCGCACTGATTTCACATCACTGGACACCAGCACGCAGTGCAGAGTACACACTTGGCTGGCTCGTTCGACTGACGCTGTCAGCTGAACGCACACTGAGGTCACAGAGCCCTACTCAATAACTGACGAATATGGTCGGCAATTCCACCACTATCATCATCTCACCTTCATGCTCGAGTTAGTCGTTGAATAAAAGATTATTGTGTTTGTCAAAAATCATCAGCAGAGCCTGCTCAGCTGTGTAAATACGTTGACTTGGTCGCTGGTCGCTTCGACAACGAAGGTTGCGCCGCCATCTTTGCAAGCGAGACACGAAGTGCTGGCTAGTCACCCAGTCAGTGATAAGAATAAATGGGCTTTCCCCTCACGTGTGGTCATTTACATATTATTTTAAGACTACAGACATATAGGCTTTCTACGCAAACTCTATTTGAGTCCGTTGATAGAAATAGTAACGAATGAAAACTCAAGAAAAATGCATGACGTCAGGGGACTGCCCATAGGCACATGGAAAGCACTTTTATTTCCGCGTCAGCTGACTGACTAAGGCGCTCAACGGGTTAAACCATACGACTTTGTAGAATATTTCATGGAGCGCGACCATTTTGGTTCCACAATCGTCTCAATAGCATGTTCTAAAAACGAAGGACGGTCTTGAGTTGTTATTGTTACAAACATTTTTTAAACAAATAAAAAAGAGGGGTTCAAATATACTAAAGATGCAAAATATTCTGTTTGGGGCCCCACTCAATCTTAAAAATAAGCAAAATGATACTCTTGCATTTCGGCCCAACTGTTTGGGGTTTTTTAAAAAAAAAATTTTTGTTTGTAAAAAAAAACCCCCCGGGCCCAAAAAACCCTGGAAAGCCGGGGGTTTTTAAAACCCAAAATTTTTTTTGGGCCCCCCCGGGGGGCCCCCCCGCAAAGGGGCTCCCAGGGCCCTTTGGGGGTTTTTTGGCCGGGTAATTTAAAAAATTTTTTCCCCCAAAAAAAGGGCCCGGGGTTGGGGGGGGGGGGGGGGGGGGGGGGGGGGGGGGGGGGGGGGGGGGGGGGGGGGGGGGGGGGGGGGGGGGGGGGGGGGGGGCGGAAGGGAAAAACGCGGGGTTTTAAAAAACCTTTTCGGCCCTTTTTTTCCCAAAAACCAGGGGTTCCCTTCCATAATCCCCGTCAGTTTTTTCCAGATCCGGAACTTCAAGTAGGGAAAATCTCCCTTCCAGCTTTAAAAGGAAAAATTTCTGGGAGTCATTTTTGACCAAAAACTTAATTTCTCCCCTATTAAAAACCCTCAAAATGCTTGCCAAAAGGCATGAATATTTTGGGGTGTAGCACAACCGACTGGGGCGCTGATAAGAAAACTTTGTTGCCCCTCTAAGGCCTGGTCCGTTCTAAACTGGACTCGGTTGTGCTGTGTAACGGCCCGCAAGTCACTTCCCTCAAACTCTTGGCCCTATCCACCTCAGGGCTTGTCTCTGTCTTGGGCGTTCCGCACCCCCCCCTGTGTACCCCTGTACGCAGGGCAGGTAACCTTCCTGCCCCAATGCAGGCTGAAACTGTTTTTTAAATTATAATCCGACTGTTTCAGAACCCAGAACCCTCCCTAGACTGTTTTTTTGCCCCCTCCGTTCCAAAGAAAGTTTGAAAAAACCCAAAATTTTATTCCCGTTTGGGTTCGTATGCACCCTCCGTGGGGGAAATGCGGGTTAGACCTGGAGTAGTTTTCTGTTTTTCCCAAATTTTTCCGGATCAACCTCCATGGCCTTTTTCACACCGAGATTCGTTTTGATCTCGCAGTTTTCCCGAAAGGGTTACAGTTTGGGTAAAAGGTTTGTACCCCGAGTCTGTTCCAAATTTCCCCATCCTATAAAAAAAGTTTTCACTGACGGTTCCAAGCTGAGGGGGGAGGGCCCCTTTGAAACCCTACTCCCCGGGGGCTCCTTCTCGGGAATTGTTGGAACATATACATTCAGTGTTCTGTCTATTCTGCTGAACTTACTGCTTAGTACTGGTTTTTGAAGTTTTTTTCTCCCTTTTCGAGGAGGGACTTTTGGGTTCTGTCGGATTCGCTGTCAGTTTGGGGGCCATAGTGGCCCGAAACCTTCAGCATCCAAAAATTTTTTATTTTTTTTAAAAATTTTTGCAATTTGAAGGCGGCGGTTAAAAATTACTCTTTTTTGGGTTCCTGGCCATGTTGGCATCGGCGGGAACGAAAATGGTTGATCGTTAGCAAAGAACGCCAAAAGAGAGAAACTGTCCAACATTTAATCCCCTGCTAGATGTGAAACCCAAAATTAACGATTAGTGAGAGCCCTTGGGGGGTTTTGGAACACCAACGAATAACAAACTCTTTCGACCACCCAAAACCTTTAAAAGATTCCCCCTTTTTACGTGGGTGGGGTTAAAGAGGAAATGGTCTGTCCCGGTGCCCCCGGCCCATTCGTATTTTCCCCATTCTTCCCTTTTTAAAAGGTAAAGAAGTCCGTGGGCATTCCATTTTCATGAACCATCACAATAAAACATGTTCTTTTGAGTTTTGGGACTTCCCGATGTGGCACCCCCCCCCCTTTTACAGCGGAGTCCATGAAGATCCTGTTGGGAGTCCCCCCCGACGTACCCTTTGGGTTTTGAGGAAATTAAACTTTTTTTCATCTGATTTGGATTTTACGGAAGAAGGTTTTTAAAAAGTTTCGGGTTTGTTTGTGCGTGTTTTTACGAGAGTGTGAAAGTTGTTTTTTTTTTTTTTTTTTTTTTTTTTGACGGGGTGAGTTGATTTTAAGTGGTGACCCCCCTGATGGGGCTCTGCGGTCGGTGGGCTATAAGCAACTTTCTTTCCTATCTTAGTCATCATAATAAATGTGTTGCGCCTTCAAAAAATTTAAAAAAAAAGGTTCTAGCCCACCACTCGTTTTTGCTGGATTAACTAAAATATGTTATCATCGCCTATAAACCTTCTATCATGATTGCTTTTTCCTTTTAAGTGTTGGGCAGAAAAATTTACAATATTTTTCAAAAATTATACGATAAATGTTTGAAACGGTTTGAGGATAAATTTGTTTTTTCCACAACCGTTTGTCCACTTTTAATGAAAAATGAGGGGTTTTTGTCATAAGTTTAACTGCTCCATATTTTTATAACGAATTTTAATCAAACCAGTTTTTTTTTATCTTTCTCTCCGTCAAAACCTGTTCGTAAAATAAAATTTTTTTGGGGGGGCCTAAATGTGAAAAACTTTAACCCCCCCCAATTCAGTTCTGAAAAAGTTTCTATTTAAGTCAACATTGTTTTTGTCGCTTGTTGTTACGACTTAAACATCCTCCCCATTATAAAGAACGACGAGGGTAATTTTAAAGATGTTTAACGTCTAATTTTTGCCAGAAATATTTTTCCTTTTATAAGGTATACAAAACGCCCACAACCCCCCCATCCCTCTCTACATTTTAAAAGACGAAATTTCAATATCTTTGGAAGCTTCCCCAAATTTTTGTTTGGAAAGAACTGTAATTTTTGTAGAAGCTTTTTTTAAAATGTTCTCTTCTGTGGAGGATGTATGTTTTTTCTCATACGGCGAATTTCAATCTCTTCGTATTGTCGCCGGCATAAGACTTACATGTAAGGGCCAGGTTGAATGCTTTTCTGATACTTTTTGACGGTAAAAAATGTAAATGGCTTAGAAAATTTACCCATCTATATGGTTCAGTGCCATTGAGGTCAGGTTTCGAACTATTTATATCCTGCCAACATTATTGCTCTAGATTGCGCAAGCTGTTTTTGTTTGGAATACTTTTTGCGCGCCACCTCTTTCGTTATTCACCTTTAGTGTACGCAACCACAAAGCGGCCGATCCCCATTTGTCACAGTTTACAACGTCGCATAGGTGTTTACTAAGTTCACCTCAGGTGCTAATGTACTCGGACTTGCTGGCCTCGCGATCTTTTTGTACAGCTGATTAGTATTCCAAACATGTGGCAGGTTATCACATTCACGAATTTCCCTGTTTTGTCTGTGATTTTATATTAAATGATCCGACCTCCACAAATATCTTTTAATACTGAAATTAGGAATATGTATATTCTACTCGCAATATGCACTTTCCCCGACGGAGAGCTCTTAAAACAGTTGAGGGCCTTCCATCATATGTTTCATCAGTGCTTGAGCTCATCATTGAAATAGGAGATTGAAGTATGCAGATCGAGCGGTTTCCCCTCATAAGTAGTTGTTGGTGTAACTTAAATCTTTGAGCGTCCGGACTGTCAGTTGCAAAGCTAATCATTTTAGCTAGCCGTTATCAAAAAGTAATTTGCTTCTTCAGGCTTGAATGTTAACATTGTTTTTAGATTTGCATAGTTAAGTTTGAGAGTAAGTCTAAGTTACTCAATGCTTCTTTAGTGAGCAACTACCCGTATAACCATCAGTATTGTTAACTGCGAACTTCGTTGCTTCCCTTTCATATTTATTAATCTTATTATCCCTTGGCTCAGTTTATTAAACCATACGACTTTGTAGAATATTTCATGGAGCGCGACCATTTTGGTTCCACAATCGTTCTCAATAGCATGTTCTAAAAACGAAGGACGGTCTTGAGTTGTTATTGTTACAAACATTTTTTAAACGAAATAAAAATGAGCGCGTTCAAATATACTAAAGATGCAAAATATTCTGTTGGGCCGCACTACAATCTTAAAAATATAGCAACTGATACTCTTGACATTGCTGTGACCCAGACTGTCACTTTTCATAAAAGGTGGTACTCCATTGGACAAATATCTTAACCCTCCTATTAAAAAAGGACTACATCGCAAAAGTGTGGTTTAGTCATCCGATGCAGTTTTATCAGAACCAGTTAAACTTTGCTGTGTTTGCGCATCAACTGGGTGTGGAGTGTCGTATGCTAATCATTTAAATCATCCTGATCCTTTGGTGAGGTCAGTGTACAGATTTCATTTTTATTACACCTTCAGACGTATTTTGATGAACTGCGAGCGCCATTACCAAATGACAAACCGTTTAAATCCATTCAGCAACATAATAGACATGAAGGCTTTTGAAAGGATCTGTAACGAATTCAATATTAATGTTAAGACAGACTTTAGACAAAAGTCGGATCTTAATCATGGCTTAGGCACTCCTTATTTGTGGGGCGTGCACAGAAAGTATAACTATGACTGGAATCCTCCTTACACATCTTTCTCTTCAGGCACAGGTGTTCACCTCGGGTCCATAGAGCAAGAGCATAAACAGCATGGACAACATTTATCTTAGACATATCTGAGGGCTTAACTAAAGCGGAATAGAACGAATAAACGACTCTATTCGTACTTACGTTTGGTGTTTGCTAGGTTCGCAAGCACAAGCGAGATCGAGCATAACTGATTCTTCTACTGGCCTTGATGCACAAAAACAATACTTAGCAAATTTAGAGGACGCCATTAATTCTACAGTTGATTTACCTTCAAGTATAAAAAGGTACCAAAATGTTTTACAATACGCAAGATCGAAAGTAGACTTTGCTGTTGCACTGGTTTATACATGCTGCCTTCTGACCTCAGACTCCAGGTAGGAACAATAATAAACTACAACAATGAAATCCTTGTAGCAGGTAATGAACAGAAGGTTGGGAAAAAACGATATAAATTCTGAGCCAGTAATATTACAACAATAAAAAAACACCCAAGAATAAGTCATCCAATCCCGAGGTTCAAAGCCCAAAGACTGTTGAAGACGTGGACTTTGTTCGCGATGACCATGAATATGAAAAGACAGCACTTGTTTTTGGATTAACTGGCCTAGGATTACTTGGTCTTTATCTTACTAAATAGTAACCCAACTATTAAGAGAACTAATGCCATAAGTGCTCGGCCATAAAGCCAACTACTTTGCCTGCAGTAGACAAAAGCCAGCTAACAATACTTCCTAATATACCTGGTAAAGAGTCTATAGCTTTACCAGCTAATTTTTTTAATAAACTCGCAAGATGATCAAGCTGTTTCTTTACCCATGATTTATCAGGGAGATGGCGATGGAGGCACTGAACTTTGCCCTCCACCACCGCCTGTAATAGCCATCACCAGTGTACTTATTGCAATCCTAAGGCCGTTATAACGCTTGCTAATGTGACACCTTGCTCTCTAAACAGTGTTCGTATTCGTTCTGCTAGCGTTGTGTCTTCATATAAAATTTTTTCGATAGTTTCTCTTATTCTATTCACTTGAGTTCGTAATTGGTCTCGGTTAGTAGTCAGCGCTTCTAGTCTTGCTGATCTTTCTTGCTCAAGATTTTTTAGTCTTTGGGCTATTCTTTCTTTAATATCACGCCTACGATGCGGTCGTTAGTCTCAGCGAGTTTTTCTTTTTCTCTTTTTATTATGCCCATCTAGTTCACTAGTTTTGCTACATTGTTTGTTAATTCGCCTTTGATGGTTGTTAAAGTACGATCAAGGGATAATAATTCTCTCTTGTGCATAGTATTTAATGCTGCTGCTTCTTCTTCAGTGAGTTCTGCTACTGTATTTCTTACTTCGTCCACTGTTTGAATTAAATCTTCAGGTTTTGTGTTTTGCATTTGGTTATCTGTTGGGAGTTCTTGTTGCATGTTTTGAAGGGAGCAACTGCTTTCCTCTTTAATTTTGGTTTTGGTTTAGGAATGTCAAGGCGATTTAGATCTTTTGCCTTAAGTTTTTGGTTAAGTGTACTCAAACCTACAAACTTTGATGGGTTTCGTTTATCTGTAAGCTGAAAACGTTTTTCCTCGATTGTCTTTAAAATACAAATGGTCCTCATCATCTAGTTCAAAAATCATCAGGGGCTATAAATTGGGGAGGTTCTTGATTTAAACTTTTATAAAATGATATGACCTTAGGTTCTGTTATTTCATGCCACATTGAGGCCATTGAGTGATGCTGTGTTAAAGGAGTCCTTTCATCCATGTTGTCTGCAGGATCACTAATAACATAATCTTCTTCACCTCCAATTCCTGCCATGTTTTTAAATAATTAACTTTTTATTTTGTTTTATAAAAATGTCACAAGTATATGGCTCGATTCTTGACCCGCATAGAAAGCTGAAAGAACCCATGGCGTGTGAAGGGAAATAAACGGAATATTACTGTTCCAAATAATCCATCTACTATTGATGCGGATCAAATTCTTACTGTTAAATTTCCAGACCTAGGAGCGGATGATTTGATTGTGCCAGGCTCTGCACGGCTTACTTTCAAAATAGAACTCGCTTCAACAACAGACCCAAAAGAACAGTTGTCCAGAATCTAGGGCGGGCAATCGTTAAGAAAATTTCTATAAAACTTGAGGGGAAAGAAGTATTTTCTTTACACAATGCAGACATATTTTTAACCTATTCTGATCTATGGCTAACCGCGAATGAAAGGGAAGATCTTGCGTTTCAAGGAATTGGTAATGAGAAGCACTAAAACTTAGAATAGACGCCGAACTCGGCCCAGATGATAAAAGCAGCAAAAAGGCTTTAGCTGTAAGTTATGCGTTTGGAAATCGCTTTTCCATTCCCCTAGATTTTGAGTTGTTAAAAGCGCATGCCCCATACCTTCAAGGGGCATTAAAAGACAGATTGTCATACGAACTAACTTTTAATGACTACAAACGTGTTATCAGATCAACAGACACCGAAGCAAAGTACAGCATTTCTGACATCTCGTTAGAGTTTGATGTTGTTAGCAACTCTAATTTAGCAAGGCTGATTGAGCAACAATATGAGTCACAATTAGTAATATATTACGAAAACGCGCGTCATCATTCAACATATCCTAAAGCAGGGCAGACGCTATAGGAATTTTAATTTAGTGTCGCAGCAAAATCGCTTAAAGGTATTTTATTGCTGTGTGAAGATGAAGAACCATTCGCAAGAGCAAGTGAAAAGTTTATTAATCCAAAAATAACGAAAGTGCAATGTACAATTGATGGTAGTCCTAACCAAATCTACGTAGCGGGCTTAGACCTTATCATCATTTTGACGAAATAAGAAAATTGTTTGGGGGTGGGAGGGGTAGAAGTCCAACAGCAGACCTTGCGTCTAAAGATCTACACCTTCACAGTGTTAGGCTTGATGATTATTTAACATCAAAATACGGTTTATGGATTGACCTAAGGTCAACAGAGGATAATCAGTTGCATGGAAGTGGGAGAGGGGTTTTAAAGACGTAAACATTCAAATTGAGAAAGAAAAAGAAGCCGATATAAAACCACTTAATTGTACATTTGTTTTTATTAATTGTGCACAGCTGAATATTAAAAGAAAAGATTAGACTTTGTAGAATACTAAATTATTTTTCATTTTTAAAAAGCATGTCTGTTCAGTTTATCCAAATGTGCTACAGCGCCAGAGTCGCCAGAGAAGAGATAGTAGAAACCCCGGCATAAAAACCTTTAGATTAACCAACATTACACAAATGCTACAAAAACTAGAGCAAGACCTTTCAAAATACAGCAAAACCAAACGAGGTATTCTGCGCCTTTAATGCTGTTACCTATGTTAATACTGGAGCTTCAACTATAAAGCGCCGCATCAGCAGGAACAAGTGTAGGCTCTTAGCAACAGGTGTTGGTGCACCTGCAGCTTTACCTCTAGGTGGTTTGTCTTTAGCTCTTGGCCTGTGTTCATTAGCTGTAGGTGCTGCCAGCAAAAAAATAAAAACTAAACTCCAAAAGCACACAGCTATGGTTCAACTAATAACAGCTAAACATAGTTCCTTCAAGCTGATTATAAATAAAGCACTAGCTGACTCAAACATCACGGATGAAGAATTTAATCGTTTACAGGCCGATTTTGATGACTACAAAAGACAAAAGTTTGATCTTCAAAGAAAGCGAGGACAAGTTTTTCTCAACAGCAGACCCCGAGCAGATAAAAAAGGAATGCTTAAAAAAAAGTAAACGAAACATTAAACTCTGTTCTAAACAGCTCACATTAACAACGCCAAAGGGTGTTTATACTTTAGTTTATGAGTCCAAGCGCAAAAAGACCGTCGATATTGATTAATTATTTTTTTGATTTAAATAAATATTTTGAGTTAGAAAAGAAACTCAGCATGGATAAAATATATGAAGGTCCAGACGAATTGTTTGAAGCAATGCAAGAAGATTTATCAAGAGCACTGAATGATATTGATTTAGAAGTCATTAATCCAGCAAACGTACAGGCAAGTGTTGCTCATGCTATTTCTCAAGTTCCGGGTGTAAACTAACAATAGACCCACCAGTTAAAGTAATGTTAGCTGTTTATATCGACTATATAACAATAAATGAAGAAAACCTAGAGTCTGGGTCTCGACTAAACAACAGACTATTCTTTCTCATAATGACTTAACACCGGTTGGGCAGACCAGCTGCTTACACAGTTTGATGTGGCCGCTGAAGAAGCTAAATGAGAGGCTCTGGTTGGTCAGAGAGCGAAGTCCTAGAGATCAGATTAAAACAGTCTAAGTATGCGCCGATTGTAGGCAGGTCTTACATTCCACTACCTCCAGCATTAGTTGCGAAAAAGAGCAGTTCTAAACATAAAGAATACAGACGACAACAAATGTTTTATGTGGTGTGTTCTCGCAAGGCTGCATCACGCCCGCAAAAACGCGAGAGAGTGTCTAACTATCACCCTTACATCAATGATCTTAACTTTAGTGGAATATCCTTTCCCGTTAGCGTGGATTCCATTGATCAGTTTGAAGAAAAAACAACCAATAACTGTTAATGTATACACATGGGATGAGGAAACAAATTTGGTGCCTATTAGAGTGTCCAAGAACAGTCCAACGATTGGCGAGCCAGACAAAAATCATGTCGACTTACTTCTGATGTTTTCGCCAGCGGGGCTACCACATTACACATTGATACGAACAATGAGTAGATTATTGACGCATACTTCAAAGCAAAAGAATAAACAAGAATTCTGCAGAAAATGTTTAACAAGAATTCCATCTGTTCAAGCCGCGAGCGAACATAGAAACATTGTATTGGCCCAGTTGACTGTAATACAGAACTAATTAGCCCCCACCCGGATCTAAAGTTAGTTTTAAGAACTGGAAACGGATGCAAAATTCTCCATACATTGTTTACGCAGACTTCGAATCGCTTATTGTTCCTTATGAAGGGCCAGCGCCACAAAAACTTCGAAAAACAGTCTTAATGAGTAATCATCAGATTTGTTCATTTGCCTTCATTATTGTCAGGTCGGATGGCGCTCATTCAGCACCAGAATTATATAGAGGGCCTAATGCTGCAGAATACTTCTTAAAACGCATGCAGCAAGTGCGTAACGCCTGTTCTAATAATCTGAATTTATCTGAAATCATGATGACGCCTGAAGACCAACAACAGTATGACTCAGCCACACATTGTTGGATTTGTGGTTAGAACTCAGTGAAGAAGCCAATCCAAAAGTAAGAGACCATGATCACATTAGTGGAAGTTCAGAGGAGCAGCGCACAACAACTGCAATCTTCAACTAAAGTTTGAACCAAAGACATGGAAGCTGCCTGTATTCTTTCATAACTTGCGAGGCTATGACTCTCATCTTATAATGAAAGCAGTGGGCGATGCCTTCAGGGTGTCATGCATTGCACAGTCATCAGAAAAGTACATGTGTTTCACTTTAAATAACATGTCTTTTTATGACTCTATGCAGCACATGATGGGATCATTAGAGTCACTGGCTATGTCTTTAAAGTCCTGCCCAATAACAGAAGAATATTTTGACTCAACTCTTGTTAGAAAGGGTGTTTACCCTTATGAGTACATGAAACAGTTGGGAAAGGTTTGATGAAGATACACTTCCACCTAAAGGCGCGTTCTTTTCTAGTCTTAGAGGAAAGGACATCAGTGATTTTGATTACCAGCATGCTCAAGATGCGTGGCAAAAGTTAGAGTGTAAAACGATGGGGGGACTATCATGATTCATACTTGATGGCCGATACATGTTTGTTGGCGGACGTCTTTGAAAATTATAGAAAGACCTGCATGAAACATTATAGCCTGGATCCTGCGCATTACATTTCTGCGCCCGGGATGAGCTGGGACGCTTTCTTAAAGTTTACTGGAAGTACAGATGATTTATTGTCTGACCTACCAATGATTCAGATGATTGAAAACTGATTGCGTGGAGGAATTAGTATGGCGTCACATCATTACTGTAAAGCAAACAACAAATACTTAGATGATTATGATCCAAGTAAAAGGTCTAACTATCTCATGTATTTAGATGCAAACAATCTGTATGGTTGGGCAATGGCGCATCACTTCCATTACGTAACTTTAAAATGTACACAAGCGGCGGTACAAATAATATTCAAAGGCATTAAAGTGGTTGGGCAGTTTGGCGCCGGGTCAACAGCGCGGATACATTCTAGAAGTTGACTTAGAATATTCCTCCTGAACTCCATGACCTGCATAATGACTATCCATTTAGCAGCAGAAAGTCTAAAGATGAATCCAAGAGAGCCGCCTAAACTTGTGCCTAATCTTCGAGCAAAAAAAATTATGTCTGTCATCACAGACTTCTACAATTTTATTTAAGACACGGTTTGAAGTTGACAGCTGTTCATCGTATAATCGCTTTTGATCAAGAAACAGTTCATGAAACCATACATCATGAAGAACACTGATCTTAGAACTAAATCCACAGATGCTTCGGAAAAAGACTTTTTTAAGCTGATGAACAATAGCTGTTTTGGAAAGACTATGGAGAATCCGCACAAGCGCAAAGATGTTAGATTAGTCACAAAAGAGAACGAAGCAATTAAGCTGACTTCAAAACCTAATTATCAGGACTTTAGAAGATTTCAAATCAGCTTTTTGGCATAATGATGAAAAAAAAGAAAGTCAAATTGGACAAACCTGCATTTATTGGTTTACCGTTTTAGAATTATCAAAGCTTTTGATGTTAGAATTTCTTTATGACTACTTTAAGCCCTCGTATCCAGAGTCCAGAGTACTTTACACAGATACAGATAGTTTTGTTATAGATATTCCTACTGAAGACATCTATAAAGACATGGAAATAGAAGTAGCTAAAGGGCATGCGGGATGGTACGACACATCCGATTATCCTAAAGATTTGCCTTTACATTCAATTACTAATAAGAAGGTTTTAGGAAAGATGAAGGATGAATTATCTGAAAGGTGATCAAGGAGTATGTGGGGTTAAGGTAAAAAATGTACAGTATTTCGAGCCAGGAGAAAACTATCAAAAAAGCAAAGGGAATATCTCGCAGTGTTGTGCAGTCAAACATATCACATGACAACTACAAAGAAGCATTGTTTGGCAATAAGACTTTTCATCATGACAACGTAAAACTGCGATCTATCTACATGAGATCAACACAACTGTTGTAACAAAGAAGTCATTAGATAGAACAAACACAAAACGGGTGTTTGTTAATCCAGAGTTTTCATATGCATATGGACATTGGAGAACCATCAATTAATTAAAGCGGAACTGTGTCTGGTGGGATTATCTGCAGTTCTTCTTTCACAAAAGATCTTTGAGGAGCCGGTTGTTTTGTCGTGTCAGTTTCTCGTAAATAATACACGGGCGGATTCATTTTTACAATTCTTTTATTCATATGGATCGATACTCCAAACTGGATCTGTTGCCCTGATGCGAGTGTCCCCTTCTGCTTCCCCCGGTAAATAAAGGTACCTTACTTTTAAACCAAAACAGTAATAGTTTGCTGGATGAAGACTCTCCTTCAGCAACATTTATTGTTTTTCTTTTGATTGCTTGTACTGGTTTTAGCCCTTTAAATTCTTCATTATTCATTGCGCGCAAAACTGAGGGCAGTCTTCTAACCATTCTGTGTTGCGAGAATTGTCAATCAGCTCTCTGTGATACTGGTAGGAGAAAGTCTTTCAGCTAACTGTTTGTTAAAGTTTTCAACTAAAGCCTGTGATCTGTGAACTCCTGGAATGCCTCTTTTAATAGTAACTCTATGTTTTAACAATAATTGATTCACTCGGCCTTTAAATTCTTTTCCATCATCGACTTGAATCATGCGAGGGTAAGTTAGTGGACCTCGTTGGTATATCAGTTGTTAGCAACAGCAACAGCAGAAGCACTCTTTTGTGTTAATGGTTCGCATCTTTGTATCTTGAAGCTATGTCAATGACTGTGAGTGCGTACTTAAATCTTTTTCGTCTAATCGTATCAGAGGGTAAATATAGAAGGTCCATTTGATGGGTGTCGTTTGGAGTTGTATTGACAAAGTGTGGTCTCTGTATTCGTCTAGGCGCAGGTAAATAAATTTGCCAAATCGCTTGTTTAGATAACCATTCTTTTTGCTGTTTGTTCACCGACTCCCGCTGCTTGGCTTGCTTTTTAATTGCTGTGATTCCCTTCCAAATATCCTTTTGGTGATAATGTATTTTGTTCATTTTTTATTCAGCCAATATTATGCGCAACAAAATAGACAAACAGTCATACCAACGACATAAACGCGATTTCTTGCATCTTTTGTTTTCTGATGGTTGATAAAAGTTGCTGAATTTTGGTGGGGGCAATGTCTGGATTGGTTTGCCCGTTACTAGATAATACTCTTTTATTGCTTGATCAACATCTTTAAATGTGTAAGCTGCATGTCCCTGTTTTTTTCAGTGTGTTTATTAATAAAATCTAACTGCTCAATTCTCTGCTTTTCATAGTGATCTTGTGCTGCAGCTAGTTGCTCCACAGCTTTGTTATGTCTTTTTCTCTCACCGTCATCCCGTAGTTTACTAAACGCGTAATTACTTCCGCTAAAAGCAAGCGCATTCACCACAGCGCCGCCTATCATCATTACGAGTGAAGCCATTTTTTATAAATGTATTTTTTTACATATTTAATTCTCTGGAATTATTCCTTGCTTACTAGAAAATCTTGCGTAGCGAACGAAGCTGCAATATAGCAATCAGTTTTGCTGAATCCTCAAAGTCTAGTTTGCAAGATCTGCTGGTTTATTTTTAACAGGCTTTTACCAAGCATTGTGTATCCTACACTTAGACTCCAATAACAGCAGAATGGTATACAAGGTTGGCGACAGTTTTTTCGGTGCTCATTTTAAAAAATAAAAATAATTATAATTAATAAAAAACATGAACAGCGATGATCTGCTAGAGCTACAGAGCGTCCTACACTGTCTTGGACTTACAAATGAAGAAGTTGATGACCAAGCTATTATGCCCAAAAAAGAAAGACTGTATTCTTTAACAGCATGTGGAAAAACAAAACAGTTCCTCGGAACTGAATTCAGCATAGAACAGATTTCAACAGATGTCGCCGCAAGACATTATAAAGTATCACAACAGGTATGAAGCGCAGCTGGGGTCGAGAATGGTAAAAAGTGTAGGACAAAACGGTTCTTAGTTTGTACACTAAACTAGTCAGTAGATTTGCCCCCATTGATTCTGAACAAGATCTTACGTATGATTAACGCAAGATCCAGTTTTAACAAAGTCATTAGAGTCTCTAAGCTGTGATTTATATTACAGATTTGGAACATTGTTATCGCCGTTAATCCAAAGGGATTAATTACTATTTAATCATATAGATTTTATTTCCCTTCACAATGAACGAGTTCGGACAATCACAAAATCAGAAACACTGAATCAGAAAACTGAAATCAAGTCGAGAAAGTGACGAGTGAAACGCTAAAAGCCATCCTGGTCGTGTATGCAGCAAAAAAGAGAAGCAAGTTGAACAGACCAAAAAATTAAAGTTACAAAATCACATAATATAACTCAAAGTGAAAACATAACACCGGCCAACGCCAACAGTTTGATCCAATGCCAGCCTCCAAAACAAGAGCAAGTTAATTCAAGGGCACCAAAGTCTTCATGGAATATTTGAACTATAAAACAGTTGTCATTTTTCTGGCGCCATAGCCTGCTGCAGGGGGCAAGTTTTACGGGTTATAAAATATATAACCAATGTGGCCAACACAAACAAAAGCAGATCAAAAAAATCTGAACCACTAAATACAGAAGAATACAACAGCACGCCAGCACCGCCAATAACAAAAAATCAATTGATCATTTAAAAATGCAAATAATATTTTAAGAACTTAAATTTAAAATTTTTTGATAAAAATAGATCATGGCGGATTATTATTTTGTTCAGAATGATAATCAATATATATAGACATGGAGCATAGAAAAGCCCAATTTCCATAACCAAATTGTAAGCAAAGCGGTTGCTTAGGATAGTAAACTTCATTAAGATCTATCAGTATCCGGATCTCACTGCCAAGGGCGTAAGCAGACAACCTCACGATGACGCGATTTTTTGAGGTGTGTTGTACTATATTAGGCATCTACTATTAAAGATAAAAACAAAGATTGTCATTTTTTTATAATTATAAATAACTTGAATAAGAACTGCTTGGTTTACATTTAGAGGATGACTTAATATACAATCTTGAGGTTGACATTGCGTAAAACTTACTTAATTAAAAACTTAATTAAGAACTTGAGGTGACCTTTGGATCAAAAACTTAGAAGTGACTTAAATAAAAACTTAGAAGTGACTTGGGGTGACTTAAGTTAAGAACTTAAATTAAGCGAACTTGGGGCGCTTGATAAAAAACTAACTAAGCACTTAGAGGCTACTTAATTAAGACCTTAAAGGTTACTTAATTAACCTTAAACCATCCAAGTCGTATTCAAAAGTGTTAACAGGATACACTTTTCCATAAATTGGCCTAAGGGAAATAACCTCTGTAACTAGGATGAGATGTGGAACGAGTTGTCGACCATACTATTCAGTGCCTATGTTGTACTTGGCTAACCCGGGAGCATTGAAACAAGACCTCAAGACGTGGCACGTATTTTTCTGTGCATGCAAAGGAGTGGTAGCCGATTTCTCGTTCATGAAGCTCTTGAAATCGTATTACAAAGGGATCTGGTGATGAGAGGGAGTTGAGGTGTTTGTTCTTTTTCTTTACCAAACCTGAAACCAGACGGTCAGTTGGTGTAGATTTCTCACCAGATGATGGATCATCTTGTGTTCTTCAGATTAACTAGGTGACAGTGGTGTGTCCTGCTAGAACAGAACACATGCACATTCGCGCCGCACACAAAAATGCCGCCTGCTGAGGAGTCGCGATCCCATCACAACACGCATCTGTATCGATGGCATCACGAAAATATGTAATGGAGAGGTCTCCCATGTACTTGTGGATTGCACCACAGCCCAAAAGTAAGCTTAAATAAAAGATTCCACTGCTAGCTATTGGTGGTCAGTTGCCACCTGCGCAGGCGTCACACTTTCGGAGTTTGGAGTTGCTATTCAGGCTGGGCTTTCCCTCACAAGTTGGTCACATGGTTTCGAGTTTCGAGTGAGACCAAGTCGTGGGGGTCAAGTTCAACCCATCCAGAGTCGTGGAGGGGCCTAGTTCACCCATCCAGAGTCCGTGGGCCAATTCAACCCCATCCAGACCATTCAGAACCAAGGCCAGCCATCCAACCAGAGCCAGCCAACCAACACCCAAAAAAATCCCAGGGCAAACATACTCCTGGTTTTTCCACCCCCTGAAAGCATGTCGACACAAAGTGACGCCTGCAAAATAAAATTAAATCAACAGTCGCCATGCTCAGGAGGGGGGATTTTTGTCTCTTTTTTTATGTTAAAAAAAGTGTATTTTTATTTATCTACAAATATATGTTTGTAGCGTGCTCCATATTTTTTTTCAAAAATATCAAATATTAACAGCGCACACAGCAAAAATATGTTCCACACACTACAGTTGTCCCAATCCAAACCAAAGGTTTTAAAGTCTCCAAAAACACATACCACTGCACAACTCAACAACACAAAGAAAATGACGAGGACAGAGCTGCGTTGTAAGCCCTGCACTTAATATTAATAAGACTGGCATTGGTTCAAAAATCGCCATGCCCTTCGCGCGGCAAGTAATATCGGATATGCTGATCCTTATAAGTCCGGCAACTACAATTAAAGGCTTACCAGCTCCCACACGTTTGAGTATATGGGGATTGCGCTATCAGCGGCCTGCTGCTTTTCCCCTAACGTTAAACATGGGGATGTTCAGCCACTGCTGATTTCCCCTTCTTACGCTCTAAAAGTTTGTAGATAATCGTTATTCATCTTTTGGTTATTGAAGTGTTACTTGGGAGTGAAACAGGAAACCAAACGGGGTCAAGGTTCCGCCCGCACGGAAACCGGTTAAGACCGGTTGAGAGCGGTGGAGCTTGACCCCGGTTTTTTCCTGTTCACTAACAGAGAACGGAAAATTGACTGCGATTCTACACTGAAGCGATTAATTTTCATAATATCCCAGAGTCCAGCACCACTTATAGATATGTGAAGGATGCAGGATTTATGGCTAGTCCTTTATCACAAGGAACAGCCCAAAAGTAGATACTAGAGGTAACAAAGTGAATCGTTGCCGGAAACTGGGTCAGCTCTGGGCCACGGAGTTCAGGAAACTGCGGTACCTGCAATCCAGTCGCCTACCCAGTCATCGGCAAGGGATCCCATCTGTGAATTCAGAAAGCTGAGTGAGGAACCGACAGTGATGACCATTTGGACCCTCTGTCTCTGCCACCGGTTACAAGGTTTGGACACACGATCTGACACTGACTCACTACCCTTTCTGACAATGAACTGACTGAGTAATGCGACTGACAACGAGAAAGGAACAGGTCAGAAAAAAGAAAAAAAGGAGTGAGACAGAAGGAAAGACTGATGTGGTGGAGGACTGTTAGTCAGACTTCAATTCTGGCCGTGCCATGGGGAACAGAGAAAAAAGAAGAGGAGTGGTAGATCCATCCAGATAGGAAAAGATGTGGATAAGGGAAAAAGAGCCGTTTTGACGACGTCAGTTTAAACCTGATTTTTGCAATACGTTCTCGATCGCAAACTACCGAAACGACCACGTAATAACATAGAGGGATCCCCCATCATTCTGACAAACGAGAAAAAACTGCCAATGCTTCCACAGCTCGTTCAAGTCACAGACAGACAGAGACAAGGGATTGGCATGGGTGATGGAATGTTTTGAAACGGTATTTCGGCGCATCTCGTGGACTTCCTTGATTACCTCCCTAAAATGGCTTTATCTCTCTTAATGTTTTTGTTGAATGGTGAGAGGAGAGAGAGGAAGAGAGAGAGAGAGAGAGAGAGAAGAGAGAGATGTATGAGAATAAACATGTATATAACAGAATTTACCCTTCCGCCGCGCAACCAGAAGCAATCGTTCTATAAAAGATGTTTTTCCTGTTGTTTGTCGACGTGTTTTCTGGCTATACTACCCCCCCGCACCCTCACTATAGAAAGAAATAGTATTTAACAAATACAGGTTGGCCATCTCCATGCATGATAGGCACTCTGAGACCTGTTTGCAATAACAAACATTTATAATAAACAAACAAAAAATGTACGTTTTATTACCATGTGGCCAAATAAATTGTAAAAAAAGGCCACAATTGGTAGGTTAGGTACTTGCTGCTAATGGAATCACATAACACTTTATCAGAGTTTACAGATGGTAAGAGGACTGTATTCCACTTCCAGTATTATACCATTGCTTTATACAGATTAACCGACGTTCAGTGCCCTCACATATACAAACAAAGTGATCCCAGGTGCCGGGAAATCTCAAGATTTGGGGGTCATAATTACAAAAAATTCTAGCTCAGAACTACAAAAGACAGAAAAATGAAAATCTATATCATTTTTGAAGGAAATTGAATGAAGATTTTTGAATCAATGGACTTCTTTTGTTTTAAGTGTTTGATAAAACATAAGTATTTTAGGCTTGTATATTTGGATCGATTTTTGCAACAAACAAAAACATAGTGTATTTACCACATCCAAAACAAGAAACACTCCCGAGCAAAAAAGTTGAAAATACAAGTATTGTATAGTCACACTACACCTGTAAATGAAAAGTGAAACAGTTTTGGGAAGTTCTAACCAGCACGCTCACACTCGATGCAGACTGACCTGTCCACATACCACGTCCCTGTCCCCCCCCCTCTCCCACCACACCCCCTTGCTCAACTTCTACCCTCTCTTGTCACTCCTCAACTTCCCCTACCTGTTTCCGTCCCTGCAAAACCGTGCCGACGGGGGTGGCCTGCGAGCAGGCCACGATCCCCTCTCGCACTGATTTCACATCACTGGACACCAGCAACGCAGTGCAGAGTAAACACTTGGGCTGGCTTCGTTCGACTGACGCTGTCACTGAGAACGCACACTGAGGTTCACAGAGCCCACTCAATAACGGACGAATATGTCGGCATTCCACCACAATCATCATCGTCACCTTCATGGCACCGGAATTATCGTTGAAAAAATAGATTAATGGGGTGTTTTGTCAAAAATCTCAGCAGAGCCTGCTCAATCCTGTGTAAATACGTGACTTGTCCTGGTCGCTTCGACAACGAGGTTGACGCCCCATCTTTGCAGCGAGACACAAGTGCACTGGCTGTCCACTCCCGTCAGTGATAAATAAATGTCTTTCCCTCACTTGTCAATTACATAGTATTTTTAAGACTACAGACCTATATTTAAGCATTCTACGCAAACTCTATTTGGTCCGTATAAAATAGACACGAAGAAAACTCAGAAAAATGCATGACGTCAGGGACTGCCCATAGCACATGGAAAGCACTTGTATTTCCGCGTCAGCTGACTGACTAAAGGGCGCTCAAGAACGGGTTTAAAAGCCGATTACGTACTTTTATGGGAGAAACCAAAGGATCACAAAGATACAAGTTCCGTGATGTCAGAAACAGAATGAGGACATTTTACGTTACAATCGTTACGTAGTACTTAGAGACAATGCACATGACTGATTGCACGAAGTAGATGAGCGTTTCTAAAATGCAATTTGCTCGGTACAGCATTCAAACATCATTTCTTGTTTTGTGTGTCCGTGTGCATGCAATCAGATCATCTATGACCAATCGTTCATGGAACAAGTCTGTACGACTTTCCATTTTGGTCATCTGTTATCCTTTCGTTGACAAATCTGCATGCAAGACGTAGAACAAAAGATCATCCCCACCAATGGAATCGTGGCAACCCATCTGGTCCGCGGTGTAGGCCTTTAGAGCACCAAACTCCTACCGCAATAATCACATTCCTGCAGTTTTCCGGGAATTGTATCAGAAAGAAAGGTCTTCTTAAACTCTTCTGAAAAGCTATCCCAATCAACAGCTGTTTATAAAGAAGGCCCACTCGCGATATTGAAGTTTGTCGAAAAGTGATAAGCACACTTAAATCACATCACTTGTTGCACACCAAGGAAATGTTAACTTCTGTCTCAACACAATAAAGTTGTTGCAAAAAGCAAACATCAACAACAACAATCAAATCACTGAATCATGGACTGTGCTTTGTGTATGTACTGGTCCTCCAATCAAGTAATCCAAACGACCCAACAAGAAGAACAAATAACATCAATCAACCGGAATCCCATGGATGAGGTTTCCCATGAACAGTTAATGATATCTTCTAAAACCGTCATGCTGTCCAACTGCACCACATATATCACATACGTTGCGCCCGACATTTTTAAGACTGAATGTAACTACTTAACTACTGTGATTGATCAGCAGCAGAAACTGGCATTCCTCTGGATGCATGCTCAATGTCCGCAACTGATGAAGTAATTCATTTGCACATGATGAAAGTTCTTGCGACTAGGACTCCCAACCCAACACAGTGCCATTAACGCTTATGTGTCCTATCAACAGGTGGGTGGCACATCTTGGTACGAAACTGTGCGTTGGTGATGGAATCGTCACTACAACTATCCTAAAGAATCAGACAGTAACAGTCCCTCAGCTACTTCGAAAATAAATGGGAACAGCAATAGGTATGTTTCATTACAATCATCGCCCCATTGTCCTTTCCTCCATTCTATCCAAATACTCCATCCCAAATTCGGTCATGGCAAACGTTGCCTAAATCTATAAAACCATCAGGGCCATTAACAACAGGTTTTTCACTTAGAAACCATACAATGTGCCTTTCTCCACAACATCATGCTGATACTGCTTATTAGTAAGAATTTTGTAGTTTTGGCGCTATTGTCGTGAAACTGGCAATTGCCATCCTATGGAGTTTCTAATATCTGAACTCCATAAGTGTTCGCGAAGTACTGTAATCCAGGATAATCAATTTCATAGCCGACTCTCCTTCTTGATCATTGTGAGAATATTTTCTCAAAGATGATTGATGGCGTCTTTTCGCTTTTTTTTTCTGCAACAGCTGTGTTTGAAATGTAATGTCCTCCACATTCACCAACATTTCCTTTCCTTCACATCAGACTAAATAACCGATCACCATTTGTTTTAATGATTTTGCTTTCTTACAGAAAGGTGCCTTAAAGACTTTCCACGTTTTAAAATCTGCTATCCTTTTTTCTGGTTTTATTAAAACATTTCTCCCAACAAAGTTACTTGCTGCAGGAGGTAGTACTTGCTGTGCATATCGATTCTTTTTTCTGTTCTGCCGGATGATCTTAAATTTCACTAGCACTGTGTTCTTTTTTTTCTGCTTAAAATGACTGCTCTCATGTGTCATCTTTATTGAGGTAATGAAAGCTGTGTTATATTCATTCTGAAACCTGAACATGTCATCGTCAAAATTTTTTCTGTGTTTCTCAAGCAAAGACAATAACGGGAAGTGGATCTTTGAATTCCAAGACTGAGGAACGTTCCACTTTACCTGACTTTGTGGCGGAGACCAGCAGAGCTTCTTATAATCATGATCCTTTGTTGATACATTGTGTTTGAAAAACACCCTGAACTCGCCGCCATTGTCCACACTGAAATGATAGTTGGATAACCCCAGTTCATCATTAAATTTTTAAAGACTAGATCAGCAAACTGATTCGGCACTTTTATCTTTTGAGTTTCTCAATCCAAAGTATCGACTAAAAACGGCGTAATGGATACACATAGCGATTTTGCCCAGTGACCGTGTTAATCTACTAATTCGATTTGGTGCCTTTGTAATATAGATGCATTAGCAGCGATTGTTTTTCATTTTGTGCGTGTTGTTTCTAAACGTTGGTCTAGAGTGCTGGACGAAATCTCCATGGAGTTGAGCTTTGTTGAATTATGCGTTTCTTCGACCGATTCCGTAAATATCGCTTTTCCATGCGATAGTATAATTTTCCTGCTCATTCACCAAAAAACGCAATGAAATGTGGTATGAATAGCTCTTGAAAATTTCCGTCCTCAGAAAGAAATATCCGATTTACTTTGGTCAACAGCTCGAACTCTGATTTATTTTTTTTTTTTCTCTTTTGTAAGAAAGGGAACGTGCACATTGCCACTCTCAGCCGTATTGGAGAGATATGATTATACATACGTTATTTAGACCGGATTTCTTTCCGTCACTGGAATCGGTGAGTTTCGCTGCATGACTTCAAGTAGCTGTCTAAGAATTCTGTAGATATATTCGCCGCCCCGCTTCCTTTCACGCCTCACCTTTTACCCTTTCTGGTGACAACAGTCACAACCACCATGGTATCACAGCACAAACATGGCAACCGAGTCCAAGATCAACATTTTGACCATCATTGTATCCAAGAAGAAGGATATGACCCTAATAATTCGGGGGAAATAACTCCTGTCCTGAAAACAATTTTTACAAGTGTATATTCAGACTGCAGAGACTGTAGATAAAGAATGCGACTTCTCTCCTTCCTTTTCCACGACGCGCTGTGTGATAGTGACTCGCAAACTCCTGTCGACCCGTTCACGACGAGCCGTTCCCTGGTGAGTCGGCACCTGCTGTACTTCCCGGACCATGCAGTTCCTCCGTGACGACACAACCTATAAAAAAAATTCCCAGTTTCTCTCAGAGCCGTCTGGTAATGCAGCTGCCATAAATATTTAAAACAGGGTCCGGCCACTGGAAGGGTAAGTTTTACATGCACCAGGGATACCTTTGTGAGCCCAGGAGTAGTCCGAGTCACAGAGACCTGTCTGGCAACGGGAAGGCACGTGTGGGAATTTCCTGCCTCACCAATAATCGGGCAGAAAGGATAATGACATGTGTAGTGGTTTTTAGAACTGTTCAGTAAAGGTAGTTCAGAAAATGAGTGGGGTAAAGGTGTACAGGTATATCGAAAAGAATCTGAGTCTTTTGATGCTACGTTTGTTTCTGTGAATTTATATAGTTCTATACATCTTATCACCTGAAGCCAAAACCAGTGAAAAGTGTGGTACTGTGTGCCTGAGATTTCAATTTCCTAAAAAAAAAATTAAAAAAAAGAATTCACTTGCATAACACATATTGAATACGCCCACGCTTTCTCTGCATCTGTTTCCAAAGTAAGAGTCGAAGTGTATGATGCCCCTTTTCTTCCTCATCTGCTGTTTTGTCATACTAACCAAACAAACGTAAACAAGATTGTGTTCTCCTATTTTTTACTTATGTTGTTTCTGTAACAGTACGTTGGCTATTTACCCAAGAGATATCTTTTAATTCTATCTCGTTACAAAGTTCGCGCTTTGCCCTTTCCGTATGATATATAACAATTGCTTTGTTAGGTTAATATTAGGAGACAGACATCGACGCAGCTCGACATATAATCACGCACACAAATTCTACATGCATGCGTACTTTCGCATCGTACATACTTCGCACACACGGGTGCTTCCAATACGGCTAGAGTTGGCGTTTGGTATTTCCTACATACGCGCATATACCATAACGCGCGTTGTCAGTGTTACGATAGGCGAGCATATTTTCGGTCCACACGGGCTGCCACATGTGCCCCCTCTTTTTCCAAACGCCCAGTCTGCAGAGATGGGAGCACAGGTTGTTTTGCTAGACACTGACCCCAGACGTGTCCCAGCTTTGGTAGATAGCCGGCGAGAAATGTTGTCTAAGAGCTGCAGAAGTTGAGGAATGTTTCTGCAAGAAGCCGTTCCTTGCTGGGACAAACATTTTCATCCTACCTGGTCGACCTTTATGAGTGCACTCGATCGGTTCGTACAAGAGACAACAAACCTCTCGAAGGTTTCCAACAAAGCATCTGTGCATGAAAGCATTATCTGTCCATGCTGGCTAGGAAGGAGTCTCACATCAGGAAAGATAGTCCATGTATTCCATCTTAGTTGTACTTGCCCCTGTCATCTTGAAAAAAGACACTGTGTCCACATCCAGTAAAGGCATGAAATGCTGAAGTCCTTCTAAAAAATTTTTTTTCTTGTCCATCTAGTCCTGGCTATTTGATGAGAAGTATATAGACGAAGTAGGAAGGTTATGCCAAAGACAGATGGGCTGTTTGGGAGTTATCTTGGAAGTTTATCAATATAAGCCAAAACCTTAGCAAGTGCAATAGCGATGGCGCTGTTGATCTATTTGTTGTTTTTTTCTCATACTTGGGCCTGGTTTGCAGGTACAACGTCTGTAGAAGGCAGACAGGCTTTTGAATGATAATGAAAAACCCCATTGCCACCAAGTGATTAGACAGCAAGTTTTCTGAGTAGCACTTGATCGTTCATTATGCTGAGCATGTGCACGAAACTTTATCAACCCGGTCAAAGTAAGAGCTCGATGAAAGCCTCTGCGCCAACCGGGAGATCATTGCAGAAAAAGCAGTTGGTCCTGTGCCCATCTCCTTCTGTCTACAGCTAATTCATACAAGTTGTCCGTTGTTTTCCCCACGACCTGGTTTATCACTTGCTAGCTTGTCTTTTCCTGTTTTAAACAGTGTTCTTATTTTTTGCACGACCGGATTTGGTGCCAAAACCTTGTGGTGGCTTCCTCTAAGTCGCCTCGAAACAAGTTCCTTCATCCAGTTTTAGACAATGGGAATATAGAAAGTGGGGACTCATCCTAACTCCTGAAAAGCTGTCAAATTAGTAAGCAACGTGGTTAACCCTGCTCCATCTCCTTTTTCGCTCTCCTTTTCTGGGCATATCAAGTGCTCGCTTGAATGTTTCTGGCACCAGAGCGGCACAGATTCCAGGCAACTGTCAAGTCATCAACTTCTTCTGAGGGAAATGTTTAACTGGGGTCGTCTATCCTCCTTATATTTACGAGACATCCCCACGTTCTGACTGCCTACAGATTCGGAACTGCACCATAGACAAAAAAAGCAAAACCTGAGTTTTGGACGTCAATGGGATGAACCATACAGTTTTGCCACTGGCTCAGGAGTTTGATTCCCCCTATAAACGACAACCAACTGAGCAAATTCAAAGAGACAGATTTTTTTTATGTTTTTGTTTTATTATTTATAGCATTTGTTTCAATACAATTAAAATTTCATGTTGATTGCAGCTATAATTGATAATGGTTCATGTAAATAAGGACTGATGCCATTTGTAGTCACACAGACACTTGGCATAAATTAAAAAAATACACAATCGCTTTGGAATTGATGGCTGAAATGCAGTCTTTATCTTATAAGAACAACTTGAATATTTCAAAGATATTTAAAAAACCGATTATGTAAATCAAGTAAAACTTAACAACCGGAATAACACGTGATGAAAAATAATGTATATAAAATCTCCCCAGCTGTGAAAATGATTTGTTTATCACAGTCAAATAGCATGCCTTATGAGAATAAAGCGGCTTCAAAGCGCTGAAATGAAACTTGATTTTACGAAAAGACGTTCAAAATCTATACACCAAAAAGAAACACAAGCCACCAGGGGATGGGGTAAAAAAACACCAAAAAAAAAAACCTCTAGCACAGCCCGTTCCCACGCGTGATTGGCCACGACCTGGTGAATACATTTTTTTTTGCACCCACATAGGAATAATGGCACCCACATCAGTCTTATATTAATTTTTTCCCTGAGTACAAGTAATGTACAATAGACATTTCGGTTCTCATATTTATTTTGATATTCACATGTCTCAACCGTTTCAATAAATCGAAGAAACTTTAACTGAACACCAAGTTGAACGTGTAGCTTTTCCCCAGCGTCGGGAAACTCCCGCTGACTATAACATACACCGCTGCAGCCGGCATGACAGATCTGGCGCAGGCGCGAGTCTTGGTCCCCCGACCTTCGGCTGTGGAATCCTTTGGGCTGGTGCAATGGTTTTCTCATTGTCTCAAAAAATCAGTTATTGAAACTTTGATTGATCACTGCACTAACACAGGGGCTGTGTTCTGTTTCCCTCACCAGACATATCAGCATGGTTCGTAGTATCATTGTGCAAGAGAAATATTTCTACTAAATCAAACGCAAGATCATAAATCTAACCTCCTCCACTTTATACTAAGAAAGAGGACATAATTTCACACAGGGAACATTTCACAAGATAGTCGATAACGGCAAGCACTAACTTCTGAAACGTTACTATTACTACTATCTGTGCTGAAATCAACTGACAAAAGTTCATAAAGTAGTAGTATAGTACTATCTCCATGAAAATATTCGGCCTCACGCGGCACAAGGAGACCCATCGCCACCCTCGAGCGTTAATAAGCCGCCTGTGGGCCCTAAAGACTGGCCTCTTGAAGAGGAAGTATACCGACGCCCATCTTCGGCATACCAACACCTGAATGTGAACCAAGTCACCAGGACCCCCAAGCTGAGAGAGCGACAGACGACTCCCCCACACCGGGGCACCAGACCCATTACGCCAACGACAACAACTGCACGCCACCAAGTACGCAGACTTCAGTCTGCAAGCACAAACTGTCCTTAAGGGGCTCCGGCCAATTGCACGTTGAATCTCCGCCACTGACCCGACTAAAGGCGGAGCTCAGCACTTTCTTTTCCTACCGCGTCTTGTCTTTCCTTAAGCCGTCAATTCCGCCGCCGAGCGCCTTTAAACCATTTAGCTGCAAGGGCTCTTTCGTTTGGGTGCGCGCGCGCGCGTGGTGTGTGTTTGTGTGTGTGTGTTGTGTGTGGGTGTGTGTGTGTGTGTGTGCGTGCGTGCGTGGGGTGTGTGTGTTGTGTGTGTGTGTGGAGTGTGTGTGTGTGTGTGTGTGTGTGGTGGCGTGTGTGTGGTGTGCGTGTGTGTGTGTTGTGTGCGTGTGTATACAAGTAACAATAACCAATAACAATATGTTTGAATTCGTCTCTTCAAAGGCGCATTTAACCCTTATGGGGACAAGAGAAGATAACCAGAATATTAACAATAGCAGTAAAAGCAATTGAGAAACCTTTTTAGCAGGAACTAATATGCATGAGGACATATCATAAACAAAATGTATATACATAGGTTTTTAATAAAGAAGAATTCATTTCAAGGATCTCTAACTGACATTATCTTTTTAGTCACGTTACCAGTTTATTACAAAGCAATGTGGCAAAAATATCTTTTACTTAAATTTACAACAGACACCTGAAATAGAATTCGCTGTTTCTAAACATTATTTCGATTTTTGCAAACAATCAGTTTACAAAATGGCGGTCTTTTTAATGATAATTTTCCCTTAACTTTGTAATAAGATTACAATTTCGTTGTGGAAGAAAACGGTAATAGAAAGGAGGAATATATATATGTCGTAACCGTGTATAGCCTTGGCAATTCGAAAGGAAATGGGTCAAAATCATCACATGATTTCCTTCACATTGTCTTTAAAAAACAGTCTGTATATAGTTTGCCGAATCGAGGTACCCATTAAGAGGAATACTGTTATTCCGCATAAACATATAACACGTCAATATTAACATTATGCCCAGAACTGAAATATACGTTGCTTTAACAATCTCATGGGTGACATGAACATAATCCCGCCACTGTGGAAACATGCCTCGAGCCAGTTTTATGGCCGATATAAATCTTGTAAGTCTGGCTTAAACGATATCAAAAACAGATTAATGTTTACCTGGAATATGCATCCCACACATGTCAAACCCATGCTACCACGAGAATATTTTCTTATGTTTGGGACCCAGTTAATTTCGACCAACTCTGTTTTGATTTAACATTTTAAAACTTTGCGCATAGGATATCAATGATCAGCAAATGCCGATATTCTACACCAGTACTTATTATCTTGTACGTAAGTATCACTAAAAACGGAAATCAACCACATTCTCTCAGAACATCTTAATCTAAACTCGCCAACCTCCCAGTATCATTTTGCAAATTTTATTTGTGAACCCTTACAATCACCCTCAAAACTTTTATAACTCCCCAAATCTCTGACCCCTCTACAACAAATCGGCATTACTTTCCGATGTCAAACTTATTTTAACATACAGTTACGGTTGGAATGGTTTCAAGTTTTAAGCATAACCTTTTAATCTGCAACTGCTTCTTAATGCTTTACTGCTGTCAGGTTTTTTCTTCTGCACATTTGTGTCCAGTTTAGTGTTGAAGAGAAATTATTCCTAGATAGCATAAGAAGAAACAGCTTATAATCTCCTTTGGTCAAGAGTTTCCATTATTTTTCACTCTTCTTATAACACCACCAATTTCTGAAGACAATAACTTTTGTCTTATCCATATATCCACTGACAATCCCCATTTTATGGCAGATACTTTTCAAAACAGTCAGATTTTTTTCTTTGAAGGTCCATAACATTATCCGAGACAAGAACAATATCAACGGCATACATTAGTGAACCATTCCAAATGCTCTTGCAAAAATATCATCACCTCTTGCCCCACAAATTTAACAATTCTGTTCTGAAGTTCCTGAAAGAAATGATATATAGAAAAACAGCGAGAGGACTTAAAATACCATACATGATCCTCACACGCTGAAATACATTCCAAATAAATCTGTTATCTTATTTCCAACGCAACACAGATGCATTCACTTTTTTTATACATAGCTTTAGAGGTGCTAAAGTGAAATCAACCGATGACTAGCTTTAGATAATCAACAAAGATCACCATCGTTTTCTCGTATGAATACAATCAAAAGCCTTGGAAGAAATCTACAAACAAGTCCATAAACATCGACCTCCTGAGTTTAGATTTAAATATTTTATGGACACAATGGGTATGGAATGTGTGGAAATATTGTCTGTTGTACTATTAGACTTTACGACAACCAACTTGAGCTTCGGGGAATTGAATATTAGTCTCTTCACAGAAAACTTGTCAACCTCTCATTAATTAAGAGGGCTGTAAATCTTATAATCATGGACTTCGTTATAACAGAAATGAAGTAGCCGAGACTATAAGTTGGTGATATTACAGAGTTGAATTTTCGACAGCCTTATATTTTTTGTGCAACAGGATATATAACAGCTCTTGTGTCCAGCTCTCAAGATACTCTCCACTTTCAAATACTCTGTTAAATAAAGGACATAAAAATTCGACTATGTCATCCTTTGCATGAAAGAAGAAGTCTGTAGGGAGACCATTAGGTCCTGGAGCTTTCCATTTTTGCATTTTATTAATTGCCGTATGTATCTCTTCTTCAGAAATCCTATCATCAAACATTATTCATCACATGCACTTACTTCATGCTTTTCAAGTTTGTCTTTAACCTCTGGTAAGAAATCAGTATGATCAGTATAAGGATTGGAAACACTGGAACCACTCGTTCAGAGAAATGGAAGAAGCACGATTTCTTGGACTTGTCAATTATTTAAATTTTTTTCCAGAAACATTTAGAATTAATTTCCTGACAAGCCGTATGTAGTTCATTTACAATTTTTGCGTTTTCTTGTTTTTGTTTAGATTCGCATAGCTCTTTGAAAGCTTTCTTGCTATCTAAATAGTTGTTCAGATCTTCATGTTGATTTGTCATTCTAAATTGTTTAAGTTGTTTATATTTATCTTGTTTTGCTTGTTCGCATTCATGATTCCACCAGGGTGGCTGTGAGCTTGACTCATGAATCCTTTGTTTTGCTTTCATGTTCTCAGCTGCGTTTGTATGAATGAAATAATACATTCTGACGCTGAATCAACATTTATTTCCAAAGCATTGTGAAAACGTGTAAATACAGAATTAGCATTTTCTTTGATATATTCTGTATAATTTGCTGAGTACTGTTCATTATAAATATATCTGACTTTATCTTCAAGGGCAATGTCTTCAGTACCATCAAGACGTATTTTTTCATAAAAATCTAATACCGATACAATTGGAAAATGATCTGATTCACTTCTATTCAGAACAAACATATCAGTGATTTTATCAAACAATGACATTGAACATATAAAGTAGTCCACCACATTCATACCCCTATTTGCAATACATATTATTTCTCCCTCCGAGTTACCAGTTTTGCGACCGTTTACAATAAATAGGCTGTATTCTTTCAAACGTCCGAAAGTTTCTGTCCAAATTTATTTGAAATCGTATCTTTAGATGTTCATTCTTTATATGGTTTGTCCGTTTCCATCAAAAATCGTCAATATCTATTAACGGTTGCAAATGTTTACTTTGGGAACATTCCCTCAAGATCGGAAAGACTACCCATCTGTGCATTAAAATCTCCAGATAAAATCAGATGAGGAAAATTTTGCGAGATTTCTTCAATGTTGCCCTCCAAATGTTCAATGCCCGTTTGATTATCTTCACCATAAATAGTAGAATTTTCTGGAGCAATATATACAAAGCCAGCAATGAAATCAAAATTAAAATCAAAAAGACGTTTTTCTAATTTGAGAAAACCTTATCTGTTCAAGTATTCGTGTCACCCCTGGCTGAACAGTATATCAGCACAAACAACCAGCCCCCCTTTAAACGTTTTGATCTTGGAGAAAAAATACACATTTTCAATATCTTCTTTTTTACAAGACCAGATTTCAGATAGAGAAATAATTCTAAATTGTTTACAAAAATCAACGAAGGATTTACTATTCAACTTATTCCTTAGACCTTGACATTCCATGCCATAAGTTTAAGGTTGCAGTTAGATTGGTCTCGTTCATACTGTTCTATCTCCTCTTCACAGTTTTTATGAAGATCTTCAGTAGTATCACCAATTTTCTTTGTGCAGTCAGTGTAACTTTCATTATCTTTTATTACACTTTTATCTGAAGAACATGTGTATTGATTATTCTGTTTATGACTGTATGACTGAATATTTTTGTCAATTCTACTTGTGACATTAGTTCCATCATTGTCATTGATCATGTTTTTCATTTGTTCGTTATCTTTCCAGTTTTTGAAATATTTATTACAATATTGAACATTTGAACGTGGACTTACATTTTTTTTCCGGAGTGGTAAGTATTATCAAGGTGTCAACAAGATACACTACCTTTTTCTCCAATTCTCTCCAGTGCTGGAAAGTCTGCTGTTGCCCGGCCCTTCATCTCCGTCCTCGCTCCTCAAGTTCGTTTCTCTGTCTCTGTCATAGGAGTAGGTCTTCCCCTCCCACATGTCAACTTCAGGTGGCTTTTCCGTTTTCTTGGCGTCATTTGAAAAGGCAGCAGCTGGCGTCGTTTCTCTCTCACTCTTGGAGTAAAATCTTCCTACACAAATAGGTTTGGTTGATTCTTCAGCTTGGCACGTTCCGAGAACACAGCTTCTTTTTGTTTGTAGCTGCTGAAGAGAACGATAATGGGGTGAGGGGCTATACCTCCTCTCAGTCTGTGAGCACGTTCTATCTTCACTTCGTCTTGGACCCCCATCTTGACTTTTATCACACTTTTCCCCGCCTTTTCACATTCATTCCAGGTTTCAGTATGTCCGTTCCGGTTGGGGAATTCCGTGAAAGAGTAGATTGTTTCTTCGATTTCTTCCTTCCATGTCATCCATCTTCTCTTCTAGTGGATAGTTCGCTCCTTCAGTCTTTATTCTCCTTCATGATTGATTAGAACTGGTCATTAAGTTTGCTGTTCAACATGTCCATTTTGCTATCCATAGAGTTCATTTTCTCTGTCATTTCTCGCAGCATTTTCATCACATCGGAAATGTTACCTTCCTAGGTGTTTCCGTTGTCATTAGTTCGGGGGTGCGTAGACGAAGGACTGTCCGTGTTGGAAATCTTCGCTTGATGCAGGTTTTGCTTGTTTTGCTTGGTGCCAGGTCCAGGATGAGGCTCAACGCCGCCTATCATCAACAACACAAGTAGCGTGGAAAAGGCAATGGCAGCAGAGTTATTGTTCATTTTTAATCCTTTCACACGTTTTGCTGCTTTCTCCGCTCTTCTCGCCAGTAGAGTGTTCAACACAAAAGCGAAGCGTCCAATTCTTGCCCGATAAAGGTTGACTTCACAACCCATCGTTCGCACGAGAGAACTGGTTTTACTTGCAAGTGTGACAGCGACGAGAGCTCAGCAGAAACACGTCCGTTCAGTTCGACGGTCAAGGAACTTGTGTGTGTGTGTGTGTGTGTGCGTGTGTGTGTGTGTGTGCGCATGAGTCTCTTTCTCTTTCCCTCTCTATCTCATTCTCTCTCTCTCTCTCTCTCTCTCTCTGCACACACACACACACACACACACACACACTGAAATATTACATGTAAGTACGCATCCTCTCTTGCTGTCTCTCCCTTTTTCCCTCCGTCTAGTTTCTCTCTCCCCCCCTCCATCTCTCTCTCCTCTCCCCCTCTCTCTCTCTCTCTCTCTCTCTCTCTCTCTCTCTCTCTCTCTCTCTTCCAAAGACACTCGAAAGCAAGTTTCGTATTAGTATGGACAGAGTGTATTGCTCAAAACAAAGGATTGCTCGAAACGAAGGACTTGTATGAATCAAAGTACCTGCCACGGGGAGAAAACACATCAGTTACTTATTTGGCATCATGGACATGAAAAAACTGGTAACACAGACAGCCCAACAGCATAAAAACCCTCCTTTTAAACAGGCTTTATATGAATGTTTTACATCACACACACACACACACACACACACACACACACACACACACACACAGAGAAAGCAACTGTCGGAGAGACAAGAAGAGAGAGAGAGAGTGACACATAAATGAAATGAAAGAGTGGGGAAAAAATTACTAAGAGAGACAGAGCCTGAGAAACGCAGAAACAGAGACAAGACGAGAACTTTCTTTTGCAACACCTTTACATCCATATCCGTGAACCAAACACCAGTCAACTGATCGGATTCTTTTTTTTTTTTTCTTTCTTCTCTTCTTCTTCTTTTTTTCTTATATTAAAATCAGAACAGCCTCTGTCGCACAGTAAAGACCACTCCAGCGACGTGGACTCGATCGCGCGAGTCAATCGCGCGGGTGTGACAGACTCTTTAGCTGTCGGCCACTTTCACCGTTTGGTCGGTGGCAGGGTCCATGAAGTCTTTCCCGCTCACGTCCGTATAGTTCCGGCACTCCCGGACCGCGTCGTCCGGAACCTGGCTCAACAGAGTAGTAGTGAAAGGGAGAGTAGAGTACGGCGCAGAAGTGCAGACTTGGGGACAGGGTTCAGAAGAAGATGGGGAATGGGAGAGGGAGAGGGAAAGGTGAGGTGTGGGGAAGGAGAGAAGACTGACAGAGAGGAGGAGTAAAGAAGAAGGAAAATGGGGTGTGTCAGATTTGAGGAGATGCAGGAGATGAGATGGAGAGCAGAGATGAGGAGACGGATAGTAGAGATGAGGAGATGGAGAGTAGAGATGAGGAAATGGAGAGTAGAGATAAGGAGATGGAGAGTAGAGAGGAAATGGAGAGTAGAGATAAGGAGATGGAGAGTAGAGATGAGGAAATGGAGAGTAGAGATGAGGAGATGGAGAGTAGAGATGAGGAAATGGAGAGTAGAGATAAGGAGATGGAGAGTAGATATGAGGAAATGGAGAGTAGAGTTAAGGAGATGGAGAGTGGATATGAGGAAATGGAGAGTAGAGATAAGGAGATGGAGAGTAGAGATGAGGAGATGGAGAGTGGATATGAGGAAATGGAGAATAGAGATAAGGAGATGGAGAGTAGAGATGAGGAGATGGAGAGTGGGGATGAGGAAATGGAGAGTAGAGATAAGGAGATGGAGAGTAGAGATGAGGAGATGGAGAGTGGATATGAGGAGATGGAGAGTAGAGATTCGGAGATGGAGAGTAGAGATGAGGAGATGTAGAGTAGAGATGAGGAGATGGAGAGTAGAGATGAGATGGAGAGTGGATATGAGGAAATGTAGAGTAGAGATGAGAGATGGAGAGTAGAGATGAGGAGATGGAGAGAGAGATGAGGAGATGGAGAGTAGAGATGAGGAGATGGAGAGTAGAGATAAGGAGATGGAGAGTGGATATGAGGAAATGGAGAGTAGAGATGAGGAGATGGAGAGTAGAGATAAGGAGATTGAGAGTGGATATGAGGAAATGGAGAGTAGAGATGCGGAGATGGAGAGTAGAGATGAGGAGATGGAGAGTAGAGATGAGGAGATTGGAGAGTAAAGATAAGGAGATGGAGAGTGGATATGAGGAAATGGAGAGTAGAGATGAGAAGATGGAGAGTAGAGATGAGAGATGGAGAGTAGAGATGAGGAGATGGAGAGTAGAGATGAGGAGATGGAGAGCAGAGATGAGGAAATGGAGAGCAGAGATGAGGAAATGGAGAGTAGAGATAAGGAGATGGAGAGTGGATATGAGGAAATGGAGTAAGATGAGGAAATGGAGAGTAGAGATAAGGAGATGGAGGATATGGAAGTGGAGAGTGAGATAAGGAAGGAGGTGGGATGAGGAAATGGAGAGTGATATGAGAAATGTAGAGTAGATAATGAGAGATGGAGAGTGGATAGAAGAATGGAGAGTAAGATGAGGAGATGGAGAGTGATGAGGAGAATGGAGAGTGTAGAAGATGAGAGATGGATGGAGTGGATATGAGGAGATGGAGAGTAGAGATGAGGAGATGGAGAGTAGAGATGAGGAGATGGAGAGTAGAGATGAGGAGATGCAGAGTAGAGATGAGAGATGGAGAGTAAGATGAGGAATGGAGAGTGAGATGGAGATGGAGTAGTAGAGATGAGGAGATGGAGAGTGAGATGAGGAGATGGAGAGTAGAGATGAGAGATGGAGAGAGAGATGAGGAGTGCAGAGTAGAGATGAGGAAATGGAGAGTAGAGTGAAATGGAGAGTAGAGATGAGGAGATGGAGAGTAGAGATGAGGAGATGGAGGTAGGATGAGGAATGGAGAGTAGAGATGAGAGAGATGGAGAGTAGAGATGAGGAGATGCAGAGTGATATGAGGAAATGGAGAGTAGAGATAGAGGAAATGGAGAGTAAGATGAGGAGATGGAGAGTAGAATGAGGAATGGAGAGTAGAGATGAGGAATGGAGAGTAGAGATGAGGAGATGGAGAGTAGAGATAGGAGATGCAGAGTAGAGATAAGGAGATGGAGAGTAGATGAATGAGGATATGAGAAGGAGAGAAGATGAGGAGAATGGAGTGGATATGAGGAAATGGAGAGAATAAGAGAGAGGAGATGGAGGAGAGTAGAGATGAGGAGATGCAGAGTAGAGATGAGGAAATGGAGAGTAGAGATGAGGAGATGCAGAGTAGAGATGAGGAGATGGATAGTAGAGATGAGGAATGTGAGTGAGATCAGGAATGGAGAGTAGAGATGAGGAGATGAGAGTAGAGATGAGGAGATGGAGAGTAGAGATGAAGATGAGAGTGGATATGAGGAAATGGAGAGTAGAGATGAGGAGATGGAGAGTGAGATATGAGGAGATGGAGAGTAGAGATGAGGAGATGGAGAGTAGAGATGAGGAGATGGAGAGTAGATGGAGATGAGTGAGAATGGAGAGTAGAGATGAGGAGATGGAGAAGTAGAGATTGAGGAGATGGAATGAGTAGAGATGAGGAGATGGAGAGTAGAGATGAGGAGAAGTGGAGAGAGAGATGATATGAGGAAATGGAGAGTAGAGATGAGGAAATGGAGAGTAGAGTAAGGAGATGGAGAGTGGATATGAGGAATGGAGAGTTGAGATAGGAGATGGAAGAGATAAAGGAGTGGAATGGAGATGGAGAGTAGAATAGATGATGATAGAGAGATGGAGAGTAGAGATGAGGAGATGGAGAGTAGAGATGAGGATGAGAGTGGATAAGAATGGAGAGTAGGATGAGTATGGAGAGTGGATATGAGGAGATGGAGAGTAGAGATGAGGAGATGAGAGTAGAGATAGATGGAGAGTGAGAGGATGAGATGAGGGAGATGGAGAGTAGAGATGATGGAGATGGATTGAGAAATGGAGAGTAGATGAGGAAATGGAGAGTGATTGAGGAATGAGAGTAGAGAAGAGGAGATGGAGAGTAGAGATAGGAGATGCAGAGTAGAGATGAGGAATGGAGAGTAGAGATGAGGAGATGGAGAGTAAGATGAGAGATGGAAGTAGAGATGAGAGAGTGAGGAGAGATGAGATGGAAGTAGAGAGAGATGGAGATAGAGATGAGAGATGCAGAGTAGAGATGAGGAATGGAGATGGATAGAGGAATGGAGAGTAGAGATGAGAATGGAAGTAGAGATAAGGAGATGGAGATGATTGAGAATGAGATTGAATAGGAGATGGAGAGTAAGGATGAGGAATGGAGAGTGGATATGAGGAAATGGAGAGTAGAAATGAGGAGATGGAGAGTGGATATGAGGAGATGGAGAGTAGATATGAGGAGATTGTAGAGTAGATGATGAGGAATGGAGAGTAGAGATGAGGAGATGGAGATGAATGAGAGATGGAGAGTAGAGATGAGGATGATGAGAGTAGAGATGAGGAAATGGAGAGTAGAGATGAGGAATGGAGAGTAGAGTGAGGAGATGGAGAGTGGATTGAGAAATGAGGTAGAGATGAAGGGATGGATGAGAGAGAGAGTGAGATGAGGAGAGGTAGAGATGAGGAAATGAGAGTGAGATGAGGAATGAAGTAGAGATGGGATGGAGAGTAGAGATGAGGAGATGGGATGAGATAATGAGATGAGGAGATGGAGAGTAGAGTGAGGATGAGGTAGAATGGGAGAGTAGAGATGAGGAAATGGAGAGTAAGATGAGGAATGAGAGTAGAGATGAAGGAGAGTAGAGATGAGGAAATGAGAGTAGAGATGAGGAATGGAGTAGAGATGAGAGATGAAGTGAGATGAATGGAGAGTAGAGATGAGGAGATGGAGAGTAGAGATGAGGAGATGGAGAGTGAATGAGGATGGAGAGGAGAAGATGGAGATGTAGATGAGGAGATGGGAGATGGATAGAGGAAATGGAGAGAGAAGATGAGGAGATGGAGAGTGAGTGAGGAATGGAGAGTGAGATGAGGAATGGAGAGTAGAGATGAGAGAATGGAGAGTGGAATGAGGAGATGGAGAGTAGAGATGAGGAATGGAGAGTGGATATGAGGAGATGGAGAGTAGAGATGAGGAGATGCAGAGTAGAGATGAGGAAATGGAGAGTAGAGAATAAGGAGATGGAGAGTAGAGATGAGGAGATGGAGAGTAGAGATGAGGAGATGGAGAGTAGAGATGAGGAGATGGAGAGTAGAGATGAGGAGATGTAGAGAGGGGATGAGGAAATGGAGAGTAGAGATAAGGAGATGGAGAGTGGAGATAAGGAGATGGAGAGTGGATGTGAGGAGATGGAGAGTAGATATGAGGAGATGGAGATGAGGAGATGGAGAGTAGAGATGAGGAGATGGAGAGCAGAGATGAGGAGATGGAGAGCAGAGATGAGGAGACAAGAGTGGTAGCAGAAAGGGAAGGTAGGTGTGTGGGGGTGGGGTGGAGGTGGGGAGGGGGATGTTGAGAGGAGAGGGAGATAGAGGAGCCGAGCTTAGAGCAGAGTAGTTTAAAGGAGACGAAAGACTCTCTCTCCCTCTCTCTCTTCCCATCTTCTGTCTGTCTGTCTGTCTCTCTCTCTCTTCCGCTCCTCTTTCTGTCTGTCGCTCTCTCTCTCTCTCTCTCCTCCCTCCTCTCTCTCATTCCCTCCCTCCCTCCTCTATCCCTCTCTCTCCCCCTCTTTCCCACCCCTCTCTCTCTTTCCCTCTCCTCTCTCCCCTCCCTCTCTCTACCCTCCCTCCCTCTCTCCTCTCCATCCCCCCTCTCTCTGTCCCTCTTTTCTCTCCCTCATTTCCCATCTCTCTCTCTCTCTCCCCTCTCTCCCTCCTCCTCCCTCCCTCCCTCTCTCTCTCCTCATCCCCTTCCTCCCTCCCTCCCCCCCTCTCTCTCTCTCTCACCCCCTTCCTCCCTCCCCCCCCCCCCTCTCTCTCTCTCTCGCTCACTCCCCTTCCCCTCAAAGCAGAGTCAGCCATCCGTACCTTCTCCAGCGGGTGTGTACTGGGGACAGTGATGTTTGATGACGGGGTCGTTGGCCTTGGTGTTGTAGCAGCAGACCAAGGACCAACGCTTGGTGTCGGAGACGTTGGCGCCGCTAGTGTGCAGCACGTTGCTGTGGTGGAACATCACGTCGCCTGCAACAGCAACAGCAGCAGTCGCAGAGGCAGCACAAAGAGAGAGAGAGAGAGAGAGAGAGAGAGAGAAGAGGAGAGAGAGAGAGAGAGGAGAGAGAGAGAGAGAGAGAAGATTGCAGGGCTTGGTTTGATTTAGTTGATGCCTTTGATGGATAATCATCGTGTGGATGGCGCATCTTTATTTGAGGAGTACAGAACAAGTCTGCAGAATCGGTTTAAACAAACAAACAGAAAAAAACCACACCCCAAAATCCCAAACGAAAAAAGAACACACACACACACACACACACACACACACACGTCAAAAGGGCGAAAGCACAGTGACTTCAAACTCCGACAGTGACGTCAAACTCCGACAGTGATGTCAGTCTCCCAATACAAAATGTTCGTCCCAGTAGCCTTAACCAATCGACCCAACGGGAAAGAAATGCACAGTAACCAAGGGTCAGTCTTTCCAATGACTCATCATAGAGCTGGGAAATCGCAAGGTCCGTACAATGATCTACTATGATTTTTGTTGTTGAAGATAAATGTTTACAGTAGTACTTGGAAAGTTAACGCAGCATTTTGGGAAAACCAGTCTCCATCAAAACAACGGTTTCATAATTTAGTTTTCTGATTTCGTGTTTGAAGGAAGAGCCCGGAATAAATATAATAAATGTTATGGTTCCTCACCCACAGCACATGAACGCCACAAAACGTCGCCAGCCCGAGACACGTAAACAAACAAAACCCACGGCTTCCTTTTCTGAAGCCTGCAGGATACAGTCAACATTTCAACGGGCAGGGCTACTCAAAGTTTGCACGAACGTGTCAAAGTCTGGGAGTGTTGCACGCCGTTGGACACCCCATAATATCTCAGAAGGCAAAAAAAAAAAAAAAGAAGAAAAAAACAAACAAGATGCAAAGCACATAAACGTACTCCCAGTTTATCCTGAAAACGCGTGAGATATTCCATAAAGAGGAAAAACCGCCTTGGACTGGTGTAACCGTTAGTAATGGCTATTCTGGTAAACATCGGCCATCATCTGTGACCTATAATGAACATATTTACAAATTTTCAGAAAGATCGGCCAAGAACTTTCTGAGATTTTCCGTAAAGAAGAAAACCATTATGGGCTGTTAGTAACGGCTATAACGGTAAACTTAAACATCGGGCATCATCCGTGACCCATAATGAGCATACCTACACATTTTCAGAAATATCGGCCACGTACTTTCTGAGATATTCCATGATGAATAAAAACCGTCTGGCGCCGTTAACTCAATCAAGTCACGGCCAAAATGGACCAGTTTGTCCCTCAGATCACACAATTTTTGGCAATTTTCAAAAAATCATAAAAATCAACCACTTCACCAAGGAGCATGAAACATATACCACTGGATAGCAGAAAACAATAATATATTTATCAAAAATGCTTACCTTCAGTGAGGAATCCACACAGTTTACATGATGTAAGCAATCCAAAATGATACACATTTGCAGAAAAACAAAAACTTTTTGTGCACACTGTAATTCATTTCTTCATGCTCTCTATCCTCCCGCACAAGTTCAGTTACACTTCTGAGCACTTGGTATGACCACAGAGAATAGTATATTTATGACAACTGCATAAAACACAACAATTTGACCACAAAATGCTTGATCCACTCAAAATCGTGTGATCATGTTCAAAATCGTGTGATCGCGGGAACTGAGAGTTGGGCAATTCAAATCCGTATTATCATAACTACTACAGAACACACGAAGAACGGTCTAAGGGAAGCAACTGCAAAAATAAAAGGCCCTGAGCTGTCCCTGAAACAAGATTTATTGCCCTTTAATAAACGGTTTAATAATCGTCAAACTCTGTCGGAAGTATGCGTCCGACATGCCTTCAAGCGATGGGAACAGTGTCGGAAACCCGCTTCTGACAAGACTCGATTGAGCTGCTAGTAACAGCTATAACGGTAAATTAAAACATCGGGCATTATTCGTGACCCACAATGAACATACCTACAAATTTTCACAGTGATCGGCCAAGTACTTTCTGAGATATTCCATAAAGAAGAAAAACCGTTAAGGCCGTTACAGCCTTTTGTAACGGCTATAATGGTAAACTGAAACGTTGGTCATTATTCGTGACCCGTAATGAACATATCTACAAATTTTCAGAAAGATCGGCCACGTACTTTCTGAGATATTCCATAAAGAAGAAAAGCCGTTACAGGCCGTTACAGCCTTTAGTAACGGCTATAACGGTAAACTAAACATCGGGCATTATTCGTGACCCATAATGAACATACCTGCTAATTTTCAGAAAGAACGGCCAAGAACTTTCTGAGATATTCGATATAGAAGAAAAACCGTTACAGGCCGTTATCTACAAATTTTCAGAAAGTAGGCCCAGTAGTTTTGTCTGGAGCGAGTGGAACACATTTTGACCACGGACGGACGGACACACACACACACACACACACACACACACACACACACACACACACACACACACACACACACACAGCATTTCTTCGTTCCCATTCTAAAGTACTCCCTGTTCTATAAGAACTGGGATACAAAAAGAGAAGCAAAAGGTAAAAATTCTCAGAAGAAGAAGAAGAACAACAACAACAACAACGAAACACAAAAATGATAAACATTTCAACGGGAAGGATTTCTCAAATTTTGCACGAACGCGTCAAAGTCTGGCAGTGCCACACAATCTCTCAAAAAAACACACAAAAAAAACAACAACAAAAAACCCCGGAAAAAAAGCAATGAGTAGCAAGATGTACACCTACGCATCACAGATTCTCGAAGGAGGTAGGTCAAACCGTGTGTGGGGGATAGCAATAGGCGATGAAACATGGATTTGCAAGTATGACCGGGGAACAAAGCAAAATAGAACAAAACAACAAAGAAACAAACGAACGAACGAACAAAGAAACAAAATCTACCCTTTGGCTGTTCCCAGATGGGAATCCACGGACTGTTGAACTGGTTGTATGACTGATTGACTGACTGACTGAACGCATGCTTGATGAGAATCCGTTCATGTAGTTAATGCGACATGGCAACAGTGGTGTTGCACGACTCCAGCTCTACGTAACACGTGTGTACGCACGCTCCCTCCCTCCCTCCCTCCTTCCCTCCCTCCCTCTGTCTCTCTCTATCCTGAATCCACCTCCCTCTGTCTCGCCTCCCTCCCTCTCCCCCTACAGACTCTCTGTCTCTCTGTCTCTGTCTCTGTCTCTCTCTCTCTCTCTTTCTCTCAGCCTCCCCCCCCCTCCTTTTCTCTGTCCTTGATTGATTTTTCTTTTGTCATGAGCCCCCCCCCCCCCCCCCCCCTCTTCTCTCGGTCATCACCTGGTTCCATCTCCATGCATTTGAGGGGCAGCTTGGCCTTAATGTGGTCCACCCTCTCTGGGTCAGCCCCTTGCTGACCGGCCACGAAGGTGTGGTCAATGCGCCCACACTTGTGAGACTCCGCCAGTATCTGTGTATACAGACCCACAGAGAGAGAGAGAGAGAGGAGAGAGAGAGAGAGAGAGAGAGAGAGAGAGAGAGAGAGAGAGAGAGAGAGGGAGAGAGAGAGAGAGAAGAGACAGACAGACAGACAGATATATGAAAAAAATAACTAGGCACTGAGAGAGAGAGAGAGAGAGAGAGAGAGAGAGAGAGAGAGAGAGAGATATGAAAAAAATAACTATAATTGCTGAGAGAGAGAGAGAGAGAAGAGAGAGAGAGAGGAGAGGAGATGAGGAGAGAGAGAGAGAATGAAAAACCTGTTAACCAGCCACTGTGTGGCCGTGGTTAAGTGTCACGAGCAGCTGGCTGGAAAATCGTTGGTTCGAGTCTTATCAGAGAGATTTATTTTATGATGGAATTATTTCAGCCCCAGCCGCCGCCTACGAATATGGTATAGGCTCAAATGGAAAGACTCGAAGACTTCAACCACTACAGTCAAATTTGTTCCGTTTACCCGTTGTGTTCGTGGCAGCGTTGCTCAAATTTCCTAACCAACAATGGAGTTGTCTGTATCTTTTGGGCCTGGTTGACGTCAAGTCAAGTCAAGTCAAGAGTCAAAAACACTTTAATATCTCCAAAGAGAAATCAAGAGTAGCCATAAAAACATGACTATGGATCGATATTTAACAAATCACGACCCCCCCACCCTCATCCACCCCCACCCATCCACCACACAGAATAATACACACACACACACACACACACACACACACACACACACACACACACACACGAGCGAACGCACGCACGCACGAGCGAACGCACGCACACACACACACACACACACACACACACACACACACACACACACACACACACACACACACACGTGTATTTTCCAGAACTTACCAGGTCTTGTTTCTTTTGTTAATTCCTTGATGATTAGTCTAATGGGCTCTTTTTTTGTAACAAGTGTTCCTACAGATATGAGCGCTTAACATTTTGGTTATACCAGATATCCTGTACTCTTTTATGTTTTAATACTTGCTTTGGGCTAATGTTAATTGTAAAGAATTTTAGTATGAATCACTATATATAGGTAACTGCTCGTAACAAATCTCTTATCGGTCAATCAACACACACACACACACACACACACACACACACGTACGCACATGCTATTTCCCAAACTCTGTCTAAAATCATTTTATGTGAATAGACGTTAAATTGAAGAACGAACACACACACACACACACACACACACACACACACACACACACACACACATTTAGACAAGCTTTCTGATCCGGATCTTACTGAAAGTTCAGTTTTGATTCAGAAGTTTGATGGAATGGGGAACAAAACTGTTTTTGGTTCCATTTGTTTTGAATTTTGGAATTTGGAATCTTCGTCCAGATGACAGAACACTACAGGCCTAGTTTTTTTGAAAGAACATGAGAACTGTCGGCAGCAATGTTCACTGCTTTTTGTGTCTGGATATATCTTGAAAGGAAATAAAGAAAATAGCTCTGTCTCCGTAGTCACTTACCAGAATGGTATTCTTTGACATCAGTTTCATCCGAGAAGATCATCAGGATTGAAATTAAAAAAAAGAAAAAATCTCAGATTCCGAGGTTGTTTTTTTTGTACTACAAATTTTGGTGATCTCAGTGAATAAAAAGAAAAATCCTCTCTTATCCATGCTCATGATAATTTTGTGTAACGCTCACATGGATTATTGTTTGACGGACGAGGGTGGCGCCTTTTGGGGCAAGACGATCACTCACACTGGCTCCGCGGATTATGTGGCCATCGTCCTTAGCAGGGGCTTAACTCTCAACAGTTTTTTTTATTTTAGTTTTTTGCATTTTTGAGCGATAACTATGCAACAAAATCAAAACTTCATGAGTGACTTTTTACCTTGGCAAATACATTTGTCTCGTTTGTGTTCTTAAACTATTCCATTAATTAAAAAGTATGTTTTTAGATGTGATAATTTCCACACACAAAAAATCCTTCAAGCCCCAGCGATGGAAAATCAAGGGAAAGAACTGCAGGGAGATGGTGTCCTGTCCTGCGGAGGCCGTTGGTCAGAAGAGACATAACTGAACATCATTAAATGACTTTCTGACAGTGCTGTGTTTCTCAGGGCCAGTTCACTGCATTCTGTCAGGTCAAGGTTCATTGTATCAACGCTTGAATGTTTCAAACGACTTACCCACGCTGACACACAGACACACGCACGCACGCACGCACGCACGCACGCACACACACACACACACACACACAGAGTTTATGTTTTGTGTAAAGTTGTGATATTCAAGAACTGTCGTATTGTTTTCAACCTACCTGCACTGGCATATGATGTTCTGAAATATCCCACTTACGGGAGCGTCCTTCAAATTCACCGGCTTTTTTGTTTCCTTATCCGACACAAGTCCAGCAGATAAAGCCAACCAATCCTTGCAGGTGTGATTTTTCTAAATATATGCAACCCGACTAATAAACAGACTGACAGACCTATCGACAGAGAGATAGACAGATAGATAGAATGGTAGATAGATGGATAGATAGATAGATAGACAGATTGATTGATTGATTGATTGTTAGTGTATTTAGATGGATAGATTGATTGATAGACAGATTGATAGACAGACGGACAGATAGATAGATAGAAAGGTAGATAGATGGATAGATAGATAGATTGATTGATTGATTGTTAGTGTATTTAAATAGATAGATTGATTGATAGACAGATAGATAGATAGACAGACGGACAGACAGATAGATAGACAGACAGATAGATAGAAAGGTAGATAGATGGATAGATAGATAGATTGTTTGATTGTTAGTGTACTTAGATAGATAGATAGATTGATTGATAGACAGATAGATAGATAGATAGATAGACAGACAGATAGATAGACAGACAGACAGATAGACGACAGACAGACAAATATATAGATCGATAGACATAGGGATAAATAGGTAGATAGATAGATACACAGGTAGATAGATAGATGATAGGTATGTTGATAGATAGGTAGATAGCAAGGAAGATAGATAGGTAGAGAGATAGCTAAGCTTAAATAGCTAACTAGCTAGAAGGCAAGCAGATAGATACATACATACATACATACATACATACATACATACATAACACACACACACACACACCATACATATACATAATATACATACAGACATAAAGCAAGAATCCGGAAAAGAAATCATACTTCCAGCAGCCATTTTCCCTGCGGCAGGGTCGATGGGAATGAAGACGCTAAGCATGTCGGGATAGAGGCAGCCATTTTTATACCAATATCTGGAATGGAAAACATCCGATTAGCGACATGGATATGTACGTAGGTTACACACATGAGAAGAGAGAGAGAGAGAGAGAGAGAGAGAGAGAGAGAGAGAGAGAGAGAGAGAGAGAGAGAGAGAGAGAGAGATTGTTCACACACACAGACACAGACACACATAACGTAGCGTCGACATTCTTCACATTGCTCTTGCATAAAAAAGCATCTCTCTCTCTCTCTCTCTCTCTCTCCTCTCTCTCTCTCTCTCTCTCTCTCTCTCCCCTCCCTCCCTCTTTCCTGTTGGCAATCAACAAACAACAAAACTTACTCCCCATGACTTCGCCAAAGACGTCAACAGATCAGAACGTGTGCGGTTATTTATGGTGAACTTGTAAGATAAAAATTCTCTATTTATGAGGATGATTGTTAAGCACTGGTGTGCTCTTTTGCATCCATCCTCGCCCTGAGTAGGGACTATCTACACAGTTGAAGGAAACAATATATAATAAGTTAAAGAACTATAGACCGGTGTCCAACCTCCCATTCCTCTCAAAAATCCTGGAAAGAGTTGTGCTGAAGCAGCTTCAGACTCATCTTTCAGACCATGGTCTTCTTGAGGCCTGTCAGTCTGCTTATAGGAAGAATCATAGCACCGAGACTGCTGTATTGAGCGTACTGGACTGTTTGCTGTGCAAATCCGACAGTAAACTTGTTTCTCTCGTAGCCTTACTTGATCTGAGTGCTGCCTTTGATACGCTAGATCACACTACTTTACTTGAAAGGCTTAGGGTCACTTTGGTGTTGATGGGATAGTTCTTCAGTGGTTCGAATCATACATCAGAGATAGGTCGCAGGCGGTGGTTGTGGGTGGTGTAAGGTCTACTTTGTCACCTCTTTTGTATGGAGTACCACAGGGGTCATATTGGGCCCAGTGTTGTTTACATTCTACTCACAGCCCTTGTCGATGTTATCTCGGACCATGATTGTGATTTTCACAAGTATGCTGATGACACTGAACTTTCTAAGAGTGGCGCACCTGATGAGTTTGTTTCTGTTCAATCTGGGGTGTCTCGGTGTATCAGCAGTGTGCAGGAGTGGATGACAAGTAATAAGCTTAAATTAAATTGTGAAAAGACTGAAGTCATGCCCGTTGGAACCTCCTCCTGCCTCAAACTCGTTGAGTCAGAGTCAATGGTTGTTGATGGTACTGAATTACCTTTCAATAAGTCTGTCAAATACCTTGGTGTTACCATTGATCAGTGTCTGACCATGCCGAATCAAATATCTGTAGTCTGTCGCTCATCCTTTTTAGAGCTGAGACGTATTGCTTCCATTCGACGCTTATATCCAGGGAAGTAGCTGTCAGGCTAGTCTGTGCCACGGTGATGTCAAGATTGGACTACTGCAACTCTGTTTATGCTGGGCTTCCCACAGAACAGATTGCTCGGCTGCAGAGAGTCCAAAATAGCGCTGCACGACTTGTTTTGAAGAGGAGGAGGTGTGAGCACATCACTCCCATGCTGATCGAACTGCACTGGCTTCCCATACAGTATCGGGGGCAATTTAAACTGGCAGTTCTTGCTTTCCGCCACTTCAATGAATCTCTTCCTCACTATCTCTCTTCTTCTCTCTGCACCTACCAAAGCTCTCGTACCCTTCGCTCTTCTTCACAAAAACTTTTGAAAATCCCTAAGCGTTCTCTGAAATCTGTTGGCGAAAGAGCCTTCAGTTTTAGAGCACCTTCTATTTGGAACTCCCTCCCTGAAGACCTTCGTAATCAGCCTACTCTTTCTTCTTTTAAATCTCAGCTCAAAACTTACCTCTTCAAAAAGGCCTATTCTCTTCTGTAGATGACTAGATCTCTCCTAAATTTCTCCACAACTAGTTTGGTGAGGCAGTTTAATGCATGTAGGTGCGTCTGCAATTGTGTATTTTCTTTTTGCTGTGTGCATGAATATTGTATGAATAAGTGCAAATGGTGGATGTAAACGCATTGAGTTGTACAACAAGAAATGCGCTATATAAGTATTATACATTATTATTATTATTATTGAAAGAAAGAGAGAAAGAAAATCCGTCATGTAAAATTAACGCTATATCCCTGAAAAAAAGGAGAGAGCGGAAAGAAGGGGGTGGAACAGGCGGCGCATAGAAAAATAATGATTATAATGGACAACAGTTAGCATGTAGAAAACAGCAAATAAGATGAATATGACTTTCGGAAGAGTAGGCCAGTTTGGCCGTTGGTATGGATGACACGTTACACATAGCATGCACCCTGCGTGAGAAAATGGAAAGAATGAAGGAAGTAAGGAAAACGAGTGATCGATATTTGAACGATACTGACTGGATGACACGGGAAACAACTGAATGAAGCGCCAGCTGGCAGCTCTTCAGTTCGGCACTACCCTGGTAGGCAGCCCGTTTGTAAACGAGTGTTGATTGTAAAGCGCTTAGAGCTTGGTCTCTAGCCGAGAATAGGCGCTATATAAGTATTCATTATTATTATTATTATTATTATTATTATTATTATGACAAAGTGTAAGCTTACACATTATTTTAAACAGAGAGAGAGAGAGAGAGAGAGAGAGAGAGAGAGAGAGAGAGAGAGAGAGAGAGAGAGAGAGAGAACGAACGAAGTGCTGTTTAATGAGGGAAAGGAATAAGCACAAATCAGTGGCAGAGGAGGGTAGGGGGTGGGGGAGGAGGAGGGTCGGCGTTTAAGGGAAGGGAGGGCTGGATAAAGCAACTGAAAAAACAAACAAACAAAAAAAAACGTAGTATCAACGTAATAAAAAAATTCCTACGCAGAAAATGTGACGCAAAAGAACATGCATATGTAATACGCATTCACACTTGTAAGCCATGTAGAAGAGAATATGAATCTCACACACACACACACACACACACACACACACAAGAGAGAGAAGAGAGAGAGAGAGAGAGAGAGAGTTTGGATCCTTGTTGCTTTCTTGTGTGTGACTGTGAGGCATGCAGGAGTTATTCTGAAAGTGTGAAGAGGAGAGAAATAGAGAGATAAGACGGTGAGGACGACAACAAGAGGAGGGAAGAAGAAGAAGAGAGAAGGAAGCAAAGAGGACAATTACGATACAACACGAGGACGACAACGACGATACGCCGACTACAAAGTTGAAGAAAAAAAAAAGAACCACCAAAACGAAGGAGAAAATAAGAGAAAACACGGCAACAAACAAAGGAGAGAAACACGGCAACAAAGCAAAGGAAGAGAAAACACGGCAAACAAAGCAAAGGAAGGGAAAATACACGGCAAACAAAGCAAAGGAAGAGGAAAAACACGGCAAACAAAGAAGGAAAGAAAAAAACGGCAAACAACAAAGGAAAGGAAAAACACGCAAACAAAGCAAAGGAAGAGGAAAAACACGGCAAACAAAGCCAAGAACAAGAACAGTTGATAAGTACAAGATGATAAAGATATTTTTAAAAAAATAAGGAGAAGAGAGGAGGGGAGGAGGAGGGGAGGAGAGGAAGAAGAGGAGGAGGAGAAGGAGAAAAAAAGGAGAAGAAGAAGAAGAGAGAAAAATAGGAGAAGAATGTGAAAATGATGGATGATGGTGATGATGATGATGATGATGTAGTATGTAGTAGTAGTAGCAGCAGCAGCAGCAGCAGCAAGCAGCAGAAACAGAAGCAGCAGTAGAAGCAGAAGCAAAAGAAGAAGAAGATTATGATGACGGTGATGAAGCAGAAGAAGAAGAAGAAGAAGAAGAAGAAGAAGAAGAAGAAGAAGAAGAAGAAAACAACAACAACAACAACAACAACAACAACAACAAACAACGATAACAACAAGCAGATGAAGATGATGATAATTGCTATGATGATTCAATTCAATCAATTCAACTTAATTCAATTCAGTTCAATCCAATCCAATCCAATCCAATGCAATCGAATGAATTGAATTGAATTGAATTGAATGAATTGAATTGAATTCAATCAACTTTATTGTCCATGGGAAATTTTTCTTCTGCTCAACATCATTTCGCAAGTACATAAGACCTTACAAAGAGACACTATAAACCGTTACATAAAAGCCTGTGTTAGTATATGTATTTGTATATACATCAACACCGACACCCCCCTCCCCACCCCCCACACATGCACCTGCACACACATGATGAGGAGGAAAAGAAGGAGGAAGAGGAGGAGAAAAAAGAAGAGGGCGCAATGGTGACAGTTGAACTCACCCATAATCTTGGTGCCAGACGAATTTCCCACCTTTACCCCGGGGATCCTTGGCCATCAGCTTTGAGTGGTAATGGTACACCTCTCCCCCCAACAACTGAAGTGGTGAAAACACATTTCTCTGAGTGGTGTAATGATAACCTCTCCCCCCAACAACTGAAGTGGTGAAAACACATTTCTCTGAGTGGTAGTAATGATAACCTCTCCCCCCAACAACTGAAGTGGTGAAAACACATTTCTCTGAGTGGTAGTAATGATAACATCTCCCCCCAACAACTGAAGTGGTGAAAACACATTTCTCTGAGTGGTAATAATAACCTCTCCCCCCAACAACTGAAGTGGTAAAAACACATTTCTCTGAGTGGCAATGATGGTACACCTCTCCCCCCAACAACTGAAGTGTAAAAACAAATTTATCTGAGTGGCAATGATGGTACACCTCTCCCCGAACAACTGAAGTGGTAAAAACAAATTTCTCTGAGTGGTAATGATAGTACATCCTCCCCCGAACAACTGAAGTGGTGAAAACAAATTTCTCTGAGTGGTAATGGTACACCTCTCCCCCCAACAACTGAAGTGGTAAAAATAAATATATCCTTGTCCATCAGCTTTAAGTGGTAACGGTGCACCTCCCCCCCCCCACTCCAGCAATTGAAGTGGTAAAAATAGATTTATCCTTGGCCATCAGCTTTGAGTGGTTATGGTACCCCCCCCCTCCCCCCCCCCCCCCCAACAACTGAAGTGGTAAAAACAAATTAATTCTTGGCCATCAGCTTTGAGTGGTCATGATAGAACTTCTTCCCACCTCTCTGTGCCCTCCCCCCTCCCCCCACGCCCTCCCCCCATCTTTCTGCTTTTGATTGATGCTTCCCCCGCCCCCCTTCCCCTACATCTAAGATATTCATGAACATGCTAAAAGGAAGACACTCGCGGACATCTCATATATAAACATAATGTCTATCTTTATCTATCTATCTATGTACCTACATATCTATATGTCTGTGTCTATGTATCTATCTATGTACCTATCTATCTGTCTCCCTGTCTGTCTGTCGGCTTTTCCTGACGGTCTGTCTGGTAGTCGGTCTATCTATCTATCTGCCGGTCTGCCTGTTTATGTGTCTAATTATCTATCTGTCTGTCTGTCTGTCTGTCTGTCTCTATCTGTCTGTCTGTCTGTCTGTCTGTCTGTCCCTGATCTATCTATCTATCTATCTATCTATCTCGATCTGTCTGTCTACCTGTCTATCTATCTATCTATCTATCTATCTATCTATCTGTCTGCACCTGTCTATCTATCTATCTGTCTGTACCCATCTATCTATCCATCTATCTATCTACCTTCTACCTACCTACGTACCTAATACCGATCTCTCTCTCTCTCTCTCTCTCTCTCTCTCTCTTAACATGTATATCATACCTTTTCAGCAGTTCCAGCGATCTTCCCACAACGCGCCACAATACCGGTGACGTCATGTCCTGGATGACGCCATAAAGTCATTCTAGTTTTTCCGCCCTCGTCATCAGCGATCTGTTTAATGAATTAACATAAAGAAAAATATACAAACAGATTGATAGATAAATAAATAGTAAATAAGTAAACTCGTGTGTGTGTGTGTAGAAATATTCCGACTTTATGTCTATTGTTTTTATGTTTGAAGAGTTGTCCTTGCAAACGGAGGATGAAAGTAAGGATAGGACTCAAAGGAGGACAACACTCAGAGGGAGAGAGAGATAGTGGCATAGGACTCAAAGGAGGACAACACTCAGAGAGGGAGAGAGAGATAGTGGCAAAGGTGCAAGGGGATACAAGACTGAACATAATGGGGAGAATTCTTTTTTATGTCCTTTTTTCCCATGTGTATGCGTGTGTGTGTGTGTGTGTGTGTGTGTGTGTGTGTGTGTGTGCGTGGTGTGTGCGTGCGTGCGTGCGTGCGTGCGTGGTGCGTGCTGCGTTGTGTGTGTGCGCGCGCGCGACGCGCGCGCGCATGTTTGTGAGTGTGTTAGTTTTGTTCCTTTTCTTTAAATGAAAAATGTTGACATTCTGTTCATAATGTTTTCTTAAATGTCAGTACAACCACGGGTTAATCTTACAACAAATTGGTTTCAGTCAGGTGTGTGTGTGTGTGTGTGTGTGTGTGTGTGTGTGTGTGTGTGTGTGTGTGTGTGTGTGTGTGCGCGCGCGCGCGTGCGTGTGTATGTGTGTGTGTGTTTGTGTGTGTGGAATCGAAAAGAAAGTACCCAACATGTTGTGTCACACACACACACACACACACACACACACACACACACACACACACAGAGGGTGGGGGGGTGGGGGGAGGGATTGACAACCAAGTTGAATCGCCAGTTATGATCAGCCGATCCTCTCTGGTATTACCAGCCTGATATAATTTGACCCCTGTCTTCTTCCTCCCCCCTCCCCCCATCCCTTCCCACCACCTCCCCTCCACCCTCACCACCACACTAACGTGATGTGCGGAAAAGACGGCTGTATTTTTACATTCTCAAGGTTGGTGAAGAGAACGAACATTCTCTCTCTCTCTCTACTTTCTTTTCTGTTGGTACTAACATGGCGGACTCCTGTTATTAGCTTCATTTTTGCACACTTCGTATATATAGATCCGAGGTGAAACAGCCCTGATGTGGCCCTTTGCGGTCGGCTGGGCTATAAGCAACATTATCTTATCTTATCCGAGGTGAAAAGTTCATGCCACTCATCTTGAAAACCAGTTCAATTCTTTGTGTCCGACA
>CM031621.1:38258227-38270727 GCA_018398815.1 Conus ventricosus
GATCACCTACGGATTTCAAATGTGCAACATGAAAAGTTATGACGTCACATGGGTAGTATTATTTTACGTAACATAAATGACGCTTTCTTTTCATACTGCATACATGCGTTTTAGATTTTGTTTTGATTAGTGCCCATTTCCAATAGTTAAAGCAAAAAATTCAAAAAGATACATTCCGCAACTTTTGTCAAAACCTGTGATGGATGAAAAACAAAATGTTGTTCCTTCACTGCGGTTTCACTTGTTTAATTCACTGAAATGGTAATAAGCATATATCGTATAACGGAGTTATATTTGGCATGGTATAACTATTTGTAGCCCATCTTAACAAATCTGTTCCATTAAAAAAACAAAAACAAAAAAAATCAGGGGAAGATGACTGTCTAGTCATTGCAAATAGAGTAATCCTTTTCTAGTTTATGGGTCAAGCAAACAGATCTAGGAGTCAGTTTTTTTTACTTGAAGTTGCACGCCACGATGACGATTGTGATATAGACTGCTTTACAGGCGCACCGTTTAACCCCCCCCCCCCCCTCTCTCTCTCTCTCTCTCTCTCTCTGAACTGTTTAGCTGACTAATGGGTATAGCAATTTCATGAAAACGGCGGGGTTACTCTTGCAAAGCCAGCTTCAACACAGATTGCCTCCCTTGCAGATTTCCGAACATCGTCTTTTCATGTAGTAGCCTAGTTTGTTTAAAACTGTCAGTACTTCTGCTCGACAGAGATCAAATTAAAAAGTTCAATTGTTACAAAGATTTGTATTTAATATAATGTTTTATGTCTTTCAATTATTACAGCACTTGCAAGCTAATACAATTTTTTTTTTAGCAAATGTCAATTTTTTAATATTGCAAAATAGTGCTGAAAATGTTATTTGCAGAAATACGGCTATTACCAGATGGTGACATCTTTTTGAAGACGATGACAGGAAAGGTCGTAACAATATTCAACATTTTTTTTCAGATCTGATCACGCTGGTGAAACAAGCCGATGTTCAAGTTTAACACGGACACATATGGGCACACACACACGCACGCACGTACGCACAAGGGCTAACGCACACTAACTTCCGAAACTGCCGTATAAAAAAAGACTGACTAGACAAAAGGAAAATGAGGAGAGAAAGAGGGAAATCAAAAGACATGCAGAAAGGGAAGCATCAGGTATGTGAAAAAAAAAGTAAAAAAAAAAAAATCGCAGTAGGAAGAAAGAGTGAAATGAGAAAACAAAGGAAAAGAGAGAGAGAGAGAGAGAGAGAGAGAGAGAGAGAGAGAGAGAGAGAGAGAGAGAGAGAGAGAGAGAGAGGCGAAAGAAACAAATCTGAGAGAGAAAGAAAGAAAAGAAGAGAGGAATCAATCTTCTCTGAAGACCTTCTGCTGTTAAGCTCTCCCTAGAGTTCTTCCTCCAACTCAAATATTTGGAACTCCCTCCCTGAAGACCTTCGTAATCAGCCTACTCTTTCTTCTTTTAAATCTCAGCTCAAAACTTACCTCTTCAAAAAAGCCTATTCTCTTCTGTAGATGACTAGATCTCTCCTAAATTCCTCTACAACTAGTTCGGTGAGGCAGTTTATGCATGCAGGTGCGTCTGTCATTGTGTATTTTCTTTTTGCTGTGTGCATGAATATTGTATGAACACGTGCAAATGGTGGATGTAAGCGCATTGAGTTGTACAACAAGAAATGCGCTATATAAGTATTATACATTATTACTATTATTATTATTATTAAATAAAAGAACTGCGACAAAGAAAGAAGAACTACCCATGGGCGAACGATTGGAAGACATTAAAAGGGCGTGAGGCGAAACTAGGCATTCACTTACCGAGTACAATGTGTTGGAAAAAACGTCCGAACCTTCAAGACCTTTGCGGATGTTGGCCATTTCCTCCTGATCAAAGAGGCCCCTGCAAATGCGTGACATAGTACAACACTTAGTCGGTTAGGTTAGATGGTTGGTTGGTTGGATGGTTGGTTGGCTGGTTGCCTAGTTAACTAGTTCGTCGGTGAGGCGATTGGTCGTTGCCTGCTGGTTGGGGTGATTTTTGTTGTTGTTGCCAGTTTATGTGTCGGCGAATGACAGAGTCGGTCTGTGTAGGTGGCACCGATTTCATCACGCACAGTGACATCCTCGTCGACTTTGGTTGGGAATGCTTGGCCGACAACAGTGGGTTGGTTGGCCTGCTTTTTCTTTTGATATTGGTTGGTTTGGCTGATCCGCTCTCTGTCTGTGTCTGTCTGTCTATCTCTCTCAAGTTTCATCTGCTGTGTTGACGCCTGGACACATACGCACGCACGCAAACGTACAAACACACGCGCGCGCGCGCGCCACACACACAGAAGAGAGAGAGAGAGAGAGAGAGGAGAGAGAGAGAGAGAGGAGGAGAGGAGGAGAAGGAGAGAGAGAGAGAGAGAGAGAGAGAGACAGACAGAAGACAAACAAAAAAAAAAGAGAGAGAGAGAGAGAGAGAGAGAGAGAGAGAGAGAGAGAGAGAGAGAGAGAGAAGAGACAGACAGACAGACAGACAGACAAACACACACACACAGAGCAGAGAGAGAGAGAGAGAGAGAGAGAGGGAGAGGAGAGAGAGAAGAGAGAGAGAGAGAGAGAGCGCCTACCTGACAAGGAGGTATCCCTCGTCTTGAAAGAAATACCGCATGACATTGGTGACCACAAAGTTTTTAGGGTCACAGGTGAAGGCTGAAAACAAGGGGAGCTTTCAGGTGAAAACAAGGGGAGCTTTCAGGTGAAAACAAGGGGAACTTTTAGGTGAAAACAAGGGGAGCTTTCAGGTGAAAACAAGGGGAACTTTCAGGTGAAAACAAGGGGAACTTTCAGGTGAAAACAAGGGGAACTTTCAGGTGACAAAAACAGAGAGAGAGAGTGAAAACAAGGGGAACTTTCAGGTGAAAACAAGGGGAACTTTCAGGTGAAAACAAGGGGAACTTTCAGGTGAAAACAAGGGGAACTTTCAGGTGAAAACAAGGGGAACTTTCAGGTGGGACGGAACTGGGAAGAACAGGTATGACAGGGTAGAGTAAGGAGGGAGAGGGGGCTGAGGGGTGGGGAGGGGAGCAGGGGTTGGATGGGGTAGGGATATCCAGAAAATACACACACACACACTTTGTCTGTCTGTCTGTCTGTCTCTCTGTCACACACACACACACACACAAACACACACACACACACACACACACACACACACACACACACACACACACACACACATACACACACACAACTGTGAAAAGCGGCAGCAGAAATAACAACAACGACGACGACGATGATGATGAAGAAGATGACAGCATCAATAACAACAACGACGATGACGATGATGAAGATGACAGCATCAGTAACAAGACAGTGGTTGTTGCAGGAAGGGGTCAAAAAGAGTGTCCAAAGGCTGAAGAAGAAGAAGAGGAGGAGGAGAGAGAGGATAATAAACAGAAGAGGAGAGACAGGATAATAAACAGAAGAGAGGAGGAGAAGAGTAGAGAGAGCGTAAAACGTATAACACAGAAGAGAGAAGTAATAAACGAAAGAGAGGATAATAACAGAAGAGGAGGAGAGAAGGATAAAACAGAAGAGAGGAGAATAGAGAGAGGAGATAAAAACAAAAGAGGAAGAGAGATAATAAACAAGAAGAGAGAGAGAGATAAAAAAAAGAGGAGAAAGGAATAAAGAAAAAGAGGAGAGGAAAAAAAGAGAAGGGAGGAGGAAAAAACAGAAGAAGGGAGAGAGAGATAATAAACAAAAAGAGGAGAGAGAAAAAAAGAAGAAGAATAAAAAAAAAGAGAACGAGGAAAGGAAAGAAAAAAGACAAAGAAGAGGGAGAAAGAGGGAAAGAAACAGAAGAGAGGAGGAGAGGGGGAAAAAACAGAAGAGAGAGGGAAAGAAGCAGAAAAGAAGAAAAAACAAGAGAGGAGGAGGAGAAAAAAAGACAAAAAGAAGGAGAGATACAGAAGGAGAGAGAGGGGAAGAGAGAAGAGGAAAATACAGAACGAGAAGGAAGATGGATATAGGGGAAGAGAAGAAAAGAAGAGAAAAGAAGAAAGGAAGGAAAAAAGAGGAGGAGATGAAAAGAGGAGAGGAGAAGGAGGAGAGAATGAGAAGAAGGAAAGAAGAGAGAAGAGGAAAAAGAGAGAGGAGGAGGAAGGAAAGAGAGAGGAGAAGAGTAGAAGAGAGAGGATGAGAGGAGGGAGAGGAGGAAGGGAAGGATGAGAAGAGAAGGATGAGGAGGAGGGAGAGGGAGAGATGAAGGAGAGGAGGATGAGAGGAGAGATGGATGGAGGAGAGGATGAGAGAAGATGAGGAGGAGGATGTGAAGAGGAGAAGGATAAAGGAAGGATGGTGATGAGGAGGAGAGAGAGGAGGATGGGAAGATGAGGAGGATGGGATGAGGAGGATGGTGAGAGGAGGAGGAAAGAGGAGAATGTGATGAGGAGGATGGTGAGAGGAGGATGGTGATGAGGAGGATGGTGATGAGGAGAATGGATGAGGAGGAGGATGAGGAGGATGGGATGAGGAGGATGGTGATGAGGAGGATGGTGATGAGGAGGATGAGGGATGAGGAGGATGGTGATGAGGAGGATGGGATGAGGAGATGGTGATGAGGAGGATGGTGATGAGGAGGAATGGTGATGAGGAGGATGGTGATGAGGAGGAGGATGAGGAGGATTGATGAGGAGGATGGTGATGAGGAGGATGGTGATGAGGAGGAATGGTGATGAGGAGGATGGATGATGAGGAGGAGAGGATGAGGAGGATGTGATAGGATGGAGGGAGAGATGGTGATGAGGAGGATGGTGATGAGGAGGATGGTGAAGAGGAGGATGAGGAATGAGGAGGATGGTGATGAGGAGGATGGTTGAGAGGAGGGATGGGTTGATGATTATTATCATGGCGACAAGGAAGACGGCGACGAACAATAACAGAAGAACTGTAGCCTCTAGAAAAAAACAAACAAACAAACAAAATTGGAAGCCTAAAAACAACGGTAAATGCACCAAATGAAACGGCAATTGTCGCCATCACTTCCACCATTACTACTATCACCATCACTTCCACCACTGCTACCATCGCCATCGCTTCCACCACTACTACCATCGCCATCACCACCGATTAACAACACCGCGTATTTAAGCGTGTGCGCGCGCCCGCGAGCACACCCAACCACTCACACCTCCCCCCAGACCCCCCCCCCCCCCCCACACACACACACGGGCGCGCGACACACACATTATCAGACACACACACACACACACACACACACAAAGTGCGAGCACGCAAGCACACACATACACACACACGTGTTCACACACACATGCATACACTCATGCGCGCACATAAAAAAAAGACATCCAGATGAACGGACAGACAGACAGATCTCTCTCTCTCTCACGGACACGCAGACACAGACAGACAGACAGACAGACATAACACACACACAGGCGAGCGCGCGCACACACATATACATCCACGGATACACACACACGCACGCAGCACACACACAAGCGCGAGCACGCACGCACATACAAGCGCGTACACACGCATGCACACACTCACGCACGCGCGCGCATACACAAACAGAATGACAGTCAGACAGACGGACGGACAGACAAACGAACAGACAGACAGACAGACGGGCTCTCTCTCTCGGGACACACACACACACACACACACACACACACACACACACACACACTCGCAAATGTACCTGTCGGCTCGGTCATCTTCCCTCTGTTTTTTTTTTTCTTTCCAACTGCACTTTGAGACGCAGGCCCCAGCCCCAGCCAGCGCACACCCCGACAACTCCTTTGTCAACTGAACGACAGCACGTACGCCAAAGCAGACGGACGGGCACAACAGGTATGGGAAGCCTAGAGTGTCAAAAATCCGCGTAATCTCAGTTCCGTGCAAACTCAAGCAGGACAAGTTCTGCTGATGAGACATACCCAGGAGACGAAAACAGACTCTAGGCCCACGTCATTACTAGTTCTCTTTGCAGGACTGGATTCGATAGCTCCAACAGGGTGTTAGAGAAGGGTATAATATTTCGAACGTCAACACCAGTTTCTCTCTCTCTCTCTCTCTCTCTCTCTCTCTCTCTCTCTCTCTCTCTCTCAGCTATCTACTTGTATTCAAATCATTTTCACAATGACTGAAAAATTGTTGGTTGGCATCCTCCCAAAACCTCCCCTCCATTAATTCATTTCCCAAGATAGATGAATGAATAAACTTGAAATAAAGAAAATCCTTTGCCGCCGAACTAAAGAAACAAATTAGACGACAAAATGCGACGCGTTTCGATCTCTTTGGTCTCCTTCAGGCGATACAAACAACATTCAAGATATTGAAAACGAAGAACGAACAATTACTTATCTCCTCAAATTGTCGCGTGGTTTGTTTCTCTTCTTGGTGCAGAGGCATAGTCATTTTTCTGTTCAGTTTGTCTTCCGCATGAAGACACCTCACTCATTTTGAAACAAGATCAATAGATAGAAAGGGAGACGGACAGACAGATAGACTGGGGAAAAAAATGAGAAAGAGAGGGGGTTAGTTACCGCCAAGGACATTGACAAAGAAAACAAAGCACAGGACAAGACATATCGACACAATGCATTTCGACCTCTCGGTCTTCTTCAGGCAAAAACAGGTAACATAATGCCAGCAAGATAGACTGGAGGACATGCGTTTGCCGTCTTCTCTTCCTCTACGCTAAGATAGTATTGACATTTTGAGACCAGTGATACGCCATAGAAAAAAGGTTTGACTTGTTCGTGAGCCAGTCAGACAACGATGATAACAGACAACTGCACCGATAACAGCGACCGTTAAAGGCCAAGGCCACATAAAAACAGATTTAACGTGTTCGTTTGGTTTCTGGATGTGCGTTCAGAGTCGACTTCAAACGCACGCACGCACGCACGCACGCACACGCACACGTACACACACTGGCAAAATATGAAAAAAAAAGTAGGAAGGTGTAATACTGCGCGGAACACTCAAAAACACTTTGGCATAATATACAAAAAGAAAAAAAAAAAAAAGAAAAAAGAAAGAAAGAACTAATACTGGACTGAACACGACTCAGTTTGAATCACACACCAGCTCGTTGGGGCGATATGGGGATCAGCTGAGGTTATCCCGAGTCTTTGTCTTTATGTAACGAGGTGACCCCACACTTAAAATCTCATCCGGGTCAAAATCGACTGGATAACGCTAACATGTTACCATATGGTCAAGACTCCGACTATCAGTGGTGTATGAAGCTGGTCTTGAAGGTGACTGCTTGGTACACACTGTTGTCCTTGAGGGATTATCTCCCGTGTACTGTTGTTTCATCCACGCTGCAGGACGACGACCTGGTCGAGTCAGTTCGGAAAAGCGAGGTGGGTGAAGCAAGATTGTCTCCCTTGGTCTCCCAGACCAATGTAGTATCCACGGTGACTAGTGAAGAAATACGCACGCGCCTTCGAGTCGAGAGGATCTTTAAATCCGAGGTACGAAGCTCTTGTGATGCAGGTCTTTTCTTTTTCCTTCTATACCATTCTCTTTTCCCCAATCTGACCCCCATCCCCTACCCCCACCCCTTTACCCACCAGACCTTAGATGGCGGCTTGAGTGTCCAGAATGCTAGCCTTTCAGAGGAGACGGTGAACCGAGATCCCGTGAACAGCATGCACTTCACACCTCCCCCCCTCCCTCCCCAGATACAGGGGATTGGTGACAGGCAGATTTCTGTTGACGAATCCAGTGCAATAGTCAATCCATCCATCCATCTAGCCATCCATCAAAGAATTCAACAAACAAAGAAGAAATGATTAAACAGATAGAACAAATCAAGAAACGAATAGACGTGTGTGTGTGTGTGTGTGTGTGTGTGTGTGTGTGTGTGTGTGTGTGTGTGTGTGTGTGCGCGCGTGTGTGTGCGTGTGTGTGCGTGCGGGGAGGGGGGGTGGAGGGGGAAGGTCAGTGTGAATATTATCCTGACCTAGGTATTCTGTGCCAGTACATTTCCCCTTCGGCCACTCGCTCTGACTTTGTTAATGACAGGATGGATCCTAGATATATATATTTCCAAGCAGTCCACCGTTACGTCAGACTGTGCGAGTATATTACTTATTATATAGTAAATCAAGCAAGCTAAGTTGCAGTAAAGGATCAAGTAAAATTAAGACTTAAAAAACAACAACGAACAAACAAACAACAACAAACTCAGCAATGACAAGCCTTCACCAAAATCAGTGGAATGCATCTTATATTTTACATCGCTGACAAAATGTTGGAAACAGAGATGCTAAACAGGGAACAATCTGAAATGCAGGCATCGAGTCTAACAAAGCAGTTTGTATGAATCTGAAATGCATACATCAAGTAATAATAAAAGAAGCATCATGTATGTTCAACAACAACAATAACTAAATATAAGACGTCAAAGATTTTGATGACGCTCATTCGGTAAAGTCAGTGACCTCTTTGACAAAAAAGAAATGAGAAAAAAAAGGTGTTCCGATATCAAAGGATGTGTGCTTTGAACCCTTCATCTCAGGGGGGAAAGAGAGAGAGAGAGAGAGAGAGAGAGAGAGAGAGAGAGAGAGAGAGAGAGAGAGAGAGAGAGAGAGATCTTTATTCCACAAGGCCATAGCCCCATAGAATGGGGTGCAATGATAGAACACTATTCTACAGACGGATGTAACCAACAACAAAAAGAAGCGAACAAAATAAAGCAGAACCACAAATATCATATTGTATGGGGTTCTAAGCCTTCGATGTACTAACTAAACCCAAAGAATTTAAGAGAGAGAGAGAGAGAGAGAGAGAGAGAGAGAGAGAGAGAGAGAGAGAGAGAGAGAGAGAGAAAGAGAGAGAGAGAGAGAGAGAGAGAGAGAGAGAGAGAGAGAGAGAGAGAGTCCCTACCAGAAGTCCACCAGAAATATTTCACTCTCCATCCATTACGATAGTATGAACACTTATTCTTTTTCATCATGCGCCACTGAGAGGGTGGGGTAAGTGGTGGGGATGTGTGGTGGCGTTGGCAGACAAAGACTGAACAGACATTGCTCCAGGAAAAAGGAAATTCAGGGAAGATTAACACCTCTCTTTCCTCTGCAAACAGAATTACCTTTTCTTGGTTTATGGGTCAAGCAAAGAGATTTTCAGCGTCAAAATATGTTTGATTTGAAGCGCACTGTTGGATAGCAATCGGGATATTGACCATTTGCATTACAGGTGAACCGTCATCATTATTATCAATACGATTGTTATTATTGATATTACCATCACTACCATTAACATCACCATCGCCATCACCACTAACACCGTTGCCACGGCAATCATGCTGTTTAAGAATCCTCTAACCCACTGTCCTTTCTCACATACTACAACTGCTCTTGCCATATTATCACCAAAAGTGGTAGTGACCCTGTCTTTGTTTATTTTTGAAATATTTTGATTATCATTGTTCCTGCCAGTAATATAATCGTCATCATTACTACCTCGACTCACACATGGTCTCCTTCTTGACAGCCTCGTTTTCATTCAATACCCATCTTACGCTGAAGTGAATGAAGATAAGTGATTGCTCGTTCATTTTCGTTGTCCTGAGTGTTTTGTATCTTGCCTGAAGAAGACCTAAGAGGTCGAAACGCGTCGTGTTTTGTCTTGTGATTCGTTTGTCTACGTTTTCGTGGCGGTTCGCAATAAATTACATTCAAAATTCACTTTAAATATAGCATGAACAATCCAAGTAAAACCGCGCATGTTTTTTTTTTTTTTTTTTTTTTACCTGGGACGTCTGTACCAAGGCATTTGGGGTTGCCAAATCTTGACGTGAAGATGAGAGTGTTAAGAAACATGGAATCCTGACCTATCTTTTGTTTAACGTATTTCGTTGGCACTGTCCTTAATACGAATCCTTAGCTATTTGTTGTTCATCATTATCTCGCTGGCACTGTCCTCAATACCAATTTTCTTCGTACGAACTCTGGGACCAAAAAGGCTGTATACAGCGAGCACACAACTTACACAGTTACCATCTGGGAAGAAAAGCACTCTGGAAGTATTAGAGTGACACCGATTCTCCTGCATCACTGAGAAACAGCGGAGTCTCCTCCCCCAACCCCTCCCCTCCTACCCCTCTCCCACACCCAACCATGTTGTACGCTGGATTCCCATCATTTATACCTGCTCCCATGTTGTACGCTGCATCCGCCACCCCGTCCTACATGTCACACCCTGCTTCCACGTCCCACATGTCATACCCTGCTTCCACGTCCCACATGTCATACCCTGCTTCCACGTCCCACATGTCATACCCTGCTTCCATGTCCCACATGTCATACCCTGCTTCCACGTCCCACATGTCACACCCTGCTTCCACGTCCCACATATCACACCCTGTTTCCACGTCCCACATATACCCACAAATCATACCCTGCTTCCACGTCCCACATATTGTACCCTGCTTCCACGTCCCACATATCACACCCTGTTTCCACGTCCCACATATACCCACAAATCATATCCTGTATTTGCTTCTCCCCACCCCCATTCTTGTCACGCCCTGCATCTGTGTCTTACTGTACGTCCTCCGGTTGATCGAATGAATGACTGAGCGACCGACTGACCGAATGACTGATTGAACGACCGACTGACCGAAAAAAATGACTGAACGTTCGACTGACCGAATTAATGACTGAACGACCGACTGACCGAATGAATGACTGAACGACCGACTCATGGAAAGAATGACTTAACAACCGACAGACCGAATGACTGACTGAGCGACCGACTGACCGAATGACTGACTGAATGACCGAAAGAATGACTGAATGACCGACCGACCGAACGGCCGACTGACCGACCGAATGAATGACCGACCGACCGATTGACTGAAAGAATAACCGAACAACCGACTGACCGAATGAATGACTGAATGACCGACCGACCGAACGGCCGACTGACCGACCGAATGAATGACTGAACGGCCGATTGACTGAAAGAATGACCGAACAACCGACTGACCGAATGAATGACTGGAAGACTGACTATCCGAATGAATGACTCAGCAACCGACTGACCGAAAGAATGCCTGAACGAACGACTGACCGAATGAATGACTGAACGACCGAGTGAACGAATAAATATATGAATGACTGGTCGACCGACTGAATGACTGAACGACTGAGTGAACGACTGAATGACTGAACGACCGACTGACCGAAAGAATGACTGAACGACCGACCGTATGAATGACTGAACGACCGACTGACCGAAGAACGAGTGAACGACCGACTGACCGAATGAATGACTGAACGACCGACTGAACGAATGAATAACCAACTGAACGAGCGATCGACCAAACAAATGTACCAATAAATGACTCAATGACCGACTTAACGAATGAATGACAGAACGACCAACTTACCGAATGAATGATTGAACAACCGACTGACCGAATCAATGACTGAACGACCGAATGAACGACCGACTGAACGACCGATTGACCGAATGAATGACTAAACGACCGACAGATCGAAAGAATGACTAGACGACCGACTGAATGACTGAACGACCGACTGAACGAATGAATATATGAATGACTGAGCGACCGACTGCATGCCTGAACGACTGACTGAACGAGCGATCGACCAAACAAATGAACCAACAAATGACTGAAGGATCGACTGAACGAACAAATTTACGAACGAATGACCGAAAGACCAACTGAGCGGACGAACAAATGAGCTTACGATCGATCGACCGAACAAACACACGGGACAACAAACACGAAAACTTCAAACAGCAACAAAACACACGAACAATCAAATGAATGTACGAAAGAAAGGAATGGATGAAGAAAGAAAAAAAGTGACAAGAAGTGCAGTAAAAAAATGAAAAGAACCTAAACGATTGTTGGGGGGTGAAAACGAAGGATAGGCTCTATCTGAGAAGGAAACGTGAGAAAGAGGGTTTACAAAGAATGAAACAAAGAGGGGAGGGAAGTTGCGGGGAGGGGGAAGGATGGGGGAGTAAGGAAAACAGAGGTGGGGGAAGAGCGAGAGTGGGAAAGGTGATGTGCACGTGCGCGTGTGTGCGTGTGCGTGCGCGAACGAGCGCAGGTATCTGTATTCGTAGGCGCGCGCGCGCGCGTGTGTGTGTGTGTGTGTGTGTGTGTGTGTGTGTGTGTGTGTGTGGTGTGTGTGTGTGTGTTTGTGTGTGCGTGTGTGTGCGTGCGTGCGTGCGTGCGTGCGTGTGTGTGTGAGTGTGTGGTGTGCGCGCGTGCGTATATGTGCAAATACAAGTCCAATCCCATCATGTAATAGTCTAATTTTGACTCTAAATGCGTATCTGACATTAGTGGTAATGTAATCTTTCCGTATTGATCCTCTCTCTCTCTCTCTCCGTTAAATCGTCAGTATCAAATTGTTTGAAAAATCGATGTCAAAGCCTCAATCGGTTCGAAATGTGGTCCAAATAACAGATCCAATACGTATACG
>CM031621.1:38273227-38287742 GCA_018398815.1 Conus ventricosus
GATAACAATGACACACCAAAAAGCTGAGAAAGACCTGGATAACAATGACACACCAAAACTCTGAGAAAGACCTGATAACAAGGGACACACCAAAACTCTGAGAAAGACCTGGATAACAATGACACACCAAAAAGCTGAGAAAGACTGGTAACAATGACACACCAAAACTCTGAGAAAGACCTGGATAACAATGACACACCAAACGCTGAGAAAGACCTGGATAACAATGACACACCAAAACGCTGAAAAAGGGACCTGGATAACAATGACACACCAAAACGCTGAGAAAGACCTGGATAACAATGACACACCAAAACGCTGAGAAAGACCTGGATAACAATGACACACCAAAACGCTTTTTACATCTGTGAAAAATTGACCACCGCAAATTAAAGTCGGCACCACTCAGGACAAAGACGTTGACTGTCACATGAAAAAGGAAAACATCATAAGAAGATAAAGGAACTTTGCTTTCAGCTCTGCAACAAACAGGGCAATGGAGATCCAGGCGTCCTAACAGTTCAAGATTCATCAAACGGAGAAGACTTTCCAACACTCTGTCGAAGAAGTTGTAGTAGCAATGAAGTCGCTGAAATATGGCAAGGCTGCAATCATTGACAACATCCCTGCAGAATATCATACGGCGGAAAGGCAGTAACTGATATATTAACTGCCATCTGCAACAAAATCTGGCACAGCAGCGAGTGGCCAACGCCAAAGAGAAAGAGACTCGATCACTGTTGGTCCCACTTCCAAGAGAGGAAATCCTCAACAGTGCCGAAACAGCCGCATGATCAGTTGATCAACAATATCAGCAACGTAATGTACAAAATCAATATGACTAGATTACAGCTGCAAACAGACACCGCTGTATCTGAAAGGCTGAAGTATCATCGAACAGATCTTGAACCTTTCGCCGGAAACACCTGCCACACCAGGAGTTCTACTATGTCTTCACAGACTTCAAAGAGGTGTTTGACAGAGTCTGTCCAAAGGTGCTATAGGACGCTATGAAGAAATCTGATAACGGACAAAGTTAATCAACAACATTCGCCAAGTATACACCAAAGTGACCAGTGCCAGTGCTCACAAAGGGCGCGACTGGAAAGTGGTTCACATGTCAGTTAGGATCAGTAAGGGCCCTTTACTCTCCACTACTTTTCAACGTAGTCCTGGAATGCATCATGAATGATCCACCTGAAGATCAGTCAACACAATCAGCACTGAAAGAAGAACTATAATCAGCACTGAAAGAAGAACTATCTCCAACCTTCACTTTGGACTGAAGATCACTCAACACATCAGCACTGAAAGAAGAACTATAATCAGCACTGAAGAAGAACTATCTCCAACCTTCATTTGCACTGAAGATCAGTCAACACAATCAGCACTGCAAGAAGAACTATCCCCAAACCCTTCACTATGCACGAAGATCAGTCAACACAATCAGCACTGAAAGAAGAACTCTCTCCAACCTTCACTATGCACTGAAGATCAGTCAACCAATCAGCACTGAAAGAAGAACTCTCTCCAACCTTCACTTTGCAGATAACTTCGATGGCCTGGCGGGCACTGAACAAGAACTCACTAAGCTCGTTAAAACACTGGATGAAAGATCTAAAGAGACATAGTCTGGACATCAACATCGAGAAAACCAAGCTAATGGCCAGCCACAACACCACTCCAGTACTGATATCACCATGGATAGAAGCAGGAACTGTTAAGCGGTTCAGATATCTGGGTTCTGTTTTTAGGGGATGGGGAATTTAAATCAAATGCTCTCTCAAGAGCAGCAAGAAATCAGTTCGTCCAGATTCAACCCTGTATGGTAAGACAATGCCATCTCTGTGTGATACAAATCTGGCTCCTGCATGCACGGGTGTATTTCATTTTCCTACATGCATACGAGACATGGACCTGATAGAAAAAAACCCTATCATAGAAATAAGATGTCGTTGCAATATACTAGACATCAGATATACTGATCATATCACCATTGAACAAAGTGTGCCAGACCATCACAAAAGCACGTCGGGCCATACGAAGATTTGCTGACACAGCAAAGCAAAGAAACTAAGCAGGCATTGTCATGAGGATCCAACGACCCCGCTAAATGATCACCCAGGAAAGTGTTGAAGGAGAGAGACCAGAGAGAAGACAGAAACAAATGGACTGACAACCATTGCAGAATGGACAGGGGAACATCTGTAGAGACCAGAGAGAAGACAGAAACACATGGACTGACAACATTGCACAATGGACAGGGAAACATCTGTAGAGACCATGGAGAAGACAGAAACACATGGATGACAACATTGCACGATGGACAGGGAAACATCTGTAGAGACCAGAGAGAAGACAGAAAACATGGACTGACAACATTGCACAATGGACAGGGAAACATCTGTAGAGACCAGAGAGAAGACAGAAACACATGGACTGACAACATTGCACAATGGACAGGGAAACATCTGTAGAGCTCGAGGCCTCGGAACACAACGACAGAATTGGGGGAGTCTGGTGAACAGTTCTTCAGTGCGATGCCCCGATGACTTCACACGGACCTAAGAAAAAGCATATTGGTTATACCAAGACGAAATGAAATTACTTTTCTATTTTTAAAAAATTGTTTTTATACAAAAGGTGTGGGTGATTCTAGGACTGAGCCAATTCTTAACATTAAAAAAAAATAGATACACGATTTAATATGTTCTTGAGTGTCAGAAAATAAAATGTTTACGTTTTTTTCTTTCTCAGATGATAAGATATGAACGTTTTTACCTGCCATCAGAACAATATCATCATTACCCAAAATTTTACCTGTCGGTTCTAGTGAGGTATTACAAGCAATATTTGACCTGATAAAACAGATGAAAGAACAACATTGCATTTATTGTATGATTCATTAACAAAATTGCAATTTTTTTTTGCATAATTCATTTCTATAATTTCTAACTGTCTGGGGAGAAAGAGCGTGTGTCTAGCTCTTTTCGGGTACCCGTTGTCCGAGTCTAAGAATATTTTGTTTGTTTCTGAATTCAAGATTTTAAAAAATCGAATAAAAACGATTAGCTTTTGACAACCTACCTTATTCTAAATAAGATAATAAGCCAGCTTCATGGTATGAAGTCAATATATTTGTATGTACCGGACTGTGAAGAGCTAATTTAACAGCTTTACAGTGTATAGCTTGTATTTTATTCAACACGCTGTGCAGGATTAAAAGAAAAAACCCTTCTTGTTCATAAATCAATTTTGATCGGACAAGGCTGGTGACTGTGGTAATAGCGGTTTTTATTGTTCTTGCTTGTATCTTGATCCCATGGTTAAGTATCAATTGCTCTGATTTTTTTTTACTTTCTCCTTGCTGTCATTATCAAACTTCAGTATGAAATTGCCAATATAATTTTTAGTCAAGTTTGTATCCAAAAACTTCGACTTATGAATGTTGTAAAGTCATGCAATACTTGATGTTGTAGTAATGGATTCTCTCTTGAGGGCACATAAGACCGTATGGCGAAAGCTTGGCTGTGTCTGGAGTGGCACTGTCTTCATCTGTCCGTGGGCAGGGGTGGTTGGGTCTGTGGGGTGTGCTCGGCAGCTGGAGGGTGGTGTTTTTCGCCGGTGGGCTCTGCAGTCATGAAATACGGGCTGGTACACCCATGGGGATGCTACTTTAAGGCTGTTATGAGCTGCATCCTGTAGTCTAATTTACCTCTGTTCAGGAGCAGTTATGTCCCTTGATATCTTAATGGAGTGTCCTGTGCGTGCCTGTACCCATCGTCAAACACAGCGCAGGCCTCCAAGGGTGGTACAGGACTGCTCTAAAGGCAGGTGAAGACAGTGTTTCTCTGGGTCCTCCCCAGCACCTTCGGGTGTTTCTTTTTCCTCCTCAGTAATGATGTCGGATTCTCCACGTTGAAAAAAAAAGGTTTCTTAGTGTTCTTTTTTTCTTCTTCTGAATGTGCAAGTCGTATCATTCCATGTACAAGTTTAATGTATTTATCTCTAATTGATGAATATTTTGTGCATGATATATTACCCTCAATTTCTCAGGTTTGCATTTGTCGAGATGAAACAAAAATCGTCTTAATATTATACCATATTTGTGTCGAGAGAGAGAGAGAGGGAGAGAGAGAGATGAGAGAGAGAGAGGAGAGAGAGAGAGAGAGAGAGCACCGCGACTAACACAAAGTGGAGCCGTATTCCCAGTACTGCGCAAAAACTACAAGAAAAAGAGAGTCATTAAGATACGTTTGGCAAAGTCAATCCACACCAGAACAATTCGTTAAAACAACACATACTTCATTCCATTCCACACCTCTCCATCCCCATCTTGTCCCCTGTCCTCTCGCTCCTCCACAAACTCATCAATTCACATGGTGCCGCCAATACATCTATCTATCTATCTATCTATCTATCTCTATCTATATATCAAGACATACGTCACACACACACACACACACACACACACACACACACACACACACACACACACATGTATATAACCGAACCGTTAAAAGCTTAAAAAAGACACACAGGCAGTCTTTGATTTTGTGCCAATGTTTCGGCTGATCATTGTCTTTCTGTGTGTGTGTGTGTGTGTGGGGTGGGGGGGGGGGATGTTTTGCTTACGGGCTTGTATGGTTGATTTCCGTGGACGGTGTGAGGACTTATTATTCATCACTTTTATATACATACACACATATATAATTATATCACAAATAACCGTGCACGCGCGCATGCAAGACGTACGTATGAGACACCCACACCCGCACACGCATATGCACGCAAAACACACACACACACAAGCAAACAAACGTGCGCGCGCGCGCACGCGCGCACACACGCACGCACGCACGCACGCACGCACACACACACACACACACACACACACACACACACACACACACACACACACACACACACGCCACACAACGCGCGAGGGCACAAAAATACACACACGCAAACCCACATATACACAAGCGCTTGCTCACGTACGCACACATACACAACTATGCGCGGGCACACCCAAAACACATCTCACACGCACAGACACACACGCACAGACACACACACACACACACACACACACACACACACAGACAGACAGACAGACAGACAGACAGACAGGACAGACAGACAGACAGACAGACAGACAGACAGACAGACAGACAGACAGACAGACAGACAGACAGACAGACAGACAGACAGACAGACAGACAGACAGACAGACAGACAGACAGACACACACACACACACACACACACACACACACACACACACAACACACACACAGATACACACGCGCGCGCTCTGTCCTCACTGGAAGCCAGTACAGAGTGTTAAGCAGTTCACCGGCACATCACCGGTTGCTCTTGGCTCGAGGCTTGCAGCATGATTTTGAAGCGATTGGACTTCATGAAGTAGAACGAAATTATTGCTAACCTTTTTTTTTTTCTTTAAGCTTATTATCTTATGTGCATTAACTTTTTTCTTTAATGGGCCTGATGTATTATGACTATCTTTTTTTCAGAGGCTTTTTAAAACGATCTTCTGGCATTTTCTAACAACAAATAAAACTCCAGCAATAATTTACGCGAAAAGAAAGATTTCAAATATGTATAAAATTCCTTGTATGTAACAGAAGAATTTGCTTTTAATTAGATAGTCTCATCTTTCTCTCTGAAACTACTGATATGAGAAGTGAGGCTTGACGATAGACTGTTCCCCAAGAATGCCTTTCAGACGCCTGTGCTTTGTCAAAAGATCTCATGACAACAATGCTTCCTAATTTAGCAGCTTACAATGGTAGTTTATAATTATGCTTGATTTCTTTCATATTTTCCACGCGTTGTCTACATTTTTGGATTCGGATGTTTCGAAATGACTAAAGTCAGAAAATAAGACAATTCTGGATTTAGCAACAACTCTGCTACTATGAATTAACGTCAAAATGATGAATGACAAAAAAAGAGAGAAGAATGTGAAAATAATGAATAACTGAAGGGAGATGAGCGTGAAAAGGAAGAAGGATTGTTAATAGAAAAACGTGAAAAACAGGACAGAACGAGAGAATGATGAAAAATCATCTGGACGAATTGATGAAAACGCAAGAATAACGTGTAACGGGCGGGATAAAAACGGAAAGTAGGAGAATACTGAAGGAAGTATGAAAGGAGTAAACGTGAAGGATGAATAATAGACAATTATAAATGACAGGTGAGATAAGATGACATTATATCCTTGAAGGGGAGGCAAGGAGAATGTGAAAATGATGTAGGGTGGACAAGACAGTAGCATGTGACTGACAAAGGGTTTATGAGAGGGAAAAGGCGAGGGCAGCATAATGATATATCACATGAAAGTCAAACAGAGTGAGAACGATTCAGTGATGGACACACTTGCGGAAAATGACACAAGAGAACGACACAAGGTGAAAAGAAGAAAAGATGAAAATGAATAACAGGGGGCCGGAATAGCTCAGTTGGTAGAGCGCCGGACTCGTGATCCTGGGGTTGCGGGTTCGAATTTCGGTATAGGGGGATTTTTCCCTCGGAGTTAACATTGGTTCTGACTCCATTCCCCACACAGTCCTTCGAATGAGACTATAAACCGAGGTTCCGTGTGTGAACGCACGCACAACATCTTGCACACACGTAAAATCCCATCACCAACTTTCGGAAGAGAAGGCCAGTTTGGCCGTTGGTATGGATGACACGTGACACATAGCATGCACCTTCCCCGAAGATGGAGTATGGCTGCCTTAATGGCGGGATAGAAAAGGGTCATACACACAAAACTCCACTGCCTGGCTATACAGGGAGTGTCCGCAGGAGTATCAGCCTGCGTACGCAGAAAGAAAGAAAGAAAAATAACAGGGACGAGACAAGAAAAGAGGAAGAAAGAAAAGAGCGTCAAATTGATGGACTACATAAAAGTAAGACATCGTCAGAGTGATTCAATAAAAAAAAGAAACAGATGAAGTGATGACGAGAATGATGACAGATGGACGCAGTGAGAAAATGAAAACGCGAAATGGACGAGATGAATAAACAAGAACGTGAAAATGATGTAGAATGGACGGGGAAGAACGTGAGAAATTTCAGTGACGAATTGGACTAGAAGTAGCCTATGACAGATGGGATTAGAACAATGAGAAGACGTTAACAGAAAGGATGATTTATGAAGGCCAAGATCAGGAGAACGTAGATATGATGAAGGAATGAAAGAAGGAAGGAACATGCATGCAGACACAATGAGAACAAGAAACCGCGAAGGTTAAAACAAATGACAAGAACGAGAACATGGTGAATGATCAACAGGACCAGAACACGATAAGTATGAAGGGATTGAGAAAAGAGCGCGAGAAAGACGAAAGGGAGACAACAGGGGAACGAAAAGGGGGTGAATAACGAACGGTACAAAAACTAGAGAATGGTGCAAGACAGGAGAAAAGGAGAACGTGAGAAAGATGGAAGAGACAGGGGAGACTAACGTGAAAATGATGAAAAAGTAATGGGAGACTAACGTGTGAGTGATGAGAAGGGCAGTTCGGATGGGACGGCAAGAAACTGAGGATGGCGTATATGACCCCGACTGGAAGAAAACAGGCAAACGCGAAAATGATGAAAGAAAGATGGACGAAAGGAGAACATGAGACGAATAATGATCGAGATGATTAAAGCGTCAGAATCATGAATGAGGGGTGGGATGAAAAGAGAAAATGGTATCTTATAAACGCGAGGTGAAAAGAAGAGTGTGAGAATGATAAATGATGATATGACAGGTGATGGACAGAATTGTGGATGGGAAAATAACATGAGAACGACGAAGGACGGGATAAGAAGGACAGGAAGAGAGGAGCGTGAGACCAATGGATTACTGAACACCGACAGAGTTGAAATGGTGCAGTGATGGCCAGAATAAAACAAAGGAAACAAGGGGATGATACGCGTTTGCAAACAGAGAAAAGAAGGTGAGAATGATGAATGCGAAACTGAGTGTATGAAGGGAGATAAGAAGGAAGAACGTGGGAATCCTGGAGAACATGGAAATCGGACATCGTCATCAGAGTCAACCAAGGATGAATGGAACGAGAAGGAAACGAGAGAAAAACGAATGCTGGACAGGATCAGAAAAGACGAAGAAGAGAATGACGAATGACTGACGAAATTTGAGAGGAGAAAGTGGGAACGGTGAATGACGAATGACAGACGAAATTTAAGAGAAAGTGGGAACGGTGAATGACGAATGACTGACGAAATTTAAGAGAAAGTGGGAACGGTGAATGACGAATGACTGACGAAATTTGAGAAGAGAAAGTGGGAACGGTGAATGACGAATGACTGACGAAATTTGAGAGGAGAAAGTGGGAACGGTGAATGACGAATGACTGACGAAATTTGAGAGGAGAAAGTGGGAACGGTGAATGACGAATGACTGACGAAATTTGAGAGGAGAAAGTGGGAACGGTGAATGACGAATGACTGACGAAATTTGAGAGGAGAAAGTGGGAACGGTGAATGACGAATGACTGACGAAATTTGAGAGGAGAAAGTGGGAACGGTGAATGACGAATGACTGACGAAATTTGAGAGGAGAAAGTGGGAACGGTGAATGACGAATGACTGACGAAATTTGAGAGGAGAAAGTGGGAACGGTGAATGACGAATGACTGACGAAATTTGAGAGGAGAAAGTGGGAACGGTGAATGACGAATGACTGACGAAATTTGAGAGGAGAAAGTGGGAACGGTGAATGACGAATGACTGACGAAATTTGAGAGGAGAAAGTGGGAACGGTGAATGACGAATGACTGACGAAATTTGACAGGAGAAAGTGGGAACGGTGAATGACGAATGACTGACGAAATTTGACAGGAGAAAGTGGGAACGGTGAATGACGAATGACTGACGAAATTTGACAGGAGAAAGTGGGAACGGTGAATGACGAATGACTGACGAAATTTGAGAGGAGAAAGTGGGAACGGTGAATGACGAATGACTGACGAAATTTGAGAGGAGAAAGTGGGAACGGTGAATGACGAATGACTGACGAAATTTGAGAGGAGAAAGTGGGAACGGTGAATGACGAATGACTGACGAAATTTGAGAGGAGAAAGTGGGAACGGTGAATGACGAATGACTGACGAAATTTGAGAGGAGAAAGTGGGAACGGTGAATGACGAATGACTGACGAAATTTGAGAGGAGAAAGTGGGAACGGTGAATGACGAATGACTGACGAAATTTGAGAGGAGAAAGTGGGAACGGTGAATGACGAATGACTGACGAAATTTGAGAGGAGAAAGTGGGAACGGTGAATGACGAATGACTGACGAAATTTGAGAGGAGAAAGTGGGAACGGTGAATGACGAATGACTGACGAAATTTGAGAGGAGAAAGTGGGAACGGTGAATGACGAATGACTGACGAAATTTGAGAGGAGAAAGTGGGAACGGTGAATGACGAATGACTGACGAAATTTGAGAGGAGAAAGTGGGAACGGTGAATGACGAATGACTGACGAAATTTGAGAGGAGAAAGTGGGAACGGTGAATGACGAATGACTGACGAAATTTGAGAGGAGAAAGTGGGAACGGTGAATGACGAATGACTGACGAAATTTGAGAGGAGAAAGTGGGAACGGTGAATGACGAATGACTGACGAAATTTGAGAGGAGAAAGTGGGAACGGTGAATGACGAACGTGATGAAGAGGATGACGCGAAAATGATGAATGTTGGATTTGCGGGAAAGTTGTGAATGATGAATATCGGACCGGAAAAAACATGAAAATAAAGCATTTTGGAGAGGGAGGAAACGTGAGAATGACGAATGTTGGTCGGGGAAAAACGTAAGAATAATGAATGTTTGACCAAGATAATTGCGAGAATAATGAATAATTGAGCAAATGGTGAAAACGACTAATGTCGGATGGGGGATACGGTGAAAATGATAAATGGACCAAGGCAAACGTGAGAATGAAACATTCTGGAGTGGCGGAAAACAGGACAATGATGAATGTTGGAGTGGGGGCAATATAAGAATGATGAATGTTGGAGTGGGGGGCAATATAAGAATGATGAATGTTGGAGTGGGGGCAATATAAGAATGATGAATGTTGGAGTGGGGGCAATATAAGAATGATGAATGTTGGAGTGGGGGAAAACATGAATGGTGAACAGGGGGTGGTGGTGGTGGTGGAGGGGTGAAGGTGGGGAGTGGGGGTGGGGGGGGGGGGGGTGGACGTGACAATGAATAATGGTGGACTGAGAAACACGCAAAAATTACGATAATTGGACTGCACGAAAAGGTGAGAAGGATGAATGAAGGAAAGTTGGACCAGGGGAAAAGGAAAGATGATGAATGTTGGACTCGGGTGACTTGAGAAGGGGGGGGGGGGGGGGGGGGGGGGACGCGAGAATATTGAATGCTTGACGGGAGGAAACTGACAGAATGATGAATGTTGGACTGGGCTGGGGAAGGGGGGGGGGGGGGAAGGAGAAGAACGTAGTAAAGATGAATAATGGACGGAACAGTGGTGCCACGCTGATGAACGACTGAGGGAGGAGGACAGCAAAGGACAGAGAGCAACGTCAAAATGATGAACACAGGATAGCCACAGAGTAGGAGTGGGCACAGTCAGCACAGAATGATGAACACAGGATAGCCACAGAGTAGGAGTGGGCACAGTCAGCACAGAGTGATGAACACAGGATAGCCACAGAGTAGGAGTGGGCACAGTCAGCACAGAATGATGAAAACAGGACAGCCACAGAGTAGTAGTGGGCACAGTCAGCACAGAGTGATGAAAACAGGACAGCCACAGAGTAGGGAGTGGGCACAGTCAGCACAGAATGATGAACACAGGATAGCCACAGAGTAGGAGTGGGCACAGTCAGCACAGAGTGATGAACACAGGATAGCCACAGAGTAGGAGTGGGCACAGTCAGCACAGAATGATGAACACAGGACAGCCACAGAGTAGGAGTGGGCACAGTCAGCACAGAATGATGAACACAGGATAGCCACAGAGCAGGAGTGGGCACAGTCAGCACAGAATGATGAACACAGGATAGCCACAGAGTAGGAGTGGGCACAGTCAGCACAGAGTGATGAAAACAGGACAGCCACAGAGTAGTAGTGGGCACAGTCAGCACAGAGTGATGAAAACAGGATAGCCACAGAGTAGGAGTGGGCACAGTCAGCACAGAGTGATGAAAACAGGACAGCCACAGAGTAGTAGTGGGCACAGTCAGCACAGAGTGATGAAAACAGGACAGCCACAGAGTAGGAGTGGGCACAGTCAGCACAGAATGATGAAACACAGGACAGCCACAGAGTAGTAGTGGGCACAGTCAGCACAGAATGATGAACACAGGACAGCCACAGAGTAGTAGTGGGCACAGTCAGCACAGAGTGATGAAAACAGGACAGCCACAGAGTAGGAGTGGGCACAGTCAGCACAGAATGATGAACACAGGACAGCCACAGAGTAGTAGTGGGCACAGTCAGCACAGAATGATGAACACAGGACAGCGACAGAGTAGTAGTGGGCACAGTCAGCACAGAGTGATGAAACACAGGACAGCCACAGAGTAGTAGTGGGCACAGTCAGCACAGAGTGATGAAAACAGGACAGCCACAGAGTAGTAGTGGGCACAATCAGCACAGAATGATGAAAACAGGACAGCCACAGAGTAGTAGTGGGCACAGTCAGCACAGAATGATGAAAACAGGACAGCCACAGAGTAGTAGTGGGCACAGTCAGCACAGAATGAAACGAACTGAGAGGACGGGAATGTGAAGATAATGAATGGTTTACGCAATGAGTCGTAGAGGACATAAAAATGCTGAGTATAAGATGGGAGCAGAACATGACAATAGTAAATGAAGAACAAGATGAGAAGAGAGAACATGAGAATGGTAATATAGAGATTGAGATGGAACGGTAAACTGTGGAACGTAAGAAGGATGAATGATGGACAAGTGAAGAAGAGAAGAACGAAGATCAATAGATTGTGAGGAGAAGACAACGTGAGACTTGTGAATGATTGATGAGAGAAGACATGCAAATGATTATGATGGGGGGGACAGGAAGGGGAGAAGTGGATGGAATTGAATATGGTACGTCCATCCTGTTGTTCAATGCCGCCTGAAAGGAAGTAAAGGGGTAGCGATGGAAATGACTGTCATTAGAGCGTAGCAGTGCAGACTACTAGGCCAGCAGTATACAAAAGGATCTGTTTGTTGCAGAGAAGAATAAGAGGGAGGGGAGACTGCAGGACTTCAAAGGTTGAGTGTTTGGAAAAGACCTGATATAACATAAGAGAACTGGGAATATGGAAACATGAATAATGTACAACAGTGGGTATGGGCGGTAATGGAAGGGTTAAAGAATTAAAAGCTGGGGGTGGGGGTGGAAGGTGAAGGGCCTCAGGTTCAAATCCATGAAATATCAAGAGAAGACAACTGCAGTGGGAAAATGATAAACTGCCACTGGACGAAGATGGAAACAGGCGGTGGTTTGTCCGACCCTTTCAGTATGTGCACAACATGTAGATACCACAAAGTGAAGGGTCTCTGGAGAACATCAAGGAGTGAACTTGGAAAGTAGGGAGCGGAGAATAAACTGGACTGGAAAGTACAAAACCCTGTTGTGAAAGAATGCAAGTTAGAAGCACATGAAAGGAAGTAAAGAAAAAGGTGTTGTGATGAGCATAAAAAATCCTCTGTGAATAGGAATTGGGGAAAAAGTGGAATATCTATAGAGTCATGCGACATCTATCTGAACTGTGTATTTTGAGTGGTCAGACGTAAACCATATCAGGGCCGTAAACATGAATATAACAATGTCAGTAACTATCAGTCACCACACTGAGAATCAAAAGACGCATAGATCAACATTTAAAAAAAGACCAAGGTTTCTTTAATCAACGTGATTCAACATAGTTGCCTCAGGAACCCCACCCCCACCTTTTCCATTAACACCCACACCCACCCCATTAATACCCACACCCACCCATAAAATAGTAAGCTCAGGGTAAAGCACCCAGGCCGTTGTAAGACGACTGTACGTATTGATGTATTGATGTTCTGATGGTGTCGGTGTAGTGTTGAACAAACCCTCTGCCACCCCTCTCTTCCCCTCCATCCCCCACCCCGCCCTCCGACCGGTCTTCCTGTTGCGGTTATCACGTCTGCCCTTCCACCTTGGTGAGTGTCGACGTCTGCCCTTCCACCTTGGTGAGTGTCGACGTCTGCCCTTCCACCTTGGTGAGTGTCGACGTCTGCCCTTCCACCTTGGTGAGTGTCGACGTCTGCCCTTCCACCTTGGTGAGTGTCGACGTCTGCCCTACCACCTTGGTGAGTGTCGACGTCTGCCCTACCACCTTGGTGAGTGTGGACGTCTGCCCTACCACCTTGGTGAGTGTCGACGTCTGCCCTTCCACCTTGGTGAGTGTTGACGTCTGCCCTACCACCTTGGTGAGTGTCGACGTCTGCCCTACCATCTTGGTGAGTGTGGACGTCCTGCCCTACCACCTTGGTGAGTGTCGACGTCTGCCCTACCACCTTGGTGAGTGTCGACGTCTGCCCTACCATCTTGGTGAGTGTCGATGTCTGCCCTACCATCTTGGTGAGTGTCGACGCTCAACCTGAACATGACCTCACACCGAACCTGGCTAGGGTGTCCCTTCTCTGCACCGGGTCTATACTGAATCAGCTTTAGTACTTGTTTGACGGATGCACACGAAATCTCAGCGACGGAATGTTGTTGGATGCTACCAATGGTATCACAGAATAAATCGCAGCAAAGATGCACTGTTGAATACTATAAGTAGTATCACAAGCAAAGTGTTTCACAGAACGGCCACGAAATAACTTTGAGCTGCAATATTGTTACAGTCAGAAAGTGTGAACAACATACAACCTGGAGAACTCAGAAACACAGGCTAACTCAGCCAGATGCAGAAACATGGTCACTGCAAAAGAAAGGAAAACGTACGGTGTTGACTGCCTCCGGACAGGACACGGTGAATCAGGGGCACCTATATGGCAGCCTGTTTGTTGACCTATAGTGCTGGGAGTTAAACGGTGAGTCAGGGGCACCTGTATGGCAGCCTGTTTGTTGACCTATAGTGCTGGGAGTTAAACGGTGAGTCAGGGGGCACCTGTATGGCAGCCTGTTTGTTGACCTGTAGTACGGGGAGCTAAAGGGAAGTTAACCCTAAAGCAAAAATGTCTGTCAAGAAGTGAACATAGCACGTAGAACGTACAACGGAGAAAACGGTCAGGACATGCGCGCGCGTGCGTGCGTGCGTGCGTGCGTGCGTGCGCGCGCGCGCGCGTGTGTGTGTGTGTGTGTGTGTGTGTGTGTGTGTGTGTGTGCGTGAGAGAGAGAGAGAGACAGAGAGAGAGAGAGAGAGAGAGAGAGACAGAGACAGAGACAGAGACAGAGAGAGAGAGAGAGAGAGAGAGATGAATCTCAGTTTAAGAGGAAAGCGTCTTTTAC
>CM031621.1:38290911-38343411 GCA_018398815.1 Conus ventricosus
GAGGAAGTGAAAAGTTTTTTAACCCAAAAATAACGAAAGTACAATGTTCGATTGAGGGCAGTCCTAACCAAATCTATGCTAGCGGGCTTAAACCTTATCAGCATTTTGATGAAATAAGAAAACTGTTTGGAGGCGGGAGGTGTAGAAATCCAACAGTTGACCTTGTGTCTAAAGATTTACATCTTCACAATGTTAGGCTTGATGATTATTTAACAACAAAATACGGTTTATGGATTGACCTAAGGTCAACAGAGGATAATCAGTTGCATGGAAGCGGGAGAACTGTGAGAGACGTAATAAACATTCAAATTGATAAAGAAGAAGAAGCTGATAAACCGCTTAGTGTACATTTGTTTTTAATATATGATGCGCAGCTGAATATTGAAGCTAACAGATTAGAAACTGTAGTATACTAAATTATTTTTTCATTTTATAAAAAGCATGTCCGTTCAGGTTTATCCAAATGTGCCTACAGCGCCGCCAAAAGAAGAGATAGTAGAAAGCCCTAATATAAAAACCTTCAGATTAACCAACATTACGCAAATGCAGCAAGTACTAGAGCAAGACCTTTCAAAATACAGCAAAACCAAACGAAGGTATTCTGCTGCCTTTAATGCTGTTACATATGTTAATACTGGAGCATCAACTATAAGTGCTCTATCAGCAGGAACGAGTGTTGGTCTCTTAGCAACGGGCATAGGCGCACCCGCAGCTTTACCTCTAGGAGGTTTGTCTTTAGCTCTCGGTCTGTGTTCATTAGCTGTAAGTGCGGCTGGCAAAAAATTAAAAACTAAACTCCAAAAGCACACAGCTATGGTTCAACTAATAACAGCTAAACTTAGCTCGTTTAAACTGACAATAAATAAAGCGCTAGCTGACTCAAACATCACGGATGAAGAATTTAATCGTTTACAGGCCGATTTTGATGACTACAAAAGACAAAAGTTTGATCTTCAAAGAAAGGCGAGGACAAGTTTTTCTCAACAGCCAGACCCGAGCAGATAAAAAAGGAATGCTTAAAAAAAGTAAACGAGACATTAAACTCTGTTCTAAACAGCTCACATTAACAACACCAAAAGGTGTTTATACTTTAGTTTATGAGTCCAAGCGCAAAAAGACCGTCGATATTGATTCTGATTAAGCCGTTGTATTTTTTTTAATTTAAATAAATATGTTGGCTTAGAAAAGAAAGACAGCATGGCTAAGATATATGAAGGACAAGACGAATTTTTTGAAGGAATGCTCGAGAGAGAGCGTTTATCAAGAGCACTGAATGATATTGATTTAGAAGTCATTGACCCAACAAACGTACAGGCAAGCGTTGTTCATGCTATTTCTCAAGTTCCAGGCAAACTAACAATAGACCCGCCAGTTAAAGTAATGTTAGCTGTTTTAATCGACTATGTAACAATAAATGAAGAAAATCTAGAAGTCTGGGTCTCAACTAAACAGCAGACTATTCTTTCTCATAATGACTTAACACCGGGTTGGGCAGACGAACTGCTTACACAGTTTGACGCTGCCGCTGAAGAAGCTAAAATGAGAGGCTCTGGTTGGTCAGAGGGCGAAGTCTTATAGATTAGATTACAACATGCTAAGTATGCGCCGATTGTAGGCAAGGCATACATTCCGCACCATACGGATTGGGGTTTTAAAGAGAGCAGTTTTTAAACATAAAAATTCAGACAACAAATGTTTCATGTGGTGAGTTACTTGCCCAAATTCTGCCCCAACATGTCCGCGAACACGCAGAAAGAGGACTACTATCGTCAATACGCCAAAGATCTTAACTACAAATGGAATATCCTTTCCTGTTTAGTGTAGACCAAATTGAACAGTTTGAAGAAACAAAACAACCCACATAACTGTTAATGTATACACAATGGTATGAGGAAACAATTTGGCGCCAATTAAAGTGTCCAAGAACAGATCCAACAATGGGCGAACCAGCCAAAAGTCATGTGGACTTACTTCCGAATGTTTTCGCCAGCAGGCTGCCCCATTAGCACATTGATACGCACAGATGAGCAATTATTGCGCATACTACAAAAAAACAACTAACATACAAGAATCAGCAGAAATGTTTAACAAGAATTCCCCATCTGTGCAAGCCGCGAGTGAACATAAAAAACATTGTAAACGATCTTGTAGACCTGTAAGACAACTAACTACCCCACGCCAGGAGCTAAGTTAGTTATAAAGAACTGGAAACGGCTGCAAAAACAAGTCCATACGTAGTTTTACGCAGATTCGAGTCGCTTATTGTTTCCTTATGAAAGGGCCAGCACCCACAAAAACATTCGAAAAAACAGTCTTCATGAGTAATCATCAGATTTGTTCATTTGCCTTCAATATGTTAGGTCGGAAGGCGTTTTTATTCAGAGCCAGATTATATAGAGGACCAGATGCTGCAGAAACATTCTTTAAAACGCATGCAGCAAGTGCGTAACGCCTGTTCAAATAATCTAAATTATCAGAAATCATAATGCGCCTGAAGACCAACAACAGATATGACTCAGCCACGCATTGTTGATTTTGGCCGGTTAGAGCTAACGCCCAAGTGAAAACCCCCAGTAAGAGACCAAAGATCACATGTAGCGGAAAGATTCAGAGGAGCTGCGCATAACAAAAGGCTTCTCAACTAAAGTTTGATCCAAAGACATGGAAGACTGCCTGTAATTCTTCACAACTTGCGAGGTTATGACATCTCACCGTATAATGCAAGCAGTAGACCACGCCTTCAGGAAGCATCAATCCCAGACATCAGAAAAGCACAAGTGGTTTTCACTTTAAAATAACATGTCTTTTCTACGACTCTATGCAACACATGATGTGCTTCTTTAGAGGTACACTGGCTATGTCCTTAAAGTCCTGCCAATAACGGAAGAATAATTTGACTCAACTCTTGTAGAAAAGGGCGTTAACCCTTAATAGTACATGAACAGTTGGAAAGGTTTGATTAAGATACACTCCCCCTAAAGGCCGTTCTTTTCTATCTTAGAGGAAAGGACATCAGCGACACACCGAATTACAGCATTCTCAATGCTGCAAAAGTTAAGTATAGTAAAACGATGGGAGACTATTACATGACTCCTATTTAATGGCAGTATGTATGTTTGTTTGGCGGACTTCTTGAAATTCTAGTAAAGACCCTGCATGAAACAATACAGTTTGGATCCCTGCGCAATAATATGTTCTGCGCCCTTGGGATGAGCTGGGACGCTTTCTTAAATATACTGGAGTAAAGATTGAATAATTTGTCCAGATTTAACCAATGATTCAGATGATATGAAACGGATTGCGGTGGAATTAGTATGGCTCGCATCATTACGTAAGCAAAAACAAATACATGACGACTATAATCCGAAGTAAAAGGTTCTAACTATCTCATTATTTAGATGCAAACAATCTGAATGGTTGGCTATAGGCGCAATCACTTCCATTACGTAACTTCAAGATGTATCACAGGTACTAATAATATTCAAAGCATAAATGGTTGAACATTTTAAACGCCTGATCACAGCGTGGCTTCATTCTAGAAGTTTGAACTTAGAAAATCCATCATGAACTCCAAGACCTGCATAATGACTAACATTAGCATCAGAAAGTCTAAAGATGGAACCAAGAGAGCCACCTAAACGTTTGTGCCTAATCTCGCGGCAAAAAAAATTATGTCTGCCATTACAGACTTCTACAATAATTTATTATAAGACAATGGTATTGAAGTTAACCAGCTGTTTCATCGCATACTGCTTTCCGATCAAGAACAGTTATCATTGCAAACCATACATCATTAGAACACTGATCTCAGAACCAATCCACAATGCTCAAAAAAAGACTTTTTCAAGTTGATGAACAACAAGCTGTTTTGAAAGACTATGAGAATCCGTCACAAGGCCGTAAAGATGTTAGATTGGTCACCAAGAAATGAAGCATTAACTGACTTCAAAACCTAATTATCATGACTATAGAAGATTCATGATTCAGCTTATTGGCATAATGATGAAGAAAAAGAAAGTCAAATTGGACAAACCTGATTTATTGGGTTTACTGTTTTAGATATTTCAATAGCTTTTGATGTAAGAGTATCTTTATGACCACTTTAAGCCCTCGTATCCTGAGTCCATAGTACTTTACACAGATAACAGATAGTTTTGATATAGAATCCCTACTGAAGACATCAATAAAGTCATGGAAACCGAAGTGCTAAAGGGCATTCAGGATGGTACGACACATCTGATACCCCAAAGATTCGTGCCTTGCATTCAATAGTAATAAGAAGGTATTAGGAAAGATGAAGGATGAATTCTCTGTAAAGGGACAAGGAGTATGGTGGGTTAAGATCGACAATGTACAGTATTTCGAGCCGGAGAAAATCATTAAGAAAGCAAGGAATACTCGCAAGCGTGTGCAGTCAAACATATCACATGACAAACGTACAAAGAAGCAATGTTTGGCATAAAGACTTTTCACATGACAACGTAAAACTGCGATCTAATCTACATGAGATCAACACAACAGTTGTAACAAAGAAGTCATTAATAGAACAAACCACAAAACGGGTGATGTTAATCCAGAAGTTTTCATATGCAATTGGGCACTGGAGAACCGTAAATAATAAAAGCGGACACTGTGTCTGCGGAATTATCTGCAGTTCTTCTATCACAAAATGATCTTTGAGGAGCTGTTGTTTTGTTTTGTCGTTTCTCGTAAATAATACACGGGCTATTCATTTTTACAATTTCTTTTTATTCGTACGGGTCAACACACCAAATTGGATCGTTCCCTGATGCGAGTGTCCCCGATTCTGCTTCCCCGGTAAATAAAGGTACTTCTGTCAATCCAATGGTAATAGTTTGCTGATGAAGACTCTTCTCCTTTCAGCAACATTTATTGTTATTCTATTGATTGCTTGTACATGGCTTTAGCCCTTTTAAATTCTCATTATTCATTGCGCGCAAAACTGAGGGCAGGTCTCTAAACCATTCTGTGTTGCAGAATTGTCAATAAGCTCTCTGTGATACTGGTAGAAAAAAGTCTTTCGGCTAACTGTTTGTTAAAGTTATCAACTAAAGCCTGTGATCTGGAACTCCCTGAATGCCTCTTCTAAATAGAACTCTTGTGTTTAACAATAATTGATTCACTTGGCCTTTAAATTCTTTCCGCCTCATCAAACTGAATCATGCGAGGTAAGTTAGCAGGCCTCGCTGGTATATCAGCTTTATTCGCAAGCAACATCAGGAAGCACTCTTTTGTGTTTAATGGTTTCTGCATCTTTTGTATCTTGAAGCCATGTCAATGACGGTGGAGAGCGTACTTAAATACTTTTCGTCTAATTCCAATCAAGGTACATAAAAAAGGTCCATTTGATGGGTGTCGATCGGTATTGTGATCACAAAGTGTTTCTCTGTATTCGCCTAGGCGCAGTAAATAATTTGCAAATCGTCTTTTTTAGAAAAACCAGTCTTTTTGCTGTTTGTTCACTGACATCCCAGCTGCTTTCGCTTAGCTTTATTGATTGCTGTGATCCCCTTCCAAAAATCCATTTGAGGCGAATAATAGATTTGTCATTTTTTATTCAAGCCATATTATGCTCAACAAAATACAACGACGGGCCATACCAAAGCATAAACCGATTTCTTGCATCTTTTGTTTTTCTGATGATGATAAATGCCGCTATAATTTTGGTTGGGTAATGTCTCGATTGGTTTGCCCTGTTACAAGGGATAATATTCTTTATTGCATTGATCAACATCATTAAATGTGTAAGCTGCATGTCCCTGTTTTTTCAGTGTGTTATAATAAAAATCTAACTGCTTCAATTCTCTGCTTTCATAGTCGATCTGCGCATCAGTTGCTCCACAGCTTTGGTTATGTCTTGTCTCCGTCACCTTTCATCTACGCAGCAGGTTACTAAAAGCTAATTACTTCCACTAAAAGCGAGCGCATTAACCACAGGCGCCGCCTATCATCATTACGTAGTGAAGCCATTTTTTATAAATGTTATTTTTTTCTACATAATTATATTGGGTCCGTAATTATTCCCAGCTTAACTAGAAAATCTTTCGTGGCAAACGAAATCTGCAACTGATAGCAATCTACTTTGCTGAATCCTCAAAGTCTAGTTTGCCAAGATCTGCTGGTTTAATTCTTAACAAGCTTTTACCAGCATTGAGTATCCTACACTTAGGCCTCCCAATAACAGCAGAATGGTATACAAGAGTTAGCAACAGTTTTTTCGGTGCTCATTTTAATAAAATAAAATAATTATAAGTATTAAAAAACCTGAATACATGTGATTATCCTACTACAGCTAACAAAGGCGGCCAAACCTTCCTGAACATATGAATGACCAAGTTTGATGATCAAGCTATTATGCCCAAAAAGTAAGGCTGTATTCTTTGGCAGCATGTTGAAAACAAAACCAGTTCCCTCGAACTTAATTCACATTGAACAGATTCAACAGATGTCGCCACAAGACATTTTAAAGATATCATACCAGGTATTAAGCGCTGCTGTTGTCCCTAGAATGGTGAAAAGCGTTGGCAATACGGTATCATTATATTGAACACTAAACTAGTCAGTAGATTATGCTTCCCCTTGAGTCTGAACAAGATCTTACGTATGATTTAACGCAAGATCCAGTTTTAACAAAGTCATTAGAGTACACTAGGGTGGGATCTATACTACAAATTTGGAACATTGTTATCGCCAGTAATCAGGGATTAATTACTTTTAATCATATAGATGTATGTTTCCCTTCAAAAATGAAACGAGCTGAAAATCAGCAGAATCAGAAAGACACGAATCAGGTGGAGAACAGTAACCAAGCCAGAAAATCAGCAGAAAACGCTGAATCAGGTGGAGACCATTAAAAATCCTCGGGCGTGTGAAGCATGAAAAAAAAATAGCAGAGTGGAACAACAAAAAAAATTAATGTTACAGATATTACTCATCATGAAACATAACGCACCGCCAACGTACGCCAAAAAGTTGATTCAAAGCCAGCTATAAAAACTCCATGTGATACAAGGCGCCCAAAGTCTTCATGGTAGAATTTGAAACATAAAACTGTTGCCATTTTGGCGCCCTTGCGCTGCTGGGGTCTGTATTACGGATAAAAAAATATATAAACAACGCTCGCAAAAACAAGAGCCCAAACATCTCACACCGCTAATACAGAAGCCCTAACACAACTGCACCCAACAAAAACCGCCAATAACAAAAGCATCATTTTGATCCATTTATAATGGAATAAAATTTTAAAGAACATAATTTATACTTTTTTTATTATAAAAATAGATCATGGCGTATTATAAAAAGATAAAGTCAATAAATAAAGACATATCTATAAAAAGACATTTCCAAGACCCAAATTAATCAATCGGTTGCTTCGATGTAATACCTTCCTTAAGATCTAAGCCAGAACGCAGAGCAAGACATCCTCAACATGACAACGTTTTTTGAGCGTGTGTTTACTATATTAGACATCTACTAATTTAATATAAAAACTTAGCTTAGTATTTATTATTGATAATTATAAGGATAACTTAATAAAACTTGTTGTACTTAAAGATTGACTAATCAAGAACTTATTAAGAACTTGATCAAGAACTTAATAAAAACTAATCAAGAACTTATAAATAACTATGAAGTAACTTAATTAAAAACTTTAATTACGAACTTGTGGTGACATGGGGGTGTAGATTGTGTGGTTACACAGTGGGTTGGGTGGAAGACGTGCGTGCGTGGGTGGGGGTGGGAGGTACTTGCGTGCTTGGGGCGGGGAGTTTGTGGAGACTGGTGGCGGGTATGCGTGGTTGAGTGGTGGGAGGACGTGCGTGCCGATGGGCGGGGGTGGGGTACGTGCGTGCCGTGGGGTGGGGGTGGGTGGCACGTTCGTGCGTGGTTGGGGTGGGGGGACGTGCTTTGTGTGCGGCAGCCAAAAAAGTTGAAGCAGGAACGTTGAAAGGCGAAATCAGTGAAGCCAGTAATCACATCAATATAACCAAAGTCATGAAGTGCTTGGTGCAAATTCAAGCAGTCAACACTAAACAACCTCACAACGACCGCTCGCTTCCAGGAGCGTATCTAAAAATAGATCTTACGAAATTGGAAGGCCCTGCAGCGCTTTCTATGTCATCATGCGAGCTCGTCCTGATAGACCCATTATTGCTTTGGTGCTTTTCTAGCCGGACTCAATGCTGCAAAATGCCAGCCAGCGTGAGCGGTATCTAAAAATAATCTACGTCATTGTAGCCGCTTGCAACTTGCTTAGCAGAGTTTACAGCTAAATATGGCGGCTCTAAACGCCAGTAGTAGAACATCCTTCATTGTATATTTGAAGCATTTAAAGAAGATATGTGCTGGCCCACACACTACTCCTCTCCAACTGTAATGTACTAATGTCTGCCTCACCCTATTCTAGATTGTTTTTCCATAACATTCCGAATCGCCATTCAGTTGCATAATGCACACTTAAAGGCATAAGCAACTGTTAGAATTAAAAATAGTAGAAAAGTATACACATCTTTAATACAAGATCAGCTTCACATGAACACTGAATCTGTAGTTACAATCACATCAAGTCTAATACAAACTGATAACATTTTTTTTACTTGAGAACATGCAAAAATGTTTTCAAATATAAGTTTTTAGCATCCGAATCATACCTTGTTACCACCGCCTTAAGAAATGAACGCCATGTTTTTTAAACATGCGGCTAACATTCTCAAGCCAGCTCCAACAAATCAACGCGTGATGGTTTGTATTTGCTTCGGGCAACTTTTCCACAATGCAGCGCCTTATATTAGATAAGGAACCATCTCATCAATAGGCAAACACATTAAAACTAGCTACAATCTTGTTTCCTTTCTTGAAACCAACAAACCATAAGAAGCCGTTCATTACCGAAAGCCAGATTAGTTTCACTTTTTTTTTTCGTTTTCTAAAAAACATCTCTCCCGGTTCACAACATGCATTTAAGTAAAACTTATTGCCCACGAAAAACAAACCAGTATCTTCAGTAACGTTTAAGCCATTTTAAAAATAACACAAGTAAAACACAGTGGTCACAACAGAGGCAAACAAACACAAGCCTTCTTGTTCAATAGTTCCAAGCAACAATGGCGACCCCAGTCGTGTCCACGCGACAGCCCTCGATTCGGTGTGTACTACGTGGCAATCATTTTCTGATGACAATGGATGCAACCCAGCCGAGTGTGCTTCGTTTACACATCGCAGGCTAGGTGCAAACATCCTGCTAGCCGTAAAATATTAGTATCAGGTTTCAGCCCCGTGTACAAAGATTGCGGATTTTATGTCATTTAATGAGAGAGAGAAGAGTGTGTGTGGTGTGTGTGTGTGTGTGTGTGTCAGTCTGCCCGCCTATCTGTCTTGTTCTGTCCTGTCTCTCTCTGGCTCTCTTCTTTCCCTGTCTGTCTGTCTGTCTGGCCGTGATTCTCTCTCTCTCTCTCTTCTTCCCGCCACAGGAAAAGGCGGCTTTAGCCACTTTCGCCCAAAAACTCGGTAGGAGAAGCAATGGGGTTGAACAGACATTTATCTGTCTCTATGTCCCTTTGCTGTGTTCGTGTACCGTCCCTAGGGTGGCTTGTGGTGCAGTGCACCTTGGTGTGGTTCAGCTCAACTTCGGTTTGCTTTCTCTCTCTCTTCTCTCTAATTCCATCCACCGCCCGTGCTATTCATCCTGCAGTTCACGGTGGCCGGTAACCTTTCTCTCGAAACTTACTGTCTCATCGGCCCTCACCGCCTGTCTTTTTAACCTGTCGCACGTGCTTCATTCTTTTAGTTTGAAGTTATGCTCACTCTGTGACGCAGCATGGGCATGTTGCCGCCATGTTCTGGAGGGAGGTTAGCACTTCACTCGATCGGAAGAAGTCTCTGGGGGCGCCTGCTCCAGTCCTGATCTTTACCTTAATCGTTCGAGAGTACTGTCATCGCTTTCAAAACCTGCAGTCCGGCCTGTTGGAGAGGACACCAATCTTCTGTTTCCATGCATCTTAGCCTCTGTCCCTCTCGACTGACAGAGGGTAGAGAGAGACCTTTGACCCCGCCCTTCGGGTCACCCACGTGTAAAGCTGGTAAGCATCACACTATTACGTGACTGTTTGTTTTGATTTGTGTTGTTAGCCGATACATCTTTCTCTGTTTGCGCATTTTTCTTTTGTTTTTCGGGGAAATTGTAAAGAGAAATATTGTGTGAGAACCTTTTCTCTGGTTAATTCATCTTTTAACCTTGGCCATTTCTAAATTATTCCAAAATTCTTTCTTCCTGAATATCATCTGGGTGATTCGGTAGTCGGTGGGGAAGGGAAGAGAAGCCTGGTGATTCAGGTTGAACATGCTTGGTCCGCTCGTCCGCCCCTGTCACATATACGCCGTACCTCGTTAACTTTCGGCCAACCCCACCCATCCTTCTGTTGTGTGTGACAAAGGAAGAACGAGTTTTTATGTCGCGAGCGTTGCGTACGCATGATTTGTCGTATGTGGATGCGGTGGTTGGAGATTTTGTTGTGTTTTGAAATGTGGCTATAAAATTGACAATTAAACCCATTGAATGATTATTTGCAAATTTGGTGACAGTTTATTAAGCGATGGACGCTGTGTTGGTTTTTTTTTTTTTCTAAGAAGGAAAAAATGTAAACGTGAGGATGAGAGAATGGTGAAGATAATTAAATTTGTTTTTATAACCTGTTGAATGAATGCATCTGTACTGCATCGGTGAGAAGACTTGATTCGATGGGTTTACTGTGTTATGCTCAGGTCTGTGTTGAGCTGGGATTATGGGGGCATTTAATAGACTTCCCCTCGCCCATCATGCGAGTGGCTGTTAAGATTTGACAGCATGGTCAGACTGTACTGACGCGGGGTTCCAGTACCCTTCTTCCTTCCTCCTTCCTTCTTCTTTTCCTCCTCTCCGACTCTCCTCCCAGCTACGTCCTCCCCCCTCCCGGGGCTTCGCCTGGAGCACGAACTGGATGGTGCCACGTGCTGGTCGAGGCCACGTTCTGGCTGAGACCACGGACGGGATGGTGCCACGCGCTGGTCGAGGCCACGCCTTGGTCGGGACCGAGGACGGCTAGAGGAGCCCGCCGTCTTGACTGGCCGGCCTGGACCCCCGTCCAGGACCTCCAGTAACAGCTACGTCCCCCCCCCCCCCCCCCCCCCCCCCCCCCCCCCCCCCCCCCCCCCCCCCGGGACACGCTCTTCACTGCCCGCTTGGGAGTCGAGGGTGTCGGCTTTGGGCGACTCCCTGCGAGAACCAACCCGGCTCGGAGCACCTAGTGCGACAGGGTGCTCCCTGCGGACTTGACAGGGGCAGGGATGTGGACGCACTCCGTGTGTGAGAAAGGGTCAATACTGGGAATATTCCTTTATAATTGTGTATATGTCATATGTGCTGGAATGCTGTAATTGTGATCGTGTACGTCGTATGGCGAAATATTTATTTATAATCGTGCATGTTGTGGGTGTGGGAGTGCTTGATTGTGATTGTGCATGTTGTGTGCGCTGGAGTGCTTGATTGTGATTGTGCATGTTGTGTGCGTTGGAGTGCTTGATCGTGATTGTGCATGTTGTGTGCGTTGGAGTGCTTTATTGTGATCGTGCATGGTGCGTGTGTTGGAATGTTTATTTTGCTGGTGTGAATAAATGGGGTGTTGTATCGTAATCTTTATTGTGTGGTCTCTTGCGGAGCGTGTGAGGTCAGTCACTCCCTTCACTCCCACCTAGACCGATCCTGTCAGGGCAGACCTCCAGGGGTCGGTCGTGACAACCACAATGTCATGTTTTCTGAACAGAGACCACAGAGTGTGTGTGTCATGTTTCCTGAACAGAGACCACAGAGTGTGTGTGTCATGTTTCCTGAACAGAGAACCACAGAGTGTGTGTGTGTCATGTTTCCTGAACAGAGACCACAGAGTGTGTGTGTGTCATGTTTCCTGAACAGAGACCACAGAGTGTGTGTGTCATGTTTCCTGAACAGAGACCACAGAGTGTGTGTGTCATTTTTCCTGAACAGAGACCACAGAGTGTGTGTGCCATGTTTCCTGAACACAGACCACAGAGTGTGTGTGTCATGTTTCTTGAACACAGACCACAGAGTGTGTGTGTCATGTTTCCTGAACACAGACCACAGAGTGTGTGTCATGTTTCTTGAACACAGACCACAGAGTGTGTGTGTCATGTTTCTGAACACAGACCACAGAGTGTGTGTGTCATGTGTCATGTTTCCTGAACACAGACCACAGAGTGTGTGCGTCATGTTTCCTGAACACAGACCACAGAGTGTGTGTCATATTTCCTGAACACAGACACCACAGTGTGTGTGTCATGTTTTCTGAACAGAGACTACAGAGTGTGTGTTTCATGTTTCCTGAACACAGACCACAGAGTGTGTGCGTCGTGTTTCCTGAACACAGACACCACAGAGTGTGTGTCGTGTTTTCTGAACAGAGACTACAGAGTGTGTCTGTCATGTTTCGGGAACTTAGACCACAGTGTGTGTGCCATGTTTCCTGAACGTAGACCCCAGAGTGTGAGTCAAGTTTTCCTAAACAGAGACTACATGAGGATATGTGTCGTGTTTTTCTGAAAAAAAGCTACATTGTGCGTGTCATGGTCTCTCTACACAGAAACCATAGAATGTGTTTCATTTTTCATGTGCAGAAATCACAGAATGCGTGTCATGTTTCACAAAAGAGAGAGAGAGAAAAAAACAGTTTGAGAGTCATATTTTCTTGAACAGAGACGACAGAGCCTAGATGCCATTTTCAAGAGACTAGAGTGTACAGTTTGCACAGGGAGTATACCAATGCGGGACAAGCAGCGACTCAGTACATGGTATAATGGCAAAAATCAAGAATTAAGTGAAACAGGCGGTGAGTCCGTACATATTACAATGGCAGGCAAAAATAGTTAAGTGGGACTGGCAACAAGGCAGTCCCTGTTATGATAACAGACAAGAACAATAAAGTAGGACTGGCAACAAACCAATCCACGTTATGATAACAGACAAGAACAATAAAGTAGGACAGGCAACACGCCAATCCCTGTTATGATAACAGACAAGAACAATAAAGTAGGACAGGCAACACGCCAATCCGTGTTATGATAACAGACAAGAACAATAAAGTAGGGCAGGCAACAAGGCAATCCCTGTTATGATAACAGACAAGAACAATAAAGTAGGACAGGCAACACGCCAATCCGTGTTATGATAACAGACAAGAACAATAAAGTAGGGCAGGCAACAAGGCAATCCCTGTTATGATAACAGACAAGAACAATAAAGTAGGACAGGCAACAAACCAATCCACGTATAATAACAGACAGGAACAATAAAGTGGGACAGGCAACACGCCAATTCACAATATGATAGCAGAGAATAACAATAAAGTAGGACAGGCAGCAAAGCAATCAACAGTATGATAGCAGAGAAGAACGATTAACGGGGCAGGCAACAAGGCAATTTACGTCATGATAGTACAGTAGAATGATTAAGCGGAACAGGCAACAAGGCAATTTACGTCACGATAGCAGACAAGAACGATTAATTGGGATAGGCAGAAAGGCATTATACATTATGACGGCACACAAAAATAACTGAGCAGGACAGGCATCAAGACGATACATGGTATGACAACAGACAAGAACTTCTCCTCACAGTTATCATTTCATGGCGATCATGGTCGATAAGCCTATTGCTCAATGGTGTTTTGAAAATGAATATCATAAATGATAATTAACATGAAAATGAAACCGAAGAAAAGAACTTAAAACAAAAACGTTTTTGAACTAAAATCTAGAACTGCAAACTACATTGTAACTGACTGCAATACACAAAAGCATTTCCAGCATTTGACAACAACAAAAAAGGATGAGCTCGAGCGTCAAAAAAGTCACGCTGTACGCTACCTGGGTCGCCAGTGATCAGCTTATAGTCTCCCACCCGGATAGCCGCGTGGACTCGGGTGTCGAAGGTGTCGTTGTAGAGAGGCTGGCCGATGAACTCGCGCAGGCTGTCGATGTTGTGTAGCAGCTCTTGGCGAGCACTGGGGCGTTTTCACTGAACACAATCCCACACAGCACATCCTAGATCAAAAAGCCTCACACCATCAGCACGTTGGTTTCCTCACACACCCACCTCTTTTTGCCCGTCTGTCTGTCTGTCATCCCGTCTACGTCTGCAAGATAATAACAAAATCGGTTCATCTTTATGTCTGTCTATCTGTCGGGATGGAAAGGTCCGTGACAGCAGAACAAAACATTAGACAAATCATACACAGCAAAACTCACACCTGTTCTTGTGCCAAAGCCGAAGTGCCCCCACACGGAAATGCCTACCTGATCGTTTCCATTGGTCGAAACCATCCAACGCTGGAAATTTTCGAGGGATATATTGGCCAGTGCCAGAAACGTGGGGAACCAATCAGAGACGTGGATGAGGCCCCTGTTGATGGAGCCGTTGTTCTTCAGGAGGCTGCTGACGACGAAGCCCGCGGTCCGTACGCCTCCCTCCCAGAGTGTGTTTTTCCGACCACGTAAGGGATAGTTGTAGCCTCCTTTCCTCGGGTTACCTCCATTGTCTACAAACATGCAGGACAAAAATAAGCAAAGAGGTGACCATAACTTTTTCAGAAAAAAAAATTAGAAAAGAATGATATGTATTCTTCACTATATATGAAAACATTCTCTTATTATATCAGAATTTTGTGACACTCCATTATAAAAGTAGAGTTGATGGGCTACTTATTGCTCCCATAAGACGTATAACAGCACAGAAAGACGAAAGATAAAGGGTGATGGGTGTCATGTGTGCAGAGTTATATGACACATGATTCAACCTCCATGAAAGGAATCTTTAAGATGACGCTGAGCCAAGTCGATGCCTGCTCTCCGAGTATGATGAAGGCTATATCACGTCAAAAATCGATGGTTACGTCATGTACGAGGCGTCATTTACACAGTAGAAGTATTGTGACGTGAAATAATGAATTTCTACACTGAGAGTGCAACTGGCGGGTAACACTTTTATCTGGGAAACATTTAGGCCTATCAACAGATCTTGATATATTTTCAGTTTTGGTGGTGAAATGCAGTTTCAGATTGACACCGTGTGGTGGGCGGACTCAGGCACAGACAAAAGGCATTTAGAAGTGGCCTGACGTAGGCAATGTTAGGACAATTAATCAGTCTGAATGTATGCGAGCCTATGTGATTGAAAAAGTGGCCTTGGGAGCCTGCGATGAGGTCCTTGGGGACTGTTTGTGGCAACTGGTTGTGACGGTCTGGGCTCATATAGCAGGGAATTTGGATGGCTTTGAGGGCCTGTGGGGAGTGTTACATTTCCATGAGAAAGGGATACTGATTACTATTGCTGATTTGTAAAACTTTCAATTGAATAATAAGTTGACCTTGAAGCCTCTTATTTACGGGAACCTTATTCGGACTTGGTAATTGAGACAAAAAGCACGTGGACGTGTTTGGCAGCTTGTGATTGCAGATGAATGGTTCCTTCTGAATGGAGTGAGTAACCTTCTGTCCTATATTTAATTTCATCACACTTAATCCCCTTCTGACAGTGGTAACCCCGATTTCTCTCCTTGTGTAGGTAGAGTTTTGTTTTGTATCTTCTCAGTTACATAGGATAGTTTCAGGCTATTGAAGGGAGGTCACTTTAGTTTCAGGCTACCGAATGGAGAACACTTTATATTTTTATGTGTAGCATCAGTGAATCATCTCCCATGCATGACTGAAATTATTTTTTGGTAAGAGTGTGAAAAAGTGGAGACACAAGTTTTATACTAACACTTTTATGAGAACCCTGTCACCAGGTTTACAATAGGTGGTGCTCACTAGGACTCTACCTGTTTGTAACCTTTATTCGTCCATACTGTTCTGGTCCTTTCACTCTTGGTTCTAACTTCACAATTCCTTCTCTATAGTCCCAGCCATAGTTACCTATCTGGTGTACACAGTTCTCCAAAGTTTTAGTTAGAGTTTAAAAAAAAAAAACTAAGATTCCCTCCTTTGATGAAACTTTTCCAAGTTCACCCCTTTCCTGTTTTTAAATTTCATTTGGTAATGTAATTAAATTTTTTCTCCATAAAGTTAGCTTGTTTTGATAAAAGAAACAAAAATAGGTCCTCTTTGAAATCAGAAACTTTCAAACCTTGAGTTACTTAAGCGTTTCAATACTTTGATTGTAGGGAGCATAGGTGGTGTGTGAAGATTTCTATATTTCAAACTCAAGAAGTTATGATGATTAATGATTGAAAACAATATTGTTGTTTGACAACTAGAAGATCTTGATTCATAAAACTGCAATTGCTTTGTGAATTCATTACTTTGTTGTCCTTGTCTGGCAAGATGGGGGACTTTGGCAGATTTGTGGCTGAGGATCAGAAACTTAGCCAGGCATTTATTGATCATGTAAATCACAACCGGGTCTGCCAGAATTCATTTTTTACGTCACAATACTTCTCTGTGTAAATGGCGCCTTATACAGGACATAATAATTATGTTTTGACGTGACACAGCCTTCATCATACTTGGAGAGCAGGCATAGGCTTAGCTTAGTGTCAACTTAAAGATTCCTTTCATGGAGGGTGAATCATGTGTCATATAACTGTGCACCCATGAGAATGGGATTGCTGAGGAGCAACAGAGGCATTTAGAGTTTGCTTGTGTCATCAAAATTTGATCAGCTCTAGAATAAATGACGCACGCGTGTTGGAGGATTCTCTCCCTGGCCCACCCACAGCAAATGCCCAAGACCAATGGGAACACTTCAGAGATACTGTCTACAACGCCGCCATGTCCACCTTTGGCAAAAAGACCAGCAAGTCAGCTGATTGGTTCGAAGCCCATTTAGAAGAAATGACACCAGTCATCGAGGCCAAGAGAAACGCCCTGACAGCATACAAAACCAATCCCAGTGAGCAGAACCTCCAGGGTCTCCGTGCTGCTCGCAGGAAAGTTCAGCAGTGTGCCAGGCAATGCGCCAATTATTATTGGCTTCAGCTCTGCTCCCAGATTCAGATCGCAGCTGACACAGGCAACATTAAGGCGATGTATGATGGCATCAAGCAGGCATTGGGCCCAACGCAAAAGAAAACTGCCCCTTTGAAATCAGCTACAGGGAGGTGATTCAGGACAGAGAACAACAGATGGAGCGCTGGGTAGAACACTACACTGAGCTATATGCAAGGGAAAATGTAGTCACAGAAGACGCCCTGAATGCCATAGAGCGCCTACCAGAGCTGGAAGAGCTTGACAGAGAACCAACCATAGACGAACTCAACGAAGCCCTGGACTCTCTTGCCTCAGGCAAGGCACCAGGAAAGATGGTATTCCCGCCGAAGTACTGGAGTGCTGTAAAGAGACACTCATCACCGAGTTGCATGAAATCCTCTGCCTCTGTTGGAGTGAAGGCGAAGTACCACAAGACCTGAGGGATGCTAACGTCGTCACACTGTACAAAAATTAAGGTGACAGAAGCGATTGCAATAATTATCGTGGCATATCCCTCCTTAGTATCGTTGGGAAAGTCTTTGCACGAGTAGTACTGAAGAGGCTCCAAGTACTTGCAGAGCAAGTTTATCCTGAATCGCAGTGCGGTGTCCGTGCCAACAGATCCACTATAGATATGATATTCTCCCTTAAACAACTTCAGGAGAAATGTAGGGAGCAAAGGCAGCCACTCTTTATTGCCTTCATAGATCTCACAAAGGCTTTCGATCTGGTCAGCAGGGATGGCCTCTTCAAGATCCTCCCCTAGATTGGATGTCCACCCAAACTTCTCACCATCATCAGATCCTTCCACAAAGACATGAAAGGCACCGTCCTCTTTGACGGCTCAACATCAGCTGCCTTCAACATACGGAGCGGAGTGAAACAGGGTTGCGTCCTGGCTCCCACCCTGTTTGGAATCTTCTTTGCTGTGATGCTGAAACACGCATTTGGTCCTGCAGCTGAAGGTATCTACCTCCGAACCAGGACAGACGGAAAGCTCTTCAACCTCTCCAGACTAAGAGCCAAGACTAAAGTCAAGCTGAGGTGTCTGCGTGACTTCCTTTTTTGCAGACGACGCAGCAGTAACCGCCCACTCAGCCGAGGACCTACAGCAGCTCATGACTCGCTTCAGCGATGCCTGCCAAGACTTCGAGCTTACCATTAGCTTGAAGAAAACACAGGTCATGGGACAGGATGTTGACTCGCCCCCAGTCATCAGCATCAATGACCATGAACTGGATGTCGTCCATGACTGTGTTTATCTGGGCTCAACTCAGACACCCTCTCACCTGACGCAGAGCTCAACAGGCGCATCAGCAAGGCAGCTACCACCATGACCAGATTGACAAAGAAAGCATGGAACAACAGCAAGCTGACCGAGCACTCAAAGATCCAGATCTACAGAGCCTGCGTCGTGAGCACACTCCTGTATGGCAGCAGGTCTTGGACTTTGCGTGCCCGACAAGAGCAAAAGCTCAATGCTTTTCATATTGGTAGCTCCGACGCATTCTGAACATCACCTGGCAGGACAAGGTCCCAAACAACACTGTCCTGGAAAGAGCCGGATGCACCAGCATATACACGCTGCTGAAACAGAGACATGGATGATGGACGGATCCCTAAAGACCTCTATGGAGAACTTGTGCAAGGAAAACGTCCCACGGGCAGACCACAGCTGCGATTCAAAGACGTGTGCAAGAGGGACCTTAAAGCCTTGAACATCGACCAGAACAACTGGGAAGTAACAGCCCTCGAACGGTCAGCCTGGAGACAGACTGTGCAGAAAGGTCTCTCCAAGTTCGAAGAGACACTCGCTCAGCAGCACGGGTAAAAGAGAATAAGGAGAAAAGCTACAGCCCAGGCAGACAGACGTAGACCAGCGTCAGACTTCATCTGTGCCCTCTACCACAGGGACTGTCATTCCCGCGTCGGACTGGCCAGCCACACCCGTCGCTGTACCAGAATAGACACCTAGAGCGCAACTCCATAGTCTTCCGAGACTGAAGGATGCCTGTGGTTGATTTATTTTCTGACGTGACACAGCCTTCATCATACTTGGAGAGCAGGCATAGTCTTAGCTTAGTGTCAACTTAAAGATTCCTTTCATGGAGGGTGAATCATGTATCATATAACTGTGCACCCATGAGAATGAGATTGCTGAGGAGCAACAGAGGCATTTAAAATTTGCTTGTGTAATCAAAATTTGTTCAGCTCTAGAATATTGACCCAATTAACTTCATATCAGATCATTTTCTTATTCTCAATCTCCCTCGTAGCACTGTCACTCATAAAGGATGAAGCAAAATCATAGAGAGATGCCAATATGATCTTCATCCACCAGTCTGTCTTTTCTACTCCTATTAAATGACCAACTTTAAGTCGCAGAAAAGAGCATGCTTTCTTCAATGTAAACAAATCAACAAGAATAATCTTCTTTTTTTCAAAAAAATGCTTGTACATTTACACCTGGGCTAGCTTTATGCGGCTAAATGGCGGAACAGAAGATAGCAGTGCAGAGAACATCACTTATAATGTGTACTAGTCTGAACAGCATTAAACAGTCAAGTCACTTCTGTACAATACTTGAAAGAGGATGTCTCTGAGAGAGAGAGAAGAGAGAGAGAGAGAGAGAGAGAGAGAGAGAGAGGAGAGGAGAGAGAGAAGAGAGAAAGAGAAAGAGAAAGAGAGAGAGAGAGAGAGAGAGAGAGAGAGCGAAGATGCAGCTATAAAGCACAAATGACAACAATCTCCCCTTTATGTGAATAGAAAATGAATTAAGTTACTTCCCAACAAATTTCACGAACTACCTGAAGAAAACACGAACACTGTGTTGTCCCAGAGGCCAGCTTTCTTCATGGCTGCCGTCAGATTGCCGATTCCTTCGTCCATACAGGTGACCATACCTGTCAGTGTCAGCAACACAGGAGTTATACTTAGCACATTCTTCATGGCTGCCGTCAGATTGCCGATTCCTTCGTCCATACAGGTGACCATACCTGTCAGTGTCAGCAACACAGGAGTTATACTTAGCACATTCTTCATGGCTGCCGTCAGATTGCCGATTCCTTCGTCCATACAGGTGACCATACCTGTCAGTGTCAGCAACACAGGAGTTATACTTAGCACATGTGAGCTTACCTGTTCATTTCAACGACGAAGAGGTTATACACCACTCAGGTTGCCGTAACTGTCAACGTCAGCAAGACAGGAGTTATACACAGTACAGATGACTCTACCTGTTTGCTCTAACGTTTAAGAGGTTATACACGATACAGATTGCCATACCTGTCAGAGGTTACACACAATACAGGTTAACATACCCGTCAACGTCCACAACACAGCAGTTATACACAGTACAGGTGACCGTACCTGTCATTGTCAACAAGACAGGGGTAACACACACTACAGGTGACCATATTTGTCAGTGTCAACAGCACAGGGGTTATACACAGTACAGGTAAGCATACCTGTCAATATAAACAACACATAGGTTATACGAGAGTGACCAAAAATGTTCATGACTAAAACGGAGGGTTTATACAAAGTACAGATGACCATTCTAGTCCACGTCAACAACACAGGGTTTTTTTTTATATGGTACAAGAGGCCGTACCTGTCAACATCTACAACACCATACCCAGTTACTGATGGCCTTATCTATCAGTAAGAGCAGCAAGGAGTTATTCACGGTAAAGGTACCCATGCAAGTCAATATCCACAAAGCAGTGTACACCCACAGAACAGGTGACCATACCTATCTTCTCGATAACCCAGGGATTATATTTACTACAAATGTCCATACCAGTCAACTTGAGCGATACGTGGCTTAGGAACCTGTCCATACCTGTCGGCGTCAACAACATAGAAAATATTTACGTTGTAGGTAGCCGTGTTGTCAGTATTAACAACACAGGGATTATAAACATGATTCAGACAGCCACAACTGTCAGTATCTACAACTCAGGAGTTATACATGGTAGAGGAAGTGATAGCTGTAGTGTCAAAATATCAGGAGGAGGGGGGGGGGGTTATGGCATGTATTGCCATAGCTGTCAGCATCAAGAACTCAGGGGTTATTCATGGTATAATACTGCAATAGCTGTCAGCATCAACAACTCAGTAGTCATTCTTGGTAGATATGGCCATGCCCGTCAGTATCAACAACTTAGGAGTCATTCAAGGTATAGTATTGCCATAGCTGTCAGAATCAACAACTCAGGGGTTATTCATGGTATAATATTGCCATAGCTGTCAGTATCAACAACTCAGGGGTTATTCCTGGTATAATACTGCCGTGGCTGTCAGTATCAACAACTCTGGGGTTATTCATGGCATAATATTGCCATAAACTATCAGTATCAACAACTCAGGGGTTATTCATGGTCTAATATTGGCATAACTGTCAGTATCAATAACTCAGGGGTTATTCATGGTATAATATTGCCATAACTGTCAGTATGAACAACTCAGGGGTTATTCATGGTATAATATTGCCATAGCTGTCAGTATCAATAACTCAGGGGTTATTCATGGTATAATACTGCCATAGGTGTCAGTATCAACAGCTCAGGGGTTATTCATGGTATATATCATTATAGCCATAGCTGTCAGCATCAACAACTTACGAGTTATTCATGGTGTAATATTCCCATAGCTGTCAGTATCAACAACTCAATGGTTGTTCATGGTATAATATTGCCATAGCTGTCGGCATCAACAACTCGGGGTTAATCATGGTGTATATTGCCATAGCTGTCAGTATGGATCAACAACTAAGGGGTTGTTCATGGTATATTTTGCTTTAGCTGCCAGTATCAACAACTCAGGGGTTACGCATGGTACAGACAGCCAGAGCTGTCAGTATCAACAATTCGGGGGGGGGGGGGGGGGGGTATACATGTCAACAATTGTGGGTTTATATGGTACAAATAACCGTAGCTAGTATCAACAACTCAGGGGTTATATAGTACAGATAACCACAGCTGTAAGTATCAACAACTCAGGGGTTATATGATACAGACAGCCACAGCTAGTATCAACAACTCAGAGGTTATATGGCACAGATATCCAAAGCTGTCAGTATCAACAACTCTGGGGTTACAAGGTACAGACAGCCATAGCTGTCAGTATGAACATCTGGGCGGGGCGGGGAGGGGAGGTACATGATACAGAGGGTCCTTAGCTGTCAGTATCAGCAACTCTGGGGTTACATGGTACAGACAGCCATAGCTGTCAGTATGTACATCTGGGAGGGGGAGGGGGGTACATGGTACTGAGACTCTTAGCTGTCAGTATCAACAACTCTGGGGTTACATGGTACAGACAGCCATAGCTGTCGGTATGAACATCTAGGCGAGGGGGGGGGGGGGGGGGGGGGGTTACATGGTACAGAGAGCGCTTAGCTGTCAGTATCAACAATCAGGGGTTATATGGCGCAGACAGCCATAGCTAGTATCAACAACTCAGGGGTTATATGGCGCAGACAGCCATAGCTAGTATCAACAACTCAGGGGTTATATGGCGCAGACAGCCATAGCTAGTATCAACAACTCAGGGGTTATATGGCGCAGACAGCCATAGCTAGTATCAACAACTCAGGGGTTATATGGCGCAGACAGCCATAGCTAGTATCAACAACTCAGGGGTTATATGGCGCAGACAGCCATAGCTAGTATCAACAACTCAGGGGTTATATGGTACAGATAGCCATAGCTAGTATTAACAACTCAGGGGTTTATGGTACAGACAGCCATAGCTAGTATTAACAACTCAGGGGTTATATGGTACAGACAGCCATAGCTAGTATTAACAACTCTTGGGTTACATGGTACAGATAGCCATAGCTAGTATTAACAACTCTGGGGTTACATGGTACAGATAGCCATAGCTAGTATTAACAACTCTGGGGTTACATGGTACAGATAGCCATAGCCAGTATCAACAACTCTGGGTTTACATGGTACGATAGCCATAGCTGTCAGTATCAACAACTCTGGGGTTGCATGGTACAGATAGCCATAGCTAGTATTAACAACTCTAGGGTTACATGGTACAGATAGCCATAGCTAGTATTAACAACTCTGGGGTTACATGGTACAGATAGCCATAGCTGTCAGTATCAACAACTCTGGGGTTGCATGGTACAGATAGCCATAGCTGTCAGTATCAACAAACCAGGGGTGATATGGCACAGACAGCCATAGCTGTCAGTTTGAACATCTGGGAGGGGGGGGTACATGGTACAGAGAGTCCTTAGCTGTCAGTATCAACAACTCTGGGGTTTTCATGGTACAGACAGCCATAGCTGTCAGTATCAACAACTCATGGGTGATATGGCACAGACAGCCATAGCTGTCAGTATCAACAACTCTGGGGTTACATGGTACAGACAGCCATAGCTGTCAGTATGAACATCTGGGAGGGGGGAGGGTACATGGTACAGAGACTCCTTAGCTGTCAGTATCAACAACTCAGGGGTTATGCATAGCACACCTATCATAATCAAAATACACAGGGGTTATCTAGTATTACCTTGAGTTTTCGAGTAGTGCGTACACTGCATGCTATCTAGTACTACCCTGCATATTAACAAGTGTGTACATCAAGAGTTTGCAGCTTTACACGCTGTGGTAAGGGCTAGTATGTTAGTCAGTCTGTAACCTACCCGCAAAAGTCCTCCTGATTTCGTCCTGAATGTCTTGGTACTCATCTGTGTATCTGCTGGGGACCTGCATGGGGCCGTGCACCGCTTGGTAAGACAGGTACAGGAACAGGGGGCCCTGTCAGGGGTCGTTTGGTTCAAGGAAGAGACACAGAATGAATGTCCCTGTTAGTGTGTCCTACTGATGAAAGAAATCCATGACAAAATAACATTATCATTAGTGTGTCCCACTGATGATAGGACATGAAAGAAATCCATGACAAAATAACATTATCATTAGTGTGTCCCACTGATGATAGGACAATGAAAGAAATCCATGACAAAATAACATTATCATTAGTGTGTCCCACTGATGATAGGACATGAAAGAAATCCATGACAAAATAACATTATCATTAGTGTGTCCCATTGATGATGGGACATGAAAGAAATCCATGACAAAAATAACATTATCAATAGTGTGTCCCACTGATGATGGGACATGAAAGAAATCCATGACAAAATAACATTATCATCAGTGTGTCCCATTGATGATAGGACATGAAAGATACCCATGACAAAATAACATTATCATAAGTGTGTCCCACTGATGACAGGATGTGACAGAAATCCATGACAAATGTCCTTGTTAGCGTCTCCTACTGTTGAGAGGATGTGACAGAAATCCGTGACAAATGACATTATCACTGGTGTCCCACGGATGATAGATAATTCATTATTAAACTGTTGATAAGATATGACAGAAATCCGTGACAAATGACATTATCGTTAGCGTGTGTCCCGCTGATGATAGGACATGACAGAAATCCATGTCAGGTGTCATTATGCGTTGCACTTAAGACATGAAGGAAATCCAGGACAATGTCATGTTCAGTGTGTCGCAGTTCAGATAAGACATGAAAGAAACCCAGGACAAATATCATGGTCAGGTGTGTCACACTAAGATAAGACGTGAAAGAAATCCGGAAACAATGTCCTTGTTAGCGTCTCACACTGATGATAGAACATGGAAGAAAAGCCAGACCTGGTGTGTCTCATCAAGGATAGGACAGGTAGAGATACAGGACAAATATCATGGTAATGTGTGACACTGATGGCAGGACATGAAGCGAAACATGACATCTGTCTTTGTTGGCATGACAATACGATACGACGGACGAAGGAAGGGGATAACTGTCGCTGTTAACGTGATGTTGATGCAGGACAAGAAAACAGAGGACAACTGTCATTCTTGGTGTGACATTGACTGCAGAACATGGAAAGAAACAGTACAAATATCTTTGTTGGTGTGACATTGATGATAAGACATGAAGACAAACAGAACAACTGTTATTTTTGTGTGCGACATTTCTGACAATGGATGAGAAGAAACAGGACAGCTGTCATTGTTGGTGTGACATTAACAGGACAACTGTCAACGTTGCTTTTATGTTGACGATAGGACATGCAGAGAACTAGGACAGCTGTCTTTGTTGGTATGACATTGATCATGAGCCATGAAGAGAAACAAAAACTGTCATTGTTGGTTGTGATGGTTATTGATAAAGACACCAAAAGGAACAGTCATTGTGGTGGATATAATGATAAAGAACGAAAAAACGTCATTGTTGGTGTGATATTAATGATAAAGACACGAAAACAAACTGTCATTGTTGGTGTGATATTAATGATAAAGACACGAAAAAAACTGCCATTGTTGGTGTGATATTATTAATGATAAAGACGCGGAAAGAAACAATCATTTTTTGGTGTAATATTAATGATAAAGACGCCAAAGAAACAGTCATTGTTGTTGTAATATTGATGATAAAACATGAAAACAAACAGTTATTGTTGGTGCAATATTAATGATAAAACACTGACTAAAAGAAACAGTCATTATAAAGTCACGAAAAGATACAGTCATTGTTGGTGTGACACTAATGATAAAGTCACGAAAAGAAACGGTTTTGTTGGTGTGATATCAATGATATATTCACAAAAGAAACGGTCATTGTTGGTGTGATATCAATGATAAATTCACGAAAAGAAACGGTCATTGTTGGTGTGATAATCATAATGAAAAAGACATGAAAAGAAACAGTCATTGTTGGTGTGATATTAATAACAAAGACACGAAAAGAAACAGTCATTGTTGGTGTGACTTAATGATAGACACAAAAATAAAGTCATTTGTGTGAATAATAAACACGAAAAGAAACAGTCATTGTTGGTGTGATATTAATAATATAGACACAAAAGAAACAGCCATTGTTGGTGTGATATTAATAATAAAGACACGAAAAGAAACAGTCATTGTTGGTGTGATATTAATGATGAAGACATAAAATCAGTCATTGTTGGTGTGATATTACTGGTAAAGACACGAAAAGAAACAGTCATTGTTAGTGTGACATTAATAATAAAGACCGAAAAGAAATAACCATTCTTGGCGTAGTATTAAGTATAAAGACACGAAAAGAAACAGTCACTGTTGGTGTGACATTAACGATAAAGACACGAAAAAAAATTACAGTCGTTTTGGGTGTAATATTCATGATAAAGACACGAAAATACACAGTCGTTTTGGGTGTAATATTCATTGATAAGACACGAAAATACACAGTCGTTTTGGGTGTAATATTCATGATAAAGACACGAAAATAAACAGTCGTTTTGGGTGCAATATTAATGATAAAGACACGAAAATAAACAGTCGTTTTGGGAGAATATTAATGATGAAGACACGAAAATAAACAGGACAGCTCTCGCTGCTGGTCCGACCTTTATAAGACATGAAAGACAAGACAAATGTCCTTGTTAGAATGACATTTATGATAAAACATGAAGGGAAAGAGGACAACTGTCCTTGCTGGTTCGACACGGATGACTGAAATATACCACACACAAAAAAACAGGACAAATGCCATTGCTAATCTGACATTGATGACAGTTGATGAAGAGAAACAGGGCACATATCATTGTTCATGTGCTGCTGATAATATGGCATGAAGTGTAACAGGCCACCTGTCATTATTAATCTTACTCCAGAGCCTTGACAGGCGCCTGATATGGAGCCTGATCTCGTACTACTAACTGCACACTTCTCCCTGGTGGTAACGACGTTGATTTTCCATATGAGAATCCCGCTGTAGAAGCCTTACTGGCCAACTTGGTTTTCGGAGGGGGGGGGGGGGGGGGGGGGGGGGGGATAGCCCAGTGCTAGAGCGCCGGACTCGTAATCTTGGTGATCCTGGGGTCGCGGGTTCGAATCTCCCCGGGCCGTTTCCGTACAGGGGGATTTTTCCTTCGGTGTTAACTTGGGTTCTGACTCCATTTCCCATACAGTCCTTCGAATGAAACTGTGAACGGAGGTTCCGTGTGTGAACGCACGCATAACATCTTGCACACACGTAAAATCCCATCACCAACTTTCGGAAGACAAGGCCAGTTTGGACGTTAGTATGGATGACACATTACACATAGTATGCACCTTCCCCGAAGTTGGAGTATGGCTGCCTTAATGGCGGGACAAAAAAAAAACGGTCATGCACACAAAACCACTCCCTTTGTTGGGCAGATGGGATTAATCCTTGCCTGTCTATGCAGGGAGTGTCCGCAGGAGTATCAGCCTGCGTACGCAGAAACACACACACACACACACACAACACACACACACACACACACACACACACACGCACACACACACACCGTGGTTCTCGGGTCAGACGATTGCGGCCGACTGATCAAAATCTTTGGATTTGCCGAATCAAAATCCTTGAACAACTCTCGGATTGTATAATGTCCTCTTTGCAAGTTCTCCTGATAAAGAATCAATACTGCCATACGAGTTGGGGCCGGGGAGAGAGAGAGAGAGAGAGAGAGAGAGAGAGGGGGGGGGGGGGGGCAGGGATCACAGAGCCGTATAGTGCACAGCCTTTGATGTTTTGATGTCTTGTCAGTGCTGATCCCAACTGTCGATCCTCCATTAGGACTGCCATCTTCCATTTTAACAAACGTCGTGGGATTTTGTCATCACGTTTTGTTTTGTGTTTTTCTCCGTCTTATTTGTGTGCGTACCATGTCCATCTTCCCAGGTGAGTTTTGGTTTTGTGGTCTGTCCACCGTGGGTTTCAACTGAACTCAACTTTGCGTGTGGAACAAACAGCTGTCTGTGTTCACTGAGTCGAGAATAATCTTAGTTATATGCAAAGGTTTGTTGTTTTTTTTAAACGAAAGAAAATAAGACAGAGCGAGTTAACGGGCGAATAAACGAAGTCATGAAAGAATGAAGGAAGAAATGAATAAAGATTGGAAGGATACACAGTGAGGACCCTCACCTTCTTGGGGTCGTGAGCTCGTATGACGTCACATGCTTTTTCAGTGTAGAGGTTGGTCGAGTATTGTCCCTTCTTCGTAAAATCCGGTTTCAGATTGTCGTACAAATCGACATACCCGAGGCGACAGTGGGTGTAGTAGTCTTGGGCACCTAGGAGCATACCTGACGTGTGGAACAACCCATGAATTAGAACCAAAATGAGTCAGTTGGGTGCTGCAGTTGAGTACAGGACTATGACTTCATTTCAGACAAACATTCTGCACTGTTCGGACTGTGACTTTCGGAAGAGAGCGCAATTGTTTCCGCAGCATACTGCTCCGACTGCATGTCTCTCTGCACTCTATTCCACTCAGTATAGAGCTCTGACTTTATGTTCATCTGTATCATATTCTGCACGATATTTGTGATTTCATGTTCGACAGTACTCTAGCCTGCCAATTATACGACTGTGATTTCATGTAAGACAGCATTATACTCTAGCCTGTAGTCTATTCGTTATGGAACCGTTATTCACGTCAGCGCTATAGTCTAGTCAATATACAATTGTGCTTTCATGTTAGTTTTGCAGTCTGAACAGCAAAGAATTGTGACTTCCTCTAAGGCGGCGCCAGAGTCTCCATAATATAGAACCGTTACATCACGAAAGCACTACACTCTGCATAATGTAGAACTGTTACTTCATGTTAGTTCTACACTGTACACAATAGAGAACTGTGACTTCATGTTAGACAGCACTACAGTCTGCACAATATAGAATTGTGACTTTATGATAGACAGCACTACAGTCTGCATTACATAGAATTGTGACTTTATGATAGCACTACAGTCGGCATTACATAGAATTGTGACTTTATGATAGACAGCACTACAGTCTGCATTACACAGAATTGTGACTTTATGATAGACAGCACTACAGTCTGCATTACACAGAATTGTGACTTTATGATAGACAGCACTACAGTCGGCCTTACATAGAATTGTGACTTTATGATAGACAGCACTACAGTCGGCCTTACATAGAATTGTGACTTTATGATAGACAGCACTACAGTCGGCCTTACATAGAATTGTGACTTTATGATAGACAGCACTACAGTCTGCATTACACAGAATTGTGACTTTATGATAGACAGCACTACAGTCGGCATTAAGTACGATTTTAACTTCATGTTAGACAGCACTACAGTCTGCCAAATATAGAACTGTGACTTCATGTTGTTGGTACTATTGTCTGTACAATGTAAAACTGTGGCTTCAAGGTAGACAGCAACACAGTCTGCACTATGTAGAATTGTGACTTCATGTTAGACAGTGCTACAGTTTGCACAATACAGAACTCTAACTTCATGTTACAGTCTGCAAAATATAGGACTATGACTTCCCGATAGACTGCACTATGTATAGCTATGACTTCCTGATATACAGTACTATAGTCTGCACTATGTAGAACTATGACTTCTGATAGACAGTACTACAGTCTGCACTATGTAGAACTATGACTTCCTGATAGACAGTACTACAGTCTGCACTATGTAGAACTATGACTTCCTGATAGACAGTACTACAGTCTGCACTATGTAGAACTATGACTTCCTGATAGACAGTACTACTGTCTGCACTATGTAGAACTATGACTTCCTGATAGACAGTACTACTGTCTGCACTGTGTAGAACTATGACTTCCTGATAGACAGTACTACAGTCTGCACTATGTAGAACTATGACTTCCTGATAGTACTACAGTCTGCACAATATAGAACTATGACTTCCTGGATAGACGGTACTACAATCTTCACAATATAGAACTGCGTCTGCACATTAGACGGCACCACAGTTTGCACAATACAGAACTGTGACGTCATGTTAACTCTACAGTCTGCACGACTTAAAACTGTGACTTCATGCCAGACAGCACTACAGTCAGCATATCAAAGAATCGTGACATGTTGCACGGCACTGGTCTCTGTATAAAAGCACTGTGACTTCATGTTAGACAGCGCTACAGTCTGCATATGAGAGAAGTGTGACATCTGTCACACAGCACTTGTCTGTACGTTAAAGCATTGTGACTTCATGTTAGACAACATGGCCGTCTACATATGCAAGAATTGTGACATCAGTTCCACAGCACTTGTCTGTGCGTCAAAGCACTGTGACTTCATGTTAGATAGCATTACCGTCTGCACAATACTGAATTGTGCTTTCAGCATATCAAAGAACTACAGCCTCATGTTAGGCAGCACCACAGTCTGCAGAATACAGAACCGTGACTTCTTGTTAGACAGCACCACAGTCTGCAGAATATAGAACCGTGACTTCTTGTTAGACAGCACCACAGTCTGCAGAATATAGAACCGTGACTTCTTGTTAGACAGCACCACAGTCTGCAGAATATAAAACTGTGGCTTTCCATGCGCATAGTCAAAACCTTAAATGTCATATATATTATTACTTTTTTATGTAACCTTAGTGACCCCTTATCGTAGTGGATGCACGCATTTGGCACATTCCCTTGATGTTCTCTCATTCTTTCATTAAAATGCCTAATCCTGGTCAAATGTAATCTGATATGTGTTACATCATTGGCACTTTGTATCATGTGGCATGCCTGTTATCATTACATACAGCAGTAACCGCAAGTGATCGCAGCGCACGCACGCACTCAGTAGTAACTATAGATCACACCCACTCACACCACATTCCCCTGCCCCCACCTCCTCCTTATACACACACACACACACACACACACACACACACACACACACACACACACACCACACACACCACATCACCACCACTACCACAAACTATCGCCACACACCAGCATCGCCACTACCCATTTTCCACCCTTCTGTTACACACACACGACACACACACACACACACACACACACACACACACACACACACACACACACACACACACACACACACGTACAAACACACACGCACGCACACACATACACACACATACACGCACGCATGTACATACACTCCCACAGATATTACATGCACAAACACACACATACACGCACGCACAGACACACGCACACGGACACACACACACACACACACACTCACACACACACACACACACACACACACACACACACACACTCACACACACACACACGCACAGACACATACCGACAGACTCACAAACACACATGCACACATGCACGCACGCACGCACGCACGCACGCACGCACGCACACACACACACACACACACACACACACACACACACACACGTGCATGCAGCGTTTCTATGCGACTAAAAACGAGTTCCAGCCATCCGACCATAAAAGGAGTCGAAGCCCCGCTTGTTGGGCAGGAACTCGGGTCGGTAGAACCCCAGGTGCCATTTGCCCACCATGTGAGTGGAGTACCTTTCTCTTTCAGCGCGCGGGCCAAGGTCGGGCTGCTCAGGGGCAGAGCATTCGGCACGTCGGGAAAATGACGCCATGTTGCAGCCCTGTCCGAATCTGTCCGCAGGAAGGTGAGAGTAAGAAAAGAGACTAACACTAGCAACAGCAACACAAAAACAAAACAAACAAAAACAAACAAAACCACACAAAAAGATTTTACTAGCATAGAACTTTCAGAGGTCGAAAGAGCTCTCTGGAATGAAAAAAAAAAAAAGCCACGCCATCCCCACGTGGACCTAGGTGCAGACATGACAGCCGCCCTTGCGTGGCAACAGCAGCAACAACCTGAGAGGGCGGCCCCGCAGCTGAACAAGTTTGTCATGGCGCGCAATGATCACGGGGCTCGTAAGTAAAATAATGACCTACGGCGAGTTTCACAACCGCGATGACTCGCAAGGTGGTCAGAGTATCCGTGCGGCGAGGTATATGAGAGGGGAGGGGGGGGGGGGGGGGGGGTTAAAAAAAAGCGTCCCCTCTTTTCTTCTTCTTTTTTATTTTTTTATTTTTATTTTTTATTTTTATTATGATTATTGGTCGTCATCCATTTCCGTCAATGTCTTTACACCGTGCCCATAGTACAATCAACAAAGAGTGGAACTTGATGGCCAGTTTCACATCCTTTAAATGAACCTAGTAGTAGTAGTAGTAGTAGTAGTAATTGGGCCCGGCTTTTTTAGCCTTAGGCCTTACGGCCTATTTGCGTCCCCTCATTATTTTTCAATTTAAGTTCGGTCTGGCTGCATGCCTGTCATCTTATAAAATAACATTATATTCAATCCACACTAAAGAAAACATCTTTCAATTTAGGGTCTTCATCTAGGAGTTTTTTTTAAAGCTGTTGATATCAGGTGCATATTTGGTGTTAGTAGGCAGTGCATTCCAATAATTAGCAATTCTGAAGGTAAAACAAGACTTTCTTTTGTTAGTATGACAATGTCTAATAAAAAATCTTGCCTTCATTATTTCTTGTGCAATCCACTTCTGAGAATTTGAAAAGCGCATGCACATTGACATCATCATAATTATGGAATATTTTAAAAAATTGGATCAGGTCTCCTCTGATCCTCCTTCTTTTCAGTGAGTGTAATTGGAGATAGTGTAATCTTTCTTTATAGTTTAAATTACTACATTCTTTCAGGATTTTAGTAGCTCGCCTTTGTACATTTTCTATCATTTTTGACTGTCTCTTGAGATGGGGACTCCAAATTACATTAGCGTATTCGAGATGAGGTCTAACAAATGCTTTAAATAGCTTGATAAATGTCTCCTTTTCTAGGAAGGTAAAAGTTCTCCTGATGAGTCCCATCATCTGATTTGCTTTGTTCACCACTCTCTGGATGTGAGGATCAAAGGATAGATCTTTATCAAAGGTTACCCCCAGATCTGTTTCTTCATCACATGTATTTATTTTCTGCAATTCGTTGTTCACATCATAGTATATTCAAACTGTTTATTCTTTTTGCCAATGTGCATCACCTTACATTTTGCTACATTGAAGTAAAGGTTCCATTCATCTGACCATCTTGTAGCTTGTTTAGTCCTGTTGGATCTTTGTGCTATTTGTTGCCTTATCATATATTTTTGTGTCATCTGCAAATATTTTGCATGTGGTTTGAGTCATGTCCGGTAAATCATTAATGAACACAGTGAATAATATGGGCCCTAGGATACTACCTGTGGAACTCCACTTAGGACCTCAGATGTCTTGGATCTCTCTTCTCCCACTCTCACTAACTGTGACCTTCCTTTAAAAAAACCCTCTGATCCAGTTTAAAAACATTACCAATTACTCCATATGCTTTTAGTTTAGTTAGCAGCCTTTCGTGGGGGACAGAATCAAATGCCTTTCTAAAATCCAAGTACATTATATCAATTGGCTCCCCATTATCTACCAATTCTGTTAGGTTGTCTATTACTTCTAGTAATTGTGTGACACATGATCTCCTCTTCCTAAATCCATGTTGGCATTTAGCTATAAGTCATTTTCAGTAAAATGAGCAACTACCACATCCCTTACAAAGCTCTCTAAAATCTTACATGCAATACAAGTCAAACTCACCGGCCTGTAATTCCCTGGGTCTGTTTTGGAACCTTTTTTAAATATAGCTGTGACCTCTGCAGTCTTCCAATCTCTAGGCAAGGATCCTGTTTCAAAGGGATTTGTTAAATATATTGCATAGTGGACTAGCTATCTCATCACTTACTTTTTTAACACTCGTGGTGGAATGAGATCGGGACCTTGAGAATTGTTAGGATTTAATTCTTTCAATTTGCTTTTTACTGCATGTGTGGTTACCCTTACATCACATATAGATACCCCATCAGATCGGGAACACTTGGTAAGTTTGGGACACTACTTAGGTCCTCACGTGTAAAAACGCTAGAGAAGAAGTCGTTTAGCGTTTCCGCCTTTTCTTCATCGTTATCTACCAAACTTCCATCTTCCTTTTCAATGTGCCTATTCCAGTGTTTATTTTTTATCTTTTCTTTAACATATTTCCAGAACATTTTGGGGTTACTTTTACTTTCTTTACCTATTTCTCTTTCGTAATTTTTACGGCTTCTCTTAACAAGTCTGTTGCTTAAATTCCTTATTTCAATATATCTGAAGTAATCCCGTCCTGATTTGGTGCACAAGTATCTTTTGAACATCTTATATTTCTTTTTGATTGTTTTAAATGCTTTTCCATCCATCCATATCGGCTTTATGTTTTTTACTGAACCTATTTTCACTTTTGAAATGCACTCTTCCATACCTGTTGTTAGTACTCCTTTTAGGTGATTCCAACTATCTTCTACATTCATTTGGTCCATAGTTGTCCAACCGAGCGATTCCCGTCTGGTTTTGTTTTTGTACGTGAAAATCACGTGGTTGTTGCTGCTGCATGAACAGTCTGAGACCGATGTGGCAAGCTATAAACTCTACTGTGACAAACCAAGCGAAATTTTGTAGTGGGGTTTTCAATAGGAGACCTCTGTTCAAAACCCCACAGAGGGGTAACTTCCCTTTGAAAGACAGCAGTCAAATATTAAGATCGGATTAACTCCCAACAATAAGGATGTCAGTGTGATGTGTGTGTGTGTGTGTGTGTGTGTGTGTGTGTGTGTGTGTGTGTGTGTGTGTGTTGTTTTCCTTGCTCGTTTGTTTTTAAATTAAATTGGCTTTGATCCTCGACGGAAAATAAAGACCACAACTGAGAGAAATCCTGTTTGAAAGCGAGGGAGCGATAGTTCTCTGTATGTCACGTGGCTGTACATCAAAGTTGATGCGCCAAAGGCCTTGCTTAAGAAGTCGAGTGTTTATAGACTGGCGCAATAAGATTAATCTGAGCATTTTGTCATTGTGTCTGGAAGTTGTTTCTCCTCATATTTTTTTTCATATGGCCATCAAGATGCAAGCCAGGTGGTTACAAGCAGACAGATAAAGTTCAAAGGAATTGGGGGACTATTTGGGCGCTTCAAACTGGCGCAAGATAGGGTCCGGGTGAGTTCAAAGGCCTGAAAATCCCCCCAAAACAAGGGAAATAATTGGTGGTGAGTTGTTCTTTTATCAGTTTAACATGAAATGCTGGCTCAAAATTATGGTAGGCCCCAAAACGCTGGCATGGATTATAATAGTGTTTTAATGCAAAATCCTAATTGTGGCGTGTGGCCTGTACAGGCTGCACACCAAAAATTAATGAGCCGAGGGCTTGCTTAAGGAGTCGAGTGTTTATACACTGGCGCATTTAGATTGTTTTGAGAATTTTTCATGTTGTGCCTGAAATTGATTCTCCTCATTTTCTTTTATGTGGCCATCAAGGTGCAAGCTAGGTGGTTCCAACCAGTCAGATCAAAAAATCAAAGGAATGGGACTATATGATCGCTTCGAGCTGACGCAAAGATAGGGTCACGGGTGAGCGCAAAGGCTTGAAATGTGCGTCAGCTAAAGGCAATGTCATGTATTTGAAGATTGCGATTTTTTTCATCGGTGAAAATGTCTCAGAACACGGAAAATAACTGGTGGCGAGTGGGTCTTTTGATTAACTATTCAGTTTAATATCAAATGCCTGCCCAAATTTATGGTAGGCCTCAAAATGCTTACATGGATTATGTAATGTTTCAGAGCAAAGTCCAAATTGTGGCGTGGAGCCTGTGGAGTGGTTTGTGTATTGCACCGTCGTTCGGTTCAGTGCGCCCAGCAGGCATTTTGCCAGACAAATCCACCGTTTTGTCGAGAAATCCTGAGAGCTCTTTGTCATCTATAGCACCATGACGTTTGTTTCCCTTGGTTGACCAGTTTTTGTTTTATGAAAGCGTGCTCTACTGATTGGAATCTGTAATTTTAACCCATAAAGATGCAAATCTTTTATTATTTTTTCCCCTCGTTATTACGGTTGTCTTCAATAAATGTTTTGTCTACACTCTTTCTTGTTTATTACCATTCGATTATTTGTGTAAGTTTACGTCATCAACATGTTTGAAGGTTTGGAAAAGAAAATCTTGAAGGTTTGGATAAGATCATCTTTTATTCTTCTTGCCTTTACAGTGGGTTACTTTAGATAATCCAGTCATACTTTAGATAATCCAGTCTATTTCTATATATGTATAACTTTAAATCTCGTGTTTCTAATTTTGTTGTCCTTCTTTGCACTTTCTCAATCAAGGCCGACTGCCTTTTCCAAATGTAGATACTAAATGGCGTTGCCATACTCCAGATGTGGTTATATTAGTTCCTTGTATAAATGAAGAAACCTTTCTCTGTCTAGGAATGAAAAGGTCTGTATAACAGTTAACACGGCCACTTTTGTTGATTTGCTGACTGCATTATCAATGAAATAGTCAAACTTCAGGTATTTTGTCCCATTGACTTCTAAATCGTGGACATAGTCTTCCCAGGGATCTTATTTTCTTCCATGAGCGTTGCTTTACATTTTGAAACATTGAAATGCAGACTCCATGTTTCTGACCCCTTGACCGAAAAGTCTAAATCTTGTAAAATGTTGTGATTATAACATTTTATAAACTGCATATTTTTGTATCGTCTGCAAATATTTGACAAAAACTGTTTATCGTTCGAGGCAAAACCCTTACAAACAGCGTGAGAAGAACGGGACAACGTACACTCATCTGTGGTAATCCACATTCAACATCAGCACTCTCGTCAGAAATAAACATCTCCATCTCCAACTCTGACTGCGTTCAGTTTTTCAACAAAGTCGCTAACGCAAACTAATGATTTTTCTTGTAGTAAGTTTACTCCATTTTGTTGCAGCTCGATTAACAATCTACCGTTGGCAATAGTACATATAGTAAAATCAAGACACGACGTTGATATTTTTTCCTCTGTGTGTGTGTGTGTGTGTGTGTGTGTGTGTAAAAATTTCCCTTATCACATGCAGAGCATGTTAACTCGAGAAATCGCAACCTCTACCATACTCAGTGGTCATTTGCATTCTAATTCCGCTAGATCGCAAAAATGTTGCTGTTAAATATAATACACATGCTATTGTCCTTTAAAAAAAACCCAACAACAAACAAACAAACAAACAACTTCTTGCAGTCACGAAGGTCCTTTCTTCAATTGGTCGTGAAAGTTTGGGAGTAGGCCTACACAAATCAAATTTTAACACATGATGAATTGCACCCACGTACCTGATACCTGCCCGTCATTAGCACGGACCGTGTTGGGGTACAACTGGCCTGCACGTAGTAATTCTCCAACCTCACCCCTTCTGAGGCCAGGCGGTCTAGGTTGGGGGTTCGGATCCTGGAATTCCGATAACCGACGTCGCTGAATCCCAAATCGTCGGCCAGCACAAAGACGAAGTTGGGTCTGGGGTCGATCTTGGCATCATCATCCTCCACATACCTCAAGACGAAGTAGACAGCCACTGGCACCACGACTGCCACGACGACCAGAGAGATGCCGAGAACGTCCTCCGCATGCTGTCTGACCTGCTCAAGGACACCCAGCGTGAGCTGGAATGCGTTGTGGGCCGAGATGGTTGCCACATTTTCACAAACGTGTGATACTGGTTTTGTTTTTGTATTTCCTTTTTTCCCGTCAGGTCATACGTAGTTTGTAGTCGTTACGTCACACGTATGACGTCTTTCATCAACAAAGTAATTACGTAGCACATCATCGACATCGGCGACGAGGGTAGTTCCTTTGTTAGTTGCCTCTCTCTCTCTCTCTCTCTCTCTCCTCTCTCTCTCTCTCTCTCTCTCAAGGGTCTGCAAAACAACAAGAATATATACAGCATATAGAAACAGAGAGATTTAAAATACTACTGGAACAGATTACCGAGGGGATTGACACTGATATAGATTTAAGTTTAGAAATTTCAATAAACTATTCAAAGAGGCTGGTAAAGTATGTATGTAAATATAGGCATAGGAGGGGATAACAAAACAACAAATGGATGGTATGATAAGGAATGTGAAGCCAAGAAAAAAGATGCCAGACACGCATTATGTACAATGACGCATACTAACAGATTCAAAAACCAAATTTGTATGAAGTAAGAAAGGAGTTATATGCAAACAAAAGAACAATATATAAAGAAACAACCAGAGAGAAGAAAAAACAATATAGTAAACAAACATACGAGGCACTCATACAAAACCAAAAAGACAGTAAGATGTTTTGGAACATTATAAAAAGCACAAAAAAGAAAAGATTACATTACCAGCAATAAGTATTACACAATGGCAAGAACACTTTGAAAGTGTTTTAAACCCGCAACTACCTGATGTGCAAAACAACAATGAAAGGGTGCAACAAAATATTGAAGTCGAAGAAGAGGAAATCCATATACAAGAATTAGATGAAGAGATAACTAATATTGAAATAAGTCTAGCAATAAAGAAATTGAAAAAACGGTAAAGCATCTGGACTTGACGGAATACCACCTGAATTTTTTAAGACCACAGAACAACACATAACCCGTTTCTAATAAAATTATTTAATAAGATATTTCAGGATAGTTATTTTCCTATAGAATGGACAAAAGCTGTAATTGTGCCTCTTTTCAAAAAGGGCGATAAACAAATTCCAGGAAATTATAGAGGTATTTCCTATTATGCATCTTAAGTAAAATTTTCACAGCTGTAATAAATAGAAGACTATACAACTGGGCAGAGGAAGAGAACAAAATAAGCAAGAGCAAGCAGGATTTAGAAAAAAACTTCTCTACCATAGACCATATTTACACTCTGGTAACAATGATAAGTAACTGCTTGTATGGCAGAAGAAGAAGCAAATTATATGTAGCATTCATTGACTATCATAAAGCGTTCGATACAGTCAACAGGGATAAGCTATGGGAAATCCTAAAGAAACATAAAATATCTACTAAAATGTTAAACATGTTAAAAGGAATGTACAGAACAGTTCAGGCATGTGTGAGACATGGGAATGAACTGACAGAATTCTTCGACTGTCCTCAAGGAGTGAACAAGGGTGCTTACTATTCCTTTAATTTTTTCCCTTTTGATAACAGAAGTGGCAGAAAAGGTAACATTGAGAGGAAGACATGGCTACCAATTTCTACCAGGAACTGAGGAACTATTCCTACTACTCTTTGCTGACGATATAGCACTAATATCGATAACCCCATCAGGATTACAAAATCAACTTAGAAATCTTCCAAGAGACCTCTGACCAAATAGGCCTAACAGTGAATCTACAAAAAACGAAAGTCATGGTATTCTGGAAAGGAGGATACTTAGGAAGAGCAGAGAAATGGTATTATAAGGTGATGAATTAGAAGTTGTAAATAGTTATAAATATTTGGGTTATACATTGACAACCAAACTCTCAGCAGATATCTCCCTCTCAGAATATGCAGGTAGAGCTAAAGGTAAGGTGATTGAAATAATGAAAACCATGTACATGTTTAGGACATATAGACATGAATATCTATTTTAAATTATTTGATACCCAAATCAAACCACTATTACTATATGCAGCTGAGGTATGGGGATTAACTATGTATGCAGCAGTAGAAAATGTACATCTACTTGCATGTAAAAAATATTTAGGGGTAGGAAAGAAAACACCAAATAATCTAGTGTATGGAGAGTTAGGCAGATACCCGTTATATATAGATAGTATATAAAAGCAATTAGATATTGGCTACGTTTAGTAAATATGCCACCTAATAGGATTCCAAAACAAGCATATGAAAGGGAAAAAATAGAAGTAACTAAAACACAAAACTGGGCACTAGGAATAAAAGGATGTCTAGATAGGTATGGTTTCTCAGAGGTATGGGCAAACGATGGGGTAAGTAATGAACATAGTTTTATAAAGGAGTTAAAACAAAGAATTATTGATTGTTATAAACAAACTTGGCATGAGAAAATAACACATAGCGAGAGATTCACAACATACTACACATTCAAAACCTTGCATCAAACAGAAGAATATCTACATCAAATTACTATAACTAAATTTAGGAAAGCATTAACAAAAATGAGACTAGGAATAAACGAATTACATATCAATAGGAAATACACTGATAGTTTGGTGATTGCAACCTGCCCTTTTGTCCTGTAGATGAAACAGAAATGCACTTTTTAACAGCATGTCCAAATTATAACCAATTAAGAGTGAAATACATAACCAAACATTTTAACAATCTGAATACGATTAGATTACATAACATACTACAAAACAAAATACAGAGATCATACGTGATGTAGCTATGTACATCTTTTATGCTCTCAAATCCACAGAAAATCAATTATAAGGATTAAAGCTCAAGGGCTGGCAATGTGGCCTACACTGTAACAGGTTAAAACCGACTTGTTAAACAATATACGGAAATTAGAAAGGAGAAGGGAAAGATAGAAAGGTTTTTGTTTTGTTTTTTGTATGAAATGGATAGAAAATTTAATAAACAACACGTATAAGAAGTGGGGAGGGGATGGAAAGGAACAAAAATGGAACAAAACAGGATTAGATTGCTGTTGATGTGCTGCAAATTATTTACAAGTTTAGCATTAGGCCTAGAGGTGAATAAGAATGAGTGCTGATCAGTTTCGTGTAGACCGACATTATTTAGCACAAACCCTGTGTGTTATACATATTGTAGCTAAATGCATATATACTTATTGTGACGCGTGTGTGCAAAGAATGGATCTTTTTGAGAATCTGGGTCAATGGCTAACTTTTGAGAGATTAACAAAGGTCACGGTCGTTTCGCGGCCTGCGGCTTTTTCCTTCGTAAGACGAGACAGACGACGCGCGCAGTGCGCCTCGCCTCAAAATCACGTCTCTGCTCAAACACACAGATCTAGTTTGACTAGTCAGAACTACAAGTACAGTTCCACGCTCGCTCGAAATAAAAGGACTTTGTCCAAGTAAGCAATTTACCTCGTAAAGAACGACTTCGATTAATGTTCGAGGTTGAAACAGCTTTCATGAAAGATTCAGTTGTTGTCGATCGATTGTTGAGGTAAAATCCTGTCTGTCCCAACGTAACCTACTACATAATGAAGAAGATGAGCAAGTTTCAAGTGGAAAGTAATAACAAATATTAACCAACATTACATGATCAAACGGAAAATAGAAAATGTACCAACTGTTTCAAGATGACAGAGAGTCCATTCAAATCATTTATATAACTTAATCCAGAGAACCACCGAACATGCACGAACTCCAAAGTTGTAAATGTATAAAATAGCGAACGAATACTTCAGCAAGGAACACGCTATCTTACAACGGAAATGCAAACAACGCTTGCTTAACTAGGCCTATGATATGGGGGTCACACAGGTCAACAGGGGTGACACTAAATAATGGGCGCATGCACAGAGAAAAGAATGTACAGAGTAGGTCAGACGGGATTTTATTAAAATATATACTGACTTCCATTAAAAAAAAAAACGCGGAAAACAAAACAAGCTGAAGGTTGGGGGTGAATTTTATTGGTCACAATTGTACAGAGTGGAAGCGAGAATTCAACGTGATTTGATTCATTACACCGGTAATGTGTGAAAATGTCATCAGCAATATGTCTTTTGTGTGGAAAATCCAAGGTCACGTGACAAACCAGCTTGAAGTCCTAATACCGTGTGTGGCCACCATTTGCGTTGACAACTGCTTGACACCTGCAGCTCATTGAGTGGACCAGATGGTTGATGCGTCCCCTTGGCACACCAGCCCACACATGGACGATGGCCTGGTGAAGTTGAGCCGCTGTTGCTGGTCGTGGACGCAGGAGGTCCAACCGTCTGCCAAGTTCATCCCAAAAATGTTCTATTGGGTTTAAATCGGGACTGAGGGTTGGCCAGGGCAGCACATTGACGTTGTTATGCTGAAGAAATTGCTGGGTGGCCCTGGCGGTGTGTGGTCTTGCATTGTCCTGTTGGAATGTCCAGTTTGGGTGTTGCGCATAAAAAGGATCGACATGGGGTCTGAGCACCTGGTTGATGTAGCGCTGTGCATTGACACCCTGTCCGCGACCAGGACCAAAGTTCTGAAAGATGACTGGTCCTATGGCGTGGTTAATGCCAATTGCACCCCATATCATAACGTTCGGGCCTCCCCAGGGGTTCCGCTCTACCACACAGGAGTCAGCATAGCGTTCACCAGGTCAACGCCATAATCTGACACGACCATCAGCCATGTCAATACAAAAACGGCTCTCATCTGAGAACAGTATGCGTCCCACTGCTGCCTGCGCCAGTTGATTCGGGCTTGTGCCCACTGCAGCCTGTGCTGCCGGTGTCTTGGTGTCAGTACCGGACCTTTGTGAGGACGCCTACATGCCAGCCCGTTTTCCTGAAGATGCCGCCACATAGTGTTGAGGCTGATTCGTTGCTGGAGATTCCTAGGCACCTGTCGAGCAGTGTTAGCGGCTGTTTGCCGCCTGTCCCGCAGATGGGTTCAAACAAGATGGCGATCCTCTCTTGGTGTGGTGACCCAAGGATGGCCTGGCCGGGGACGATCATCAGTGGTACCAGTGACTCGCATGCGGTGCTGCAGACGATAGATGGTTGAGATGTGGACGGTAAGATGTTGGTGACCTGCCTGGCATCCACACCAGCTTCCAGATGGCCTAGGGCACGATTGCGTTCCTCTGCTCGTAGTCTTGGCATCTCTGTAGCGCTCAGACGGCAAGTCGTTACCTGAACCTTGTAGCGCGGCTTTATAAAGGCTGCATGCCTGAGCACTTGTCGCTGGTTAACTTTGCTCTGCATGGTGTGCACGTGCCTCACATGCAGCAACCAGTTTGCCATTTTTGTTGACCCTCCAATGCCGGGAATGATGTGTGCTCACACAATTTTTTCACTGCACGCGAGTCTTGGACCCAAACAACTTGCCACAATGGTTCAATATTGTATATTCACCCCTTTTCACCCGAAAAATAGCCTTTCAAATTTTCGCGTTTTTTATGGAAGTCAGTATACATGTTGTGCGTAACGCGCTGATGTAATCATGCTATGAAGAAGATAGTATATTATTAATAATAAATTTGTGTAGACTGGTTATGTAGCGTGGAGAAATGTTTGCTTGACTAGAATTCATATGCGTGTACGTTCGTATATAAATGTGTGCTTGACTGAATATGTGCATGTTTTGAATTCAGGATTTGTGTATGAACTGAAAGGTAATTTTGATAATTAGGGCTACGCAGTACAACATAAAGACCAGGGATCAAAGCTGAGGACAGTAGAAGCATGGTTGAGATATAACTGAGACGATTTCGATGGAAATGTTTTAGTAACAATAAAACATCCAAGCATATGTTTGAATATGTATGAATGATACTTATGTTTAACGCTAGGGGTAAATAAAGGTGTAACAGGATATAAGATGAAAAGAACACAATATGTATATATGTGTGTGTGTGTGTGTATGTATATGTTTGTATGTGTATGTGCATGTGTATGTGTATATATGTGTATGTGTGTATGCACATATGTATGTATACATATATGTATGTATATGTGTGTCGACATATTAGTTTAAATTGAAATGAACAGATTCTTTGGTTAGACTGATAGTTGGTTGACACTGAAGTTAATAGAATATTATTGTTATGCTTCAAATGTCTTGCGTTTGTAGAGTGGTTTATTTTTGTTCTATAAAATTGAAACTGACGCTGCGAACTCTTTGTGAATGGACCTTTGGCCCCACAATAAATGGCGCGGCGTTTACGCGCGTCAAGTGTCAAGTGTCAAGTGACTCTCTCAAGGGTCAGTACTGTGTACGATAGACATACTCCATTCAAAAATTAAAAAAAAAAAAGAAGAAGAAAAAAAAGAAAAAAAAACACGTAGAGTTAAACACACACTACCCTCGTCGCTTTCTATCTGTTGTAAAATATTGCCCTCTTCATGTTGAATAATATCGAATCTTGTGAAGATTTCTGTGATGATAACACTATTCATACAAAGCAGCTCTAACCTTAACTCTGTGTATGCATCTTTACAAACGTCTAGTGACATCTTAAGTAAGCATGGCTGTGTTAATTATACGTCACTAAACTCGAATATGATTATTGGTATGCTCATAACAAACCGTCAGAGACTGCAAAATGTAAAACAGCTCCCTTCTGTTTTCATGTACAGTATGAGATTTGAAAAAGAATTATCATCATCGTTTAAGCATAACAGTTGACAACACTTCAGGGACTGCTCACATCAAAACATTGTGCAAAACAGTAACCAGACAAATATGTCAATTGTGCAGCATCAGGCACTTTCTGAACTTTCAAGCCAGAAAATTATTCCTAAATGCATACATACTCCCCTAAATCAATTACTGAACGGCACTATTTGACTCAGCCAGCGCCAATTCAATAAAAACCTTTCAGTATGCCCTTAAAGCACTTCTGAAATCCTCAAGCCTTACAGAATTGGATAATATTCAAATTGAAGTTCTTCCTCTTAGGGATATGTTCGCTATCAGTAAAAGAATTTTCGTGCTAAAAATTGTGTCTGGATTAGCCCCGCAAACTATTAAGTCAAAATTCAGCATGAATTAAAGACAGTCTAATGAAGTCCGGGTTCCCACATTCAGGACCTACTTTAAAAAAAAATAGATTTTTTTAAAAAGGAAAAAGAACAGGTCTTTGTTATTCTTGTCCTGTTCACTAAAATCAAATCCGCCTGAGCTTAAATGCCATCGGAGCCTAGAGTCTTACGGAAGAAAATTATTTACAATTTTGCACACTCTCAGTTATACAAACATGCAGCATGATTCATATTATCAATGCCTATCAAGATGTATGTTATCACTATGTCATCCACAACATACATTTTTACGTACTTCCCCAAAGTGATTGTGGCCGTTTTCTACTGTCTCATAATAATTCACTCCTGTTAATTGGCCGTGCTACGTCAGTCCATGCAAATGTCAATGTGTTCTCATGCTGTATATATAGGATATACACACACGCACACGCACACGCACACACACACACACACACACATATATAAAGAGAGAGAGAGGAGAGAGAGAGAAGAGAGAGAGAGAGAGGGAGAGAGAGAGAGAGAGAGAGAGAGAGAGAGAGATTGTAATGAATGTGCCAGATAAACGGAATAAAGAATATGTATAAATGCTTGTATGTGTGCCTGCTATCTGCACTCTCTGTCACTCAAAAAAAACCCAAAAAACAAACAGACAACAACAACAAAAAAAACCGTGTTCACCCTCTGAGGAAGGCCACTCTGTGTTCAGCCACACCCCTTTATTCACATAAAGAAATCAGTTCTTCTGTTTGTCATGGCCTGGGTAAGGACACAAGATTTAACATCACCATTGTTGTGAAGATTTCCTTTTCAATCCCTGCTCCAAGCACTTCACCCTAGGCAGCTCTTCAATGTCATTGTTCTTGGGCGTTCCTTGACAGTCCCATTTTTAAGATCCCCCCCCCCCCCAAAAAAAAAAAAATCCCTGGAAGGTAGCAAAGCCCGTAACCTGGCGAAAACCTGACGTCAGTCCGTGCCCATTTCCTGACACCAACAATTGAACACGTGCCCAGTCCCTGACACTGGAAGCCAGCTCATTGTTCATCCTCCCTTTTTCAGTGTCCACGGCCATGAAACATTTTTTTTTGTTGTCCTTTTGAAACCTCCCCTTCTTCCCCAAAGTCCAACCAAAGGCCATCAGAATTAGTTCTATTTATCGAAAGTGGACAAACACAACGACGTAGACACCATTCCTTTGCATGAAACGCTATCCAAGAAAAGATTTCGATTTACTACCCTTATTAGAAACAGTAAGAAACAAGTCCAATTTGTTACCCTTATCAATCACATTTGACAAGAAAGGATTTCTTATCATAACCCTCATCAGAGCCATTTCCTTTATATCCCTTTTTCTTGAAATATGAACCAAAATGATTTCAGTTAAACTTGCAATTATGATTGATGACAATTTATAGACACAAGCAAACACTTCTACAAAAAAAGTGACCGTCTTATTAGGTGTATATCATCATCAGTCACACCACAAAATAACATGCTGAACAATTAAGTAGTGGGGGAAAGCAAGTGCAGGTTAACAATTCTTCAGTCGTTATAGTAATGACTTGGCAAAGATTTGAACTTTTAAAAAAAATTAAATAAATAATTGAAGATGAAGAAAATGGGTAGAATATATTATAAATATGAGAAGCCCTTCACTAGCTGCCTGAGGGAACCATTGTAATCCCTCTCGAAGGCTTACTTATTTGTATTGCCTGCTCCTAGGGCTTTCGTCCGCTAGATCGGACTCATCAGGGAAACAAGGCTGATTGTGTTTGTGCTCTTGGTGTCAAATAGAGACACACCACAGTCCATGATTCTGTGGTGTTCTCACCACCAAGGGTTCAAAAAAGAATCCAACAGCACCCTCAAAGCAGCCAGTGAAGGGTAGTAAATGGAACAAAACAAAACTGTGGAGAGGAAAAAAGTTGCTGAAAAACTAAAAGCATTATTCAAACAGTATAAAATATAGGGGACAATCTTTGAGCCTATGCTTGAGGATCCATTCAAGGATGCAAGGGAGATCAAAAGATATGGAACAGTCTGAGTGGTCAGCTCTGCTGTTCAATAACCCAAGCATTGTGAGTGGCTAAGAATTGTACAGAACAACCTTTACTTGGCTAAGAATTTTACAGAACAACCTTTACTTGGATCTCATATATATACTGACTTCCATAAAAAAAAAAACGCGAAAGCAAAACAAGCTGAAGGTTAGGGGCGAATTTTATTGGTCACAATTGTACAGAGTGGAAGCGAGAATTCAACGTGATTTGATTCATTACACCGGTAATGTGTGAAAATGTCATCAGCAATATGTCTTTTTGTGGAAAATCCAAGGTCACGTGACAAACCAGCTTGAAGTCCTAATACCGTGTGTGGCCACCATTTGCATGGACAACTGCTTGACACCTGCAGCTCATTGAGTGGACCAGGTGGTTGATGCGTCCCCTTGGCACACCAGCCCACACATGGACGATGGCCTGGTGAAGTTGAGCCGCTGTTGCTGGTTGTGGACGCAGGAGGTCCAACCATCTGCCAAGTTCATCCCAAAAATGTTCTATTGGGTTTAAATCGGGACTGAGGGCTGGCCAGGGCAGCACATTGACGTTGTTATGCTGAAGAAATTGCTGGGTGGCCCTGGCGGTGTGTGGTCTTGCATTGTCCTGTTGGAATGTCCAGTTTGGGTGTTGCGCAAAAAAAGGAATGACATGGGGTCTGAGCACCTGGTTGATGTAGCGCTGTGCATTGACACCCTGTCCGCAACCAGGACCAATGTTCTGAAAGATGACTGGTCCTATGGCGTGGTTAATGCCAATGGCACCCCATATCATAACGTTAGGGCCTCCCCAGGGGTTCCGCTCTACCACACAGGAGTCAGCATAGCGTTCACCAGGTCGACGCCATATTCTGACACGACCGTCTGCCATGTCAATACAAAAACGGCTCTCATCTGAGAACAGTATGCGTCCCCACTGCTGCCTGCGCCAGTTGATTCGGGCTTGTGCCCACTGCAGCCTGTCCTGCCGGTGTCTTGGTGTCAGTACCGGACCTCTGTGAGGACGCCTACATGCCAGCCCATTCTCCTGAAGACACCGCCGCACAGTGTTGAGGCTGATTCGTTACTGGAGATTCCCAGGCACCTGTCGAGCAGTGTTAGTGGCTATTTGCTGCCTGTCCCACAGATGGGTCCGAACAAAATGGCGATCCTCTCTTGATGTGGTGACCCCAGGACGGCCTGGCCGGGGACGATCATCAGTGGTACCAGTGACTCGCATGCGGTGCTGCAGACGATAGATGGTTGAGATGTGGACGTTAAAGATGTTGGCGACCTGCCTGGCATCCACACCAGCCTCCAGATGGCCTAGGGCACGATTGCGTTCCTCTGCTCGTAGTCTTGGCATCTCTGTAGCGCTCAGACGGCAAGTCGTTATCTGAACCTTGTAGCGCGGCTTTATAAAGGCTGCATGCCTGCGTACTTGTCGCTGGTTAACTTTGCTCTGCATGGTGTGCACGTGCCTCACATGCAGCAACCAGTTTGCCGTTTTTGTTGACCCTCCAATGCCGGGAATGATGTGTTGCTCACACAATTTTTTCACTGCACGTGAGTCTTGGACCCAAACAACTTGCCACAATGGTTCAATATTGTATATTCACCCCTTTTCACCCGAAAAATAGCCTTTCAATTTTTTGCGTTTTTTATGGAAGTCAGTATATATATATAATATATATATTATATATATATATATATATATATATATATATATATATATATATATATATATATGTGTGTGTGTGTGTGTGTGTGTGTGTGTGTGTGTGTATGTGTGTGTGTGTGTGTGTGTGTGTGTGTGTGTGTGTGTGTGTGTGTGTGTGTGTGTGTGTGTTAAGAGGTTATCTTTTCAATATTTTCTACTTTTCACAAGAAAATGTAGCTTGTTTGCTCTTTCATAATTTTCTTTTGCTTCTTAGGTGGCACCTTTGGTTGGTTTTTTGAAAACTCAACAAACATACTACGGTATTGCACACCAGCTTTTTCTGGGATAGCATTCTTCTTAAAACCAAAAAGGCAGAGGAGTCAAATTATCACTTTCCGCGGTCACTGAGGAGAAACAATCAGGTTTCGAAATATCGGTATCTGACCAGGAGTTATATGTTAGTGAGTTTCCTCCCCATTGGATATTTTCTCCCCCTTGGAGACTATAAGCTTGCTGAAGGTTCATTTTGAGAAGCATTTACTATTCCCCATTCACCCACTCAAGCACATACTGTTAGTTAGGCAGAATTATCTACCACTGCAGATATGAATGCTTATCTCCACCTATTTCTTCAATCTAAGACGTATGAGCAAGCTTTGTTTATAATTGAATATTTCTTGCAGTCATTGCAACACCAAGCTGCTCTGTAAGTTGCGGGAATGGTAAGGGGTGTGCAGGTGAAGACAGGCAGATGGTGATATGCGCAGGGACCAAGGGACAGCAGCCAGTCAAGAAGACACACAGGACGAAGCAGAGTTTTTCCTCTCTTTATTTCTCTCCCATGGCAAGGAGCTCGAACCAGGAACACTGCCTGGGAACTCTCCCCTCCACACATCATCACAACTGGCGCTGCGAGCAGGATTGAAGACAAAGGACCAAGAAGACACAGCCCAAGAAGACCGGACACCATGGCCAGCCAACTACCTCTGCACCCCCTGCATCAGCTCCCCAAATCACGGGTAATGAGAGCACAGGGGAGTGGATGACTTCATCCAGGAGGCCAGGCTTGCCCTACACCTGCAGCCCCTGGATGACAGGACAGCCGCCCTCTGGCTTATTGCGCCCTGGATGGCCGAGCTCGCCAGGAGGTGATCAGGCTGCCAGCGACAGACGTCGACTCCCAGCCAAGATCTTGACCATCTTGGAGGGAAACTGGGGAGAGCAGCGTGATGTGGTCACCCTGGCCACAGCGTTATTCACCAGGCAGCAGGGCCAGGACGAGACCATCTCTGAGTATGGGTCCATCTCCAGTACCTCTGGAAGAAGGTCAACAGGCTGGGATGGAATGTTGCCAGCCACCATGCTCGGGACACCTTCACCTGTGGCCTACGACAAGCAGCACTCCGCAAAGATGTCCGATTATTTCGTCCGGAACCATCCTGCCACCACCTTTGAAGAGGCTAGGAAGGAAGCCCAAAGGTGGATGCAGGACTGCAGTGCCGACGGCGACATCCTCCACACGGCTGGCACTGCTGCTGTTGCCTCGCTTCAAAGTCAGCTAGAGGCACTCACAGCCACAGTCACCAGCTTGAGGCAGAAAATGCAGCAGCCACCACCTGCACGGCCACCACTGCAGGTCCGCAGCTGTGTGACTGGCACACAGCGCTCAGGACGAAGGCCCAGGCGCCAGTCAGCACCACGACGAACCACCTGTCTGGCAGTGAAGCCAACAAAAAGGTATGTCGATGACCGCATGGGTAATCAGGAACTCATGCATAAGGAGCTGACCTAGTCAGAAGTTCTCAACAGTAGATTCCTGGACTGATTTATGATTGTTGAATACCTCCTTTTGGGAAGAGGTGCTGTGGACTGGTTGTTGACCAATTATTTGTTTATATTTTGCACAGGCTAGTATATATGTCGATTGTTCTTTATGGTGGATAATGTGTGCCCCTGTTTTTCAAAAGCCAAGTGTTGTGTGACTTTTGGGGACTTAACGCTAAGATTTTTTTTCTTTTGCCATTTTTTATCTGACATTTTGGATTTTTTTGTTCAAATAACTAGTCCACTATTGTCACTTGGTGCCTTCCCAGTGCTTTGGGTTTTAACGCACTCTTCCTGATGATTTCTGATGTCTGACCTCTTGGAAGTTTGTTTTAAATAGCAAGCCCTTGGTTGTCGGAATAATGTGTATGCAAAGAATGGGAGAGATGAGATGTTTGGATACTTTAATGTTCTGGTACTTTGATGTAAAGGTTTTGTTTTAGGAGTAAGCATATCAGAACTTGGATAGCTGAAGCTTCATTTTTTTTTCATTGATTGATTTTTGCACTCCTACTCGATAACTCTTGTTATTTTCATGTCATTTTGCGCCAGCGAGGACGCTGGTTGTAACAGAGTAGGGGGGGGGGGGGGGGGGGATGTAGCCGGGTGCTAACAGAGTATAATTCTTGGTCACCCGTCGTAAGCGAGATAGTTTGTTCACGAGTTATCTTCCCCTTACCTCCCTTGATCGATTGATCTCATTTTTATTGTGTAAATTCTTTAAACTATGAATACTTCAGAACCTACATAGTTGTGTGTACGTCGCTGAAGTCACAAAAATTAATGTATTCTATTCATTACAATCGTGCTGGACTGAGAAGCCCATATTTTCGCTAAAATTTGTATTTCGACCAAATTAATCTTGGCGCCATTTTGAATTGTCCGACGAACAAACCGTGAATAATTCTTGATTTCATAAAAAGTATGAGAGAATCCAAAGAATCCATGAATGCACATTGAAAGTAAAGTCCATAAGCTTTCATTTCGTATATCGCATGCCTATGATCTTTTCTGTACAAGCTTGCGACTATACGAAATGACTGAAGCGCCGGTCCCTTTAGCGAGTCGCCTTCTTTGTTTACTGTTGGAGTTTTGATCTAAATTGTCATTTCATGAAATTTGGACTTCCCAATCGAAATCTTTTTAATAACTCCATTTCTATGATCGAAGCAACTGAAATTATATAAAATTTATCATCCGATGGACCATTTCAACGGAATAACATTTTATCGAAGATCGTGTTCGAAGCACGTGGCGACGGCCATGTAGTGATAAGGCAAGTTGTGTTTTCTATCAAACTTTAAACGCAAAGTTCTCCGCTTGGACGGCATCTTGGATAATGAAATTTATATGTATAGAAAGAGGGAAATTCAAGCTTTTTATTCATTACAAAATTATTTCACGCTGTTTAGTACTTTTCATCGAAATAAGGGAAAATATGACGTAAGCTTGTTAAAAGTGGGTTCATTCTCGGACTTTAATCGCCAGTAACTTTACACAGCCACAAAATTGTCAAATACGACTTATTGCGTTTTATTCCTTGGGTTCTGAGGTTTTCATCGATATGAAATATGTTTGGATACTTTGAACGGACGGCGAGCTAAGACAACGCAGAAGCCGCAACAGATAGCACAGATTTTGTCATTCGCCGTCCCGCGAGGCTCATTTGGAGTGCGGCGCTGCGTTGCCTGCTTTGCGGTCCGGTCAAGCTGTATATATTTTGGTGCCTGCTTTGCGGCCGGTCAAGCTGTATATATTTTGGGCGCCGCGTGAGTGCGGCCAGATGCCACAGGGCAGTGTGATAGCACCAACCCTCTTCAGTATCATGCTGCATGATATCGAGAAGTCCCTCAGACCAAGACCAAATCAGCCAGCGCTTTCCCTAATGCCGACGATTTGGCCATCTGGTCGAACATGATGGAGACTCACAGAGTAAGCCAAATGAGACGTACCAAAAGACATAGACAACATCCAGTCCTACATGAAAGACAATGGCTTCGAACTGTCGGCCGAGAAGACAGTTCTAATGGCCTTCACAAAATCAGGAGGAACCTGGATAACTACCACATAAGAGTAGCTGACCAGCTCATATTCCTAGCAAGGAAGCCAAGTTCCTGGGCGTGACCATCACTCCCAACTTCACCTGGGAGAAGCACATCGGGGAGCCACCACCAAGGCCACTAGAGCGGTGGGACTCATAAAATCGCTAAAGCAAGAACCCTGGGCCACACCAGAGAGCCTGATCCACCTGACAGGAGCCCTGGTCGATCAAGACTGACCTATGGCCATGAAGCGTTCTTCACTGCACCAAAAACCTCATGGCAAAAACTCGAACGAGTGGAACTGGCAGCACTCAAGCATGCCTTTGGCATCAGCCGATTCGATATCAACGACCTCGTTTACCAGGAAGCAGGATGGCTTCCCCTCAAAGATGAATGTCGCCGCAGAAACGCAAACTTCGAAGCCCGTGTCTCAGCGGTAAGCACCACTGTGAAAGCCACCCTCCAGGACAACCCAAGCGCACGGTACGTCGCCTACAGGCACTCCATCAAAGAAAGAAAGGCAGACCCTTTACAGA
>CM031621.1:38350911-38358411 GCA_018398815.1 Conus ventricosus
ATCTGCCTTAGTTAAAAGTTCAGCAAGTGTTGCTCTCACAAGTCAGTGCTACTACTAGGCAAGCTTAGTACCACTTCCAGTGAGTCCTCATTTTCATTTGCAATAGGATAGCATAGTATTATATAAGAAGCTTTGAGTTTGACAGGTTCAAATTGAATCTGATTCGAAGATCCAAGATCATTTTCTGTTTACACTATTCACAGATCTATCTTCAGTTTTGAAACATTAAGATTAACTGTAATGCCACTTGCAGCTCAGCAATGCATGCTGGACTACAGAAACCTTAATTTTGACGATCAGTACTTTTTCTTTAACTAAGCATATGAGTATAATATGTGTTAGCAGTAGTCAAGTGACACAATATGCTTTCCAATAGACTTAAAATTAGTGAAAGAAATGTATTGAAACTGAGAGACTTAGCGTAGATGAAAATACCATTTCATGATTATATGAACAGAACACAGAACAGAATGAAGGATAAGGAGATCAGAATTAAATGATTAGTAAATGGCAAGAAAGAATCACTAGTTCGTTTTGAAGGAAGTTTATAATTTGTTTTTTTTGTTACTAAACTGAATGAAATGAAAATGTGCAGATGTATTAAAAGAAAAATCACTGCTAGTATGCTTCTTTTCAAGATTGTTTTGTCTCTAGTTCAACATTTGTTTTGCTAGCTATATTCTTTGTGTAGTGTGCTGTGTAACTTTGGTCTGTGTCACTAATATTGCAGGCCTGAAGAAGAGGGACTGAAAAACGCCTGAGAAAATGTCACACACTACAGAGAAAGGACGTCGTCCAAAGAAGAGGAAAATTGACAGATCAGCGTAAGTGTTATTTCATACAAACGCACAAAACACAGGTGCAACACAGCACAACACAACACACAGACACAGACACACACACAGACACACACACACACACACACACACACACACACACACACACACACACCACACACACACACACATACCTGTCTGTCTGTTTGTCTGCCTCTCTCTCTCTCTCTCTCTCTCTCTCTCTCTCTCTCTCTCTCTCTCTCTCTCTCTCTCTCGTGTTAATAAAACTGGCTTTATATTTAGCATTGGATATACACACACACACACACACACACACACACACACACACACCACACACAGTACACACACACACACACACACACACACACACACACACACACACACACACACACACACACTCACACACACCCACACACACACACACACACACACACACACATACATACACACACACACACACACACACACACACACACACACACACACACACACACACACACACACACACACGTATTCAAAACCCAGAAAACTTCACATGGGTCTTCCTCAAGGCTCTGTTATTTCACCTATTTTGTTTAATATATTAATAGCAGATTTACCAAATAATCTATCTAAAGACACAGTTTTGGCTCAGTATGCAGACGACATCTGTATGTGGATGAAGGTAACAATAAAACGTAACACCCCAGCAAGAGTATTAAACTACACAAAAAAAGTATATCAACGTGAACTAGATAAAATCAATATGTTTATGACAGAGAATGGCTTGAATCTATCATTGGAAAAAACAAATATAGTACTATTTAATGCTGGGTGCAACCCAAAAATACTCCCTACTTTCACAATCAATGGAAATGTCATTAATTATGCACAAACTGTAAAAATTTCTGGGAGTTTATCTTTCGTCAAAACTCTCATGGACTCAACATATAGATTACATACTAAACAAGGCAAGGAAAGCTTTAAATTTTCTCAAAATTATAAGTAAACAACACTGGGGCCAAGATACTAGAGCGCTTGTGTCCCTTGCAAATTCTCTTGTGCGTTCACGGTTAACTTATGCTCAGGAAATTTTTTTAGTGCTCCAAAGCATTTGTTAAACAAACTACATTGTAAGGCCTATAAATTAGCCCTTGGGGTACCATCTCATGCTTCAAATTTAGGGACTTATATTATAAGGAAGCGGGTGTTTCACCACTTGATAACCACAGAAAAGTTTGTGCGTCAAAATATGTATTAAAATCATCTGCATATGATACCTTTACAGTGATGTAGATTTTTTAATCACCCTATAGGACACTGTGTCCTAGAGATTAAATGTCAATAGGACACAGTGTCCTGGAGTAACCAAAATAATAGGACACCAGACTCGGAACAGGATTCATTGTGATAAATGTATTTTATTAACTCAAGGTCCGCCGACTAGAACTGGAGAAAAGTATTAAAAAATACAAAAACAAATAAAATCAACACAATTATGTTGATGACTAGAATCAGGGCAAAGCTTAGTGAAAGTTGTAAAATGAATGGAAATGTTCATGACTAAATGTTAATGTTCATTGTTGCGAGCTGCAAACGACAACAGAAATTACTCATTCAGCATCATTGTTGCGAAACAACTGTCTCTTTTTCTTGCTTGCCCACTTGCTGACAATGGTGTGCAGATATGACTCTTCCCTTTCCTTCTGGCCTTCGAGCTTTGTCTTCAGGATCATGTCTTGCATCTTCACCGACAGCCTGTTCCGCCTTGCAGTGCACACCAAATTCTGTGAGCTGAAGCCTCTTTCCACATCAGCAGTGTGCACAGGTAGAACAAGGCATATCTGTACCAGCTTCATCAGATTGGGGAAATCTGCCATGTGAAATTTTCCCGAACACGCGATGCGCTTGGCTCTGCCTTTCAACGCTACTCAGTCTCGCACGCCTCCGCACAATAAACGGCTGTAGACTTGTCCGCGACCTCGCGGAAAACGATAGGACATGCGACCGCTTCGCTTGTATTAGGATCGGACATTTGACCGGATGGAGGTCGAGCCGATCGGTCATTTTTACATTTTTATCGGTCAATGACCGGAGACCGATGGAAATCTACATCACTGCCTTTAGTAAAAAAGAAGTAAATCTGGACTCGCAACATGATTTTTGTTAAAAGAGCAAAATATATACATTCTCTACAACCAATAAATACATATATGTCTCGGATATGATTAACTCTGCAGATTTAAAAGATAAAGAGGTTGCCATGAAGCCTTCTTTCTCGCCAGTTCCATCATGGGAACAAGGTAAACCTAATTTTGATATAGATATGAACAAAGATCAATCACCGAATATATTAAAAAAAATTGATTAATTTACACATGGAGAGTCATTATAATGATCATATTAAAATATATACAGACGGATCTGTCCTCGAGAATGGCAAGACAGGGGCAGCATTTATAATTCCTTCACTAAACATAGTGAAACAGTATCATATCGGTGATCATTACTCCATTTTTACTGCTGAATTGGTAGCAATATTAAAGGCGGTCCAGCATATCATAGATCTTCCAACAAACTGGCCCAAACGTAAAGTGTTATTATGTGTCGATTTGAAATCTGCACTACAAGCTATCAAATGTCAGAATATTAAAACGCATCTCGAAATGATACTAGAAATAAAACATGCTCTGATTATTTGCAGACCATTACGGCATTAGCACTCTTGAAGCCACAGAATTCCGTGGTTCTGCATACTCTCCCACACTGCTTGGTCCCAGCTAATGTGCACATTTGCCTCTTCAGTGTGTGTGTGGGTGGTTTTTTTTGGTATGGTAACTAGATAATAGTTAAATAACTAACAATGTTGTGTGGTATACACATGTGAGAAAGAGAAAAGTCACTGAACTAACTGCTTATGGTATTGGTATGTTTGAATCGATAGTTGTCAGTGTGTAGGCACGATTGGTGTGTGTAGATTTAAAAAAGATATAAAAAAACATGGAGGATAGGGGGAATTCCTTTGTTTTGAATCATTTGTTCCATTGTTTTATCACCAAGCAAGATAATTTTGGGGGGGGGGGGGGCTCCCCGCGGGACATTCCCTCTTGCTACCCCCATTTAGTTCCAGCTTGTGAATCCTAGTGTTTCCAAGCACCACTCCATCCCTCCCCCCCCCCCCCCCCCCCCCCCCCCCCCCCCCCCCCCCCCCTCCGTCACTTGACTGACATATATATATATTTCCTGGCACAGGAAATTCCAGATGTGCTTAGCTGGAAAATCCTCTGTAGGCTTCTTTGTTTCAAATCTGGAAGTTAAATTAAACAAGTTCAGATTAGACTAGAGCATCAGAATTAGGGTGTTCTACTTCCAAGGACATTCCAAAGCGAAATAGTTCATAACTTCAAATACAGAGGTTATTACCCTAGACCATTTTGAAGAAGATGTAGGAATTTGTACTGTTCCTGTCGGCTAACACGGACTGAACTCTATTTGAGAATGAAGCTGATTCAAAATACATAATGCCCCATGTAAACATTGTGTGCAGACACATGATTTAAACTCAAGACCCAACTCATCTTTATTATGATGTGCTATGTTGTGTAGATTTCTTTTGGTTTTATCAGTAAGATCATCTTTCATTGATAGGCACATACATATGGGTGTTTCAGGAACATCAAAGTGGGGTGGGGTGGGGTGAGGAAATAACAACAACAAAAAAATGAATAAATAAAAGAAGCATAGAATTTAAAATTTAAAAAAAAGAGAAAAAAAAAGCTTTTTCCCCATATAGTTTTCTTTCATGACTTAATGGTTAGCATTTGAAAAGAATGTTATTCAGGTCGTAAACTTGAGAAAGCAAAACTTTATTAGTGTTATAATTAGTGTTTTTCTTGTTTTGTTTGTTTAAGAATACAGCTGGTGACAGGATTTTTGTTGGTAACGAATGCTAATGCTTACAAACATGTTGTAAGTAGAACAACTACATTTATAAACAAAGGCATTTTGGAATGTAGGGGTTTGCACCAGCAGCTATTTGTATAATTATCGTGTTACCTCTGAGGTTTCAGTAGATTGTACATGTACTTACTGTCTTACACTTCACCAAAACCAGTAGACTTGAGACTGCTGTTAAAAAAAAAAAAAAAAAAAAAAAAAAGCAAAAAGCAGATAAACCTATAAAAGAATGCATTTGATTTTACAGTGAGGATGAAATGCAGAGTTGCCCACACTTGACGACTAAATGAAAGGAAATCTTTAATGTTTCAGGGAACAGTGAACAATGAACAAGTAGGGTAACGCTGGTTCTCATGATGAAATAATTACATGCCTATAAAGTTCTCCAAACAAATGCTGCTTACGACACCAAATCACCCAGCAAAAACTGACAGCACAGAGCACATGTGGTCTTGTTTTTTCCCCTGTGCTCTGTTTGGTCATTTTTGATAAGAAGTTTGGTGCTGTATGCAGGTTTCGTTGGGAGTTACATGCATTGATTACTTCATCATGGGAGCCAGAGTTACCCTCCTTGTTTGTATAAGTTTTTTTTCTTCTTCATTTCAAGTTGGGGCTGGCTTAAAGCCTGTGTCAGACTGAGTGCACAGGAAGTCATATCTAATAATTCAACCACAAGTTAATCGACTGTACTCAGAGTATGTATGGTTAAGTTTAATCTTGAAAATTGGTAACAAAAAAACAAAACAAAAAAAACCAGGCAGCCGAAGAGTGCTAAACACAAAGTGAGATTCTGGGGTTAAGAAAAAATGTCACTGTCAGTCTTGATGAAAGTAGTGTGGTGCAAAACACCATTGCCAAAATTTTAACAAGCTGATGAAACACATGCTGCATCCTAAATTATTCAGAATAATTATTAATTAATAATCGTATTAGTGTTTCTAGCATTAGCAGTGTGCTCCAGACATCTTGTGTCAGGTAATACACCTGAGCATTGAGAGGCAGAATTTAGAAGAAAAAGAAAAGAAGAGAAAAAGATCCAGTGATAGTGTTTAATTTCAAACAGTGTACATGGGAATGATATTTGTGTTTCCATTCCCTTAAAAAGAAAAAAAAAAAAACAAAAAAAAAAAACATGAAACCAACCAACCAACCAACCGACCAACCAAAAAAAAAAACCCCAAAACAAAAACAAGAAAACCAAACAAAGCTAAGAAGAGGAAAGAACAGATAAAGAAAAGAGAGGAGCCACCTGTTAACGAGCATTATTGTAGTGCTGTTCGTTTTCAGGCGGATGGAGACTCAGGAGACGGAGGAGGGGCGGCGAGTGTTGGCGCAGTTCAAAAGTGAGACTGGGGAGGTACTGGGCACGCCCTTTGACCTGCTGTCAACATCACTGTCGACAAGCTGCAGGCTGTCTGTAGCAGTCTGCTGGAGACAGTGAGTTTGTGTGTGTGTGTGTGTGCGTGTGTGTGTGTGTGAATGTGTGTGTTTGTGTTCGTGCGTGTGTGTGTGTGTGAATGTGTGTGTTTGTGTTTGTGTGTGTGCGTGTGTGTTTGTGTGTGTGCGTGTGTGTGTGCGCGCACATGTGTGATGTGTGTGAATGTGTGTGTGCATGTGCTTGTTGTTTTCTTACATAAATCAGTCATACTTGATAATACTGTTGTCAGCTTGAGTTGTATGGCTTTTCGATTGTGTACATGTTTGTATACCACTACACAGTACATGGTATTGCAGAGAGAAAGAGTGAATAATGATTTGTGCGAAGGAATACAAAGCAATATGTGGTAGATGTCGGTCTTTGGGAAGTCTGTGGTAAATACGTATTGTGCCTTACTGCAACACAGACGCACACACACACACACCACACACACACACACACTTTCTCTCTCTCTCTCTCTCTCTCTCTCTCCTCTCTCTCTCTCTCTCTCTCTCTCTCTCTCTCTCTCTCTCTCTCTCTCCCTTGCTCTCTCTCTTTCTCTTCACAACACACACACACACACACACACACACACACACACACACACTCACTCAACTCACTCACTCACTCACTCACTCACTCACTCACACACACACACACACACACACTCACTCACATAAACAGTACACACTCATCTTTTTAACACAAAATGTTGTATTTGAAATTGCTCCCTGCCCTTCCCCACCCCCTTCTCTCCCCTCTCCTCCACTTGAATTGAACCCCAGTTATGCTACTGTTGTCAGTCTGCTGCAAAGTTGTTTTGTTTTTTTCTTTTTGTTGTTGTCATTTTTGATACTTTTAGATATCAGATATGAGCAGAAAATAACTATTTGGTGTTTTTTTTTTTTTTCAATGTTCTGGAGAAAAAGTGAAAATAAAGGAATAGAGGAACAAACAAGAAGGAAGCAGTCTTAGTTTGTTGGAGCTCCTCATGTTCTTACCAGTGTTCTCAATGCACATATGTTTCAGGGCTATATCCTTTAACCCTCTTGCATAATTTGCATTGTCCAGCACAAATTGCTCCAAGTAGTCATATTTGTTTTTTTGAGAAATCAATGGAATGCGGTCAGGTCACGATGTAAGTCTTTGTGAATGAATCGTTTCCCACACCCCATATACTGTTTAGATTTCATTGGGGCACCTCTCAGGGATGCCCGTTTATTTTGGCACGCCTTGACTTAAAACAAGGTCGCAGTTTTGTGAGGGAAAGTAATGCGGCACATGCGGACAGTTGCGGATGTGACGAACACGAGAGGAGACATACAGAGCAGCCAGATACGGGCAGCACAA
>CM031621.1:38363411-38368411 GCA_018398815.1 Conus ventricosus
AGTCCTTTCCTTCTCTAAACTGTTCTCTCTCTCCCTCTCGCTCTCGCTCTCTCTCTCTCTCTCTCTCTCTCTCTCTCTCTCTCTCTCTCTCTCTTCCCCTTTTGAACACACATGCATGCAAACACACTCGCATGCAATGCACACACTTAAAGCACACATTCATCTGTGTTGCCACTCCGTCTTTCTCTCTCACATCCTTTGTACACACCAGAGATGAATGTGTGTGCTTTTTAGAAAAGTGCCGCTCGTGCATAGGGTGCACTACCTAGTAAACGCCCACCCCCAATTCAGAGCCCATTTTGTGCACATGGGGGGTGGGCGCTTACAAGGTACTTTACGGTACATGCATAAGCATTTATTGAAGAAGAGCCTGTCTTTGAATGGAAGAATATCTAACTTTTTATAGTCATCACCTGTCAAGGAATTAGATTTTAATTGCACCAGCTTTATAGCTCTCTTACGTAACGATTGATTTGTTTCAAATTTGTTTCACTAGAATTATCCCATAATGTAGACGCATAATCAATGAGAGATAAAATATGTGCATGAAAAAATAATTTCCTCGACTGGAGATTCAGAAAATGTTTTATTTTTGATAATTGATAAATCCTTTTAGAAAGACGTTTTCCAAGGTCAGTAATGTGGTCGTACCACGTTTAAATCATTATCGATGATAGCCCCTAGTACTTTATGAGATGTTACCTCCTCAATCCTTTGGTCATTGACATATAGCGCTGTGAACGGGGACCCCATTTTCTGCCTTTTTTGCGTGTAGTCACACACTACATTTCGTTTTATTTGCATTCAGGGACATGTGGTTCATTTCTGTCCATTTAATCAATCTGTCGATGTTGTTCTGAAGGTTATTTACTAGAATCATAGGATTATCACTGCTAAACTGTAATGAAGTGTCATCAGCAAACATTTCACAATCACAGTCTATGTATAAGGCAAATCATTTATGTAAATAGAGAATAGGAGAGGTCCTAATACTGATCCCTGTGGGACACCAAATTCCGAATTGAGTAATTCTGACCGTCTGCTACAAATTTCAACTAGTTGTGTGTGTGTGTGTGTGTGTGTGTGTGTGTGTGTGTGTGTGTGTTTGTGCATGTGTGTGTGTGTGTATGTGAGAGTATGTGTGTGAGTGTGTGTGAGAATGTGTGTGTGAGTGTGTGTGGTGTGTGTGTGTGTGTGTGTGTGTGAGTGTGTGTGTGTGTGTGTGTTGTGTGTGTGTGTGTGTGTGTGTGTGTGCCTGCGTGTGTGTGCATGTGTCTGTGTGCATGTGTCTGTGTGCGTGCACAGCTCTTAATGGGCACCCCTCCAGTATTTGAGGAGAAACTTTCTAGGATGAGGAGCAATTGGAACAGCCGTCTCCACTTACACTAGTCTGTGGGGCAACCAGTGTTTGTGTAATTTGTGTTGTGGAATGAGTGACTGAAGATTCAGTGCCATTGCAGACCCATGGCAGTCAGGCCCTCCTTCCCTGTTCACTTCCACACCTCCATCACCCCTGGTCTGTGTTTCAGAACAGAACTGCAGCAGAGTTTAGTCACAGTGAGGGGGAAAAAAGAGAAATGGGTGCCTTCATTTCCAGGCTATAAACCATACTGTTATGTAAGCGGCAAGCCACATCTGCCAAATTAACACACACAAAAAAAAGGCCAACCACAAAGGTCACAACTGATTTATTTATTTGATTAGCCGCAAGAAAATAGCTTGTTGAGGATGAATGAAGTGGCAAGGTTTGTGTGCTGTGATGTTTGACTGTCATGAGCTAGCAAGCAAAGAAGAATGGATAATACATATTGTGGAGGGGGGGGGGGGGGGGGGGATCAGCTTTTAAGAGTGTTTTATCACTGGTCTCAGTGGCACTGAAACAGCTGAAGGACTCAACTTCACTGTAAGACACAAAGGGTTTCAAGAACTGCCAGTGTAGTAGCTGCAGAGGTTAAGAGTGTAGGACAAAAAATGTAGGGCTTACATCTTGGTTTATGACAGTGCTGTGAGTAAAACATGTCAGCCTCATGCATGCATTGTGCTTGGTCAGTGCGTAAACGATAAATCTGTTTGGTGTGGTCTGTGTGAATGTATAATTAAAATTTTCTTTTTGCTATGGAAACCAGTTTCACCTCGCTTTTTTCTAATGCATGCCACTTCTGAATGATACATTATGACTGCAGACTTGTCATTGCTGTACTGGTAGTTATTTCATTAACAGCCTGTTTACTGAGGGAATGCAAGAGACATTTGAAAGAGGAGTATATTTGTTTATGTGCTTCATGTCATCATGACAATTGAGAATTGTCTGGGAATTTGTAGCCGTGGTGTGTGAGTGTGTGTGTGCATGTGTGTGTGTGTGTATCTGTCTGTGTTTGTGTTGTGTACGAATGTGTGTCTGTTTGCATGTGCATGCATGTGTGTGTGTGTGTGTTTGCGTGTGTGTGTGTGTGTGAGTGAGTGATTTATCAGTTTTGTCCCTTGCACTGTGTGCGGATGTGTAGGAAACCTTGTGGCATGTAGTGAAGGAAGGTAATGGTGTTGTGGCAGGCCACAAGAACTATGTGATCTGTGTGGTGTGGTCACCCGATGGTCGCAAGCTGGCATCAGGATCCTACACCAAGCAGGACAATGGGAGGTGAGCACTTGGCCCCGCGGTTCAGATCACCATGGGATGACACGGAGTGTCACAGGGAAACATGATGGTCATGGTGTGTGGATCATGATGGAATGCAGATTATTGACATAAACTGATAAAGTGTGCATGGTGATTTAATGCAGACTGTTTATGATGCGGACCATGATTCAATGCAGATTATGACAGTAACATGTTGGTGAGGATCTGAATTGATGGTCATCTTTATGTGGGGATCTTGAGTAACATGTTGGTGAGGATCTGAATTGATGGTCATCTTTACATGGGGATCTTTAGTAACATGTTGGTGAGGATCTGAATCGATGGTCATCTTTACACGGGGGTCTTGAGTAACATGTTGGTGAGGATCTGAATCGATGGTCATCTTTACATGGGGATCTTGAGTAACATGTTTGGTGAGGATCTGAATCGATGGTCAACTTTACATGGGGATCTTGAGTAAGATGTTGGTGAGGATCTGAATCGATGGTCAACTTTACATGGGGATCTTGAGTAAGATGTTGGTGAGAATGTGAATCGATGGTCATCTTTACACGGGGATCTTGCTGCCCTCCAGTCAGTCCTCAGGGCTGCCACTCACACCATTCCTAACACGGCCTCAGCCACAGCCAGGACTGCCTCGTCACAGGGACAGAACCAGCAGCCCAGTGGGCACTGTCCACATCAGGTCACCGTTTGGCAACCCACCAGAGGAGACACTGCGCTGCTGCTGAGTCACCTTGGTGGAGTTCAGTGGTGCCTGTTCTGATCAAACATATGCACAGTGACTACCACCACAGAATGATAAAATCCACTGCTAGTGACAAGGATTGCTTCATGCCTACAATGTCAAGGCTTTTGGGAAGAGAGAGAAGGGTGTGGCAGTAATAAAACACGCCACCCTCCCGTGTTTGGGGACAGAAAGCCAGGAAGGGGGTCGTTGTTTGTTGCCAATATAGATCTGCCCAGTGCTTCTACTTGTGGTTAGTTTCTGTGTTTTAGTGCCACAGACTAGGGTATTACTGGTAAATTGAAGAAAAAAAAAGAAAGAAAACCCTATGATCATGCCAAATGAAACCTAAGATTGGTTTCATGTTGTGTCAGATTCCATGAGGTGTTTTTGTTCACTTGTGGGAGTCGCAGACACAGCAATCAGTTGATGCCGGTGCCAGAAGTGTCTTCACTTGTGTGGGAAAAATGGCATCAGAGAGGCAGCACGCAACTGATTCTGAATCAGAAGTTGGTATCGGAAAAGAAAGCCACATCGGAAAGTTCACTTGCATTGGCTCTAAAATCGAGAAAATGTGAACTCTGGTTGCCGGTCAATTATACGTGTCAAAGTGCACGGAGAGCATGAAAGTCCTTTGTGAAAGCAGAGCATAGAGGGACAAGTCTTTATCTTTTGTGAGCTCTGTTGGAACGCTATCTTGATAGGGCATAACAGGATTTACGATCTTTCATGTATGGAAACTGTCAGACATCGAACTACGACAAATACAGAAAAGTTGTTTCTCTTGATAACGTGTACATGCTGACCACTACCCAGCAAAAGCTTGCTAGGCTCATGTTTTTGATCAATACATCTTTTTCTTTTCTTTTTTTTTTACTTAACCTTTTCACGACGCGCTGTGCGATAGTGACGACAACTCTGTCGACCCGTTCACGACGAGCCGTGCCCTGGTGACGGCAGCACTGCTGTACTGCCCGGACGTGTCGTGCCTCCGTGACGGCACAACTATAAAGAATTCCCATGTTCTCTCGTCTACTGTCTAGGGGATGCAGCTGCCATAAATATTTAGAACAGGGTCCTAGCCACTGGAGGCTAAATTTACATGCACTAGTGATGACCTTTGAGACCCCAGAGTAGTCCGAAACAAAGAGACCCGTCTGGCACTGGAAAGCACATGTGGAATTTCCTGCTTCACCAATATATCGGGCGAAGGAGAATGACACGTGGTTTTAGAACTGGTTCAGCAAAGAAGTAGTTCAGAAAATGGGGGGGGGGGGGGGGGGGGGGGGGTGGTAAAGGTGTACAAGTTTATCAAAAGAATCTGAGCTTGATTTTTATTTGCTCTGTGTATTTAATAGTTTTATAAGTCTTATCATCTGAAGCCAAAACAGTGAAAAGTGTGTACTGTGTGCAATGATTTAATTGCCTTTAAAAAAAAAAAGAATTCACTTGGATTACACGTATTGAATACCTCTGGCTTTATCTGCATCTGTTCAAAGTAAGAGCGAAGTTTTATGCCCCTTTTCTTCCTCATTTGCTGTTGTCATACTAACCAAACAAATGTAAACGAGATTGTGTTCTCCTACATTTTACTTATGTTGTTTCTGTAACAGTAGCGTTGCTATTTTACCTAAA
>CM031621.1:38370911-38390911 GCA_018398815.1 Conus ventricosus
GTGTGTGTGTGTGTCCTTTCATTCTTTGTAATTTTTTTTTCTTCATGTTTTTAGACATTCCATTTTGATCAATTTATTGTTTATCTACTGTCTAATGATGATTTTCTCTTTTTGTGATACAGGGATCCTGAATGCAGATATCTTGCCAGTGCTTCAAAAGTGAGTCACTGAAATTAACAATGGTGATGATGGTGACGATTACTACATTGGGACTGTGCCTGGTTATTGTTGGAGGAGAGAGAGAGAGAGAGGACTGACTGACTCAGAGTCCAATCCAGCTAATTGACACAAAACAGGAAAATCTCATTCATGGTCCTTTAAAACATTGACACACACAAAAAATATATATGAATACATGTATTTGTTCTCAGAATGTGATATAAGAGAATCACATAGAGCTGTGTGTGTGTGTGTGTGTGTGTGTGTGTGTGTGTGTGTGTGTGTGTGTGTGTGTTTAGCGATATCCTTTCCTATTGAGTGAATGTAGAAAGAGTGGAGTCTTTTTTGTTTGTTTTTTCCATAGATTTTCTTTTCTTGTGCAATTCAGTTGTCATGCTTTGGCTCTTTGCTCCATGGGTCTTTGTTTTTTTTCTTTTAATTTTTGATTTTCTTTTCTTGTGGTGGTGGTTGAAATGCCTTCTATCAGAGGGCAACTTGTGAAGTTGTTGCTGTTGTTCTTGTTCTTGTTTAAACAGATCTCATAGGAACACTATTTTCAATACTATCATCAAGGGAGATATTGAAGTACTTTGCGTTGACAGTTTATCGCGGTCTTTACAAGCTGAATCAAGCCTTTTATTTTCTGTATGGTTTCAGCATGATTTTTGACTACAAAATCTGTTTTGGAAGTTGAAAGCAGACATGATCATATGTGAAGACAACTTAAATTAAAACAGTTGAAATAATCAGGAGATTGAACACTGATGCACAGCCCGCATCCTCTCATGTCCCATGATGACACTGTTGGTGATGATGGCAATGACTGGCTCAGTGTCTGTGCTCAGAGTTGGTGATGATGGTGATGACTATCTGTTTAGTGGTGGTGATGACGATGATGACTATCTGTTTAGTGGTGGTGATGGTGATGACTATCTGTTTAGTGGTGGTGATGATGATGATGGAGATGACTTTCTGTTTAGTGGTGGTGATGACGATGATGGAGATGACTATCTGTTTAGTGGTGGTGATGATGATGATGGAGATGACTTTGTGTTCAGTGGTGGTGATGATGGTGATGACTATCTGCTTAGTGGTGGTGATGATGATGATGGTGATGACTATCTGTTTAGTGGTGGTGATGATGATGATGGTGCTGACTGTCTTAGTGTCTGTGCTCAGAGTTGGTGATGATGATGATGATGAAGGTGATAACTATCTGTTTAGTGGTGGTGATGACGATGATGGTGATGACTATCAGTTTAGTGGTGATGATGATGGTGATGGTGATGACTATCTGTTTAGTGGTGGTGATGACGATGATGGTGATGACTATCTGTTCAGTGGTGGTGATGATGGTGATGACTATCTGTTTAGTGATGATGTTGACGATGATGGTGATGACTATGTGTTCAGTGGAGGTGATGACGATGATGGTGATGATTATGTGTTCAGTGGTGGTGATGATGATGATGGAGATGACTATCTGTTTAGTGGTGGTGACGACGATGATGGTGATGACTATCTGTTCAGTGGTGGCGATGATATGTGTTCAGTGGTGGTGACGACGATGATGGTGATGACTATGTGTTCAGTGGTGGTGATGACGATGATGGTGATGACTATGTGTTCAGTGGTGGTGATGATGATGATGGAGATGACTATCTGTCTAGTGGTGGTGACGACGATGATGGAGATGACTTTGTCTGATGGGTGGTGGTTGTGGTGGTGGGCAGGACACCACAGTACGGATATGGGACACCTTTCTGGGCAAGTACCAGGTGATCCTGACGGCGCATTCCAACACCGTGCAGTGTGTGAAGTGGGGGGGCACGGACCTGCTCTACACCGCGTCCTCCGACAGGACCATCAAAGTCTGGAGGTCCGATGTAAGTTTTGTTTTGTTTTGTTTTATTTATTGTTTGCGGTGTGTGTGTGTGTGTGTGCGTGTATTGTGTGTGTGTGTGTGTATTGTGCGTGTGTGCGTGCATGTGTGTATTTACTTAATTTTTCATTTTTCTGTGTAAACTTTTTCATTGCTTCTCTTTACTCTTCTTCTTCTTCTTCCTCTCCTCCTTCTTCTTGTGCATCTTCTTTTTCTTCCTATTCTCTTCTTTCTTATCCTCCTCGTCATTATTGTTGTTGTTGTAGTTGCTATCATTATTATTATTATTATTATTATTATTATTATTATTATCGGTGTTATTATTGTTGTTATAATAATTTTTTATTATTATCATCATCATCATCATCATCATCATCATCTCATCATCATCATTATTATCATTATTGTTCATTTTATTATTATTATTTGATGATTATGATTTTTATCATTATTACTATTGCTACTTTAACCACATTATTGTAACTGTCCTCTAACTCTTCTTCTTCCTTTTTTACGGTTAGTATCATTATCATGATAACTGCGATTACTGTAAACATTAATGCTATTATTGTTATAAACATTAATGTTATTATTGTTATAAACATTAATGCTATTATTGTTATAAACATTAATGCTGTTAGTGTTATAAACATTAATGCTGTTATTGTTATAAACATTAATGTTATTATTGTTATAAACATTAATGCTATTATTGTTATAAACATTAAATTGCTGTTATTGTTATAAACATTATGCTGTTATTGTTATAATATGGTTATACTATATTATAGTAGTGGTTGTAGTAGTGGGGTTTTTTTTTCATTATGTGATTATCATTACTATTATCATTTTAGCCTGTATTGTGTACCCTTCAGCCTGGTTCCAATCCATCGTTGAGCCTTTTTGTACCCGCTTTGAAGAGAACAGTAACTATCTGCTCGTCCTTTGTTTTCAGTGTGTTGAAGGTTATTTGTCTCGCCGGAAGAAGATCAAAACAGCTGGAATGCATAGTGTTTGTCTTGTGATGTGTTTACTCTTTTGTTTGGTGTCCCAGCAGTTCTGTCTGTGTTCATGTCAATTTGTGCCTGCAGTCACCCACTTTGAAACCTTTCAGTGACTGATCAGCTTGCATCTGTTCATCCGCCGTTTTTATCATTGGTAAGAATACTTATGGAGCACCTGTCCTCGGTTAGAGACCAAGCTCTTAAGCGCTTTACTGTGCACACTCTTGTTTACACAATTGGCTGCCTACCTGGGCGGAGTTGAACGAAGAGCCCGCCAGCTGACGCGTCATTCAGTTTGTCACTCTCTCAGTGTTTGACTCATATTTTCATACTTACGGTGCATGCTGTGTGTACACCTGTCATCCATACCCAGCCAAACTGGCCTTTTCAGCCAAAAGTTGGTGATGGGATTTTTACGTGTGTGCAAGATGTTATGCGTGCGTTCACACATGGAACCTTGGTTTATAATCTCATTCAAAGGACTTTTGGGGAAGTGGAGTTGAAACCAGTGTTAACTCCGAGGGAAAAATTCCCCATACTGAAATGTCCCAGTGGAGGTTGAAACAGCTTTGGAGCGTAGGAGGAATTCCTTTTAAATATGAAATATGTTGCAGCAGTACAGAATAAGTTTGCAGTGTTCAGGGATTTTTCTCAAAGGGATTTAATTCCAGAATTACATTCCTTACTCCCATAGACCCAACTCGCCCTATTTCTCCCATGTCCCTATTTCAACCTATCCCTAACTTCCCCTCATTCTCCCCCACCTCCCCAACCCCATCATTTTCTTCTTTTTTTTCCTTTTTTTGTGTGTGTAATGGTCTAAGTCCAGAACTAAGGGAGCGTGCAGCTGAATGGTCAGAACATTCAAGTGCAAAGCTGACCGTTGTGAGTTTGAACTACTCATGTGGCCACAGTTTTATAGTTTCATCCAGCATTGATTGGATACCAGACTCGGTTCAGGGAAGGTTAAGGTGGTGGAATACTGTATAGCACTGACATGGTGAATCTTTAAGAGTTGTCCTCCCTGATGGCAAGCAGCCCCGGCTGGAAGCCCTGAACCTGAATGAACTGATAAAAATATATGCGACTAAAAGCTAGTGACTATGACAACATGCGCAAATTGTGTAGGATCAAGCCATATGACCTCAGCACCCATTGGTTTTCATTTTTTGTGTGTTGTGTTGGTCAAGGTGGAGGCTTCCTGCATTACCGTGATACTATTTTTTCTCTGCCTATCCTCCTCCATCCCCCCCTACTGCCCCTTTTCACCGTACCCACCCAAACGCTCACAGACAGCCCCGTCAATCTTCACAGCTGCTTCCCAACCACATCTGAATTCTTCATGACCACCAGATGTTCTCTGCTGCCAGATTTTTTTTTTTCTCTGGTGCTGCCGAAATTCGAGCCAGTTATGGAGAGGCGGGCGTCTCAAGGCATTGCCTTTTTAGACAGATGTCTGACCCACCTGGTTTCAGGACATCTGGTCTAAGTTTGGAAATTTAAGCCTTTTAAAGTTCGCTTTTGTTCTGCCTTGAACTTTCGTACCTCCATCAGGAACTCTTTTCAGCTGTCAGTGCCTATATTTAGGCAGTATATGTGATGTGTGAAAGAGACGCATTTGTCTGAAATTCTCTCCCCTGGTTCCTGCTGTGTAGTTAGTTTCAAAATGAGGTGACTGCAGACGGGAATTGAAACCGATTTTAAAGAGAAATTATGATTAGTCCGCTGGACAAAACAAATTAATTACAAGACAAAAGGCTGTGTATTTAAAACAAGCATAACGTTGCACCTTGCTTTGTGTGCATGTATTTTGCCTTGTGGTCTGTGAGGCTGCAGACAGAATGGTGACTCGTTTGGTGTCTGCGGGCAGGGGGTGTTATGCCGTACCCTGGAAGGCCACTCTCATTGGGTGAACGCGCTGTCCCTCAACACAGATTACGTCATGCGCACAGGAGCTTACGATCCTTCCGAGGCCAAACTTGTCAAACCAGAGGTCACCGACACACGTGAGTAGTCCAACCATTGGTGTGTGTCGTGTCAGGTGTTGTCCGGTTTGTGTTCTCTGAGTGTGTGTGTGTGTGTGTGTGTGTGTGTGTGTGTGTGTGTATTGTGTGTGTCATGTTGTATGTATTGCGTGTCAATGTTTGGTCGTTTGTAATTAAAGAAAAAGAAATTGCCAGCTGTAGAATGAATATATTTTGGTGTGCAGAGGACATTCTTTTTCATCTGCACTAATTTTCTTTACTGATGCACAGTTTTGTTTTTGTTTGTTCTGTCTGCAGCCAGCAACTGATAGGTCTCATCGGAACAGAGATGTGCTGGTTGCCCTCTTTCTGCTCATGTGTGCTGTGTGTACATTTGTGTAACCCAGATGTGCTGGTTGCCCTCTTTCTGCTCATGTGTGCTGTGTGTACATTTGTGTAACCCAGAGACTGTAGCTGGAAGAGAAGTGTTTATTTAACTTTCGTTTCTCTCGTTGAAAAAAAATCCTCACCCGTCCTCCAGTAAAGACTCTCTGTCTCTCTCTCTCTCTATCTCACACACACACACACACACACACACACACACAAACCCCTCTCTCTCTCTCAGTCTCACACACACACACAAACACACACACACACACAAACACACACATTCTCTCTCTCTCTCTCTCTCTCTCTCTCTCTCACACTTTTTCCACCTGCCACACTCACTTGCAGCAGTCAGTATTGTGGAACAATCAGTGTCAAGTCATGAACATTTTATTCAAAAACAGGGAAAGAGCCATAACACCTGAAGGTCACTTTAGCAATTGGAGGGAACAGGAGGGAGAGGAAGGGGGATGGGGGAGAGAGGGTGGCTGAGGGAGTCCAATGATTGCCATGGTAACAAACTGGTCACATTGATGTCATAGTTCTCAGTTCTTCCACGTGACGAGAAATGTTTGTATAGTGTTTTCAAGACTGCACGCTCCACCATACATGCATGTGATTGTACTCATTTCCTTCATAAATCCACCCACTTCCATCTGCCATTGACACACACGCGCATGCGCGCGCGCACACACACACACACACACACACACATCCATGTACGTACACAAAATACATGGGTGCGCAAAACACACACACACACGCTAACGCGCACATGCACACGCGCACACACATACACACACACACACACACACACACACACATGCACATGCACATGCAAGCTCACACATACACATACACGCACACACTCATTACACACACACACACACACACACACACACACACACACATCCAATCAACTCAGGTATGTTATTCTTGGTAAAATACAGACAAACAGCGCCTCTCAGTGCCACATAAAAGATTTTTTTTGTTCTAGAGTTACATTTTTCAAGGACTCCCACACCTTCTGTCAATCTGTGAGATGTTCACCCTCCACCACACCCTGTAAGACAAGGCTGAGAGAGAGAGTTTGAATCTGCCTGGAGATGAATCAAGGGAGCTAAGTACATATGTGACCTGCCACCACAAAACCATCCATAACTCGATTTTTGAAAGTTCGGAGATATACATATATTTAAAATCTACAGATTTTTCTGATTAATTTGATATAAATATGAACGCTATAGGGCAAAAAATAAGAAAGTTATGGTCATTTGAAGTGGGTTACTGTGCCAACGGCCATTATGAGAAAACGGCTTCTAAAGTTTTTGCTATCATCTCCAGCATATTTTCCTTAGCAACGGCATCTTACTTTTTACCAGACTTTTTTTTAGACGACACATAGAGAAACCGGGAGAGCGTCATACACGCTTTCGAACAGTATATAACACGATGGGTTGCGTTAAGTTTTAGGCAAGTGAAAATGGGTCATTTTACGTTAAAAGAAGTTCATTTTGATTCGAGGTTAGGCTTTTAAATCTCAATTTTAACTAATGTATTGGCTGTTTTGGAGCAAATGGATAGTGCCACGTGAAAGTTTAGCGTGTAAGGAACACATTTCTGCAAAAAAAGTCAAAATGCCCCAGGTAGACCCTCACCAGCTATTTTCAGCTGTAGCCGTAAAGTAGGCCGTGCGAGTTAAGACTGGTTTCGTTGTGGCGGGTCACATATAGAGAGTCATCAGGGCAAAGAATATTGCAGCAAACCAATTCTGTCAAGAGAGGGAAGTTGGAAGGCAGTTATATATGTAAGATAGGAGCAGTTTGACGGTGTTAGAGGACACACCTGTGATTGTCAAAGGTGTGAGGTTTGAAGACAGGTAACTTCAGCATTGGCTGATGAGATGAATTGGAGTGGGCATTGTCATCTTCGGTGTTCTCGTGTGAGGCAGCTATGTTAACCGTCAGTGCTGTGAGTTGATCTTGACACGAAGAAGTGATCAAACTGCCATGTGTACATCACCAGTGTCGGAAGTCTTCAGATTTCTGTGATGTTCACATACCTTTTTTTTAGTTATTGATATTTCTCATGATCGGCTTTGTGCTTTGATTATGATTATCAAAAATGACCATTTTAACTGAGAACATGAACTTCGAAAGTTTCTACTTTGATTTTTCATGTTGTGCATATCTATCTCTGTCTGTCTGTCTGTCTGTCTGTCGTGGTCTGTCTGTCTTTTATCCATCCATCTATCTATTCATCTAGAGAGAGACAATGGCAATGACAATGTTTTAATGTTAAGCCTCCAGCCTGTAAACATAGGTACACGTAAACAATGTAGTGGCTATCCAAGCAGATGGATGATAGGAATCAACTTAAATTCGACTACACAATAAATGTCGGCACTTTACCTTGGTTGACCAGTTAACCTTTAAATGCTTTGATATATATTTATCTCTAAGTAATACGTAAGCTTCGCATTAAAAGAAAAAATGTAGCTCATCTTCACTGTTCTTACAAAATGGGCACTGCATATCCTCAGAATCATTTTTCCTGTAGCGTCTATTTATCTTTAAATCATTTATGCCTAATCTGAATCCGATGAGTGCTGATCTCAATTTGTTAATGGTCATTATTGATAAGTATTGTTCACAGTGTGGAAGTAATTTGAAAGAGCAATAGAATTTAGATCTGTCGCTGTCCTTAATCTTGGATTCCCATGTCTGTTGAAAACAGTCTATCATTCTTTGTTTGAGTATTCTCAAGAACACAGAGAGAGAGAGAGAGAGAGGAGAGAGAGAGAGAGTCATCATCGTGAGGCCAGTCTTGTTTCTATAGATGAGCAGAACAAGAATGCACTAGGAAAGAAAAAAACAAAGTTGAAAAAAAAAATATTGGGAGGAAGCAGTGTTCATTTTGGAGATTGTCTTTATCATAGACATGTGTCTCATATTACACATTGGACGGCAGACATGTACATAGTATCTCCACATTGCTGATGATCTTTCATGACTAGACCAGATCTCCTCTGCCTGTACATATGACATGATTATCAGTTCTGATCACTCCTAACATGACCACAGGCATATTCTGCTTTATATTTGTCTACATATCATATGTAAAAAAGTATGATTCATGCTGAACCCTGAAGTCCTAGGCAGATTACAGTGAGAGGTTTGCCGTTTGGGGGACGAGAAAGCATTTCAGTAATAGTACAGGTCATTTGGGTCATGAAAAAGTCCTGGAATCGTCCCAACTTATCTCTGGTCATTTCTTAAGAATATGAAGGGTTTTTTTTTTGGTCTGTCTGTTGAAATTTTCAAAAGGAAGAAAGAAAACCCAAAGTGAAATGTCTTCTCATGATTGTGTGAGAAACAGCAGATGAAACTAATCCTAGTGGACGGTCCCTCCTCCCACCTCCTTACACCCCCCCCCCCCTCCTCAATTCTGTAAAATCAGTTTTGTTCATATGCGTATATGCATATTCACTCCAGTGTAATATGTTATATGTTCCCTGTGGCTGTGAAAATATGTTTAACCTTGTACGTGCCAATTTCTTTTGAGAAGTACATAACTTGCTTACCAATTTTCTAGAGTAGTGATGGTGCATGAAAAGCCACAGCAAATAGTTAGAAAATGCTGCGTATTAAAGCTGGACTGTTCACAGATGGAAAAAAAAGACATGGAAACAAACCATAGAGCTGCCCTCAACAGACAGATAGATACAGGTTGATGGGTAAGCTGTCTGAAAACGGCCGACTGGCAAATCCAGGTCAATCAGTCGTTGAAAGACTAAATAAGGCATGGTGCCTGCAAAGTTTGGAGGGAACCGTTTGGAACCAGCAATGAACGGGAACACCTGCATAGCCTGTACACATGACGCACACAGTATATTCCAGCACTGACCACCATTTCCATTCCAGCGTCAATGTGGACTCGGAGAGCTGAAGTCGTTCTGCATCATTTGCAGAGATGATGTTTCCTTTTTTGTTTGTTCTGTCCGTCCTCCATCTCAAAATGCGGTCTTGGTTCTGAATATGTTGGAGTTTGTTTTGCATAGCAGGCAGCTATATACAGAGCAGCAGCGCGGATGGGTTGTTTCTGACAGTGTCTCTGACTGTTAGCCAGTGTTTCTGACGGGTCCACTGTTTCTGATCGGTTAGCCAGTAACGGAAGATAGCGGTTGTTGGAGCACGCGATGGGGATGCTGTCGCTGAAGTGAGGCGCATTGCTGCCAGAGCTCTCGCACCTCCCCACCCGGTCTTCCACACCTCGGTGACGTCCTGCAGGTCCACCCTGTCGTTGCGATAGAAGCGAGGGGCACCCCCTCCATCAGCATGTGGCGCATGTCGCTGGGTGCCAGGTGGCGTTGGTGCGGTAGTAGTGGATGGCGGGGTTGGTGGTGCTGTCGCTGATGCTTTCGGCGAAGTTGTCGTAGTTCTTGCATGCCTGGTTTTCGTAGATCTGCAGGGGAAGAAAAGACAAGACACTGTGCATGAGACCGGTGTCTGGACTGGACCTTTTGGTGCGAAGTGTTGGCATTTACAGAGGAGTCTTTACGATGAATATTAAACTGGATTATTAATTTGATGAGGAGTATCCTCTTAACAAGGAAAATGATTTCAATGGTGATCAAAATGATGAAATAGTAAAGTGGACAGTACCTTGAAATTTGATTATTGTTCAGTGAAAAATAACTGTTTCTACAAAGTATTTTTGTGCAAATCGTTTGTAGTGCCGCTAGGCAACATCTCTCTGAATTAGGTGGACAGTTGACTGACTGTAAGGAAGATATCCAATGTATTAAGTATAGTCAATTTGGGGCATTGCATTCAGGCAGTTCTGATTAAATAAACAGCATACATCTTAATATGAAAGTAACTGACACATGACTCGATATTTAAAAGTTATTGACGATACCCTGACATTAAAGTAACTGACACTTACCCGACATTGAGACATATGACACATAAATGACATGAAGTAAATGACACATACCTTGACATTGAAACAAATGACAGGTACCCTGACATTGAAAATATGACACCTACACTGACATTGAAACAAATGACATATACCCTGACATTGAAGCATATAACATGTACACTGACATTGAAACACATGACAGGTACCCCTAAAATTGAAACATATGACACCTACACTGACATTGAAACAAATGACAGGTACCCTGACATTGAAGCATATAACATGTACACTGACATTGAAACGCATGACACAGACTGTGACCTTTAAACACGTGACACATACCATGGAAACATATGATGCATACCTTGACATTGACATTTAAATATATGACACATACCCTGCATTGACACAGATGACCCATACCCTGACATTGAAACATTTGACAAATACACTGACATTAAAACGTATGAGACAAAATACACTGACGTTAAAACAAAAGACACATACCCTGACATTGAAACATTTGACAAATACACTGACATTAAAACGTATGAGACAAAATACACTGACGTTAAAACAAAAGACACATATCCTGACATTTGAAGAAAAAGAATGACACCTACCCTGACATTGAAGCAGATGTCTCCAAAGATGAGCTCCCTGAAGATGCGGTCTGGGGTGATGAAGGAAAATGTGAAAAAGATGCTCTTGGCCTGCCCCGTGAAGAGGGAGGTCTGACAGGTGGCGCTGCTGACGTTGCCGATCTGACGACTGGCCAGCGCCATCTGGTAGCACTCCGACAGGCTCCATGCCCGCTCTGACCGTTTCCAGTCTTGTCGTGCTGTGGAACAGGGGTCAGGCATTAGATGTGTGATGTGGAGGTGTCTGTCAGCAGTGTGGCAAGGAGAAATAGGATAAAGTCGAACAATGCTTCAGAAGCGGCTGCAAATGAAAATGTAGCTGTTCACAGGCTGTCATGGACATTAGTCTTCAGCTGTTTACAGGACATTCAGCATCACTACTCACAGGACATAATTTTTTTCACCACTGGTTGGATATATTGCTTCACCATTGACAGAGTACAAAACATCACAAGGATACTAAGGACATTGAGCCACGCCTGTTGACAGGACATCAGAGTCATTAAGCTTCAACTGCTGACAGGAAACATAGGCATTTAGATTCACTGCTGACAGGAAATGTGGGCATTTAGATTCACTGCTGACAGGAAACATGGGCATTTAGATTCACTGCTGACAGGAAACATGGGCATTTAGATTCACTGCTGACAGGAAATATGGGCATTTAGATTCACTGCTGACAGGAAACATGGGCATTTAGATTCACTGCTGACAGGAAACATGGGCATTTAGATTCACTGCTGACAGGAAACATGGGCATTTAGGTTCACTGCTGACAGGAAACATGGGCATTTAGATTCACTGCTGACAGGAAACATGGGCATTTAGGTTCACTGCTGACAGGAAACATGGGCATTTAGATTCACTGCTGACAGGAAACATGGGCATTTAGATTCACTGCTGACAGGAAACATGGGCATTTAGGTTCACTGCTGACAGGAAACATGGGCATTTAGGTTCACTGCTGACAGGAAACATGGGCATTTGGATTCACTGCTGACAGGAAACATGGGCATTTAGGTTCACTGCTGACAGGAAACATGGGCATTTAGGTTCACTGCTGACAGGAAACATGGGCATTTGGATTCACTGCTGACAGGAAACATGGGCATTTAGATTCACTGCTGACAGGAAACATGGGCATTTAGATTCACTGCTGACAGGAAACATGGGCATTTAGGTTCACTGCTGACAGGAAACATGGGCATTTAGATTCACTGCTGACAGGAAACATGGGCATTTTGGTTCAACTGTTCAAAGGCCAATGAGGCATTAAGTGCCAAAGCTGACAGGACATTACGCTTCACTGCTGACAGGACATTACGCTTCACTGCTGACAGGACATTACGCTTCACTGCTGACAGGACATTACGCTTCAAAGTTGACAGGACATTACGCTTCACTGCTGACAGGACATTACGCTTCACTGCTGACAGGACATTACGCTTCACTGCTGACTGGACATTACGCTTCAAAGTTGACAGGACATTACGCTTCACTGCTGACAGGACATTATGCTTCACTGCTGACAGGACATTACGCTTCAAAGTTGACAGGACATTAAGCTTCACTGCTGACAGGACATTATGCTTCACTGCTGACAGGACATTACGCTTCACTGCTGACAGAACATTACGCTTCACTGCTGACAGGACATTACGCTTCACTGCTGACAGGACATTACGCTTCACTGCTGACAGGAAATTACGCTTCAAAGTTGACAGGACATTACGCTTCACTGCTGACAGGATATTAAGGTTCATTGCTGACAGGACATTACGCTTCACTGCTGACAGGACACTAAGGTTCATTGCTGACAGGACATTAAGGTTCACTGCTGACAGGACATTACGCTTCACTGCTGACAGGACATTACGCTTCACTGCTGACAGGACATTAAGGTTCATTGCTGACAGGACATTATGCTTCACTGCTGACAGGACATTAAGCTTCACTGCTGACAGGACATTACGCTTCAAAGTTGACAGGACATTACGCTTCAAAGTTGACAGGACATTACGCTTCACTGCTGACAGGACATTAAGCTTCACTGCTGACAGGACATTAAGCTTCACTGCTGACAGGACACTAAGGTTCACTGCTGTCAGGACATTACGCTTCACTGCTGACAAGACATTACGCTTCACTGCTGACAGGACATTACGCTTCACTGCTGACAGGACATTACGCTTCACTGCTGACATGACATTGCACTTCATTGCTGACAGGACATTAAGCTTCAAAGTTGACAGGACATTAAGCTTCATTGCTGACAGGACATTACGCTTCACTGCTGACAGGACATTAAGCTTCACTGCTGACAGGACATTAATTTTCACTGCTGACAGGACATTAATTTTCAGTGCTGACAGGACATTACGCTTCACTGCTGACAGGACATTACGCTTCACTGCTGACAGGACATTAAGCTTCAGTGCTGACAGGACATTAATTTTCACTGCTGACAGGACATTAAGGTTCACTGTTGACAGGACATTAAGTGTCACTGCTGACAGGACATTAAGCTTCACTGCTGACTGGACATTAAGCTTCACTGCTGACTGGACATTAAGCTTCACTGCTGACAGGACATTAAGCTTCATTGCTGACAGGAAGCTTCAACTTCTGACAGGCTTTTAATTCTTTCCAGACGAGCGCGGCGCACGCGCTCATTCCGTGGCGCCGTGCGCCGTGCACAGCGATAATTCCCTGCCGACGCACAGATTTGGCCACTTTTTAATTTATTTTTACGGTAGCTCTACAACAACTGACGGTCTTGTGTTAGGTGTCACAGGAAAGAACAAACACTCAACTCCAATCATCACCAGATCCACTTTGTAATACGATTTCAAGCACTTCATTGCACGAGAAATTGTTAGCATCCCTTCGCTGACCGACATTTCTTCCGACACAGGAAACGTGCCGCGTGGTCAGGCTCTCAGTGCTTTGTTCCAAAGGTCGTGGGGTCAGCCAAGTTCACAATAGGCCACTGAAAGTATGGTCGACAACTCGTTCCAACATCCCAAGACTAGTTACAGAGGTTTTTTCCCTTGGACCATTTCATGGAAAGTGTAGGAATTTTTTATGTTCCCGTCGTCCACTATTGGACGACTCGGCTCAAGGGAGAGAAATCCTGTCGTCCACTATTGGACGACTCGGCTCAAGGGAGAGAAATCCTGTCGTCCACTATTGGACGACTCAGCTGGTAAAGGTTAAACTTAAATGCCCATCTTGCACTGAATAAGAGAAGATAAGCAATTGCTTGCTCTTCATTTTTATTGTCCTGAACGTTGTTTATCTTACCTCAAGAAGACCTAATAGGTCAAAACACGTTGTGTTTTGTCTTGTAACTTGTTTGTCCTGGTTTTGGCGGACTCGCAAAGAATTATTCTCAAAAACGAAAAAGAAAATGAACTGAAGATTCAGCTGATTTGCAGGGATTGATCAAGGCCACATAACATTAATTCACCACATACCTTGACGAACAGGGCCATTCTCAGATCAGTGCTCGTCTTTTCGTACACAAAGTTGTAGCTGATGTCCAGGTCACTGCGGTCGCGAATGTCGTTGATGGTCATGAAGCGAAGCCAGTTGGCCCGGAAGTTTGTGGCACTGTCTGGAGGGGTGTCGTCAAAGTCAGGGAAGTGGATGAACACGCTGACATTCTGAAACGAGGCATGTTATGCTATCACGTACAGTCTGAAACTGAGTTGAATATGTCCGTTACGTGCGAGACAGGTTATTATGTACAGTTTGAAACTGAATTAAAATGGGCAGTTGCAGTCTGAGATGAGACGGGTTGTTATGTACAGTCTGAAACTGAAATGAATAGGTCTGTTCCATGTGAGACAGGATATCACGTACAGTCTGAAATGAAATGGGCCATTACAGTCTCAAATGTAACAGGTCATTTGCATACCATCTGAAACTGAAACGGAATGGGCCATCAGAGTGGGAAATGAAACAGGGCACTAAGTGCAGGTTACAACTGTAATGGAGAAGTCTGCAGTGAAGGGAAAGGGAGCTGGTAGCACAGGTTCTGGTGACAGTATTGGGTCTTGCAAGTTTCTCATGTAGGTTGGTTTCCTTGTTCGTTTTAATCCAGCTCTCGACCATCCATCGTTCCATGTTATTCTGTCCATCAGTTAATCTGGCCCAGTTGACAATGCAGTAATACACAGTGAAACTTAGAATGTGTGTATGTTTTTTTTTTTTTTTTTTTTACTGTGGTTTGTAGACAGTGGTTGGGGAGGTGGGGGGGGGGGGGGGGGGGGGAGTGGTACATGGTGCAGTGCAGCACTGCTGGGTCCTGAGACACTGACATGGATTTTGCCTAGCTAATACCAGGTTTGCCTCTCGGTTCACACCCCTTCCGATTTCACTGTGCCTGTATAAGATTTGCTGCTCCGTTATTACTCCTTCCGATTTCACTGTGCCTGTATAAGATTTGCTGCTCCGTTATTACTCCTTCCGATTTCACTGTGCCTGTATAAGATTTGCTGCTCCGTTATTACCCTTCGATTTCACTGTGCTGTATAAGATTTGCTGCTCCGTTATTACTCCTTCCGATTTCACTGTGCCTGTATAAGATTTGCTGCTCCGTTATTACTCCTTCTGATTTCACTGTGCCTGTATAAGATTTGCTGCTCCGTTATTACTCCTTCCGATTTCACTGTGCCTGTATAAGATTTGCTGCTCCGTTATTACTCCTTCCGATTTCACTGTGCCTGTATAAGATTTGCTGCTCCGTTATTACTCTTCCGATTTCACTGTGCCTGTATAAGATTTGCTGCTCCGTATTACTCCCAATTTATCTGTGCTGAATAAGATTTGCTGCTCAGTTTGCTGCTCCGTTATTACTCCCAATTTATCTGTGCTGAATAAGATTTGCTGCTCAGTTATTACTCCTTCCGATTTCACTTTCCCTGTATAAGATTTGCCACTCTGTTAACATTCCTTCCGATTTATCTTTCCCCATATAAGAGTTGCTGCTCGGTTATTACTCCATCCGATTTATCTTTGCCTGTATACGATTTGCTGCTCAGTTAACGCTCCTTCCGATTTCTCTTTGCCTGTATAAGACTTGCCACTCTGTTAACACTCCTAGCGATTTGAAAACCCAGTTTGTAACGATTTGTGAAGATCATCGAAGAGATGTCCCTGCGTGTTTGGAAAACTGCTTCAGAGTTGTTGTGAGTCACGCAAAAACGAAAGAAAGAAACAAACCAATAGACAGCAGTGAGCAAGAATTAAAACGTTGTGCGTGATGTGCCCGTCACTGTCACAGACCATCACGAGCTACAGCGACACATTTGATAGCAGATGAAGACCTTTTGTCGATCCACGCACCTGGAAGTACCTCTGGTCGTTGTACTGGTCCTCGAAGATGGTTTTGGGCACCTGGAATTTGATACCGCCGTCCATGTTCCGCTGCGTCTGCGTGAAGATGAAGACGGTGACGGCGCAGGGGGAGTTGATCAGGAGTCCCACCATGATGAGGACGCGGAAGGCCACGTGGCGTTTGGACTCCGGGGTATGGTCGTGAAGCTCATCCAGCGCCCTTTTGTTGCAGTATTTCACCAAGCTGATGATGATTCGAATCAGCAAACCTGCATTGGAAAGTGGAAAAAAAAAAAAGAAAAAGAAAAAAAGTGTGCGTGTCTTTGTGAAAACACATGAAAATAACTCCTGATGACTCTTCGAGAGGACTGTGGGTTATGTCATTATGACGACAGGATTGAAGATTTGATGTAAACAAAGAAAACAACAACAACAACAACAACAACAACAACAACACACACACACACACACACACACACACACACACACACACACACAAAGACACAACGCACGCACGCGCACGCATGCATGCACGCACGCACGCACGCACACGCGCACACACACACACACACACACACAACACACACACACAAAATAGAAAAAGAAAAAATCAACAGCAGAAGAAGACGAAGATCGATGACGATTTGATTTGATTGATTTAATGTAAAGTCAGTTCACAACGATGGTGATATTAGAAGGAAAAAAAAAAAAATAATATATATATATATATATATATATATGTGTGTGTGTGTGTGTGTGTGTGTAAGTGCTTATATGAGTGTGTGTGTGTGTGTGAGCGAGTGTGTGCATGTGCGTGCATGCGTGTATGTGCGCGCCCTGTGTGTGTGTGTGTGTGTGTGTGTGTGTGTGTGTGTGTGTGTGTGTGAGAGAGAGAGAGAGAGAGAGAGAGAGAGAGTGTGTGTGTGCGTGCACGCGCACGCGGACACAAATGTATGAAAGTTTGCATATTAACGACCAAACAATAATTATAAACTGATAAATCAATCACAACAAAGATCGATGACGAAACAATCAAGAATAAAGGTCATCCTCAGAATCGTTCAGAGTGCGATGTGCTTGTTTAAAGAACAGAAACGACAATTTCTCAACCTTCTAAGCTTGAGGCTGTAGTTACATGCTTGGCTCAGTTGTCGAAGCCAAAGAAAAAGAAGATCAAACGAGGTCTTTGAAGGCGAGCAGAAGCTGAAACCTCACCCAGATCGCGTTCGTTTGCCATAAGACTAAACTTGTGCCATGTGCCGTGGGAAGAGAGAGAGAGGGGGGGGGGGGGGCAAGAGGGGAAGGAGGGGTTTGGGGCTGGGAAGACATCTTCAGTTGGGAACGAAAACGTCTAGAATGGAGACATTTACATTGTAGGATATCCTCCACAGAGAGAACCGTTTCTGTTGCCGGGGTGTGGGGGTGGGGGTGGGTGGGGGGTGGTAGTGGTGATGATTAGAGGAACAGAAGACATCATCTTTTTTTATACGAGAAGGTCTTCAGGAGATAACGGCATCACAGCAAACCTCATTTACACGGGAAGAAGAGGATTTTCCATGGGAGAGGAACGTATCTTTTTTTTTTTCTTACGGGAAGGAGATCATGATTGCAGGAGAAAAACCCTTCCTATAAACAAATCAACTGAGGCCCATACTATGTGGAGGACGGAAGCCTCAGATAGGTGAAGATCTGCCTCACAAGAAAAGAGATTTTCTCCAAAAAACAACAACAAAAAAACAAAAAAAAAATACTAAAAAAAAAAAATCTTCGACACGAACGAAAAAGAAAAAAAGTCTTTGACAGTGGAGGAGGAGAAAAATCTCCCACAGATGAGAAAAAAAAGATGTCCCGTGGGGCTAGGAGAAAAGGAACATCTTCCACGTGATCAGGAGAACGTCTTCCTCAGAGTAGAAAAACCAACTGCCACCGGTGAAAAATGTCTTTCACGTGAGCAGGTGAACTGTCTTCCACTGAGGAGAAAATTGTCGCTCACAAAGGAGAACAATGCCTTCCACAGCTGGATGAAATGTTTCATACAGAGATCGACGTCTTCCACAATGAGCGGGATAATGTCTTCTGCAGAGAAGGAAAACATCGCCCTATACGAGGAGAAAAGTGTCTTCCACAAGGATTGGTTTAGAATGAGCATGACAAAAGCCTTGGACATCTTGAAGACCTGAAAGACTCTCACCTATAGCTCGACAGAAGCCTTGGACATTTGTAAGATTTTGAGAGACACACCCTTAAGCGTTACAGAAGCTTGAGCGTTTGGGAGATGTAGAGAGACACACCTTTAGCTGCTATAGAAGTCTTGGACATTTCTGAGAGATGCAGAGAGACAGGCATTTAAGCGCTACAGAAACCTTGGACATTTGGAACATGCAGGGAGAGATGCATCCCAGGTATCCCTTATGAACCAAAAAAAGGACTTTAAAGGACCAATAAAAGGCCCTACCAAGATAAAACAGGACCTACGGAATATCTTCTACTGTCTGTGTTTTTCCACATTTGCTTCAGCTCTTCTTGTTTGTTGACAAGTTCCTTCTCTAAGAGGGTCACTGTTTCTTGTTTATTTTTGGAAGAACTACACAGTTCATTGGCTTGTCCTAAGAGCCTCAAGCTGCTTTGCTGCTGGGCTTTGAGGCATAGTGCATCAGCTTCAAACAGCAACTGTTTGCCATCCTTTTCAGTGGCTGTCTTTCTCCTCTTGAGGGTGTGCATCTCTTCCTCACACACACACACTCATGCAAGCACCCAAGCACACTCACACGCACCAGACCTGTTTACCCCTCACTTCACCTTTCAGTGGTCAAGGCGACCCAAGTCATAGTTTTGGAGCTCAACTGTCAGTAGTCACAGCCACTGCATACTCTGGATCCACCAACTATCCCTTTCAGTTTCCCCCTTCCCCTTATCTGTTGTCCTATCCCTTACCTTCCACCACTGCACTGCCCAGCAACTAAACTAGCGTGGGCGTGGGGTTTCAAAAACCCTGGCAGGCCATTCACACTTATTAGTCATGATGGTTGCCTTGCTCTGTAGTGTGTGCGTGCGTGTGTGTGTGTGTGTGAGCGAGTGTGTGTGTGTGTGTGTGTGTGTGTGTGTGTGTGTGTGCGAGTGAGTGTGTGTGTGTGTGTGTGTGTGTGTGTGTGTGTGTGTGTGTGTGAAAGGGATGTGTGTGTGTGTGTGTGTGTGTGTGTGTGTGTGTGTGTGTGTGTGTGTGAGCGAGAGTGTGTGTGTGTGTGTGTGTGTGTGTGTGTGTGTGTGTGTGTGCGCGTGTAAGTGAGCGAGTGTGTGTGTTTGTGTGTGAAAGGGATGTGTGTGTGTGTGTGAAAGGGATGGAACCAGCATGCATGTCTGACAGAAGGGGGCATAATCAGAACAAGCTTATCTACTCTGTTTACTTCCCTTGCCTGGGCTGTCACTATCGACCTTTTTTTTTTTGGTCCACCCCCCTCCCTCCCCTCCCCCTCTCGTGGTTCGAGATTGTATGACGTAGGACAATAATTAACAGACCATTTCCGTGGAAAACTATTCATGATTCTGTTGAGGTACACAGGTCTTTATTAGACGTGCTTGGAGTGGACGCTGAAACATGTGTCGGTTCAGGTTGTCGAGTTGGCTGTGAATCATGACTCTGAGGCTGCGTTGAACCACCAGCGAAAAAATCAGCAACACTGCATCTACTGTCACTTTG
>CM031621.1:38408947-38411447 GCA_018398815.1 Conus ventricosus
TCTCTTCTCTCAGTCTCTCTCCCTCTCTCTCAGTCTCTCTCCCTCTCCCTCTCTCTCAGTCTCTCTCCCTCTCCCTCTCTTTCAGTCTCTCTCCCCCTCTCTCTCTCTCTCAGTCTCTCTCCCTCTCTCAGTATCTCTCCCTCTCCTCAGTCTCTCCCGCTACCTCAGCCTCCCTGCTCTGTGACTGTCTCCTCTCTCAGTCTCTCTCCCTCTCCCTCTCTCTCAGTCTCTCTCCCCCCCTCTCTCTTCCGGTCTCTCTCCCTCTCTCTCAGTCTCTCTCCCTCTCTCTCAGTATCTCTCCCTCTCCCTCAGTCTCTCCCGCTACCTCAGCCTCCCTGCTCTGTGACTGTCTCCTCTCTCAGTCTCTCTCCCTCTCCCTCTCTCTCAGTCTCTCTCCCCCTCTCTCTCTCTCAGTCTCTCTCCTCTCTCTCAGTATCTCTCCCTCTCCCTCAGTCTCTCCCGCTACCTCAGCCTCCCTCCTCTGTGACTGTCTCCTCTCTCAGTCTCTCTCCCTCTCCCTCTCTCTCAGTCTCTCTCCCCCCTCTCTCTCTCTCAGTCTCTCTCCCTCTCTCTCAGTATCTCTCCCTCTCCCTCAGTCTCTCCCGCTACCTCAGCCTCCTCCTCTGTGACTGTCTCCTCTCTCAGTCTCTCTCCCTCTCCCTCTCTCTCAGTCTCTCTCACCCTCTCTCTCTCAGTCTCTCTCCCTCTCTCTCAGTATCTCTCCCTCTCCCTCAGTCTCTCCCGCTACCTCAGCCTCCCTCCTCTGTGACTGTCTCCTCTCTCAGTCTCTGTTCTTCAGTTCTGTCCTGTTTTGTTTTCTTCAAAGACATCTTTCGCTTTCGTGTCTCTCTCTCCTGTATAGCACATTCTCTCTCTCTTTCTTTTCTCTCTCTCTCTCTCTCTCTCTCTCTCTCTTCTCTCTCTCTCTCTCTCTCTCTCTCTCTCCCTCTCTCTCTCTCTGTCACTCACTCTCTCTCTCTCTTTCATTTTGTTTCTGCCTTTAATGTGTACGTGTGTGTTTGAGTGTTGCTGAGCTTTGTGGACTAACCGTTCCGGCTACACATAACCATATTCGCAACTGTGACTGTCTGGCACTTCGAATTCTAATCTAGACTGGGTCAACTGAGTTAATTGTCATTAATAGTATACGGGACTTTTCATACTTAAACGTATCGCTTTGACCTAAGGTTAAATCGATTTCAGTCAAATTCATACAATATAGTCTGTACTAATGTCCGAGTGGCCGTTGTGAAAAAGAGCCCCAAGCACACCGTAGAACACTTAGTGTTAAGTGTGTTGTTGCTTGTCACTGTCATTTATGGTTGTTCTCATGTGCTGCTCACCACAACATTAAGGCACCAAGGTCTTGCTATAGGAGTCGAGTGTTTAAACTGGCACAATTAGATTGTTTTGAGAATTGTTTTGCATTGTGTCTGAAAGTTGATTCTCCTCATTTTCTTCCAGATGGCCATCAAGGTACAAGCCAGGTGGATTACTAGTAGTAGAACAAATCAAAATCAAAAGAATGACATATTTGGAGACTTCCAGCTGGCGCGAAGATAGGGGTCACGGCTGAGTGCCAAGGCCTGAAATGTGACGTCAGCTAAGGGGAAGGCTATGTATTTGAAGATTTAGTTTGTGATTTCATCGGTGGAAATCCCCCCCCCCCCCCCCCCCCCATGCAAGGGAAACAATCTGTGGGGAGTTGCTCTTTTGATCAATTATCAGTTAAACATTAAATGCCGGCTCAATTCTAGGGTAGGCCTCAGAACGCTTACATGGGCTATATAGTGTTTTAGTGCAAATTTCCACTTATGGTGTGTGGCCTGCCATGGATGCAAGGGAGACAATGCAGATGGCAGCCGCAGGAAACGATGCTAGCGGATTCAAACCGGCGTGTTAACACACACACAACACACGCACAACACACACAACACACACAGACACAACAGACACAAACACAGACACAGACACAGACACAGAGACAGAGACAGACACAGACAGACAGACAGACAGACAGACAGACAGACAGACAGACACACACACACACACACACACACACACACACACACACACACACACACACACACACACCACACACGCACACACATCATCATCATCATCATCATCATCATCATCATCATCATCATCAGCTAGCAGCAGCAGCAGCAGCAGCAGCATCATTATTATAATCATCATCATCATGATCATCATCGTGTGCATGTATATGCGCTTAATCTGATCAAAAACTTTAAGCGCTTGGAAATTCACCGGGAAGAAGGTATGACACAAAAGTCAATCAATAGGATATAGGGACAAGAGTTGAAAATGGGGAGAAACCATCTATCATAGTACACTGACCCCCTCCCCTCTCTCTGTCTCTGTCTCCGCCTCTCTCTCTCTCTAATCACACAAAATAATGATCAGACAGACGGACAGATAGATAGATAATAGATAGATAGATAGATAGATGATAGATAGATAATAGATAGATAGATAG